>JAUKNK010000035.1:252500-905000 GCA_030765055.1 Mantis religiosa | reverse complement strand
AACCCGAACAATCCCTATCAGTCCAGAAGTTTCCGAAAGAATAAGGTAACTAAATATTCTATCAGGTTCTAGAAGCGTAACTTAGTCTATGCCGGCGAGTCCTTTATTTCAGTTATCGCTGCCCGCCGGCGCTTGTTTACAATAGCCGCGCTATCATTAACTGCCTAGCAAGGCTCATTATTACCATGAAACTTTATCCGCCGACTGCTTTCTTATTTGTGCCGAAACTTTTATGCCTGTTACCGTGATAATATTTAGTTTAAAGTTAATTATATTTTATGAATTACTTATTTTTCTAATGCAACGAAAATACCAGCGGTGCATCCGTATAGCTGTGAATGTTATTTACGTTAAGAGATAATTCGTCATTGCTATTGTCTTCTTCTTCTGAATACTGCAAATTTATGATGATAGGTTCCAAAATCTGGTCACGTGTCTTTCCAAAAGTCGTATTCTTGTAGTTTATCTAATGTCTCACGTAGTTTTCCCAGTCTTGTTGTGTTCCTTGTTAATTTATTCGTGAGTAAGTTGTGATACCGAAATTATGGTTTGCCAGAAGCAAGGAATCATGATAGATGTCAAAGGAATGTTGGTTCTTTGTTACGACAAGGGGCAAGGCCAGATGAGTTGGGGAAAGTGTATAACAAAGCCATGTAAGAAGCAGTGTCCTTAGAAGATTTCTAAAGGAATTGTCACTTGACGTGTATAAATAGGGAATTCTTTGGATCATTTACAATGGCGACCAAAACAGCCACAAAAGGGATTTTGTTTGTAAAGGAATTTTGAGAGTGAAAGTTATATATTCACACGTGCAGCTGTGGTTAGAGGTGCACTCTTCGGCGTGTAGCCGATGGGGACAGTTCGCAGCTAGGAAGCCATTATAAACAGTCTTCGGCGTGAAGCCGATCAGAAGGGTCTTCGGCGTGCAGCCGCTGAGACAAGAGACTGAGGCGTGAAACCTATTAGGGCGGTCAACTTGTTCTGTCTTGAATATTTGTCGGGTCATCAAAATTTATCCAGTAATAAAAAAATTTAGCATTCAGTAACTCTAAACAGAGATCGATAACCCTCGGTCGGCAAATTCCATTTCGATGTTTGAAAAGAAGAAGCAGTGAATTAATAATTTGGAGACGGGCATTCCAGTGTTGTGAAAATCTCCTTCTCACACCCATCCACGCATACCCTGAGAGAAACCTCATTGCTCGCCAATCATATTTGTCATCGTTCAGCAATCATATCTGCTTCAAACTGGCGCCCAACGTGGGACTGTGGTAACACTTGATCGCCACCATCTTCATGATTATTGCTTCAGTTGTTCAACGTCAGTCAGTTTAAAATTATTATTTCTCTTTGCAACATAATTTGAGCACACATTAGCTCTATTGGATTGTTCTAGCAGTAGTAATGGGGTGGGGGAGGTGGATCGCATCTCATTGATCCAGCTGATACACTTTTTCATGGAACAGTAACTGAATAATGCTGCTTTGAACTCTAGAGTAAATAGAGATTACGAAACATTCATAAACAAAGATATAATGTGACCAGATACGTTCTGCCAGACTAGTAAGAAGTGTAATATTTCCTCTCATCAAATTTAACAAATATCTTGGCTTATTCAAAGTACATATTTCTTTTATCACGTCATGTCAAATGTTTACGTTTCAGTTCTGAGTAATTTCAAATATACATTCAGGCATACATGCCAACCAATAATGATATTCAATACAGTGCTTACGTCGCAATGCTTTGTTATAATATAATGGTATCTACTTTATTTACTTGTATTACGAAAACTATTTGAGCTAAAAATATGGTGTTTTTACGGTTATGTTAAATACATTACTCTCTCCTTCCACATGGATCAGTTTTTGCAAAATCTGAATTTTTGTCTTAGCGCGAATAATATTCATTGGTTTGGCGCTCGTCACACACCACTTAGCGGGAATGCAATACGACAACACCACAGGACTCCGATTGGTTGCTCACCTAGTAGCGCTCAAGGACAAACATCGTCCTATTTGAAACACATAATAGCATTCAGAAATACTGAAAAGTGCTTTGAAATACATTCACCTAGTTAATTGGAACGGTGCCACGCTCTATAGGGCTTTAATCACAGAAACCTTGTTATTTTGTGTTGTAATGTCTCAGATTATTCAGTAACCAGCTTGACTTTTTCCTAATGTATGTAACGCACCCAGTTTGAAGTTCTAAGGAACTTGCCGTTGCGGAAGAGCTGCGGTGAATAGCGTTAACTGTAAGTTATGCTTGAGTTGCACGCAAAAGATTTCACTGCATAAGGGTAGTCGATTACACTTACTCCAACTTTGGTCAGTAATAACAATGATGATTCCTTTTCGTCCCGTCTCCTCTAACACATACTTATTTAGTAGATAGTGCAGATCGGTCTATCTACTAGTTTTGCTTTTTATTTGAGGACTTTGAATTTAAGAAACTCATTTTAAAATATGACTCTGAGTGAGACCTTGTGCCTTTGAACAACATAACTTAAAATCTCAAAATCGGTTAAACACCAAATTAAGTTCAGCATCTTCCAAGGATGCAACACGGATATTTTAAAGAACATCCTCTCACCCCAAACCACTCTTTACAGGAAAAAGTTCCGAATATTTTTATTTTCACAAAACAGGCTCAAACTATTTTCATAACAAATGAAATGTGTATATTAAACATTCTGGGAATAGCCGTATACAGAAATTGTGGATCAGTTAAATAAATTAAGATTTATAATAAAATTAACTATGAATATTTTGTGCATTTGTGTTAAATGTTAAAGGGTTTTAGGTTTGAGTACTACCGTTTGACTCATGCTAAGGTGTCATTCTTATTCTTATTATTCTCCAAATGGCTTAGGCCATTTAGTTCCCGCTCCAAAGTCTTGCTTCCTCCATCTTTTCCTCGGTCTTCCTCGGTTTCTTCGTCCTTGTGGTTGGTAATTGTATTCTATTTTAAGAATTCATTTGGTCCTATATTTATTTAATTCTTCCCTTTTTAATTGGTGTGTTTCACCGTTTTGTATTTTGTCTATTATGTGTTTCAAAAGGGATGATGTTTGTCCTTGAGCGCTACTAGGTGAGCAACCAATCGGAGTACTGCGGTGTTGTCGTATTGCATTCCCCCTAAGTGGTGTGTGACGAGCGCCAAACTAATCAATCTCTAATAAGTGCTATTCGCGCTAAGACAAAATTATAGATTTTGCCAAAACTAATCCATGAGGAAGGAGAGAGTAATGTATATAACATAACCATACAAATAAAATATTTTCAGCTCAAATAGTTTTCCTAGCACAAATAAACAAAGTTGTTCTGGCAAAATTTGTTCAGTGTTATTTCATTTTACTTCCATTTCATCATTTATAATTATGTTCAATGTTACTCCTAAATGATTTATTATTTCTGCTTATTTAAAATAAGCATTTTGAAAAAGTTTGCTTGCGTATATGTGTGAGGGGATAAAAAGCATAACTCCAAAATGGCAAACTAAGGATTTCCTTTCAGCATCTACCAAATGTGAGTATTTTCAATAAAGTCCCCAAATCCAAATTACGTTCTACCCAGTCTTTTTGCTTCTTTTTAGTTTCTCAATAATGGAACGCTGTTGAATAAAATATCATGCATTGAAAGTATGTTAGGAACAAATCTGTAGAATGTACGAGGGCTGTTCAATAAAGAATGATCACAATTCTTTTTTGAAACCGTACCTTTACTCATCCGCAATTTTGATGGTCCTTCTCAAAATAGTCTCCCCTGAATGCGATGCAGTTGTGTCAGCGTTTCTGCCAGTCTTCAAAGACATGCTGGAAACCATTTTTTGAGAGATCCTTCAAAATCGCCTCCGCAGCCTTCACCACTGCTTCTGATGATGTATAATGCCTCCCACGAAGGCGTTTCTTCAAGTTAGGGAATAGAAAAAAGTCACATGGGGCAAAATCGCACTATAGGGAGGGTGAGGGAAGCACTTCGCGTTTTTTCTTGCAAGATATTCAGCAACAACATTGGCAATATGCGGCCGCGCTTTATCGTAGAGCTCCATCCAGCCTGCTTCACGGAAATGTGGTCTTTTGCGCCTGATACGGATTTGCAATGTTTTCAGGATATCCCTGTAGTATTGTCCAGTTACTGATGTGTGTGCAGGTACAACATGCTGATAAACCATTCCATGAATATCAAAGAAGGAGATGACCATAACTTTCCTAGCAGAAGCAACCACTTTTGCTTTTGCGGGGTTGGTAATAAAGGAAATCTCCACACTGAGCTTTTCTGTTTGCTCTCAGGATCAAAATGATGTAGCCAAGTTTCATCAACAGTGATTACGTTTGAAAGAAACTCCAGATGCTCCTCTAACATCAACTTTAACTGCATGCAGACCTGCATCCAAATGTCCTTTTGTTCCGGAATCAACAGTCTTGGAACCCATCGCGCACAAACACGTCTCATGTGTAATGTTTCTGTCATCAACGTGTGGGTGGCACCCAATGAAATGTTCAGTATTTCAGAAAGCGATCTTAAGGTAATTCGTTGATCCTCTCTCACAATGGCAGCAGCAGTGTTGATGTTATCTTCAGTAACAGCAGTAACTGGAACACCGGGTCCACCTTCCTTTGAAATTGATTGTCTCCTCTCATTAAACATGTTAAACCACCTTCGAGCTGTGCTGTAGGGAAGAACAGACTCTCCATAGGTCTCCTGTAACATTGTATAGGCCTCAACTTCCTCGCGTGTTATCTCTACTGCACTGGTAGGCGATGCTGAACATGTCTGAACTTGCCTGGTTCTCACAGGCGGGAAACAGGAGTACCAAAAATGAAACTACTAGGCGTGTTTTTTTTTAAATTAAGCTATCAGAATATAATAAGATTGAATTTTAGTGCGAAAAATTATGACCGTAAAAGATTATGATCATTCTTTATTGAACAACCCTCGTATTACTTGAATTCACTGAATAACCTGCAAAGCTAATTGTGATAGACCTTTGCATTATAGGTTCATACACAATTGGTGGTATTAACCATTTCAAAGATATCGTGATTATTTTGAGTTTTCAAATGCTTGCTTCTTTGCGTCTTTCTTAAGTGGTAAATCGCTATTCCTTTTTTTTTTTCTTTTTTCTGTGTCGTAGTCATGCAAGTAATTTGGAATTTCAAAACTAGCACATAGCGACCTACTTTTTAATGGTCATGACTATTAGTTTAGCCTATTCTATCACCTTTATGTCTACAATGAATTAGTAAAAGTTGAACGACGCTTTATCCCGACTATCTGTTAATGTACAGATGAATGGAATGTATTAAAGGTTTGTAAGTATAGATAAATTCATGTGGATTCAATACCAGATATTTTTTACATCAGAAGAACAGTATTAATAAGAAAAGACTGTACAACCATTCCTTAATGAGGTGCTTACTCAGCCTTTCAAACTGAACTCGTAAGTCATAATCGATAAAAGCAAATGGAAAAATACGGGAAGGTTAACACAGAAAAGTTATTGCGGCGCACAGAGGCCCATAAAAACGCAGGTCCATCCCCCTACGCCTCCAGCATTAAATCTACGAAACGACAGTAAAGTTTCCTCCCTCACCTCCTCCTCTCTTCCCGTACTTTTACCGAGTCACTTTGCCCCTCTCCTTCATTATCTGACTCACGCAGTTCCTTAGCACCAACATGTAGCACGTTTACAGCAATGTCTTCCATTTAATTTAAACAGCTGAATAGTTGGAATAAAGTTGATCATATTTCCATAATCGCGCTTATAAAATTATATTGTAAAAGAAAAAGGTGAAAAACTATATTTTTTTAAATTTATTATTTCGCTGATCAGCAGTATTGCTATACAATCCATTAATAAATTACATAAATATTGCATACAAATTAACAACCGAGGAATTACTGTCCTTTAACATATACAATAGATTGTAAATGTATAATATAAACAGAAAACAATTAAGAACACATTTAAATGAAAGATAATAAAAGACAAAGTATATAACAGGGTAACTAACACATACAATAACATTAAATAACATGGATAACGATTGAAAAGAGAGGTTAGATATGTGAGGCTAGATTATGATCAGTGGTGTTATGAGAAAAGTAGAGGATATACTTTGAATTAGTGAGAAAAGTCGCTATCTTCTGAATCAGTGAGTAAGATGTCCTGAGGCAGTTCTCTTTTCAATCTGGTC
This sequence comes from Mantis religiosa, assembly GCA_030765055.1. NCBI lineage: Eukaryota > Metazoa > Arthropoda > Insecta > Mantodea > Mantidae > Mantis > Mantis religiosa. Next base: position 898,798 of record JAUKNK010000035.1, on the reverse strand, counting down.
CTTCCGAAGTTTCGTCGTCCAATGCCATAGGTTACATCGCCTGGTACTTCGGATAATCTAACGAAGAATGTCTTTGATATCAATTTGAAGTACAGATGTATGGGAAGAATACCAAGTTCCTGATGGAGTTGATCATTTCTAATGAACCATGGAGCCTTTGTAATACTGCGGAGAAATTTGTTTTGTATAACCTGAAGTCGATGAATGTACACCCCATACAGAAGCAGCGTAAGGTATTATGGGGTGTATAAGAGACTTGTAGATCAATATTGAGCACTCCAGACCAAGCTGTGATTTCTTCTGTAGCAATGGATACAGCTTTTTAATTCTAGAAATGGCTACTGTGTAAATGTAAGATATATGATAATGCCAAGTTAATTTAGTGTCAAGTATTACGCCTAAATATTTGACTGGTGTTTCTGGAGGCTTCCCTGTTTGTTGTTTTCCCTGCAGATCCAGTGGGGATAGCTTTTGATACAATCTTAAGGAGAATATTTTCGTTTTATTAGTATTTAATACTACTCGCCACATTTTGAACCACTTAGACAACATATTTAATGATATTTGTAGCCTGTTGATTGCAGTACTTAAGTGTGGATGCGAGTAGAAAATAACGGTGTCATCGGCATACATAGCTGTGGATATTTCATTTGTATTTGGAAGGTTGTGCATGAATATATTGAATAATAGTGGTCCACAATTGATCCTTGTGGAACTCCTGCTGCTATTGGTCGAAGATCGGATTTGTAACTGTCTATTCGCACTAAAAATTGCCGCTGTGAGGTAAAACTTTCAATTATTCTGATCAGATGATCTGGGAGTCCAATTCTATGTAAACCAGCTATATTTTACTGATTTTAAATTTAAACTGCTCAGAGTTACGCTAAACAAAGATGTCCTTCGTAATTCACGAGAACATGGTACATAGGAACAGAAAAATTAGACAGCTTAAGGTATCAAAGTATAAACTTGGAAGAAGCGTAGGGACAGTGAAGCATAAATTAGTACAAAAGTGAATCGAGAATATATTGACACATTGCTTCACTCACACTGCTTATTCACAGGACATGTTTCAAAAGCTCTTGCTCCTATCTTCAGCTGATACTCGACTAGTGCAAGTTGTAGTGGTTTCTTCTTTCTCCGTATTATCAATAGATGGCGTGATGTACTTGTCAAAGATGTCCGGTGGTGGAGTTTCAAAATTCATGACTCTATGACGATTTTTGTTAATGAAGATTTTTTCCATACGGAAAGGTCTATGGGGTGATTAACATATTTTATTAGAGATGTTTGCAAGTTGATGTCATGTCTAGTATTCAAAAAATGAAAAGCCACTGCTGATTTTTCTGTTTCACCATTTTTAATGTTTCTTATGTGTTCTTTAGTTCTGATGTTAATATTTCTTTTTGTTTTTCCTATATAAATTTTAGGGCAAGTTTCACATTTGATCTCATAGATTCCTGGTTTTTCTTTGGTAGTGATTGAATTTTTGGGAGGACCTTTTAACAAATTTCTGATATTAAACCTATTTTGAGGTGCAAGAGTTATGTTGTGTTTTGAGAAGATTTTTTGGAATTTGTTATAGGCTGATGGGTGGAAGGTGAATTTTTTACAAAGTTTTTTCTCTTTTTCTCCTGTAGGTTCTAGGGTGGTGGTTTCTTTTATTTTCTTAGCTTTGTTGAGTCTGTTAACTGTTTTGTCTACTAAATTTGGGTTGAAACCGTTGGATATAGCTACTTTTTATGTGTAGGTATTCTTCTTGATAATTTTCTCTGTTTAGTGGAAAGTTGATCATCCGAAAGATTAAACTGTTGAAAATGGCATGTTGGTGTTGTTTTGGGTTTAAACTGTTGTTCTTGATGTAATTATCTGTGTGTGTGTCGGTTTCCTGTAAATACCAAAGGTGAGTTTGTTGTTCATGTTAATCACCCCATAGACCTTTCCGTATGGGAAAAAATCTTCATCAACAAAAATCGTCATAGAGTCATGAATTTTGAAACTCCAATACCGGACATTTTGACAAGTACATCACGCCATCTATTGACAAAACGGAGAAAGAGGAAACCACTACAACTTGCACTAGTCGAGTATCAGATGATAGGAGCAAGAGCTCCTGAAACATGTCCTGTGAATAAACAGTGTGAGTGAAGCAATGTGTCAATATATTCTCGATTCACTTTTGTACTGGCTTAAGGTATTTTTACTCCTTTTAACGTTATAAATAAATTCTGTGTTTCTTAATGTATAATATATTATTTTATGTAACAAGGTGATGTCGTTTGTAGTAAGAATGGACATTAACAGCTATTATATATATTGCTTGAGACAGTTTATGTCATTCCATTGTTACAAAGCAAATACATTTCTCTTAATTTTTCATCACAAAAATGGTGCAACACCACAGATCACCAAAATACTTTCCAGATGATTTCTTTATTCCTTCTTTCTTTTAAGGATAATTTAAATATATTACCTACTAAACAGCATCGACAGTTATTCAATTTCAGAACTCTGCAAAGTAATGTACGCTTAAAGGTCCCAGATTGCCTACAATGATATGTGAACTTGAAAGGAAAAGTAATTTGAAAGAGGTATTATTGACACAAGTCCATGAAAGTGTTACTTTTATCACTCCATCTGAGTATATTGATGTTCATATTAATGTGCAGTGATTTTAGAGGCAGCCTGTGCGTCCTTAGAAATCAAAAATCCATATCCGTGTGAAGGAGGACAAGTTATTAAATTTGACAGGTCGATGTACCGCAGGGAATATTCGAGAGACTGAATTTTGCAACTCGCTAAAAGCATCTCAATGTTCATCTGCCTGCGTCATATGACGTAGTTTGCATATATACAGATTTAAGTTCAAACGCCATTTTGCCCTTCTCGTTGGGATTTAACTCTAGGATTTCAGCTAAGCCTTTAATGGACTTCATTCTACGAGGACTGTTCAATAAAGAATGTTGAACCGGTGTTTCCAGCCTTCGACATCATTTTTGGTTCTCTGAAATTTTCCATGGCAGTTCCATAAATCTTTTGGTACTGAAGGATTATCCAACCACTGTTCCACAAATTAGTCGTAGAACAAACTTAATTGCTCATTTTCTGGCGAGTTTTCTTGTATAATGAACCAACCATCGTCAATTTTATTAATCGGAGGATGAGCCAATGCAGAACACATCCTTACATGAAGTCTAATTTCCTCATTTTGAATGTAATCACGTCCCAGTCCTAGTTCTTGCACCTTTCTCCAAATACACTGATTGAAATGATAGTAATTGCAACCAAAAATTTGTACATTTGGAAACACAGACTTCAAAGCTTGAATAGAGCCAGGTAGAAAATCTTCAATTACTTCCTTGGAGTTCCAGTCTAGAATCTTTTCTTTGTGTTGAACATCCTGCTGTAAGTCTCCTTAAGAAGAGGGTATTCCACCAGCATGACATTGGTTTCATGGCTTGTACTTCCAAGATCGGCGTGGATGTATATATTTGGCTATATTGTTTCCTACAGCTTTTGAATGTACATCTTTTGTCACCAGAAAGTGACCTTCGGATTTCTTCTTCTTCTTCTTCTTCTTCTTCTTCTTCTTCTTCTTCTTCTTCTTCTTCTTCTTCTTCTTCTTCTTCTTCTTCTTCTTCTTCTTCTTCTTCTTCTTCTTCTTCTTCTTCTTCTTCTTCTTCTTCTTCTTCTTCTTCTTCTTCTTCTTCTCCTTCTTCACTCCATGGTTTGGGCATATCGCTCGTTCCGGCTTCATAGATCTCTGCAGCGTTTCCTGGGTCGTCCTCTATCTCTTCTTCCTTTTGGATTGTAGTTTAACACTGCATTTGGATATCTCTTAATATTGTGACTTTGTGGGTTCGTGAAATGAAAAGTCCAATTTCACCACTCAAAAATGTTCTTTATTTCCACCGACTTACAGTTAAATACTTGCCAATTACACAAAATTACGTAATGCACACAATTACGATTCACCAGTTCGTCCGTTACCGTTCCGATGCACGTACACAATTACACAAATTCTTCCGTTGCACAGCGCTACTTCACTAGCACGTCAAACACTAACACTGCCTGTCTGTCCTTCTGAAACCCTTTTTATAGGCATCTCGTCGTATTCTCGGCTTCTCTGGTTTCCAGGCGAATATTCCAGATCATAGTAGAAGGGGAGAGAAACGTCCAGGGACGGGTGACATTCCTTTAACCACCCCTCAGTTAGTGACAGAGACTAATGGGAGGCGTGGCTCAGCTCCCTCTGGTTTCCTCACAGCGGTGCCGTCATACCTTCCGCTAATTGGGTGACACTGCTCCCTCCTCAAAGCTGGTCGTCCCGAACAGCACCATCGTAGCGGGCTAGTCGATCCAGGTGTACCACCAACATCTTTCCTCGGGGAACCTTCTGGATGCGGTAGACCACGTCGTTAATCCTCTTCACCACCCGGTACGGTCCTTGCCATGGCTGCTGGAGCTTCGGGCAGCGTCCCTTGGTCCGGGTAGGACGATACAACCAGACCAGGTCACCTTGCTGGAACCCTTGGCTGTTGGCTTGCCTATCATATCTGGTCTTCATGCGGTCGCTCGCCTTCTGGATGTTCTGGCGGGCCATCTCGTGCATGTCGTGGAGGCGGTCCACCAGGTTCTCCACATACTCGTTCACCGGCTGTTTCACCTCCGGAGGGCTTCCGAAAGCCAGGTCACAAGGGAGGCGTAACTCTCGACCGAACATTAAGCTGGCTGGCGTCATCCCAGTTGTGTCGTGTGTGGACGAGCGATAGGCCAGCAAGAACAGTGGCACCTTGACGTCCCAGTCTCGCTGATGGCTGGCCACGACCTTCCTCAGGTGTTCCTCTAAGGTCTTGATGTACCTTTCGACCATGCCATCCGATTGGGGATGTAGAGGCGTAGTGCGAGTCTTGTTCACCCCAAGCCTTTGTAGTGCCTCCTTCATTAGGTTGGACTCAAAGTTGGTACCCTGGTCACTGTGTAGCTCTAACGGCACCCCAAATCGACAGAACACTTGCTCCACGAGGCAGTCTGTGATTGTCTTTGCCTCTTGGTTTGGGATGGCATACACCTCCGGCCACTTGGTGAAGTAGTCCACGACCACCATTAGGTACTTGTTGCCTCGGTCGGAAACTGGGAACGGTCCAGCAATGTCAACGGCGATCCGTTCGAATGGCGCTCCGACGTTGTACTGCTGCATGCGACCCCGGCTCCTCGTCTGGGGGCCACGACTCGCCGCGCACACGTGACATTGACGGCACCATCTCTCAGCATCTGCTCGGAGCCTCAGCCAGTAGTAGCGCTGCCGTAGTTTGTCAATCGTTCGGTTCGCTCCCAGGTGTCCTCCCGAAGTACCGGCGTGCACTTCTTCCAGGACTTCCGGGACCTTACTCCGGGGAAGTACCAACTACTCTCTCTGCGTCTTCCCATCGGGTGATTCCCATACCCGGAACAGCACGCCCTCTCTGGTCCTCAACGAGTCCCATTGGGCCCAGTACGACTTGTAGGTGGCGCTCCTCACTGCGATGTCCTCCCAGGTTGGTCTCGTCCCTGCCTCTACTTCCCTTAAGAGCGGCGCCAAGTCTGCGTCCGCCAGCTGCTCCCTCCTCAGGCCTGCGCTATCCCAACCGTCCGCAGGCACTGCCACAACTACTTGGACTGCTGCGGCACGCTCCTTCTCTTCCACTCTTGTGCACTGGCCGCACTCTTCTGGACAGGGTCTTCTGGACATGGCGTCTGCGTTACCGTGGCTCTTCCCTCTACGATGTTCCGAGGTGAAGTCGTACTCCTGCAGCCTCTGGACCCAACGTGCTGTCTGGCCTTCCAGGTTCTTAAAGGACAATAGCCAGGTTAGGGCGGAATGGTCAGTCCTCAGGTGGAATGGCTGACCGTACAGGTACTTGTGGAAGTGCTCCAATGTCTTTACTACCGCCAGTAACTCCCGTCGGGTGACGCAGTAGTTCTTCTCTGCCTTGGATAGCGTCTTGCTGTAATAGGCTATCACCCGCTCATGGCCGTCCTGGATCTGCGATAGGACACCTCCAATGCAATGGTCGCTGGCGTCGGTGTCCACAATGAAGGCGCCACCCGGTTGTGGGAAACCCAAAATTGGAGCACTGCACAGGGTCTCCTTTAGGTGCTGGAAAGCGTTTTCGGCGTCCTCTGTCCACACATAAGGCCGGTGTTCCTTCGTCAGGCGGGTGAGGGGTTTTGCGATGTTGGAGAACCCCTTTATGAAGCGGCGGTAATAACTGCACAGCCCCAGGAAACTGCGCAACTCTTTCCTATCCTTTGGGCGAGGCCAATCTCTCACAGCCTGTGTCTTCTCCAGGTCTGTGGCCACTCCGGTTGCTGAGACTATGTGGCCCAAGTAGTTAACTTCCTTGCGGAAGAGCTGGCACTTCTTCGCGTTCAGCTTCAAGTTGGTCGCTTGCAGTCTCTGTAGCACCTTACTCAGATTCTCGAGGTGATCTTCAAAAGTCTTCCCGACAATGATGATGTCGTCCAGGTATAGCAGGCAGGCATCGTAAGTCAGCCCTCTCATCACTGACTCCATGAGGCGCTGGAAGGTACCTGGTGCGTTGCAGAGGCCAAAGGGCATAACCGTGATCTGCCAGAGCCCTTGGCCCGTAGAGAATGCAGTCTTCTCCTTGTCTCTCGGGTCTAGAGCTACCTGCCAGTAGCCCGACTTCAGGTCCAGGGTCGAGAACCACTGTGCACCAGCTAGCGTGTCCAGGGTGTCGTCAATCCGGGGTAAGGGAAAACAGTCCTTCCGGGTGACGGCGTTCAACTTTCTGTAGTCTACGCAGAAGCGCAGCTCGCCGTTCTTCTTTGTCACCAAGACTACAGGGGAACACCAAGGGCTGTCAGACTCTTCAATCACTCCCCTGGACCTCATGTCCTCCAGCATGTCTCGCACCGCCCCTTGCTTCGCCAGCGGAACGCGTCTATGTGGTTGCCGAATAGGCCGGGCGTCTCCGGTGTCGATGCGGTGAAGCACTTTGTCCGTGCGGCCGTAGTCACTATCACCTTGGCTGAAGACGCGCTGATACCGTCTTAGCAGTTGTCGAACCTTCTCCAGCTGTTCTGTGGTCAGGTGGTCGGCCGCCCTCTCCACCAAGCCTTCTAGCCGGGGCCCCAGGTGTTGCTTCGGCGCCGGCTCTAGTGTCTCGTCGATAGCTGTTACGCTCACCACGGGCTCGCACATTCCCAACTCCGTCCCGGCCTGGACGTCGTGATCGGCGTCCGTAGGATTTAGCAGTCTCACGGGCACCTCCTCTCGGCACGGCAGCAATGCCCTGGCTACACACAGTCCGTTTACAGGCGTCTTCTGGTCCAGCATCATGTTCCTGGTTCTCTGGCCCTCCAGTCGCGCCGTCACCACCACCTCGCTCCTCGCGGGGACACAATATATACTCACGCTATACTCCCTATACATATACGAAACAATAATATACCTAGAAAATAAAAATTCCACCACAGAAACAAATCAACAAATTCATGACCATAACACACGAAGAAAAAATAATTACCATATACAGGCACATACGTTACAGTTATACAATATGAAACTTACAGCAGCGGCAACCGAGTTTTACAATAAATTACCTGAGTATATTAAAAATATAAAAGAAATAAACTGATTTAAAGGAGAAATAAAAAGTTCTGCATAACATCTTCTTTCTATTCGCTTGAGGAATATCTAAATAGATAGAAATAATTGTTGTAGAATGGTGTGTAAAGTTAAATGTTACTATGTGACTATCATATGTAAAATAACTACATAGAAATGTATTATGATTATTATGATGATAATGATTATTATTAATGTCATATAATTGTGTAATATTTTATGTTTTTTTAAATATGTAATATATTTTTAACTGACGTATCCAACAAACATGTATTGTGTTATAAGAGGATGAAAATTAATACAAATACCATTAAAGAATAAATAACTAGTTTTACATTAAAGGGAAAATACGCATTAAACCTGTCAAAAAGAGGAGGTTAAACTGTAAAGTATAAAGGAAAAAACTGTAACAATTGAATCCCACACCTGACACCAATTGTGACTTTGTGGGTTCGTGAAATGAAAAGCCCAATTTCACCACTCAAAAATGTTCTTTATTTCCACCGACTTACAGTTAAATACTTGCCAATTACACAAAATTACGTAATGCACACAATTACGATTCACCAGTTCGTCCGTTACCGTTCCGATGCACGTACACAATTACACAAATTCTTCCGTTGCACGGCGCTACTTCACTAGCACGTCAAACACTAACACTGCCTGTCTGTCCTTCTGAAACCCTTTTTATAGGCATCTCGTCGTATTCTCGGCTTCTCTGGTTTCCAGGCGAATATTCCAGATCATAATAGAAGGGGAGAGAAACGTCCAGGGACGGGTGACATTCCTTTAACCACCCCTCAGTTAGTGACAGAGACTAATGGGAGGCGTGGCTCAGCTCCCTCTGGTTTCCTCACAGCGGTGCCGTCATACGTTCCGCTAATTGGGTGACAATAAGTTCGCGCCATTGTTGTCTTCATTCTGATATTTTGTCATGAATTGGTTTGATTTCTAATTTCTTTCTAATATCCTCATTTCTTATTTTGTCCATTATTGTACAACCTTTAACACTTCTTAAAAATTTCTTTTCTGCCGTCTGTATTTTATTTAAATACTTTTTGTGCTGGAAACCAGGTTTCGCTTTCATATAGTAATGTTGGAATAGCCATTACCTTATACATTTTCATTTTGTATCCTTTCTCACTCTGTTTTTAAAAGTTCTTTGGATTGTCGCACATATTGCTCGGAATTTGTTTACTTTTTCTTCTATATCAGCATTGTTTCTAAAACTTGTTACATCCTAAATGTTTAAAACTCGATATTTGTTCTAAAATATTGTTTCCTAAAACAATTTTTGATCTTACATTATAATTTCCTTTGAAAGCCATAATATTTTATTTCTCTTCTGATATTTTAAAATTATATTTTCGTACCATACTATATAGAATATATACTGATTTTTGCAGTTGATTTTCATTCCGATGAATCAATATTTGGTCATCCGCAAACAGCAGGGAATTAATATAAATATCTTATATTATTTTGATTCCTGGGTTATTGAAATCTTCTAATTCATTTAGAGTATCGTCCATATATACTAAAAAGAGTAGGCGATAAGCTACACCCTTGTCTTAGTCCAGTATTGGTAGAAATTTGTTCTGTTAACCTATCCCCAGTATCAATTATTATAGTTGTATTTGTGTATATGCCTTTTATTGCATTAATAATATGTGGTGGGTAACCCTTACTTTCTAGTATTTGCCACAGTTTTGATCTATTTATTCTATCAAAAGCCTTTTCCAGGTCAATGAATGCGACATCTGTTTCCAAATTCTTTTCCCTTCGTTGTACAATTACTTGATTAGGGCGGCCTTAGCGAAATCCACTCTCACCTTCTCCCATAAGGCATTCTGTAATAGCTTTCAGTCTATTATTTATTATTTTAGTATATATTTTGTAACTTGTGTTCAATAAACTTATCCCTTTATAATTTCCACATTTTTTTGCGATCTCCTTTCTTGAATATACGAGGCATGTTTTTTAAGTCAGTACCGTTTTGCGATGCCGCCACCGCAGCGCTACGATCGCCGTTCCGCGCATGCGCGCTGGTTACCTACATCTCTTCTCTACGCACTGACGCCATTACAATCTTATTCTTCATTGTATACGTTGGTTACTGAGTGTTTAAGATGCCTCCGACAATCGTGAGTCCCGCCGATTGTGAAGTATGGGCTGTTATACGATTTCTTAGTTCTAAAGGCGTAAAACCGATCGATATTCATCGTGAGATCTGTGAAGTTTACGGACAAAACATTATGAGTGATGGAAATGGTAAGGAAATGGGTGAGAGCATTTAAATATGGTCGCACAAATGTGCATGATGAAGAACGGAGTGGCGTCCTTCGGTCGTTACTGAAGATTTGGTGCAGAAACTGGACGAAAATGTGAGAGAAAACAGACGCTTTACAATTTCATCATGGTGCGACTATTTTCCTCAATATTCTCGTAGTGTTTTTATCGCATTGTGATTGAGAACTTGAAGTACCGGAAATTGTGTTCACGTTGGGTTCCGAAAATGTGGACGGATTTGAACAAAACTCAACGTTTAGGCAGTGCATTGACTTTCCTTGAGCGGTACCACAATGAAGGTTTAGACCAAATTGTTACTGGTGACGAAACATGGGTGGCCTACGTCACACCAGAATCGAAACAATCCATGGAATGGCGACATTCATCATAACCCACAAAAGTGAAGTTTAAGCAATAAATTTCTGCCCGGAAAGTCATGTGCACAGTTTTTTGGGACAAAAAAGGAGTATTGCTAGTGGAGTTTCTGCCTCGTAATGAGACAATCAATGCAGCGGCTTATTGTGAGACATTGAACAATCTGCGCCGTGCAATCCAAAACAAAAGACGTGGCAAGTTGAGTAAGGGTATCGTTTTGCTGTATGACAATGCCCGTCCACATGTGGCTAATCGGACCAAAAATCTCATCAAATCTTTTCAATGGGAAACTCTAGATCATCCCCCATATAGCCCTGATCTAGCGCCCAGCGACTATCATTTGTTCCTGCACTTGAAGACACATCTGGGCGGTCAGCGTCTTCAATACTATAACGAAAACAGTTGTGATACAGTGGTTAACACGTTAGGCGGCAGAATTTTATGAAGAGGGTATTCAAAAACTGGTGCCACGTTATGACAAGCGCCTCAATATTCACGGAAATTATGTAGAAAAGTAGATTAAGATACAGGCTTTCATGTAAAAATAAAATTATTGCGATATCTATGCACGTCTTTTTTTAATTCCAAAACGGTACTGACATAAAAACATGCCTCGTACATTTTATTAGAATTAAACCGGAAAAACAACTTCCCCCACGAAAACTAGATAATTATCTGTGTGCCCAATTGCTAATGTGCCGAACTGCTACACATCCCATAATACCTTCCCTTCGTAGAGAAAATCATGTGATAAGAGCCCGTTTCGCTTTGCGACTTTGAATACCTTAGTTGTAATGTTAGTCTAATTATAAAATTTATTACACTACTGGTATGCATTAATGTGCGTTAGAGAACCAAGAGATATATCACTGTACTACGCTTGGAAGCAGAGCCCAACAAGATAAAGTGGTCGATGAGAGCAGTAAAGTTCAGTTGTGCCCGTAAAAAATAAACTGCCTTCCAAGGCTGCACATTCGCAAACAGAAACAAACAAACAAACAAACAAGATGTCTTAAACTTTAGTTTGCACTTTGCGTAGTGACTAGCCTAAAACAATTGTAGAATTTCTACAAAAATGAATATGATGCTTGTAGCACACTGAGTTCAATGTAATTCAGATTCAAATTAATATTCTACCGAGGTTAGAATACCTTAAATACGAGGGCTGTTCAATAAAGAATGATCACATTCATTTTTGACAACACAACTTTACTGATCCTCATAATTTTGATGGTCCTTCTCAAAACAGTCTCCCCTGAATGTGATGCACTTGTCTGGGCGTTTCTGCCAGTCTTCAAAGACATACTGGAAACCATTTTTGAGAGTTCCTTCAAAATCGCTTCCACAGCCTTCACCACTGCTTCTGATGATGGATAATGCCTCCCACGAAGGCGTTTCTTCAAATTAGGGAATAGAAAAAAGTCATATGGGGCTAAATCCGGACTATAGGGAGAGTGAGGGATGCACTTCACGTTGATTTTTGCAAGATATTCAGCAACAACATTGGCAATATGCGGCCGTGCATTATCGTGGTGCAGCATCCAGCCTGCTTCACGGAAATGAGGTCTTTTGCGCCTGATATGGATTTGCAATGTTTTCAGGACACCCCTGTAGTGTTGTCCAGTTACTGATGTGTGTGCAGGTACAACATGCTGATAAAACATTCCATGACTATCAAAGAATGAGATGACTATAAATTTCCCAGTAGAAGTAACCACTTTTGCTTTTTGGGAGGTTGATGATGAAGGAGATTTCCACACTGAGCTTTGCTGTTTGCTCTAAGGATCAAAATGATGTAGCCAAGTTCCATCAGCAGTGATTACGTTTGAAAGAGACCCCGGATCTTCCTCTAACATCAACTTTAACTGCATGTTACCTCCATTGCTGCGGTAGGTGATACTGAACAAGTCTGAACTTGCCTCGCTCTCACAGGCGGGAACCAGGAGTACCAACAATGAAACTACTATTGCGTGTTTGTTTCATATCAAGCTAACAGAATGTAATAAGATTGAATTTTAGTGCGAAAAATTATGAAAGTAGAAAAATTATAATCACTCTTTATTGAACAGCTCTCCTAATTCAGATTCAAGTTATTAGCCCGCCTTAGTAGCGTGGTGGTAGCGTGTCTACCTCACGTTCAAGTGGTCTCGAGTGCGAATCTCGGTTAGGGTGAATTACCTGGATAAGGTTATTTCCGGGGGTTTCCCTTATCCTGAAAGACGAATGTCAGGTAACTCTAATCTCTATGGACCCTGGGCTCATTTGAGCATCATTTCACCCATTCCATTCATCGTCCGATATGACTTAACGTTAAAGGACGTAAATTATAACAACAATAACAACAACAAAAGATTCAAATTAAAATTCTACCTCGTTCAGAATTCGTTAAATATTTTAAAAACCACAAAAAAACTCTTATACTGCACACAACGTGTTGGTCTGGCTCATCAAGCGAAGGCTAGATCTTGAAACACTGTTCAACGAGACGGCTTGAATGGGATGTCATCCAGCAGTACTAACTGCTTACCAGATTCGTATTCGTCGGGAACGTTACCAGAAAGACATTATATTAATGAATATACACGGTACTCATTTTGATCTGTAATTTTACCGCGCAAAATTTGACGTCATCAATAGCATCACTGATGGAGCGAGTGTATGTACGATTCCCCTAGCGGCTTGCGATCGTATTATAGGTGTTGACAGCAGCTTTGAGGGCTCCCTCTACCGGCAGGTAAACATACTATTTGAGAGGTGAGTCTGCCCGCGTAATATAAAGTTGCGTAATTTCGTCTGGTGCGTAGATACGATAACCGTTTATAAAAAAAACTATATCTACTGCAATGTAATGCACTGTAAAGCTAATTATACAGCCATAAAAGTAGACCATGAAGAATATACGAAATGATAAGTCAATGAATACCTATTCCACAATGAACATCTGTTTCCGTGTTATAGTAGACATATATGCATATTGTAAACCTGTCACATAAAATAGAAATATTTCAATTTGATCTCAATTCTCTTTTATCACCCACAGTTTCCTCACAATGTAACTTCATTACAAACCAGAAAATTAGCAGAACATGTTGTAGAAATGAAAAATAGACAATATGTACAAAGCTTTTATCCAAGTCTAAACAAGAAAATATCTCTAGTACATAGTCTTATGAGTCCATTTTCTTATATTTCCTTTCTCTCTTCCCCTTAAACACTGTCTGTATTGCGAGAAGGTATGCTAGAGGCCTTTCAGTCATAACATTATTTATTACTTCTAGATTGGGACCAGTCACTTTATAGCGTCCAGTGTCTCTCTTTTTGCGAGTAACTGATCCTGTATCTTGGAAATGTTTGATACATCTATTGGTTTTAACAGACATAAGGATACCAACACTAATGGCATTTTAATTAATCTTGAGAATGACAAAAACTTATATCGTATACTGATAAAACTTAAGACGTTCATGTTGGGAAAAGAAAATATGTCAATTTGACGGTACCTGGGCACTTTTGACACTCCGAGGGACTTGTCTAAATGCCGGATAGCGTTACATAAACTCCTCTATGCAGCGGTTTAAACTATATTTGTATGTTGCACCAATTTTAATGCCGGTACGAAAGTAGGATTCAACCCTGAAGACTGTGTTCATATCCAGGGGAACTGGTTGTATAATTACTAGAGCAACCACGCTGAGAGCGCTGTAATTTACTTACTGTTCCGCAAAAATTACCGCTTCTTCTGCGTAGAGGGCACTATGATTTCAAGAAAGACTAAGCAGACAACTATGGCGTCATTCTTACTCAATCGGAGGGCGAGAATTAACAAATATAAATGAACACCGTGCACTTGTAATGCTGACAGTTAACCAGAGTTATATATTTTTCAAGAATGTGGCAGATGGTTATATTTATTTATTTTAAACATACATTTATTTGTTGCTGTCCTTATCTTAGATTTTCCTCCTCAGCCTTGGTACCCCAAAGGGTACGGCCCAGTTTTACTGATGTCTAAACAGTCAAAGGCTATTTAGAACTAAATTTTAGAGTATCTCTATTTGAGTGACATATCAAATTATTTAGAAGTTGATTTAATATAAAACCAAGTCATATATTTGCACGATGCCATTGAGAATCACTACGTAAATACTGTGCCATGATTTACACAAAAACTTGGTGCTATATCACTCCTTTGATGCTTTACTAAGGCTTCTCAACACGCAACTGCTAATGGAGGCTTTAGAAATTACCGTTCAGAATGTGCTCATAGCTGTAACCGAGTAACAAAGAGTTGTTTTACTTGTTCCTCCTTCCCTAAGCAGTTTATAATCTATTTATCCAGCCGCTATGCTCGATAACGTTTGGACTTAGGACTTTGCGGAAGGTATATGGCAGAGAAAGACAGCTTCGAGGGTTGTGACGTATTTCAGCCGGGAGTGAAGCCTGCAGTGCGTGTGCCGTCAGGTAAGAGCCATGTAGCACCAAGTTGCCTATATAAATGGGGCTGTGGGTACAGAATCTGAGGGTTCAGTCAAGTTTAGCACACTCGATGACAACAATATAACTGCCACGTACCAAATAGATCTGTTAAATTTACAATGTGATGATTTATTGAAGGACAAATATACACACAAGAAATACTTGACTGATTTTTACAAGAATGTCCCCCAAACCAGATTTCCGAAGTTGTATTCACTTGCCGCACGGACATTGTGTATGTATGGCTCAACATACGTGTGCGAAGAAATTTTTTGCTTTTATGAAATTAAGTAAGCTCAAACCCCGCTGTACCTTGTCGGTTCACAATCTAACATGCAGCCTTCGATTACAGATTTTCCAGACATTACGTCCTGACATTGATAAACTAGTTAAAGAAAAACGAAAGAAAGGGTCGAAAAATGTTCACCTAATTTTATTCTGAATTAGGCTCCTCTAATTTACAGAGAAAATTACTTGATGTTTTATTTTATTTACTTTATAACATACCTGACTTTCAGATAAAGTACGAGTTGAAGTTTTATATATTTTCTCATAACACAGAACCAAAATGTAATTGTTTATAAACTGTAACCAATTGTGTAATTAAAGCAGTCAGCGTTAATATTACAGCACCCAAGATGTAAGTTGTACATATTATTAATATCCAATATGTTTCCTGTCTTTCCTACCCGCACACATCAAACTATTCCTTCCCCTTCCACAGCAGTAATCAGTGTGGTGACGTCACATGCTAACTTGCCTTTCGTTCGGGAGCATATTTGGCGGTGAGAGCTGGCAGAGCCGACGTCACACCACTACTGCCTGTCTTCCCTGGTATATGGTATTAAAATTGCCAGTTTAACCTTTCATGAGAGCCATAACACAATCTCGTGTACGACCAAAAGTCTCCCAACCATGACAACACATTTTTAGTTGCCCCAATTTCATCGCGAAGCCAGGCTCAGTATGCAGAAGCAAGCAAAGATGGGAGCCCTGCATGAATATGAAATCAAAGGTGACCGTCTATTGCCGAGGAAACGTCAGTTATAATTTGGAATCTTTCATTATATTAAAACTGAAACAGAAAATGCATACAAGATGTGTTAGCTGTTTGTATCCTCCATGCACGTGCGCCCGCAACGCAATCTACATACAGAAAGCTACCCAATGAAGAATTAAGGATCTAAGCGCCAAAACTGCTTGCCTGTGTATTATGAGTACTTCATCACTATCACTGAACACATTTTTACTTAAATGTGGCTCATTGTTATCCCAAATTTCGAGTATTTTTGTACAAGCTAATCAAATACTTTCATAGAAGTTTAAATTTACGTAAGTGCTGGTAAAAGTGTCACCTCCTGAAATGTGCTAAATAATATTGGTTATCCTGTATTTATTCAATATCTCTCTCTCTCTCTGTCTCTATATGGAAACATCTACTTCTAAAGCAAATAAGAGAGAGCAAGTGTTGTATTCGATTAAAAAGTGTACTGGAGATGAATGCCTATACATAGAAGAAAATGTGTATATGATGCGTTTCAAATGGAAAGAGTTCTCGCCTGTAGCGAATCAGATGCGTTAGAGCCTTCACCGTTGTCACCTCGTTATCCCTACTCTGTTTACATTTCCCTCTCTCTTGCAAAATTGCGAGTGTTCGTGGCGCAGACGTAAGGGAACGCAAACTGAATTTTCCAACGTTTTATAATAATGCAGTTGTTGAAATCAAAATTGCAACATGGATATTCGTATATTACGCAAATGCTTTAAATATTTAGTTTAAAGTTAATTACAGTTTATCAATTACTTATTTTTCTAATCCAATGAAAATACCAGCGGTGTATCCGTATAGCTGTGAATGTTACTTACGTTAAGAGATAATTCGTCATTGTCATTGTCTTTAACGTCTGAATACTGCAAATTGATGATGATAGGTTCCAAAATCTCGTTACGTGCTATTTCTTTCCAAAAAGTCGTCTTCTTCTAGTTTATCAGATGTTTCACGCAGTTTTCCCAGTCTTGTTGTGTTCCTTGTCAATTTCTTCGTGAATAAGTTGTTCAACGTCAGTCAGCTTAAAAATATTATTTCTGTTTGCAACATAATTTGAGTCCACATTAACTCTATTGGATTGTTCTAGCAGTAGTAAGAGGGAGGTGGATCGCGTCTCAATGATCCAGCTGATACACTTTTTCATGGAAGAGTGACTTGAATAATGCTACTTTGAACTCTCTGCTATAGGGTAAATAAAGATTATGAACCATTTGTAAACAAGGATATAATGTGACCAGAGACGTTCTGCCAGACTAGCAAGAAGTGTATCGTTTCCTCTCATCGAATTTAACAAGCAACTTGACTTATTCAAAGTACATATTTCTTATACGACGTCATGTCAAATGTTTACGTTTCAGTACTGAGTAATTTCAAATATACGTTCACGCATACATGCCAACCAATAATGATATTCATTACAGTGCTTACGTCGCAATGCATTGTTATAATATAATGGTATCTACTTTATTTATTTGTGCTAGGAAAACTATTTGAACTAAAAATATGGGTTTTTACGGTTAAGTTAAATACACTACTCTCTTTTTCCACATAGATCAGTTTTGGCAAAATCTGAATTTTTGTCTTAGCGCCAATAGTATTTCATACAGATTGATTGCCCGCTTCGGTAGCGTGGTGGCAGCGTGTCTGCCTCACATTCAAGAGGTCCCGAGTTCGAATCTCGGTCAGGATGAGTTACCTGGATAAGGTTTTTCCGGGGTTTTCTCTTATCCTGAAAGAGGAATGTCAGGTAAGTCTAAGCTCTATGGACCGTGGGCTCATTTGAGCATCATTTCACCCAATCCATTGATACCGAAATTAAAGGATTGCAATAAGTAAAGAATCATGATGGATTTCAAAGGAATGTTGGTTGTTTGTTACAACGCGTGCAGGTGCAGTGGAGTCAAATAGCAGTTGGGGAGAATAGTTGTTATAACAAAAGAAATGTAAGAAACATGTCCTTTCCATATTTGTAAAGGGTAGCACTTGAATTTGTTGAACGGGCTATTCTTCGGACCATTCATAATGGCATGAAAAAATAGGCACAAAGGGAATCTTTGGTTGAATAAGGGGCTTCCAGAAAGTGGAAGTGACACATACACTCACGGGCAGCTATGACCAGTAGGGACAGTAAAACAGTCCGAGGCGTGAGGGCGATTAGGGCAGTCCTCTTGTTCTGTCTTGCGCCAGACAGAGCAGAAATGATGAGAGAAGATATTTGTCGGTTCATATATACGTGAAGAACGAATTAAGTTTTATCGAGTAATAAACATTTCATAAACAGTAACTTTAAACAGTGATATTGGTAATCCTTGGTTGGCAACTTAGAGTTTAATGCAATAATAAAAGAAGCAGTCATTAAACCAGTTTGATACGGGAATTCCAGTATCATTAAAACTATACTTCTCATACATATCCACGCATATCCTGTGAGAAAACTCATTGCTTAACCCTGAGCTAAACATTATTGTATCAAACCGTCGCTAAAGTGGTAACCTTTGCTCGCCACATATATTGTTGCTTCACCATTCATCGTTCGATGTGACTTGACGTTGGAGGACGTAAATTACTTTAAAATAGCATAAAAAATAGCGATTGATTAGTTTGCTGCGCGTCACACACCACTTAGGGGGAATACAATACGACAAACCCGCCGGACTCTGATTGGTTGCTCACATAGTAGCGCTCAAGGACAAACACCTTCCCATTTGAAACACATAATAGTCATTATAGCAGACTTCGATGTTCTCCTTGTAGATTCTCTTCTTTAACTGTGTAGTCAATAAAGAATGGAAGCCTTGTATTGCTGCTGAAATATTGTAACTTATACCTTGTCGGATATCCCCTTTAAGTGTATTGTCAAGAATGAAAGACTTTAGTGGGCATGAATGGCTGCTGAGAGATAGAAGAAAAAGCAGTGCATTTTACACGCTCTGCTGCTAATGTATGGCTTCTGCTTTAGAAGGTTAAAACAGCTGTGTATAATGGGTTTACTCAACTGGCATATGGCTTTTTCACCCCTTGTTTTCCTCGATCGAATGCGGTTTGTTTGCAGCCAACTTTCGGACTCTCACAAGCAACTTTCCGTATCTTTTATCGATAGAAGGGCAAACTGTATTCTTCCTAAAATTGTTACTTTTTATCGAGATTTCTACCCACTTTCCGAAAACCATTCTTACAAACGATTATCCAACTTTCTGCATTTCGATAATCGAGATGTACCTTCATTACATACTTCGATTGGATTGATAAACCAAACTAAAAGTATGGTAGGTCTTTTAAAAGGCGGATCACCAAGTTTGAAATGCCATGCTCTTTGCATGGTAATGAGAATAACAGGAATAGCGACTTAATTCTTTAAAATATATTATGCTTTATATTCATATGACCTTCACTGTCCATTAGTTTGTTTACTCCTGTACAGAATCTTTAAGTCACACTTGTGAAACATTAATGTTCTGTTCACATCAAGTAAATTGAATAAACGTGTGTATCCATAGTTTCATAGCAGACTTCCTTATGGGTACAGTCAGATGCTTAAAGCAGATCTTTGTATACTGTCCTTGAAGTTGCATTCTTTTTGCATGACAATGCGAGATAGGATAGAATTGTTCGGAGCTGATATGGCACCTCGGCCAGACTGGTCGACTATGTCCCCAAGTGGGACACACCTGGGAGGGAGGATGAGGTGAGAGGAGAAAGGGGCGACCAACTTCAAGCAGTCACTATAGTACAGAGGATGGGATCCTTACACTTTACTAGATAGAAACTCCCCGGCGGTCCAGGATAATCGTCATCCCACCTACCATGCACCGAGCGGGATGGCTCAGGCGGTTTCATCTGTGGCCAGCGTTCGGGAGGCCAGGGTTCGATTCCCGTGGCCGATCTACCTGACCCATTAGTTTTTTCGGAGGTTTTCCCGGGTGGCTACACGTGTTCTGGGTAGGTTAATTACATCCTCCGTATTTTCTGTCCCTCCATTTCATCTCCATCATCATTTCATATCATCTCTCATCTGGTGGTATTTTTCAGGGTAGAAGTGTCGGCGGGTGTCTCGGCGGTGCATGGCAGGATGATATGATCTGAGGAATCCTCCGATCGATCGGTTGCCGGTCTTCGTGCCTCTGCTGGGACCATTTCGTGACCGCCAGCCAGGAACCTTTGTGGCTCAGATCGCCTGCCTTGGACCTTTGAGGCTCGGCTACTGGGCTCTTTGCCATCCCGCAGTAGTGGAGCGTGTCCATTGTCCTGGTCTGTCGGGGGAGGTCTCTATCCAAGTAAACTGTAGGGACCCTGCCCTCTGTACTGTCGTGGCTACTTGGGTCCGCCACCCTCTGTCTCCTCTCGCCTCATCCTTCCTCTCTGGTGACCCACTTGAGGGCATATGAGCAATGGGCCCAGCATGGTGGCCTAGGTACCTAATCCCCTCCGTAATGAAATCCCAATCCCACCTACCTGCCCCGAAACAGTCACGAGGGCGGTTCGGAGACCGGAGGCCACTTCGTCCTCCAAATCAAGGAAGACTCCAGGCAGGCTTGCAGAACCGCATCCCACTAGTCCTGTTCCTCAATCAGACCAATAGGCCGGCTTGGAGACCGGAGTCCGTACCGCCAGAGGAGAAAGTGTGCAGTAAGAGCACATCATCCCACCATGCACCGTCGAGACTTCCGCCGACACTTCTAACCTGAGATAAACCACCAGAAGAGAGGTAATACGAAATGTTATTGGAGGTGAAATGGAGGTATTGTCACCCGAACATCGGAACTTCCGATAGGACCAGCTGGCAGGTAGGGACCAGACGGGAAGCATTCAACCACGCCCACCCATTTATCTTGTAGCGCAAAGGAGGGGATGGTTGGAAAAACATCACTAGCCCTCTCTTTCCCCCTCCCTGACATCTGGAACAGTCGGGAATATTCACTGAACCGCGAGACTTCCAGAAACGGCGATCTTCCCTATATAAGGCCTGCAACGAGCAGCAGGAGGAGCGCCGTGCTAGTGAACGGACTGGAAGACTGTGTACGTGCATCGGAAGAGTTGTACGTAATTGCGAGTGCAGAGTGGACCTGTGACAGACGAACTGGTGAATTGTAATTGTGTTCGCTACGTAATTCTATGTATTCGGCAAGTGTTCCAACTGTAGTTTGGTGGAAATAAAGAACATTTTGAGTTTGTGCAATTGGACTTTTAATTTCACGAACCCACAAGGTCACAGTATGTATGGAAAGATAGTCAGACTGAAAAATGCAATGCCATAGCCGGGACTTGAACCATGTATCGTCTGGTTTCCGTCTAGCCACTTTAAACCATTCAGCTACTATGGCCAACGTGACAACATTACATTAAATTCTCCAACTGACTCGTTTTTTTGATAACATACTTTGTTAAGAACAAATAGAAATGTAACTTATGTGACATTCCATTCGGAGAGTGCATGGGGTTTGAATAAGTTATGTTGCAAAGAGTGTATTCTGTAAACACTTAAGATTTCTGAGAATTTGGAATGGAGCTGATAAATTAAATGTAGATTTAGAGAAGGAAATATGCCGAATATCATTTTAGAATTGAATGTGAGTTTGAATGTTTAACAAGAGATGGGCACATGCGATTCAGAGGATCCAAATTCCGGCCTCCATCACAGCGGAACATGCAAACTACCAGTAACGTTTTTGCACTAGATGACCCCGATGATAGCCCGGAATGAAATTAGTCAGCTGTACTAATGAAGCCTGCTTGGTGGCCTAGGTGATAAACTGCAATAATTCAGAAAGAGATATTGATATTTCCCTCTCTTCTTCCTTTGCCTTTTGCCTTGAACCTTTCTGGCAGTTTGAAGTTTCAGAATGACATTCTCCTACGAGAATGGTAGTTTGCAGTTTTGTCAAGCTTTTTTTCTGCATATTTTCTAGCCCAGTCTCTGCTATTTTGGTAGTTGTCGTGGTACGTGTACTTTATATCTCTCTCCCTCTTTCTCTCTCTCTTTCACCAAAGTCATATCTTCAGTGAGGAACCATAGAGGCGAAAAGCGACAGAGCTTGTGAAGCTGGGAAAAACTATTAGTTTTTGTAACGTCTCTGCATGTCAAGTTTGACTAAATCAACTTTATTCCAAATACACCTTCAAATGAATAGTTCTTTCATGTTACTGGTATAATACTTGCAGATAAATGGTAACTCTAAACCACATCTGGGTTCCAAACCCGACCATTAAACGTTTCTTTATATATAAACTGAAACTCCAAACTGACCAATTACAATGTTATAGCAAAATTATAATTATAAAATACACAAATAGAGCTCCGATGCTGCCAGTCAATTAGCATTACTTTCCTTTCACAGGAAATATATGAAGCATACAGATCTTAATTTCTATTTGCCTTTAATGAATCTGTTACCAGTATTCAAGTTACTAACTGAGCCAGAAAAAGTCATAACCGTGTTGAAATATTTAGAAAAATACGAGGGCTGTTGAATAAAGAATGATCATAAGTTTTTACGGTCAATTACAAAATGGGGATGAAGAAGAAGTGGTGAGTACTGAGATAATTGAGTACTACAATGTCAGAAAAGGCGGGAGTATAATGCAGTGAAGTCTGATCACAAAACGTCAGCACAGGGTACATAACATGAGGCATATTTTTGCACTTACGGAATCGATATCCTCTGTCTTTAATTATTCACAGGATGTGTCCTTCTACCTTTAAAGGTGTCTTGTCTTCATCCAAGTGGTTAGAAAGAATGTATGAAGCACTAGTTGAATCCAAAATGTTGTATGCAGTGGAGATCGGGGGGGGGGGGGGGGGGCACAGAGGTAAACAAAACGGTGGACCAAAACTACAGCATATTTTGTAAAGAGCTACTGGCTTAGTAAGATCCGCACCTAGGGAAGTAGTTTAAGTAGAATTAGGAAAGACAAGACGAAATGGAATAATAATTGAAAGAATAATAAAATGTTGGTATAGGTGTTTGGCCAAAGAAGAAGGGGAAGTTATGAAATTATGCATGAGACAGCAACAAAGATTATAGAACTCAAATAGTTGGTGGGCAGAGATAGGAGGAATTGTGTAAAAAATAGAAATGGGAGATATATGGAGATTAGAGGAAAGGAATACAAGCGATGTGGGTAAACTGCTAAAATTAGGATAGAATATATAGAGAGACAGGAAATATGTTGAAGTCTATAAAATATGAAATTATTACAGTTTTACAAGCAAATAAAAAGAAATTGGGGACAAGAAGCATATGTAGATTACTGCAATAGGCAAGAAAGAGAAGGGTTAGCTTGGATGAGAACAGGAACAATATTTATAAGAGAGATAAGAGGTAGTGAAAGGGGAATTTGTGAATTGTGTGGGGGAAAAGAAAGCATAGAACACTATGTAACAGAATGCGAGGATGTTGCAATGTGGAGAAAACAGGTTCGGGAGGAAAAATGGGAGAAAGAAGAGAAGAGGATAGTAGCTATAAAAATGTTAAAGGGCAGGGAGGAAAAGAAGGTACGAAGTATTGGTGAGTTCTTGCAGAAAGTAAAAGAAAAATGGGCCAGAAATGTAAAGAATATAAGAAAGGAAGATGAGGGGGAAGAATGGGACTAATTAAGTAACAAGGAGGCATGGAGGTTAAGAGCTACGTGGCAGAGCAGAAGACCAGGGTGTTATGTAAGCCAAGGTAGCAACAAGGTAAAGACAAATAAATGTAGTCTAAAGTTGTAAATTATAAAATTTTGGAATATGTGCAATAAAAATCTAACATAATATTAATAGCATTCATGAGTTTACGTACTGTAGGAATTTCTCTTCTCTGTTCGTAAAACTCGAGAAAATTCCTGCGCACGGCACATTTTTTTCAAATTTATCGAGTTTGAACCTTTTTGGATGAGGGTAGTGTTTACCAGGTGCTGGATGATACTCTCTGAGGTTCACTACGTCCTCCCCCGGTAGGTCAGTTGCCACTCTCCGTGCCTCTGCTGGGACCATTTCGGGACCACCAGCCAGGGGTCTTTGGAGCTCGGCTGCTGAGCTCATTGCCGTCCCGCAGTAGGGGAGCGATTTCGTAGTCCTGGCCTGTCGGGGGAAGTCTCTATCTAAGTAAACTTTAGGAACCCTGACCTCTGTACTATGGTGGCTCCTTGGGACGTCCGCCCTCTCTTTCCTCTCGCCTCATCCTCCTTCTCGGGAATGACCAACTTGGGGGCATTGGCCTAGCATAGTGGCCTACGTACCGAATCCCCACCGTAGTGAAATCCTAATTCTTACCAGGTGTTGAAAGTTTTACTCCCTTCGCTTTGAATTTTGAACTTCTTTCGTTATATTATACACAGCTCCTTCACTTTACTCCACTGACGTTGCTGTCATTTTTATAACATTACATAACGGAATAATTAGACATTTAGGCTTCTCTTCTTTACAAAACTGTAACACTCACAACTGTGACCGTAATTTTCTACTTTGTGAGCGTACGACTTCGCGCGGCGGGATTCGAACTCATCCACTGTAAGAAACTTAATTGCTGCCGAACGGTTCAGGGCATGCACGGGGAGTGATGACGTAATACTGCTTATCTGCGTCTACGCAAGCTTCCACTGTTCGCCGTCTGCATTCATTCTCCATACAGGTTATACGTAAGCATTTACAAACAAAACAAGCGCTGTTTCCGTTGTGTGTTGCTTGTTACACTGCAGTGGTACCAGATAAATAACCTATAAGAATACATATACATATGTACCAAATAATCCAAATTAGCTTTTCTGTGCAGTTTATGTTTTCCTTATACATAATGTTCAAAAGAAGTTGCTGGGTCTCTAATTTTCAGGGGAGCAGTGTAGGTATTGCCAAAACACTAGAAGCACCAGTGAGTATGGTCTACCGAAAAGGACCAAACCGTCATTTTGACGGCTGTAGTTTTATTTGCCCTTTTTAAAATAGTAAACAAATTTGAATGCATACCAGTTTATTTAATATTATTTATACAGTTTACCAGTATATGATTTTACTTTTGTCTGAAGAATTGCATGGTAAAATGAACATTTTAGGCCTAAAAATTAATCCAAATATATATACGATAACCAAATGTAAAATGGACAACCTAACTTAGCAAACACATGTGTTTCAACATAAAATTTGGAATACCGCAGTATATAGTAGAAAAACGACTTATAAACCTGATTTCGCTCATTCAAAGCCACCTGCAGCTTCATAGCACCTAACACACGTGTGTTCAGCGTTGTCTAAACATTGTCCACAAACATACTTGCTGCAATTTGTTAGATAAATGCTTGCTCCTATTCTTCCCTCTGCATCTGCCAATTTGCCAAGTCTTCCAAATGTTGCTCTGCTGAGCTACTGTGTTAAGAAATACATTTTGTACCCTTGTGGATTTATATGCTGAAGGCAACTTTTCTGCTAAGTTGTATATGAACTGACGTCTGCTTACTTTTTCACCCATTACTTCCTTATAGAGTACCCATGCATTAATAGCTGCCAACACATTGGAAAATGATCATGCACAGGCCACCTTCTGCATCCATATCTCACTGTGTACAGTCGAGCCATTTGATCGACGACGTCAACGCCGTACTTGGTGTTACTGTAGTACGCCACTGATTCTGATAGCTTTTTAGGATGTTGTTTATTTATAGTAACTGTGTCATGCATTAAACTCAAAAGAAGCACATTTTTGTTCTTTCTCCCCTGATAGCATGTCAGAGTTATGTCACCTGACTTATAAAGTACAGTTCTGTACAAAGGTGCTGTAGCACATTTTGCTGATTGAGGGATTTCCCTTCTACATTTCTTTACTGTGCCTACAATGCTTGTAGTTTTACGCTTCAAACTTTCTGCAAGGCATTTGGGCTGTAAAAACAAAGGGCTGTATAAGATGTATTACAACATGCTCTGCAAGAGGATCCTCTATGGGGTGCTGCTGGTCCTTGCCCAGGTAAGGAAAACCATTCACCAGATACTTTGAATTTCATCAACTGCAAGCTAAACTTTTACTCCAAATTTGTCCGGTTTATTGCTCATATATTGAATGAAAGATCATCTAGCCTTGCAATGAAACAGTTGCTCATCCACAGTGATATTTTCTCTTGGAATGTAACACTGCAAGGAATTGTCAATACATGAATTCCAGACAGGAGTAGCAGCTGTGTCCTTGTCATCAAATCGCATAAACCACAAATTTTCAGCGAATTTGTTGCTGCTCATTGTGTTCCTGAAAAATGGTGGTCCCCAGGTATTCGACCATAACAGCTTCAACGGAAAGTATTTTGCTCCAACACTCGTAAATACATAAGTAGTAGCACGAATTGCGCCAATTGGGAAATAAAACTTTCTTACTCATCGACAAAGGGTCTGAAGAGTGCCATTAACCAATCAGGAAGGAAAACAGCAGATGTGGTCAGATCCGAAGGCTATTGTACACACTTCCATATCTGTCAAAATGACGGATGGCGGTCCTTCTAGTAGGAGTTGTTTGTACCAGTTTTTAGAAAGGTCCAAAATGCTTAATTCTTTGTGGAAGTGTTTGTCATAAGTATTTATTAAAATTCGTAGAACATGGGAAGTGTCAAAAAGAAACATAAGCAAGAAATAAGTCTTCTAAGGCAGCGCATCCGTCAAACTGACGGGTGCGTCATTCTAGTGTTAAATGCTTTATGGAAGTGTTTACTTCGAGGTTTTGTACTAACAAACGTGGTTTGGTCACCCACTTGCAATTCGACCCAGGACATTCAGACAAACGGTAACAAATAACATGTTTACCAACTACGAATATACGGATATAATCATGATCTATGGAGAGAAATGCGGCGGAGGTTCTGAACGACTCTCGACCAGACGTCTGCCTTCCACGCCCGACATTCTACGTACACCGGTGCAATTAAGACCTTATACATAATTCCGGTATTACTATTTCTTAATTGGGTGTTCAAGTAATTAAACTAACCTAAATAATTTATTTTCGATATTAACTCAAGAATGAGAAGGGGTGTAGAATAATACACGTGATGTTGAAAAAACAGAATGTTATAATATACGAACCAAATGTTTTGCATCTATTTGTCCTATTCTAAACAAAGTCCTGCAAAGTGTAAATGTAATTCAAACCTAATACTGATATTCTAAAACGCTTTATTTCTTCAACTTCTTATTTTTCTTTTCCTCCATCTCAAGGGCTGGGTAATATACTCGTTCTGATTTCACAGAACTAGCTTCATTTTATTTTTTCGGCCATCTCGCATCTCAACTTCCTACGACTGTACTACTTTTCTTCAACAGCTGGAATTCCGGTTTCTTCCATCCTCCTTAAGTGTTCCCATTTAAATTATAAATTTCCAATCCTGACAAGATGTCATAGCTTTTCTATGTTCTCTTCCAGAACAGAATTTACCATTCTCTAAAAATCTCCTTTCGTCTGGCTGTATATTATTTTTATCCCTTCTTCTTTATCTTAACCCAAAATTCAGTCCATAAAATAGCACAGGCACTCCAATTGTTTTGTATAGTTTTAATCTTGTTTTTTTAACTTCATTTTGTATAGATTAATTTATAGTGTCACCCAATTAGGGAAAGGGATGACCGGCGACAGCTGGAAGGAACCGGAGGCAGCTGGGCCACACCCACTCATCAGTCTCTGTCACTAATTGAGGGGGGAGATTAGAGGGAATGTCACTCGTCCCTGGACGTTTCTCTCCACTTCTCCTATCATCTGGAATCTTCGCCTGGAAACTAGAGATGCCGAGAATACGGCGAGATGCCTATAAAAAGGGCTGCAGCAAGTCAGACAGTGAGTCAGTGCTTGACGTGCTAGTGAAGTAGCGCCGTGTTAGTGGAAGAGAAGACCGTGCGACGGAAGAATTTACGTAAGTGTGTACGTGCATCGGAGTATTGTCCGTAATTACTAGTGCAAGTGAAATTGTAACGGACGAACTGGTGAATCGTAATTGTGTGCATTACGTAATTGTGTGTAATTGGCAAGTATCAAACTGTAAGTCGGTGGAAATAAGGAAGATTGTTGAGTTTGTGTAATTGGACTTTTCATTTCACGAACCCACAAAGTCACAATATACGTAATCCCATTAGTATTGAAATTGTTTGGATTTCTCTACGTCTTTGTCTATGTCTGGACTTATATTACGAGGGCCGTTCAATAAAGAATGATAGCAATTTTTTTGACAACGTACCTTTACTCATCCTCATAATTTAGATGGCCCTTCTCCAGATATTCTCCCCTGAATGCAATGCACTTGTCCCAGCGTTTCTGTCAGTCTTGAAACACATGCTGGAAACCATTTTTGAGAGATGCTTCAAAATCGCCTCCGCAGCCTTCACCACTGCTTCTAATGATGGATAATGCATCCTACGAAGACGTTTCTTCAAGTTAGGGAATAGAAAAAGGTCACATGGGGCTAAATCGGACTATATGGAGGGCGAGGGATGCACTTCACGTTGTTTCTTGCAAGATATTCAGCAACAACATTGGCACTATGTGGCCGCGCATTATCGTGGTGCAGCATCCAGCCTGCTTCACGGAAATGTGGTCTTTTGCACCTGTTATGGACTTGCAATGTTTTCAGGACATCCCCCCTGTATTATTGTCCAGTTACTGATGTGTGGGCAGTTACAACATACTGATAAAGCATTCCATGAATATCAAAGAATGAGATGACCATAACTTTTCCAGCAGAAGCAACCACATTTGCTTTTTTAGGGGGTTGATGATGAAGGAGATTTCCACACTGAGTTTTGCTGTTTGCTCGCAGCATCAAAATGATATAGCCAAGTTTCATCAGCAGTGATTACGTTTGAAACAAACTCCGAATCTTCCTCTGACATTAACTTAAACTGCATACAGACCTGCATGGGAATGTCCTTTTGTTCGGGAATCAGCAGTCTTGGAACCCATCGCGTACAAACATGTCTCATGTGTAATATTTCTGTCACCAACGTGTGGGTAGCACACAATGAAGTGTTCAGTATTTCGGAAAGTAATACTAAGGTAATTCGTCGATCCTCTCTCACAATGGCAGCAGCAGTGTTGATGCTTTCTTCCGTAAGAGTAGTAATTGGAGCACCGGGTCCACCTTCCTTTGAAATTGACTGCCTCCCTTCTTTAAACGTTTTAAACCACCTTCGAGCTGTGCTGTAGGGAAGAACAAACTCGCCATAGGCCTCCTGTAACATTGTATAGGCCTCAACTGAAGATTTTTTGAGACGAAAGCAGAATTTCAAAGCCGCATATTGTTCCTCGCGTGTTACCTCCATTGCAGTGGTAGGTGACACTGAACATTTCTGAACTTACCTGGTTCTCACAGGCGGGAACCAGGAGTACCAACAATGAAACTACTACGGCGTGTTTGTTTCACATTAAGCTAACAGAATATAATAAGATTGAATTTTAGTGCGAAAAGTTATGACCGTAAAAAATTATGATCATTCATTATTGAACAGCCCTCGTAATTTTGTGTTAGGATATAATAATTAGCCAAGCAGATAGTAGACAAGACAACTGGAAAATAAAACTATTGCAGAACTTCAAAACAAATAAATATGTTTTAATTTTGATCATTGGTAAACACTATTATCAAAATCTGAATCTGCCGTATTCGCTAAATTCAAGTGAAATATTTATAAAATGTCCAAAGAATTTAACATAAAGTCACCCTCCGTTTTTCTTTTTCTTTCTCTAACTCCTTTGTGCTGTTAAGCGTGGAGTACAAGCCTCTTCTACCCATTTCCTCCACTTTTCTCGGTCCATTATCATTCTCTTCATTTCTATCACGGTTTTCCCTCTATCCTTCCCCCAACTTCTCAATGTATTCCTGATACAACATGCGTGGCCTTCCCCTAATTCTTTTACCTTCTGGTCTTGCTTCTAAATATTGTTTGGTTTTTCTTTCTTCTGACATGCGGAGTACATGTCCATACCATTTAAGTTGTCTTTTTTCCAATATTTCTTTAACGGAGTGTGTACCCAACTCTTCCCTTATTGTTACATTTCTAATCATATCTCTTGTTGTCTTCCCCACAGCTCGTCTTAAATATCTCATTTCCATAGCTGTTATTTTGCTTTCTTGTTTCTGTAGGAGAGTCCAGCTCTTTGCTCCACATAATAGAATTGGTAGTATTATTGTTTTAAATACTATAATTTTTGTATCTTCTGTTATTTCCTTTTTTCCCGCAATAGTATTATTAATCTGATAGTAGACCGAATTGGCCTTTCTTATTCTGTTTAAAATTTCCTGCTCTATTTTTCCATCCTTATTTATAATTGTACCCAGGTATTCATAACTGTCTACCTGTTCTAAGATTTCATCATTACATTTAATTTTAACTTCTTCTTTCCTTCCTATATACATGGTTTTACAATTGGGTATGTTTAATTCTAAACCTTTTCGAGTTAATTCATCTTTCCATTCATTTAGCGCTAATTGTAAATTATTATTACTATTTGCTATTAGTATGATGTCATCAGCATATATCAACGATTGTGTCCAAACTGGTCTTAAATTTCTATATCCTATCATAGTTCTTGCTGTTCTTCTTTTGCAAATTTTTCATATTTCATCCATCACAATAATAAATAAGAGTGGGCTGAGACTATCTCCTTGTTTAAGTCCCCTATTCAACAGAAATGGTTCTGATTCTTGTCCATCTAATCTTATTATCCCTTTTGGTTCACCTTCCGATTTTTGCTCCTTAAACGTGTAGATTATCCGAGAAAGCATATAACATCACACGTGACCTAGTCCCCCAATTGTACACTTCGTATTATTGGGGAAGCTGCTCCCTTTGTCAGAGCGTGAGCTAAAGTATGAAGTCGCTCTTGTATAGCAAAGGCTTCCTCCACCTTGTGTATAGGTATTACAGCAAAGGACCGAGCGGGATGGCTCGGTTTCGTCTGAGGCCCGGGTTCGATTCCCGTGGCCGATCTACCTGACTCATGGGTATTTTCGGGGTTTTCCCGGGTCGCTAGGCGAATGTTGGGTAGGTTAATTACATCCCCCGAATTTCCTGTCCCTCCATTTCATCTCCATTATCATTTCATATCATCTCTCATCTGGTGGTCTCTTTCATGGTAGAAGTGTCGGCGGGTGTCTCGGCGGTGCATGGCAGGATGATATGCTCTGAGGAAATCTACTTCCTCCTCCGGTAGGTTGGTTGTCGGCCTCAGCTCCTCTGCTGGGACCATTTCGGGACCGCCAGCCAGAGACATTTGAGGCTCGGATCGCCAGCCTGGGACCATTAGGACTCATTGCCGTCCCACAGTAGGGGAGCGTGTTCGTTTGTCCTGGCCTGTCGGGGCAAGTCTCTATCCAAGTATACTGTAGGTACCCTGCCCTCTGTACAGTCGTGGCTCCTTGCGTCGGCCACCCTCTGTCTCCTTGGCCTCATCCTTCCTCCTGGAGGAGGCCTCACTTGAGGGCATAGGAACAATTGACCCAGCATGGTGGCCTACGTACGGAATCCCCTCCGAAATGAAATCCCAATCCCAAATACAACAAAGGGGAAAACCTCGCTCACTGCAGGCTACCACTATGTAGCTACTACTTTCATAAGGAAGAGATGAACCCTAGGAACGGCATAAGGCTACAGTTTGCAGATAGACTGACCACAGAGATGCGCGGAAGTCCATAACAAATTTGAAGAACCGCCCCGCTCCTGGAACTGGCTAAAGAGGGCGATGAACGACCTGTCGATCCAGTAGCCCTATCGTGTCCATAGGGAGGAAGCTTTCCTCTGACGAAGCTTCCGCACCATTTGTCCGAAACCGCCATACGCCACCAAACCTGAAAGCACAACGGAAAAATGAGAATAAAACGTAGTTAAAGGGAAGTTATACAAATGAATATTGTGGAAAATAGGAAACAATCCCATCATTCCCCTACCATCAGGTAAAACCACAAAAAGCATCAAGGTTAAGAGGACGGTTAACAGAAATTGAATCCAAGACCTCCCGAATGCGAGCTTCATACGTTACCGTAGAGCCCTCTCGCTGGGCTACCCTTTATAACCTTGTACGTTAGCTAAATACATCCTTCACTAGTAAAATGTTGCAAGATAACGGTGCAGTTGTCAGCATTGAGGTGCTAAAGTTCAACCTTAATTGCACTGAAGCTAAATATTGATTTATGTACCTTGGTCGGCGTATTCCAGTATCAGGATAGAATGAGGGGAGATTTTAGAAAATGTGACAGCTGAGACCCATATATACGAAGGCTGTTCAATAAAGAATGACAAATATTTTTTGACAATGTACCTTTACTCATCCTCATAATTTTGATGGTCCTTCTCAAAATAGTCTCCCCTGAATGCGATGCACTTGTCCCAGCGTTTCTGCCGGTCTTCAAAGACATGCTGGAAAACATTTATTGAGAGATCCTTCAATATCGCCTCCGCAGCCTTCACCACTGCTTCTCATGGTGGATAATGCCTCCCACGAAGGCGTTTCTTCAACTTAATCAATAGAAAAAAGTCACATGGGGCTAAATCCGGACTATAGGGAGAGTGAGAGATGCACTTCACGTTCACTTTTGCAAGATATTCAGCAACAACATTGGCAATATGCGGCCGCGCATTATCGGGATGCAGCATCCAGCCTGCTTCACGGAAATGTGGTCTTTGGCACCTGATATGGACTTGCAATGTGTTCAGGACATCCCTGTAGTATTGCCCAGTTACTGATGTGTGTGCAGGTACAAAATGCTGATAAACCATTCCATAAATATCAAAGAATGAGATGACCATAAGTTTCCCAGCAGAAGAAATTACTTTTGATTTTTTTGATGCTGATGAAGGAGATTTCCACACTGAGCTTTGCTGTTTGCTTTCAGGATCAAAGTTATGTAGCCAAGATTCATCAGCAGTGATTACGTATGAAAGAAGCTCCGGATCTTCCTCTGACATCAACTTTAACTGAATGTTACCTCCATTGCAGCGGTAGGCGATACTGAACATGTCTGAAATTGCTTGGTTCTCACAGACGGGAATCAGGAGTACCAACAGTGAAACTACTATGGCGTGTTTGTTTCACATTAAGCTAACAGAATATAATAATATTGAATTTTAGTGCGAAAAATTATGACGTAAATTTATGATTATTCTTTATTGAACAGCCTTCGTATTGAAACATACCTATCGTCTTCCCTATTAGTGTTATCAAATTTTCGGGCTTCCGTTTTGAGCAGGAAAAAAATATCAACCCATTTCTTAATTTGTGACTCTTTTTCTGACGCCTAAACGGTTTATTAATAATTCATTTAATTCTACATATACAGTGCGCGCATGTTTTCTTCAGCGCCGGATTTACGGTGTGGCGCGGGCAGAGGGGAAGAAGCGAGACCAAACGCACTTTTGTCTCTGCAGTGTGGTCAACCATGAAAAATACAGTTCAGCAAAATAGTGTGTAAGATAAATGAAGATATCACAAGTAACGTTTCATCCTCTGAAAGCATTCCTTAGTTTTGCCCACGCCAGCTCAATTGCATTCATATCACACCTATACGGAGGTAGACGAATAATAATGTGTCCCCTTTCGGTAGGCATAACATCCACAAATGTTCATACAAATATAAATCATTTTCAAGTAAATGCTGATGTACATTACCACCACATTCGTATCAAGGATAAACTGGCAATTCGAGCGCACCAAACGAGCCTGTATGAAGGAAGCTTTAACACTAGGACGGGCGAGTATGGTCTCCCGAGAAGGACCAACCCGTCATTTTGACGGGTGCGGCTTTATTTGCGCTTTTTAAAATAGCAAACAAATTTGACTGCATACCAGTTTATTTAATATTATTTATACATTTTACCAGTATATAATTTTACTTTTGTCTGAAGAATTACAATAGAAAAATGAACATTTTAAGCCTAAAAATTAATCAAAATATATACGATAACTGAATGTGAAATGGGCAACTTCCCTTAGCAAACAGACATGTGTTTCAACATAAAATTTTGTTTACTACAGTATATAGTAGACAAAACACTTATAAACCTGATTTCGCTCATTCAAAGCCACCTGCAGCACCGCAGCACCTAACACACGTATATTCAGCATTGACTAAACATGGTCCACAAACATACCTGCTGCACTTGATATTTTGAATTTGCATCAACTACAAGACAAAACTGTATTCCAAATTTGTCCGGTTTATTGCTCATATATTAAATGAAAGATCGTCTAGCCTTGCAAGGAAACAGTTGCTCATCCACAGTGATGTTTTCTCTTGGAATGTAACACTGCAGGGAACTGGCAATAAAATGATTCCTGAGAGGAGTAACAGCTACAAAGCGATCTGTACTTTGTCTTTGAGAACGTGTGTCTTTGTCATCAAATCGCATAAACCACAAAATTTCAGCGAATTGGTTTCTGCTCATTGTGTTCCTGAAAAATGGTGGTCCCCAGTTATTCGACCATAACAACTTCATCGGAGAGTTTTTTGGTCCAACACCTCGAAAATACATAAGTGGTAGCACGAATTGCGCCACTTGGGCAATAAAGCTTTCTTACTCATCGACAAAGTGTCTGCAGAGTGCCATAAACCAATCAGGAAGGAAAACAACAATAGATGTGGACAGATCCAAAGGCTATTGTTCACATTTCCGTACTCGTCAAAATGACGGATGGCGGTCCTTCTGGTAGGAGTTGTTTGTATCAGTGTTTAGAAAGGTCCAAAACCTTTAATTCTTTGTGGAAGTGTTTGTCATAAGTATTTATTAAAAGTCGTAGAACATGGGAAGTGTAGAAGGAAACATAAGGAAGAAATAAGTCTTCTAAAGCAGCGATCGGTCAAAATGACGGGTGCGTCATTCTAGTGTTAACTACAAAGGGATAATGTTATGTAATAAACTTCCAAATTCATTTAAACAAGCCGCATCATTAAACCACTTTAATAATAAGGTTAAGAAAATTTTGCATGCACACTGTTTTTATACGGTTAATGAATTTTTAGAACTAATTCTAATTCTAACACACGATTGTTGTAAACTGGTTAGCTAATTAATCTCGAAATTGATCAAAACGAAATATGGTGGACATGATAAAGCTTAGCGTATTAACCACTAGATGTCAGTGTATAGCACATTTCAAATTTCAAAGTTGTCATCTATATTTACGGAGTTAAACGAAAATTACCGAATGAGGATTTGGAACCCGATCGCGCTTTTTATTGCGCGCATGCTGTATGTATATTAAATACTGTTCATGAAAAACTGTTCAAAATACTGAAGTATTTAGAAGCTCTATATAACCAAAAGTCACTCTGCCTGAGGTTAAATGTTTAAAGTGCGTGAAGCACTGAATTCTTGGAATCAGAGTTAACTTCGGGAAACATCCTGTATTGGTATTTCCTTTACAGCGTATCTGCTGTTGAAATGTTCAATAACTAGATAAATAAGTAATAAAGGGCGGATTTAAAGGTTGCGTAAGTGGCAGTCACGAAGGGCCTCTAATTTCAGAGAATCCTCGGACTGCTATGGAAAGCAAAGTGAAACGACAAACAGGTGGCAAAACTATCGGTAACAAAGTTTGCTTTCTTTACTGTCTTGTCTTGGGTAATTCAAAGAATCCACAAGTCATTAAATGTTTAAAAAGACAATACTGGAACTTTTCACAGCCATTAAGATCTCCACTGTCACTGCTGACACTGAATAAAAACCCGGAAGTTCTGTCAACTTTCATGGTAGTCATTCTATTCAATTTAGCTTCTCTCGTGAGGATATTTTGTGTACTCTGGGATACATTGTCTAAGTAATCGTGTATATAGGGTGAACATAAAGTTTCGAGCCATTTTCGAGATAAATGTAATATTAGATTCAAATAAATACAAGAATTATAAACCGTATGGCATGGCAACACATAATCCATAAACGTTTTTTCTTAGTCTCATTCGATATGACCATCTTCCTCTACCATACAGGTTTCCCAGCGATGCGCCGCTGTCTCAGACACTTTGTTCAGCATTGTAGGTGTGATGTTGCGGACTGCTTCCCTGATACGTTCCTCAAGAATGACAATGGAGGTGATTTTAACTCTGTAGACTTATGATTTATTGTATCCCCATGCAAAAAAGTCAAGAGGTGTCAGATCTGGGGATCGTGGCGCCCATATGCCAATACTTCAACGTGGGAATGTTGAGTTCCATCTTGTTGGAAAACCACAGTTTTCAAAATGTCATCCTGCTGTAATTATGGTTGAAGGAACAGATACGAAATGCCTGTCACTGTTTTTTCTCCAAAGAAGAATGGCCCATACACATTTCGATTTTGTCAGCCCCAACCACACATTAACTTTTGGGGTATTTCGTTCCCACTCCATGATTGCATTTGGTTGTTCATCCGTCCACACTCTGCAGTTGTGTCTGTTGACCATGGCACATGTGTGGAAGGTGACCTCATCACTAAACAACACATTTTGTAACAAATTGGCTTCTTCAACTGCCATCAACAGGTCATACATAACACATTGCTTCCCGTTGCAGTGCATGTAGAATTTGGAGGTGGTATGACCATTTTTTAAAGTGAAATGCAGAATCTTGCACACTGTCGATTGTGGTACACCCAACTCTCGACTTAACCTCCTGGTTGAGCCTTTCGGACTTCTGGCCACAGCATCGCTTACCTGCTGTACAGTTTCATGGATCGCCCGGAGTCTACCCGAACGTTTCAGGTCTTGCACACTGCCTTTTCTTTGACATTTCTGCATCAGTAGTCCGATATTAACTCCTAAGTGGTTTACCGGAAAAAACACGAGTTAGTTGGAGCATTTGATGTCATATCGGCACGTTGGCCATAGTAGCTCAAGGGTTAGAGCGGCTGGACTGCAACCAGAATACCCGTGGTTCAAATCCCGGCTATGGCATTGAATTCTGTGATTGTTTTTTTATAATATCCAATATAACTATTACTATATAACTATTACTATATAACTATTACTTTATACAATATAACTATTATAATATATAATGACGGTGGTATGGCGGTTTTTAAGTGAAATACGGAAACTTCCACACTGTCGATTGTGGTACACCCAATTCTCGACTTAACCTGCTGGTTGATGCTCTCACACTTGTGGTCACAGCATCGCTTCCTGTTGCACAGTTTCATTGGTCACCCGGGGATTACCAGAACGTTTCAGGTCTTGTACACTGCCTGTTCTTTGAAATTTATGCATCAGTAGTCTGATATTAGCTCTTGTAGGGCCGGGTTTGTGCAATTTTGGTTCAAAA
This sequence comes from Mantis religiosa, assembly GCA_030765055.1. Lineage (NCBI taxonomy): Eukaryota > Metazoa > Arthropoda > Insecta > Mantodea > Mantidae > Mantis > Mantis religiosa. The sequence goes on along the minus strand of JAUKNK010000035.1, from coordinate 861,752 downwards.
TTGGCTTGCACCTACTGATATGTAAATCCCCTCAAACGTGAAGAAACAACAACGATCCGTTCTTCAGTTGACAGCGTCTTTCAGATCTCCTGCAAAAGAAATAAAAAATCAACCGTTTTCTCAAAAATGGAATGAGATTTTATGTTCACCCTGTATTTTATTGTTCCCATTAATAGTTTATGCTTCACATTTTGATAAGATTTTAGACGAATTATTTATGAATGTATGAATTTTATATAGGATATTACTATGACTTCCTTTGGTAGATAGAAAGCTGCCTATGTAATCTGAGATACAGCGGGTGAGCCGCGTAGTCCTGTTGTTCTATAGGGTATATAATAACTCCTTGGTGAGTTTCCAAGCTTCCCTTAATGCAGCTGTGACAAAGGTTCATAGTGTTTTCATTTTCACTTGTCCACTCAGTGGTCTTCCCACTCCATTCGGCTTCTCTCAATAATAGTACCTAATTGTAGTAGCTCTGGTGCAAGGACATGACGAAGGGAGAGACTGATGGAGTTAGAACAGAGCTATTACTGCAAGAACAGTAACAGTCGAGAACAGTGGGAAGAATGAATTCATTGGATTGGATTGTTCGGAGGTGATTCGCCATCATTCACCACTGCTTCTGATGATGGATAATGCCTCCCACGAAGGTGTTTCTTCAAGTTAGGGAATAGAAAAAAGTCACATGGGACTAAATCCGGACTATAGGGAGGGTAAGTGATAGACTTCACGTTGACTTTTGCAAGATGTTCAGCAACAACATTGGCAATATGCGGCCGCGCATTATCGTGGTGCAGTATCCAGCCTGCTTCACGAAAATGTTGTATTTTACGCCTAATATGGAACTGCAATGTTTTCAGGACATCCCTGTAGTATTGCCCAGTTACTGATGTGTGTGCAGGTACAACATACTGATAAGCCGTTCCATGAATATCAAAGAATGAGATCACCATAAGTTTCCCAGCAGAAGAATCAACTTATGCCTTTTGGGAGGGGGGGGGGGTTAGTGATGAAGGAGATATTCACAATGAGCTTTGCTGTTTGCTCTCAGGATCAAAATTATGTACCAAGTTTCATCAGCAGCGTTTACGTTTGAAAGAAACTCCGGATCTTCCTCTAACATTAACTTTAACTGCATGCAGAACTGCATGCGAATGTCCTTTTTTTCGGGAATCAACAGTCTTGGAACCCATCGCGCACAAACACGTGTCATGTGTAATGTTTCTGTCACCAACGTGTGGGTGGAACCCAGTGAAATGTTCAGTATTTCAGAAACTAATACTAAGGTAATTCGTCGATCCTCTCTCACAATGGCAGCAGCAGTGTTGATGTTTTCTTCCGCAAGAGTAGTAATTGGAGCATCGGGTCCACCTTCCTTTGAAATTGACTGCCTCCCTTCTTTAAACGTTTTAAACCACCTTCGAGCTGTGCTGTAGGGAAGAACAGACTCTCCATAGGGCTCCCGTAACATTGTATAGGCCTCAATTGAAGATTTGTTGAGACGAAAGCAGAATTTCAAAGCCGCATATTGTTCCTCGCGTGTTACCTCCATTGCAGCAGTAGGCGATACTGAACATGTCTGAACTTGGCTGGTTCTCACAGGCGTGAACCAGGAGTACCAACAATGAAACTACTGTGACGTGTGTGTTTCACATTAAGCTAACATAATATAATAAGATTGAATTTCAGTGCGAAAATTTATGACCGTAAAAATTATGATCATTCTTTATTTAACAGCCCTCGTAATTCTAACTTCTATACACTCTGGGCTCATTTGAGCACCATTCACCAACTTCATTCATCGTCTGATAAGGCCTAACTGGTTAAAAATATAAACATGGAAAACAGAGAACTTGGACTGTGGTTTTAGATCACCATATACATTTTCGTAGCTTCACCCTCACAGTAACTGCTTCAGTGGGTTTATCTTCCTCTAGACCAGCAAAAGCTGTGAATTTACTTATGTCCGCTTTATAGCCGAAGCTGTCTCTAAGCCCCAGAAGCGTTTTTAATCTCGTCATCCATTACGACCGCTTCGCTGCCGCGATACTACAAAAGATATTTTGTACGTCTTATCGGTCTGCGACCGATAGTCTGAGTGTCGCCCTTTTATCGCCATCCCTGCTCGGCGTTTTGCATACTAAGCACGGTATAATGAACATAGATTTACTGGCAGCTAATTTCCTGCAAGCCTTTCTCTCCCAGTGACGCGAATTACCTAACTACTTTCACATTTAATCAATGAATTGTTCTCCCATACGTGTACAGCCTTAATTAAAATGGCGCATACAGATTGAAACATTCAGAGACTTGGCTGGGATTTGAAGCACGGATGTACAACGTGTTCATTCTTATCTGCATTTTTACCGCGAAAAATTTCACGTCATCAATAGCATCGCTGATGGAGCGAGTTTATATGTTTCCCTTAGCGGCTTGCGCTCGTATTTGATGTGTTGACAGCAGCTTTGAGGTCTCCCTCTAACGGCATGTAAATATACGAGTGCTGTTCAATAAAGAATTATCATATTTTCTTACTGTCATAATTTTTCGCACTAAAATTCAATCTTATTATATTCTGCTAACTTAATGTGAAACAAACACGCCGTAGTAGTTTCATTGTTGGCACGCCTGGTTCCCACCTGTGAGAACCAGACAAGTTCAGACATGTTTAGTATCGCCTACCGCTGCAATGGAGGTAACACGCGAGGAATAATATGCGGCTTTCAAATTCTGCTTTCATCTCAACAAATCTTCAGTTGAGGCATGTACAATGTTACAGGAGGCCTATGGAGAGTCTCTTCTTCCCTACAGCACAGCTCGAATGTGGTTTTCAATGTTTAAAGAGAGGAGACAGTTAATTTCAGAATAAGCTGGACCAGGTGCTCCAGTTACTGCTCTTACCGAAGAAAACATCAACACTGCTGCTGCCATTGTGAGAGAAGATCGACGGATTTCCTTAAGATCGCTTTCTGAAATACTGACCATTTCCTTGGGTGCCACCCCCCCCTGGTGACATAAACATTACATATGTGACGTGTTTGTGCGGTTCCAAGGACTGTTGATTACCAAACAAAATAACATTCGCATGGAGGTAACATGCAGTTAAAGTTGATGTTAGAGGAAGATACGGAGTTTCTTTCAAACATAATCACTGCTGATGAAACTTGGTACACCATTTTGATGCTGAGAGCAAACAGCAAAACTCAGTGCAGAAATCTCCTTCATCACCACCCCCCCCCCCCAAATGCAAAAATTATGGCCGTAAAAAATTATCATTCTTTATTGAACAGCCCCCTTAGTAAGCTTCAAACTGTATTTTGCTGTACGCTTTTCTTGTTTCAATGCTTCATCTCTTTCTGCTTTACATCTAAAGAACAGTCTTAAACTTATGCATTCTCTGAATGTACATTTGAAACGTTTTAACCACCAATATTCCTAGGATCAAGACACAATACAAAAGGAAAGAATGAAATGCAGTTCCTTATGGAGTGTTTTAAGTGCACAGTAGAATTTCCTCTCGTAAAACAATAAACAGCGTCCGATATAAGGTCTACAAGACCATGCATTTGCAAATATACAAACATGAGGTGCACTGGAGTAACGCGCACTTCCTTCGAAATAAAGGAAAAGGTGAAACTTAAGGATTTCATAAATGTAATAACATAGTAATAGGTTTGAAAAATATCTTCAGTGAACACAGTCACCCATCTTGATATTAGCCTGTTGTACTAGTTTTGCAGTTGTGGGGCCTTACTGCAAATAAAACAAATATTATTCAAATTCGTATATCGTTCAAAAATCCTCTAATGTCAGCTATTTAATTTTTCATGAACTGCAATACTGTACAGTTGATTAGTTTCATTCAGGCCACCTTACGAGTTCTAACCTGTACCAGTGACCCTGTACGCTCAAAGAAATGCGCTGGGGTGGGTTTTCTCCGTCATCTCTGGTTTCCACCGCCATCTCATTCCACCGGTGCTCCATGTTCATCTGAGGTACGAGGGCTGTTCAATAAAAAATTATCATAATTTTTTACGGTCATAATTTTTCGCGCTAAAATTCAATCTTATTATATTCTGCTAGCCTAATGTGAAACACACACGCCCTAGTAGTTTCATTGTTGGTACTCCTGGTTCCCACTTGTGAGAACCAGGCAACTTCAGACATGTTCAATATCACCTACCGCTGTAATGGACGTAACACGCGATGAACAATATGCAGCTTTGAAATTCTGCTTTCGTCTCAACAAATCTTCAGTTGAGACCTATACAATGTTACAGGAGGCCTATGGAGAGTGTGTTCATCCCTATAGCACAGCTCGAAGGTGGTTTAAAATGTTTAAAGAGGGTAGACAATCAATTTCAAAGGAAGGTGGACCCGGTGCTCCAGTTGCTGCCCTTACGGAAGAAAACATCAACACTGCTGCTGCCATTGTGATAGAGGATCAACGAATTACTTTAAGATCACTTTCTGAAATACTGAACATTTCACTGGGTGCCACCCACACGTTGGTGACAGAAACATTACCATGAGATGTGTTTGTGCGCGTTGGGTTCCAAGACTGTTGATTCCCGAACAAAAGCACATTCGCATGCAGGTCTGTATGCAGTTAAAGTTTGATGTTAGAGGAAGATCCAGAGTTTCTTTCAAACGTAATCACTGCTGATGAAACTTGGCTGCAACATTTTCATCCTGAGAGCAAACAGCAGAGCTCAGTGTTCGTAGACCAAAAATGTGTTCGATTGAACATTTCCAACGCTATGTTGGCGCAGTTTAGGTGCAATAAATCCGAGTTTTGGCGGCGATTAATTACTGTAGATGAAACTTGGATACATCATTATACGCCCGAAACAAAAGTACAGTCCAAACAGTGAACTGCAAAGGTGGAACCGGCTCCAAAAAAAAATGTACAAACTGTTTTTTTTTTTTTCGGCTAGGAAAGTGGTGCCCACTGTTTCTTGGGATAGTAATGGAGTTATTTTAATCGATTATCTTCAAAAACGAAAAACCATTACAGCAGCATACTATGCATCATTACATGACAAGCTGAAGGCAGAACTTGCGGAAAATCGGCCACGTTTGCAAGAAATGAAAATCCTATTTCACCAAGACAGCACACCGTCTCACACCTCAACGGCTGCAATGGCAAAAATCCACGAATTACGGTTTGAACAGCTCGACCACCCTCCTTATTTACCAGATCTAGCCCAAAGCGACTTCCTTTTGTTCCCTCATCTGATAATTGCGCTCAGAGGACAGAATTTTCATCAAATGAAGAGGCAATCACGTTCGTGAACAATTATTTTGCAGAGAAAAATTCCAAGTACTATTTGGACGGATTACAGAGATGGGAGCATCGCTGGGAGAAGTGTGTAGAGTTACAAGGGGACTATGTTGAAAAACGCCGAGTACTATTTGGACGGGTTACTGAGATGGGAACATCGCTGGGAGAAGTGTGTAGAGTTACAAGGGGACTATGTTGAAAAATTCCAAGTACTATTTGGACGGATTACAGAGATGGGAACATCGCTGGGAGAAGTGTGTAAAGTTACAAGGAGACTATGTTGAAAAATTCCAAGTACTATTTGGACGGATTACAGAGATGGGAACATCGCTGGGAGAGGTGTGTAGAGTTACAGGGAGTCTATGTTGAAAAACGCCAAGTACTATTTGGACGGGTTACAGAGATGGGAACTTCGCTGGGAGAAGTGTGTAGAGTTACAAGGAGACTATGTTAAAAAATACGCCGAGCACTATTTGGACGGGTTACAGAGATGAGAACATCGCTTGGAGAAGTGTGTAGAGTTACAAGGGCACTATGTTGTAAAACGCCGAGTACTATTTGGACGGGTTACAGAGATGGGAGCATCGCTTGGAGAAGTGTGTAGAGTTACAAAGAGACTATGTTGAAAAACGCCGAGTACTATTTGGACGGGTTACAGAGATGAGAACATCGCTTGGAGAAGTGTGTAGAGTTACAAGGGCACTATGTTGTAAAACGCCGAGTACTATTTGGACGGGTTACAGGGATGGGAGCATCGCTTGGAGAAGTGTGTAGAGTTACAAGGAGACTATGTTGAAAAACGCCGAGTACTATTTGGACGGGTTACAGGGATGGGAGCATCGCTTGGAGAAGTGTGTAGTGTTACAAGGAGACTATGTTGAAAAACGCCGAGTACTAGTTGGGCGGGTTACAGAGATGGGAACATCGCTGAGAGAAATGTGTAGAGTTACAAGGAGACTATGCTGAAAAACAAAAAAAATTAAAAATTAAAAAAAATCTAAAAAAATGTGTTGTACTTTTATTAGGTCGGAACTTTTCAGACCACCCTCGTATGTACAGCTAGTAAATAATTAACGCCATTTAAATTTGGATTCGAAAGAGTTGTGGATAGAAATTGAATATTATGAACCATGTGCTGCTATATTTGCAGGTGAATCCCTTCTCAGAGTTTACTAGTCCAAGAAAAGTGTCAAAAAGTTCTACTACCAAGAATACGAGGTTTGATAAGTTCCATGAAAGGTCAATTCTACGAAGTAAAGAGCTGCCTGTAGTTTTCCTGGGATTTCAAACTACACTAAAAAACTGCTTATACATTGTATTTTCAGCTTTTGTGGCAGATATGCATCTACAGCAGGATTTTTTTTATTTGCCATTCGTAGACAAATTTATGGTTATTCTAAGTACTTGAGTTGCCTTAGATGACGGCATAGGTCAACATCCATGTTTTTGGTCGGGTATTATATTTTGATAAACACCAACATATTGGGAGCTGTCAGAGATTTTTCGACATGAGATTTTTAAAACCTGGTATAGATATGTTGATATTTTTGCTATTGTTCCTGATAAACAAATAAATTATGCCTTAAAATTACTAAATTTACAAGATAAAGCTATAAAATTCCCATTCGAAACTGAAATAGATGGTTTTCTTTTGGAGTTGAAGATAATAAGAAAATAATAATAAATTGGGTTTCTATATGTATAGGAAGTCTACTCATCGATAATTACACAGACAATAAAAGTTTTAACCGTTTTACACATAAATTCGCTGTTTTAACAGTTTGATGTACAGATTAATAAATATACCGCTGAATAAAGAAGAATTTAATAAAGAATGTAAACATATTATTAATACTGCTTTAATTAATGGTTTTAATAGAGGTTTTATACAAAAGAAGAATGAAATATTTAAATATCATAAAACTGTTGATGTTATTTCTACCCTTAAAAAATAAAAGACAATTATAATTTTTAAAAAAAAATTACATATCATCCTTGGTTTTAAACAATTTCAAAAAGTTTTTAAATGATTTTGGTATAACTTTGGTTCCTCAATATAAATAGAGTATTTGAAATTTACTACATTTCTCTAAAAAGGATAAATTTCTAATAATAAAAAATGTAGTATTTATCAATTTAACTGTCTAGATTTTGATAAAGTTTATATTGGAAAGACAAAACGTAATTTGGAATCCAGAATGAAAGAATATTTTCGTAACATTAAGTATAAAGAAACTGATAAATCGGCCGTAGCAGATCATTTTTGGTCATTTATCCATGAAATAAATCCTGAAGTTAAATTATTAAAACAATTAAACGTACCGATAGATTTAATGGTTTGGGAAAGGGTATTTATTTTAAAAAATAAACATCGCGTAATGAATTTTGAAATGCCGGCAGTTGAATCTGTTCTTAAGTTTGTTTCGTTTTCAGATTTTGGTTATACTTAAAAAACAGAAGAACATAGTAACTTCCTTAACGATGAATTTGTTTTCTTTGACTGACGACGCGAACAAGAGTTGGTGAAATCGATTTCAACTTCAACTAATTTAACCAATAATAAAAATGGACATCATTTTTCTTAAGATAAGTGAAGTTTTTTGTTACAAATACTTATATTTGTATAATATTTATTGTTTCACTGTAACTGGCTTCATTTTCTACGTAATTTTCAGAAACAAGTTAATGCCTTTATTTAACGTATAGTTAAGAGACTATAAATCACTTTGCATGGACATCTTTAAATTATAAGAGACTGAAGTATTGTCTTGACTAATGTACGGTTATGTAAAAGATTTGGCGTATCTGTTGGTATTCCAAAGTTAGGTTTACGGATCGAAATACCTAGTGAGGTAGTGTGACGTATTAGTGGTAGAGAAGTGTAGGTTTAAGGTAGCTGTTTGGCTTCAAAAATTGATTTTTGGTTTTCATGCTTAAAAGAAATACATAGAAACCATGAGCTGTCAAGATATATATGGAATTATTGGGGTTTTCAGTTCATAAGGGGTTTTAATCATTATACCAGTAACAGACAAGAAAGTTATTTAAGACCTGAAGCTTTCCTGGCGACGAATATGCTCAAGCTGTTCTCGGGAAGTAAGCCATGTGAAAAGACGATTAAAAATCAACGTTTCGGGAGTGTGCATCTCTCCCATCATCAGGATATTTATTAAATGTTATAACCACAAATGAATCATTGGATAAAACACAAATACAAGGGGCGTCCAGAAAGTAAGTTCTGTTGCAATTTATCTCCACTGCAGCGCAGCGATCGCAGTTCCACACCTGCGCGGTAGACGCTCTGTATCTAGGAAAAGAAACGTGCGCCATTGTGAGCTCGCTGTCAGCCACGTACGCTTTGTTGTGCTTGTTTACATCTCGCTTGAAAATCCCGCCGCTTGTGAAATCAGATCTGTGATTCGTTTTCTGAAAGCTAGGGAAGTGGAACCAACTGAAATTTATCGGTAAATTTGCTATTTCAAAAGTGCAAATTCAGCTGGATAATCAGTTTTACTCCTGCAGCACAGATCTGTATAGATGTTTATAAGTACTGAAGCAAATTCAGGTGGATAATCAGTTTTACTCCTGCAGCCCAGATCGGTATAGATGTTTATAAGTACTGAAGCAAATTCAGCTGGATACTAAATCAGTTTACTCCTGCAGCCCAGATCTGTATAGATTTTTTGAAGTACTGAAGCAAATTCAGCTGGATACTGAATCAGTTTACTCCTGCAGCCCAGATCTGTGTAGAAATTTTTAAGTACTGAAGCTAATTCAGCTGGATACTGAATCAGTTTACTCCTGTAGCCTAGATCTGTATAGATGTTTATAAGTACTGAAGCAAATTCAGCTGGATACTGAATCAGTTTACTCCTGCAGCCTAGATCTGTATAGATGTTTATAAGTACTGAAGCAAATTCAGCTGGATACTGAATCAGTTTACTCCTGCAGCCTAGATCTGTATAGATGTTTATAAGTACTGAAGCAAATTCAGCTGGATACTGAATCAGTTTACTCCTGCAGCCTAGATCTGTATAGATGTTTATAAGTACTGAAGCAAATTCAGCTGGATATTAAAACTACAATGAATTCCTCAACAAATAAAAAGGCAAAGCTCATATCTACACTTCAAAATCATGATGTAGCAAGTAGAAAATTTCAAAGCTGGAAAAAGTTTCAAAAATTGAATACGTGAAGTCGATTTCTTATAAAACCAAACCTGGAGATACAACATGGTAATGAAACCTAAAAGGAGAAGCACCGCTTGTTTTAAAGACGAAAAATACTTATTACTGTATGATATTATAGGTTTAGAATGTCAAAATAACGAAGCATCTGATTGCAGATCCATTGTGAGTACATTATAGAAAATAAAGAAATAATGATGAAGCTGATAAATGTGGAATGTTTTGGTGTGCGAGCCAGTTCGCCTCCTCGCGGTTGCACCCTGGGTAACGCTAAACGAACTGGAGCAAAATGCACAAATTTAAATTTAAGCATTAGAAGTTCATTTTCTTTTGGCACTAGAGCCGTGTTTGTTTGTTATTAATCATAAACGCAAATCTTCAACTATAAGTAATGCAATGCTTCATCACGTATTATAACCACCAAACTGGAGCTGTACTTGTTTGGACCGGGATACTTTGGGCCTATGTAATTAGGGACTGGAACCCGGAGGCTTGGGGGCTATGTAATTAAGGGACCTTTAAGAGTCCGGGAGGTTTCGGGGCTATTTTTCTGACCGCGGAAGGCTTTGGTCCTGCACCCGCCTATAGTGCTGTTAATGTAAATATTGTGGTGACCCAATCCTTAACGTCGAAAACTGGTGTTGTAGGGGACATTGATTCGGTTCCTGTCACGTACTTATTTTTTCTTAGTCTTTTTAATACGTACCTCAGAAGAGGACCTAACTGTCCGAATAATAGCAGCAAGCGAAGTTATTCCACACTAAAGGAATTTTGGACCAAGTACGACAGTCGTTCCTTCGCCGCTCTCAACTTTGCATTGAAAGCGAAGCTCACCATTTCGAACAGTTCCTAGAAACCTGAAGTAAAGAGTTGCACTTAATTTTATTTTATGTAAGATCCTTCACTCTTTAAACTACCTTCCGTTTAGACGAAGAACATGTGAAAATATCAAGCAGGATTTAACGTTTGTTAGAAATAATTGTAATTAATTCCACTGACAAAGTGAAATTGCTCCGTATGCATACATTTATACAAGAATTAAAAGTTTAGATAAAATATTAAAAAGCAGCCAAATGAACAAACAAAGCACAACAAAACTAAAAAAACAACAGACTGGGGAAGGACACTCGAACTCGTTTACCATTCCCTTGAAAGCTAATGTCCTAACATTTGCGCCAGAGGGAGCGTTCCAGTGTCGTGTACTCAAGTGGTGTTATCATTAGCAGTGGCGTACTGGCACTTTAGACACTTATAACCGTAACTTCGGCATTTAAACAAACAGATCGTAAGTACCCTATGTCAAATTACTTATTTAAGATATCTCCACTTGCTCTGAAAATATTTCGGGGTATATTAATGTATATTCCTTCACATTCACCAAAATTAGAAGAAATAGATGATGATCACAAAGAAACTGGTTATCATTTGCTTTCAAAAAAATGAACTCTGGAATTCTCTTATTGAATTATAAAAAAGGAAGGAAAAAAGATACGTTTTATTACCTACAAAAGATCTTCCTTTGTCCTGTACTACGCACTAAAGTAAAACTGGCTTTCTCTATGGTTGCTGCACCACTTACCCTTTGTAGTTAATGGGTCGGAAGTACATATGGAGAAAGCTCAGTTATAGTGGTATTTACCATTCGTAACCGGTATGGTGCGGTTTTTGTACCACAAATAGTATGGTGGGGTCAGGAGGTGTGTGTGTGTGTGTGTGTGTGTGTGTGTGTGTGTGTGTGTGTGTGTGTGTGTGTGTGTGTGTGTGTGTGTGTGTGTGTGTGTGTGTGTGTGTGTGTGTGTGTGTGTGTGTGTGTGTGTTTTCAATTGAGCACCTAAGTAAAATGCCAAATAGACATCTGCAGAAAAATTGTGATTAACAGAAATGTGTACGAAATTGATCCCACTTGCAACCTAAAAAGATCTGATACCATCCAACCTATTTCCTAACTTAACCTAACCCAGCATGTTCCGGACTCAAACTTTGTCCAACTCAATTCCACCAAACCTACCTGGACAAAATTCCTCTGATTTACTTTAACTCAGTGTAACGTAAGCTGCACTATTTGCGCTAACCTAATAGAGAGCCTTATTTTTCACTGGTGGCCGGCCGGCCGGCGGGAGATAGCTCCATGCGCACAGTGCTTCTTACCGATTTTGGCACCCACCCTTTCTCTGCTTCAGTGCATGTTCGGCCGTTGCTAGTACGGGTTCTTGTTCTGTTATTTGTGATCAAATTGTGGTTAGTTCTGTTATAATGTAAAGAGGATGCCGCATATTCATGCATAATACGTACGTGCCAACAGAGTCCTGTAGAGAAGTGACACGGATATTTCCAGACAGACTTCCTGGTACTCCTGCTCTTCTCAGAGATATGTTCGTAAACTTGTAAGGAGATTCAGGGAAACTGAGTCTGTTCTTGATAAGAAATCAAAAAGAACTCGCCATATGCTTACTGAAGTAAAACTTAATGAGATAGGACAACAGTTAGAACTTAACCCAAAAAAATCTCTGTGTAAGTTATACAGGAAACGGGTGTTTCATAATTCTCCGTTTGAAAATCCACGAAACTTTAAAATTAAAACCACATAAGGAAACCTTAGCTCAGGAACTGCAACAACGTGATACTGTGAGTTGAGTAAATTCGTGCAATTGGTTGGCGGGTACCGTTGAAAAAGGCTCTATGGCCCAAAGTTAACTTTTTTCACAGAAGGAATCATAGTTTTCGTTACATGGTCTTGTATCGTCAGAAAACAGCAAATATTGGAATGCAGAACAAACCGAAATTGTGCGCGAAATGCCATTGCATGACAAGAAAATTGGTGCCTCGGTAGCGTAGATGGAAGCGCGTCTGCCTCACCTTCAGGAGGTCCCGAGTTCGAATCCCGGTAAGGGTGAGTTATCTGGATGAGGTTTTTTCCCAGGGTTTTACCTTAACCTGAAAGACGAATGTCGGATAACTCTAAACTCTATGGCCCCTGGGTTCATTTGAGCATCATTTCACCCATTCCATTCATCGCCCGATATGACTTAACGTTGGAGGACGTAAATTACAAAATATGGTGTTTGGTGTGCTGTGAATGCGTACAGTACGGACGATGATTCTGTGCCAGTGAAGGCCATGTGCGCAGTCCTTTAGAATCCAATTTCCGAACCTACACTCCAGGTCATGCGGAGTACACTGAAATGGCCAGTAACGTGGAGAGGTTACACCGGCTCACAACAATTTTCTAATGTTTCGGTGACGGAACGTTAAGGTTTTAAAGTTTTAGAAATTATGATTATTAATCCCACTGATGATTCGCGTTTTGTGTGTGTGTGTCTCTCTCTATCTCCCTCTCTCTCTCTCTCTCTCTCTCTCTCTCTCTCTCTCTCTCTCTATATATATATATATATATATATATATATATATATATATATATATATATATATATATATATAGGTGTGTGTGTGTGTGTGTCTGTGTGTGTATTTTCTTATTTAGACTAAAAGCCTCCAGTTTAAAATCTCGAAGACCTAAGTTGGGAAGCTATTCTGAACCAAATTTCTGATTGGACGATGTAGCTATTCCAGTCGTGTGCGTTATCTTAGGTTTGAATAGATAGAGCTTAAAGTGACAGGGAAAACCCAGGTTGAAATGCCGGCATGACATTGAATTTTTCTATCTGTTCATTATATCTTAACCGAGAATTCAGCATTTGGCTGCTTCAAAGCTTGTTCGGGAACTACGAATCTACTGAGACAGGCAAACCATGTTCTCTTTCAAATTACAAGAAATACCCACACATGGGGACTAACAGCAGTGTGACTGCAGACTTTTGTGAGATAAATGAACACTTCCCAAGTGTAGTCATCATTATAATTGGATACAAGTTGCAAAAATGCTAAGTTATAGACATCATAAGTCTAGTATATCCACGCACACAGTTCAGAAATCTCCGATAAAATACCTCATGCAGGAGACTTCTTCTCTAACTCATAAATATTTCATCTTTGAATACTGTGTCAGTTTTCACTGCGCCTGCTAGTTATCTTCAGGTACCATTAAACCCAACCATCTGCTCAAAGCCTCAACTACAAATTGTTAGCCAGCTCTGTAAATATTAACACCACTCCCTCGCAGCGAAACATATGATATGCGCTGCCATCTCTCGGCAACAAGGCGTACTTTGTCGAAGAACTCTGTATACTTTAGAACAAACATTTCCCCTTGGCGGAAAATCCGTGTAACTACAACTATCGCTTTTATATAATATCTGCTTTAATAGAAAGTCAATGCACTCATACCACTTTTGCAACCCACTCTTAAACGCTTATTTTAGCTCCTGATCCAAGTTTAAAGAAAAACATTCAAGCAATTGCTTCAGTACACACTTCGTTGTAGATACAAGGTCTATACAGCAGAAGAATTGGTAGATAACGATTAAAAGGTCAGTACTTGTGTGCCGTCACTTAAATTACATGGCATTCCAATAAATAAATTAAAAGTCACACTAGGCATTTCGAAATACTGATAAACGCATACCGCAGATACAAGGCAGGGTTTTGATAATCTTATTCCGTTTTATGATATTAAAGGGAAAGCAAAAAAAGCTTCTAAACATGTGATGCATTTTAATTGAATACAAATAATTATAATTATCCTCCACGGGAGAGATGTTGACACAGAAGCCCAAAAGAAACAATCTTTTTACCGATACCATCTTGTTTTCCCGAGATTTCTCTGCCTGTGGTTTTTTATTGCGATCAAGTTTTTCACATGCTTTGCTATTATTTATAGACTTTTATGACTAACTCTAGTCATAATGTACAGTAATTTCTTACATTTAATTGATTATTTTGAGCAAGACAAGTCAGCAGCTAAATTGCGTACTGACAAAATATCAGTCTGAAAATTTGTAATGTGGTAGAGTGGAACTTATCTAAAGAAGCTGCTCAGTTATGCGCACCTTTAGCAAACGAAAACGGTAGATATATTGTTTCATTCAGTGTTGATCTGCCCGACTCTTTTGCTATTTGCATTTAATAAGAATTTCTGCTCGTTTGGGCATTCTCTTCACCTTTTATAAATTCCTCGCAGTCATACGATCTCTGGATTTCTGTGAGAAGTAACTAGCTCTTTCGGAGGAATTAATAAAGCAAACGAAACACGGGAGAGTATGTGCCAAATACAATAGATCACAATAAGGAATCAAGTACCCAAAGAACTTGTGTCCGCCCGCAGATAGGTAAATATTGACGAATGTTTTCACTTTATTCTCCTTATCTTATTTTCATTGATGTTATTACATCAGTCATGTTTTGGGGTCTATTAAGAATGACACTGATAAAATACACTGTATTCTGAGATCCATATTCTCAGAAATGAAATAAAATAACGTTAACAATTTCTTTGAGCCTCATTCATAAAACAATGTTTTTCTTCATTTTTACAAAATGAGGGTTAACCCGTTTCTCCGGACAAGTCGTCAATTCAACATTTGGCTACTCCAAAGCCCGTTTGGGAACAAAGACTCTGCTGAGTGACGGACCTAAGTTCTCTTTCACATGACAAGAAATATCTAGCCGTGGGCAATTTATACAATGGGACTAACAGCAATTTGACTGCAGCCTTTTGTGAGATTAATGAACACTTCCCAAGTGTACTCAACATTTTAATAGCATACAAGTTACAACAAACTTATCTTAAAAACCTACTGTAGTTTAATGTATCCACGCACACAGCAGCAGCAGCAGCACAAATCTGGCAGGCTGTTTGGAACAGCCCGAAGGGTGGTCAAATCGTGTACCTGCTCTGGGAAGAGCTTAACCACGTAGTGGCGGGATGTGGATGTTGCAGAATGACGGGTGTAATTTAAGTGGGGTTAGTGTAGGGAGGTAGCTTTTTGCTCCTCAGGGAATGATGAACCGGGTGCTACGGACAGCGAGCACCGCTGGTGGGTTAGTTAATAAACTAGGAAGAAGGTATGAATAATTTTGAATATTCCATAATAACAATTTTGGAGTAGCTGAAATTAAATTTAGGCTGGAATGGAGATCATGTGGTTACCGGTAGTGACCGCAAGACATGCGGGGTAACCGGTATCGCTTATAGCGACGCTCACGAGGAACATAATCCCCAAGGGATCTGACTAGGGCGCTCTGATGTTGGGGCAAACCCTCGAAAAATTTTGTCGCCCGGCGTCTAATTTCATCCTCCACATATCGGAGGTATGAAGCCTCATGAAGTAATCTCACGGGGAACCTTGTACAAACAGAATAAATAATCCGAAGACATTTATTCTGTGCACGTTGGAGCAGAACTAGATGTGAGCCTGCGGCCATACCCCAGACTTCGCACGCATAGAGCATGATAGGGAGGACCAGAGCCATAAAGAGGCGCAACTTTAGGGGAACAGACATCGCAGACCGAAGCACAGGGTATAGTGATGCCACGGCACCACATGACCGATGAGCTTGCTCCTGGATGTGCTCCCGAAAAGTTAGGCCCTTGTCCAGCTTGACTTCCAAGTACTTGATTGAATTCTCCCACCTGATCCCTTGCCCGAAGTAGGTAAATTGGGGGAAGTTGGCGGGAAAGCGGCGCTTGGTGAACAAAATCGCTTGGCTTTTCTCCGTATTAATGGACAATCGCCAAAGCGTGCACCATTCCTGGAGGAGGATTAGATATCTTTGGATGGGGTTGAAGGTTCTGCGTGGGTGTCTGTTTGTTGAGAATAGCAGCACGTCGTCAGCATACTGTGCTATGTTGACGTGCTGTTCAGTGGGAAGGTCAGCCACATAGACGCTGTACAGCGTCGGGGATAACACAGAACCTTCGGGGACTCCGCCGCGGATAGACCTTCGTGTAGATGTTTTTCCCGCCACTGTGACAGTGAAGAATCTATGTTTTAGGAAAGAGTGAAGAAGGTGTATGACTTGAGTGGGTAGCTCCAGTTGGATGAGTTTGTACAGAAGACCCGCGTGCCAGGTCGTAGAGAAAGCCTTTTCCACGTCCAGAGAAACCGCCGAGGTGAATGCCTTGTCCTGGAAACCCAGGGCTGCAACCTCCACCACGCGCAGCAACTGCTGTGACGTGGAGTGCCCAGGACGAAAGCCAAACTGGTGAGGAGGGATAGCTTGTATGTCACCCAGAAGGGGGGACATGCGGGCTAAGAAAAGTCTCTCGAAAACTTTCGAGAGAACAGAAAGGAGGCTGATGGAGCGGTAGTTGGCAGGATTAACCGGGTCTTTCCCTGGCTTCAAGATGCATATCACCCGAGCCTCTCTCCAACTACGTGGAAAGTGACTCAGAGAGAGACACATATTGAAGACTTTGGTTAGAAATAACACGGCCCTGAAGGGAAGGTGGCGGAGCATGAGTGGCGTTATGCCATCAGGTCCCGCTGCCTTTTTTGGTTTGAGGCGCCGGAGTACGCCCTGAAGCTCACTGGGCCTTATGACTGGGAGTCTGTCCGCCTCAGCCGGGGGTCGCCGAAAGTATCGACGTATCTCCTGCCTAACGCGGTCAGAGAAGGCAGGGTCCTGGGGGTCTTCTCTAGGCCTCATGGTCCTCTCAAGGTAGTCGGCGAACACCGTAGCCTTGGCCTGTGGTTCGTAGGACAGGCCTTGGATGCCCTGGAGTGGGGAGCTTGGTGTCCCTTGGCGGTTCCGAAGTCCTTTAATGACCCTCCACACGTCTCCATCCTCGAGGTTCATACGAGACATCGTGTCCTCCCACGCGCGCACACGCACACAGTTCCGAAATCCCCGACTAAATAACTCATGCAGGAGACTTCCTCTCTGACGCATAACTATTTCCTCTTTGTCTATTGGCTCAGTTTTCACTGTGGCTGCTACATTTCTTCAGGTAATGGAAACATATTAAACCTAACCAAGTGCTAAAAGTCAGAACCACAAATTGTTAGCCAGATCTGTAAATATTAGAACCATTCCTTCGCAGCATAACGTATGACACGCGGTGCCATCTCTCGGCGTCAATGCGCACTCTTTAAAAGAAGGCTCCATACTTTGTGAACCAGCATTACCCTTTGGCGGAAAATCAGAGTAAGTAAACCTATAAAACTTTTATAATACCTGTTTATAATAGAAAGTCAATGCACTCATAACACTTTCGCGAGCCACTCTTAAACAAATGCTTCTTTTGCTTTGTGATCCAACTTGGAAGTAAACACCTTCTAAAAATTGCTTTAGTACACATTTCGTTGTGGATACAAGGTCTATACAGCAGAAGAAGTGGTAGGTAACGTTTAACTTATGTGCCGTAACTTAAACTGCATGGCATTCCAATTAATAAAACAAAAGTAACACTAGGCATTCCGAAATACTGATAAACCCCTCACGCAAATGTAAGGCAGAATTTTCATAATCTTATGTCCTTGATGACATTTAAGATAAAGCAAAAAGAGGTTCTAAAAATGTGAGGCACTATATTCAGATACAACTAATTATAAATTGTCCTCCACGGGAGATATGTTGATACAGAAGCCAAAATGGAAACAATCTTTTTATCGACACTACCTTGTGGTCGACAGATTGCTCTGCCTTTGGTTTTTTATTGCGATAAAGTCTTAACCTGGTTTGCTATTATTTATAGACTTCTTTGACCAACTCTAGTTATAATGTACAGATATTTCGTAAATTTAATTGATTATTTTGAGCAAGACAAAACTGCAGCTACAGTTTGTACTGAAACATTTGAAGCAAAAATGAAGATGGTTGCGATCAAGGTTACCACAGCTCCACGTTGTGCGCCAGTTTGTAGCAAATATGTTTATGGCGAACACAGAAGTCGGCGAGCTATGAGGTTTCTCTCAGGGTATGCGTGGATGTGTGTGAGAAGGAAATTTTACAACACTGGAATGCCCGTCTCCAAATTATTTATTCACTGCTTCTTTTCTAACCTTAAAATGGAAGGTGCCGACCGAGGGTTACCAATCTCGGTTTATAGTGACTGAATGCTAATTAAATTTCTCGATAAATTTTAATGACCTGACAAATATTCGAGACAGAACAAGTTGACCGCTCTGATAGGCTTGACGTCTCAGACTCCTCTCCTCATATCGGCTACACGCCGATAAATGTTTATAATGGCTTCCTAGCCGCGATATAGCCATATCGGCTACACACCGACGACTACCCTAACCACAACTGCGCGTGTATATTTATATAACTTTTCTCTCCAAATTCCTTTTTCAAACCAAAGTCCCTTTGTGGCTGTTTTGGTCGCCATTGTAAATGATCCAAAGAATTCCCTACTCATATACGTCAAGTGACAATTCCTGTAGAAACCTTCTAAGGACACTGCTCCTTTCATTCATGGCATTGCTACAACACTTTCCCCAACTGGACTGAGCTTGCCCTTGGTCGTCACAAAGAACCAACATTCCTTTGACGTCTATCATTATTCTTTGCTCCTGCAAACCATAATTTCGGTATCACATTATCAATACAACAAATTGTAGTGTAGTAGAGCGGAATCTATGTAATGAAGCTGCTCAGTTATGCGCACCTTTCACAACCGAACATTGTAGATATATTGTTTCATTCAGTATTGTTCTGTCCGACCCTTTTTCTATTTGTATTTTATTAGAATTTCAGCTCGTTTGGACATTCTCTTCCCCTCTTATAAATTCCTCGCAGGCATACGATCTTTGGCTTTCTGCGCTAAGTACCTAGGTATCTCGGAGGAATTAATAAAGAAACGAAACACGGGACAGTATGTGCCAGATACCGTAGATCACAAAAAGAGGCGGAGTACCTAAAGAACTTGTGTTCCGCCCGCCTTGGTAGCATAGATGGTATCATGTCTTCGTCACGTTCAACAGATCCTGAGTTCGAATCTCGGTCAGGATGGTTTACCGTGATACTCTTTTATCGCGGTATTTCCTTATCCTGAAAGACGAATGTCGGGTAACTCTAAGCTCCAAGGACCCCGGACGCATTGAGCATCATTACATCCATTTCATTCGTCGTCCGATATGACTGAATGATGGAGGACTTAAAAAAAAACGTGTGGTCGAATGCATTTTGCATTGCAGGAGTTGCGCAAAGAGGACGGCGTCTGGCGCCGACGTAAAATAAGAACTTCTTGGAGCAAGCATCTGTGCCATATGTCTAATACCCGCTTCGCCGATGGCCTTTTAAAACCTTCAGGGCCCGGAAACGGATACTTAATAAACAGAACAAGGCATTTAAATTGTTAGATGCTGTAAAAATGCATCATAATTACAATTCCGTATCTTCTGTATTTATTAAGATATTTAAACCAAACCAAAACAGGTTTAAAACTCATTAAAGGCAGTATACATCTACAGTAAGATTTAAGTAGAGACAACATTAATAAATCGTTGAGATTTCACTAATTTCTTACACTGCAGCAAAAGCCATTCTTTGAAAATAGCAAATACCAAAACAGTCAGACAGATCACCACTGAATCAAAAAATAAATCTGCAATATTCGGTTGCGAAATTTGCGCATAAATGAGCAGCTTCTTTAGATAAGTTCCACTCTACCACACTACAACTTGTTGGACTGATATTGTGTCATTACACACTGTAGCTGCACTTTTGTCTTCCTCAAAATAATCAATTAAATATAAGAAATATCTGTACATTATAACTGGAGTTGGTCATAAAAGTCTCTAAATAATAGCAAAGCATGTTAAGACCTCTATCGCAATAAAAAGCCACAGACAGAGCAATCTCTCGACAGGATGAAGTCCGTAAAAGATTGTTTCCTTTGTTGGTTCTGTAGCAACATATCTCTCGTGGGGACAATTTATAATTAGTTGTATGCAATTATAATGCCTCACAATTTTATGCGCTTTTTTTGCTTTACCATAAATGTCATAAACGGAATAAGATTATTAAAACCCTGCCTTGCATATGCGTTAGGCGTTTGTCATTTTTTCGAATTTGTGACATTTAAATTATTTATTTATTGCAATGCCATGTAATTTATGTGACGGCCATAGGTACTGAACTTTTGATCGTTATCTACTACTTCTTCTGGTGTATAGACTTCGTATCCACAACGAAGTGTGTTTGCGCCATTATCGTCATTTGTTTGTCGGGCGCATGAATATTTCACTTGGCGCCGGTTATGCGGCAAACTGGTCATGTGACTCGCCAGCGCGCATGAAAATAGGCTTTTTCCGGTTGCCAGATCAGATATGTTTGAGACATGTAGAAGATAGGTGTTGTGTTTCATGGTGTGGCTGAGTGCAACGTTGTTGCAATGAAAAGACGTTTTTTAGTTTATCTAAATGTTAAATGTAATGTCTTCTTTATGATTATTCATATAAGAAATGTAGCGTGTGCAATAAATTTATCTAGAGATATGAATACAGCTCTATCGAGTACAGTCCACAAAATCAGTTTCCTTGATTTCTGCTAAAATCAAGTGGTCCTCCGAATTAAATTAATCATGACATGAACATTGGTCCTTCACGGGCAGATATTATTGTGCATCGCAACAGTTTCTTCTGCATGGATTCAGTGGACCCCAGAACGCCAGGCATCGGGATCTACACAGCAGATTATCAGTATTTCATTCGCAACGACGCAGTAGCCTGCATCGCAACACATTTCAGGTCAGAACATTCCTTTACTTTCTTTCTCTCATTAAAGCAAGCCTCATAAACATTCAATATGGAGCAGGATTTGAAAGCTCTTGTCAAAAGAAGGGGTATAATTAAAAGAAAATTTACCTTTGTTCGAAAATTTCTTGATGAATTACCAGAACAGGTCAACATTTTCATATTGAGAGCTAATTTCGATAACTTAAGTGAAATTTGGGACAAATATGAAGCTATTCAGACCCAAATTGAATCTCTTGTGGAAGCGGAAACTGAATTAGATATGCATGCAGAACACGAGGAGGAAACACGAAACATTTACCTCGAATTGAAAGGTAGGTTAGCTGAATTAATGCAGGATCTGAACAGCAAGAAAATGGTTCTGGACATTCGCAGCACACAGTGCAGTCGCAATCGTCACAAGCAGCTAAAGCTATCAAACTGCCTGTGATACAATTACCTAAATTTGAGGGTGATGTCACTCATTTCAAACATTTCTATGACACATTTACAAGCTTAGTGGTAAACAACCAAGCTTTACATGCTATTCAGAAATATCACTACTTACTTTCCTCTCTCAAGGGACAAGCTCATTCACTAATACAGAACATACCTGTCACTAGTGAAAATTTTGATGTAGCATGGGAGCTCATATGCTCACGCTATAACAATACAAGATTAATAGCTACAGCTCATATAAAAAATGTATTAGCACTACCAGTAATGCATAAGGAAACAGTAAATGAACTACGTAACTTGCTCAACCATTTTCAAAATAACTTGAATGCCATTGAAGCATTAAAACTTGAAGTGCCTTTGCATGAAATCATTTTAATGCAACTTCTCCTAGAACATTTGTCTGACACCACACGCAGAGAATGGGAGAGTAAAATAGATTCTCAAAACTTCCCTTCTTTGAAAGATCTTATGCAATTTTTAGAAGCAAGAGCATACTCTTTTGAATTGCTTGCTAACACTGCATGTAACAAGACGGTAGTTAAGCCTAAGACTGACTTGCACTTTGCTAAGCCCAACAGCAGAGACAGTAAACACTCTTACCTATCCACGAGTGATCGTGTATGTCCATTTTGTCAGTGCAATCACATGCTACATAATTGTGATGACTTCAGAAACCTTAATGTGCATAAGCGTTGGACTTTCATTAAGTCCAAGCGCCTTTGTGCCAATTGCTTTGCTCCTAATCACATATCAAGTAGATGTAATCGTGCCTCATACTGCA
This sequence comes from Mantis religiosa, assembly GCA_030765055.1. NCBI lineage: Eukaryota > Metazoa > Arthropoda > Insecta > Mantodea > Mantidae > Mantis > Mantis religiosa. The sequence goes on along the minus strand of JAUKNK010000035.1, from coordinate 839,463 downwards.
ATTGTGGCTCATCCACTCACAGCAAGTTGCATCATGATAGTAACAGAGAAAATGCTTCACGTGCAACTTCATCTAGTCCTGTAAATGATTCTACTAGAACAATTGACGCGCCGTCTAGCTACTGTTCTTTTAAATCAAAATCTACACAGCAGGTTTTGCTTGCCACCGCACTAGTGCAAGTGGAAGACAGATATGGCAATCTCATACAATGTAGAGCACTCCTCGACTCTGCCAGTCAATCCAATTTCATAACTGCAGAACTTGCGAAGCGCTTACAGCTTAACAAGGTGACAGCTGATACGCCTATCAATGGTATAAATGGCACCATTTCTGCGGCCACACACCATGTTCAGGTCAATCTGAAATCTATGGTACATGATTTTAAGACTAAAATTGAATGTCTAGTACTTCCTCGTATAACAGGAAAACTACCTTCCACACATATCAATTTGTGCAACTGGAATATTCCTTCTAGCATTCCATTAGCAGATCCTAGGTTCAACATTCCTGATGAAGTTGAAATCCTGATCGGAAGTTCCTTATTCTTCGAGTTATTGCATGGGAAAACCTTAAAGAAACAAGGACATCCTATACTAGCCAGCACAGCCCTCGGTTGGATAATATCAGGCCCTATTCCAAGGTCATCAAACAAGTACAAGGATAGGTCTTCGCCTCAGCATAATTTCTTCATCAGCACTGAAAACCTTGACACACAGTTAAGACGTTTCTGGGATTTGGAAGAATTTCCTCAGCATGTTCTTACTAAGGAGGAAAAGGAGTGTGAAAAATATTATGTAAAAACAACCACACGTAACGTCGATGGTAGCTTTACAGTTCGTCTACCCGTCAAGGAGGACAAAAATCGCTTAGGTGAATCTAGACAGCAAGCCATCAATCGCTTTATGCACTTAGAACGACGTCTTCAAAACGACATCACACTTAAAGAAGATTACACTCAATTTCTCTCTGAATATGAATCCATGGGGCACATGAAGCAAGTGTCACCGCCAAAGGAAGGCGAACCTTGTTACTATCTTCCGCATCATGCAGTTTTCAAACCTTTGTCTACTACTACTCGCACCAGAGTTGTATTTGATGCATCTGCGCAGTCATCTTCAGGACTATCCTTGAATGATGTGCTGAAGTTAGGTCCTATTATTCAGGATGACCTTATCTCCATAATTTTACGATTCAGAACTTATCGCTATGCATTCTCAGCTGACATTTCTAAGATGTACAGGCGAGTGAAAATGCATCCTGATGATCAAGATCTTCAAAGAATAGTATGGCGAGAAAACAAAAATGAACCTATCAAGGACTACGCTCTTACTACAGTCACATATGGTACCAAACCTGCATCATTTTTGGCCATAAGGACTTTGCATCAACTAGCTTCAGAGGAAAAGGCTAAATATCCACTAGCTTCTCAAGCTATCCGTGAATCCTTCTACGTAGATGATTGCTTATGTGGTCATAATGATCTACAGCAAGCCTTACATATTCAGAGCCAGCTACTTCAGATGTTAGACAGTGGTGGATTCCCACTTAGGAAATGGTGTTCTAATCATGAAGATATTTTAAAATCCATTCCACCGGAACACAGAGAGACACAACTTCCACTTTCATTGGATAGCAGTGAAAATGTGCATGCTCTTAGTCTCCTCTGGCATCCTGGAACAGATCAATTCCAGATACAAGACAATCCATCTCTTCAGGATAATCTAAATTCTAGCTACACCATACGAAGCATACTTTCTGTCATATCATCTATTTTTGATCCTTTAGGCCTAGTGAGTCCCACTGTCATAAATTCCAAGATGTTTCTATAATCTTTTTGGTTGGAAAAACTCGGTTGGGATGAATTGATACCATCTCACCTCATCCAACAATGGCTAAATTTCTGCGAGACATTGTCCATCATTCATGCTATACGTATTCCAAGACACGTCCTAATCACAGGTACCTTAAGGGACATAGAAATACAGGGGTTTTGCGATGCCTCAGAAAAGGCTTATGGTGCCTGTATTTATCTTCGTTCTATGAACAGCTGCAATGAGGTGAAAACCAGACTTCTTTGCTCCAAATCCAAGGTTGCACCATTAAAGAAACAAACCATTCCTCGGCTCGAACTTTGTGGTGCTTTACTACTTCCTAAACTTTACAAGGTTGTAGCTAACCTTAAGCTGCAGACTTCATAGAACTATCTATAGACGGACTCTATGATTGTTCTAGCATGGATTAAATACAACCCACACAAATGGAAGACTTTTGTAGCCAACAGAGTTTCACAAATACAAGAGTTATCAGAAACTGCTGCTTGGCGATATGTAGCTACTTAAAATAATCCAGCAGATCTCATTTCAAGAGGAGTTTCAACTGAACCTGTTGCCTCAAATGACTTGTGGTGGAAAGGTCCTGATTGGATCTCACAACCCTTTGCATCTTGGCCAGAACAACCCAAACGATTAGATATTCAAGATGCCACTGAGCAACGCACTACTGCATGCTTGATGGTCACTACAGAAAGTGATGATATCATTTCTCGTTTTTCAAAATTGTTACGCCTGCAGAGAGTGACAGCATACATGCTGAGATTTGCATTCAACTGTAGAAACAGCAACACGAGACGGCAAGGTCCTCTCTCAGCACTTGAGCTTCAACAGTCATTGCACTGCTGCATTAAACTTGCTCAAAAATCAGCTTATATCACAGAGTTAACAGAACTTATTGATAAAGGACACAATCCTACTAAAAGCCCATTGAAGTCTTTGCATCCATTTGTCGACAATGGAGGTTTACTCCGAGTAGGGGGAAGAATTGACAAGGCTGAAACTCCCTTCCAGTCAAGACATCAGCTCATCTTACCTCCTAAGCATCATCTTACCAAACTAATTATTGAAAGTGAACATGTTAAACTTTTGCATGCTTCCAATCAGCTACTTACCTCTTCTCTTCGACAACGGTATTGGATACCGAGAATAAGGGAGACTCTTAAGTCAGTCCTACACAAGTTCTTGCCGTGCTTCAAACTCAAGGCCAAGGGAGCTCAACAATTAATGGGCAATCTACCTAGCTACAGAGTGACTCCAGCGGGACCCTTCCTACGAGTTGCAGTTGATTACGCTGGTCCATTCTTCCTACGTTATGGCTCGCCTCGCAGCAAGAGTCAGGTGAAGGCCTACATAGCTATCTTTGTCTGTTTATCCACAAAGGCAATTCACATTGAATTGGTTTCAGACATGACTTCTGATGCTTTGGTTGCTGCCTTACGAAGCTTTACAGCTAGACGAGGATTGTGTAAAGAGATCCTAAGTGACAATGGCACAAATTTTGTAGGTGCTAACAACAAACTTAGAGAACTTAGACTACTTTTGCAATCTCGCAAGCACCAAGAGATTGTACAAGACTACGCTTCATCTAATGAATGCACATGGCATTTTATACCACCCAGCTCACCCCACTTTGGAGGATTACATGAGGCTGCAGTGAAATCTATGAAATATCATCTTCGTAGAGTAATGGGTACACAAGTACTGACCTATGAACAATTAACCACATTACTAATTCAAATTGAGACTTGCTTGAACTCCCGTCCATTGCTACGCCTTACTGATGACCTTTTGATACTTCCTACCTTTCTCCAGGTCATTTCCTCATTGGAGAACCATTAACTTCCATACCATGACCTTGTTCTGACAATCTGAATCAGTTACAGAAATGGCAATAGCTCCAAGATCGTCTACAACATCTGTGGCGGCGGTGGTCAACCGACTATATACATTCACTCCAGCAGAGGCAAAAGTGGTCCAGTTCCAGTAAAAATCTTAAGGCAGACACCATGGTCCTGCTAATGGAAGATAATTCATCTCCTCTGCATTGGGAACTTGGAATCATCACTGAGACTCATCCTGGTGGTGATGGTTTAGTGCGGGTAGCTACAGTGCGAACTTCTAAGGGTGAATATAGGCGTCCCATTGTGAAACTGTGTCCTCTGCCAGTTCAAGAACAACAGTGATATTTTTCAAAGTGTGCCTTTGTTAAATTAAAAAACTATTCAGTTTTTTTGCGCCCCAGTATGTTTGCGCCATGATCGTCATTTGTGTGTCGGGCGCATGAATATTTTACTTGGCGCCGGTTATGCGGCAAACTGGTCATGTGACTCGCCAGCGCGCATGAAATTAGGTTTCTTACGGTTACAGGTCCGACATGTTTGAGACATGTAGAAGATATGTGATGTGTTTCGTTGTGTGGCTGAGTGCAACGTTGTTGCAATGCAAAGACGTTTTTTAGTTTATCTAAATGTTAAATGTATTGTCCTCTTTATGATTATTCACATAAGAAATGTAGCGTTTTCAATAAATTTATCTAGAGATATGAATACAGCTCTATCGAGTAGAGTCCACAAAATCAGTTTCCTTAATTTCTGCTAAAATCAAGTGGTCCTCCGAATTAAATAAATCATGACAAGAACAACATGACTATCTCGCCTTAGCGTCAAGAATTACTAAGTTTCTTCTATCACCTCAGCAACACAAGTGTAGTTGGTTATTTGGAATAATTTAATTGTGATCAATGATCATTATAAGTAAGACACATGATAAACTGCAACAGCAAAATGTCTGAAGATCATTCACAACGTTAATGCACTTTCGGTAAGCGAAACTCATTTAGATATATAATCTTTAGAAGACTTCCATTCCCACATTCAATTATTTGCTACCTCGATATTGCGTCTATGTACATTCTGGCTACTTTCTGTTTTCACATAACAAAGGGCCGCTGAAACATAAGTCAAAATTAAAGGTCATAACTGAATGTAATATAAATTTTTGAACATTATTAAAACGTTTCTTTCCTGGTGTAACATATTACAGGTAGAGCCATCTCTGGGCAGCACAAACTGTCGTTTATTGTTAATGTTGACAATGTTCCGCCTAGCGGAAGAACCGTATAACTAAATAGTGTTTCGTGTGTAACGCACGTTTCTAGCAGTAAATTAAGATATTACCGACGGCTCTAAAGTATTGCGTGCACGGTAATTAATATATTAAACTGAGAGGACCTCTGGTTCTCCGTACACCAAGATAACGAAATTAAGAATAACAAAACACTGCCGATAAAGAACTCCCTCTAGGAGAACCAAAGACTGTAGTAATTAAAGACCAGAGATGACATGGACGTCTGCAATCTCCTACAACCTACACACTGAATTGTTAAGTCGCGATTACACATCGGATATCTGTCCATTCTATATAAATGTAACATAAAGGGTTTAGAGATGTAGTTTCCCAGCCCGGTTCGTGGTACATGCAATAGGGATACAGTCACGTGGTCACACAAACCGCCTTAAGAACTCCATCCTGATTCTATGGGACAGGAGGGTGCTAGCGTATTTAATATATAAAGTTATTCGAAAATTCAAATTAAAAGAAAAGAACATCTCGAAATATTCAATTAAATAAATAAATGATGTCCTTTAATTAGTTACAAGTGAGAAAATTCTTTCAAAATACACTCCTGGAAATGGAAATAAGAACACATTGACGCCGGTGTGTCAGACCCACCATACTTGCTCCGGATACTGCGAGAGAGCTGTACAAGCAATCATCACACTCACGGCACAGCGGAAACACCAGGAACCGCGGTGATGGCCGTCAAATGGCGCTAGCTGCGCAGCGTTTGAGCATCGCCGCCCTCAGTCTCAGCCAGTTTGCCGTGGCATACGGAGCTCCATCGCAGTCTTTAACACTGGTAGACCGCGGCGACAGCGTGGACGTGAACCGTATGTGCAGTTGACGGACTTTGAGCGAGGGCGTATAGTGGGCATGCGGGAGGCCGGGTGGACGTACCGCCGAATTGCTCAACACGTGGGGCGTGAGGTCTCCACAGTACATCGATGTTGTCGCCAGTGGTCGGCGGAAGGTGCACGTGCCCGTCGACCTGGGACCGGACCGCAGCGACGCACGGGTGCACGCCAAGACCGTCGGATCCTACGCAGTGCCGTAGGGGACCGCACCGCCACTTCCCAGCAAATTAGGGACACTGTTGCTCTTGGGGTATCGGCGAGGACCATTCGCAACCGTCTCCATGAAGCTGCGCTACGGTCCCGCGCACCGTTAAGCCGTCTTTCGCTCACACCCCAACATCGTGCAGCCCACCTCCAGTGGTGTCGCGACAGGCGTGAATGGAGGGACGAATGGGGACGTGTCGTCTTCAGCGATGAGAGTCGCTTCTGCCTTAGTGCCAATGATGGTCGTATGCGTGTTTGGCGCCGTGCAGGTGAGCGCCACAATCAGGACTGCATACGACCGAGGCACACAGGGCCAACACCCGGCACCATGGTGTGGGGAGCGATCTCCTACACTGGCCGTACACCTCTGGTGATCGTCGAGGGGACACTGAATAGTGCACGGTACATCCAAACCGTCATCGAACCCATCGCTCTACCATTCCTAGACCTGTAAGGGAACTTGCTGTTAAAACAGGACAATGCACGTCCGCAAGCATCCCGTACCACCCAACGTGCTCTAGAAGGTGTAAGTAAACTACCCTGGCCAGCAAGATCTCCGGATCTGTCCCCCATTGATCATGTTTGGGACTGGATGAAACGTCGTCTGACGCGGTCTGCACGTCCAGCACGAACGCTGGTCCAGCTGAGGCGCCAGCTGGAAATGACATGGCAAGCCGTTCCACAGGACTACATCCTGCATCTCTACGATCGTCTCCATGGGAGAATAGCAGCCTACATTGCTGCGAAAGGTGGATATACACGGTACTAGTGCCGACATTGTGATTCTCTGTTGCCTGTGCCTATGTGCCTATGGTTCTGTCAGTGTGATCATGTGATGTATCTGACACCAGGAATGTGTTAATAAAGTTTCCCCTTCCTGGGACAATGAATTCACGGTGTTCTTATTTCAATTTCCAGGAGTGTATATACAAAATGAAAACTATTTCTGAGACATTTTTTGTCATACAAATAAATTTTAGATAGGTCGTCTTAATCATATCAGATATATCACAATAAAAAAAGGCCCTGTTCGTAGCCATGCTCAGTATATATTGACAGCCTGGCCGGGTACCTATAGTTGACACAGTAGGTACCGAAAGCCCTGTACACACACAGACACACACACACACAAACACGCACAAACACACACACACCCACACAGCCATACACAAGCACCCACCCACAAACACACTAACACACACCCACACCCACCCACACACACATACACAAGAAACCACTTAGGCACCCACCCACACACAAGCACACGTGCTTACACACTGACACACACACACACATACACAAGCACCCACCTACCCACACACAAGCTCATGTGCATACACATTGACACACACATGCACACGCGCACACACATCCACACACTAGCACACGCGCACACACATGGACACACACGCACACATACGTCTATACCTCCGTAAACATTTTTCTTCGAATAGCTCCTCAAAATCATTTCTCCTCATCGGTGGTACTCTATTGCAAATGTCATTTAGACGGTCTTAATTATAGCAAATCGAAATCAACAGCTGAGTTTATGCTCGCCATCTTGACTATTTACAATTCTTATGCCCGATTTTACCAACAAATATTAAAGATTTAACACGAGTTTACAATAGTTAAAACTAAACTTGGCTGGCCAAGTAGGTCAGGCTGTAGAACAACTGCCGTGCTAGGCGTCCGTGTCCGATTCCCGGCCGTGGGTGTGGGGATTTTCCTCCGACCAGGATAGTTCCCCATCTTCCCCAGAGTCTGGAAGTATGAATGAGAGTGTGAATGTGTTTGTGTGTGTATGTGTGTGTGTGTGGGTGGATGGGTGGGTAGGTGGGTGGGTGTGTGGGTGTGTATGATCTAATGATTAAAATCCAACGGAAAAAAAATTTAAAAAATTTGCGTCTCACCAACAAGTGTTAGCGTAACACTCGTGTTAAATCTGATGTTAAACTAACAAGAGGAAATTCTAATGTTAAGTCCTTAACAATTCTACATAGTCAAGATGGCGATCATGAATTCAGCTGTTGCTGCAGATTTGCTATATTTAAGACCGTCTAAATGGTATTCATATTAGAGTACGGCCCATCAGGAGAAATGATTTTGAGGAAACATAAAAAAAAATATTTTAGGGAGGTATAGACTCTGGAAACATTTTGATATGAAGGTTACTGCGGAAGAACAAGAGAGGTTAGAACTTGCATCTAAAGGAATATGGCGATATCGCCTATGCTTCAAGTATGAATAACTTTGCGAGTTTTTAATTCACTGTATTATGTGGATTGTACATTGTCCACCTCCCGTCTTGAAACGTTCAAGTCAATTGCTCTTTTTCGCTCCTTCTTTTAAATTTATGTAACACTGAGTTAGAACTTGCATCGAAAGGAATATGACTATCTCGCCTTAGGCTCGAGTATTACTAAGTTTGTTCTATCACCTCAGCAACACAAGTGTAGTTGGTTATTTGGAATAATTTAATTGTGATCAATGATCATTATAAGTGTGACACATGATAAAGTGCATCAGCAAAATGCCTGAAAATCATACACAACATTAATTAACTTTCGGTAAGCGAAACTCATTTAGATATATAGTCTTTAGAAGACTTCCATTCCCACATTCAATTATTTGCTACCTCGACATTGCGTCTATGTACATTCTAGCTACTTCTGTTTTCACATAACAAAGGATCGGTGAAACATAAGTCAAAATTAAAGGTCAAAATTGAATGTTGTGTAACACTTAGACCATTATTATAACGTTTCTTTCCTTGTGTAACATATTAATGGTAGAGCCATCTATGGGCAGCACAAACTGTTGTTTATTGTTTATGAGCGACAATGTTTCACCTAGCGGAAGATCCGTATAACTAAATAATGTTTCCTGTGTAACGTACGTTTCTAGCAGTAAATTAAGATATTACTGATGGCTCTAAAGTATTGCTTGCACGGTAATTAATATATTAAAATTAGAGGACCTCTGGTTCTCCGTACACCAAGATAACGAAATTAAGAATAACAAAACACTGTCGATAAAGAAATCCCTCTAGGAGAACCAAAGACTGTAGTAATTAAAGACCAGAGATGACATGGACGTCTGCAATCTCCCACAACCTACACACTAAATAGTTAAGTCGCGCTTACACATCGGATATCTGTCCATTCTATATAAATGTAACATAAAGGGTTTAGAGATGTAGTTCCCCAGCCAGGTTCGTGGTACATACAACAGGGATACAGTCACACGGTAACACAAACCGCCGTAAAAACTCCATTCTAATTCTATGGGACAGGAGGGTGCTAGCGTATATAATATATAAAGGTTTTCGAAAATTGAAATTGAAAGATAAGAACATCTCGAAATAGTCAATTGAATAAATATATGATGCCCTTTAACAAGTTATAAGTGAGAAAATTCTTTCAAAATATATACAAAATGAAAACTATTTCTGAGACATTTTTTTGTCATACAAATAAATTTTAGCTAGGTCGTCTTAATCAAATCAGATATATTACAATAAAAAAAGGCCCTGTTCGTAGCCATGCTCAGTATATATTGACAGCCTGGCCGGGTACCCATAGTTGACACAGTAGGTACCGACAGCCCTGTACACACAGACACACACACACACACACACACACACACACACACACACACACACAGCCATGCACAAGCACCCACCCGCTCACCCACTAACACACACCCACACCCACTCACACATACACATGCACAAGAACCCACTTACGCACCCACCCACACACAAGCACACGTGCTTACACACTGACACACACACACACACACACACACACACACACACATACACAAGCACCCACCTACCCATACACAGGCTCATGTGCATACACATTGACACACACATGCACACGCGCACACACATCCACACACTAGCACACGCGCACACACATGGACACACACGCACACATACGTCTATACCTCCGTAAACATTTTTCTTCGAATAGCTCCTCAAAATTATTTCTCCTCATTGGTTGTACTCTATTGCAAATGTCATTTAGACGGTCTAAATTACAGCAATTCGAAGTCAGCAGCTGAGTTTATGCTCGCGATCTTGACTATTTACATTTCTTATGCCCGATTTTACCAAAAAATATTAAAGATTTAACACGAGTTTACAATAGTTAAAACTAAACTTGGCTGGCCCAGTAGGTCAGGCTGTAGAACAACTGCCGTGCTAGGCGTCCAGTGTCCGATTCCCGGCCGTGGGTGTGGGGATTTTTCTCCGACCAGGATAGTTCCCCATCTTCCCCAGAGTCTGGAAGTATGAATGAGAGTGTGAATGTGTTTGTGTGTGTGTGTGTGTGTGTGTGTGTGTGTGTGTGTGTGTGTGTGTGTGGGTGGGTGGGTGGGTGGGTGGGTGGGTGGGTGGGTGGGTGGGTGTGATCTAATGATTAAAATCCAACGGAAAAAAAAATTAAAAAAATTTGCGCCTCACCAACTAGTGTTAGCGTAACACTCGTGTTAAATCTGATGTTAAACTAACAAGCGGAAATTCTAATGTTAAGTTCTTAACAATTGTACATAGTCAAGATGGCGGTCAAGAATTCAGCTGTTGCTGCAGATTTGCTGTATTTAAGACCGTCTAAATGGCATTCATATTAGAGTACGGCCCATCAGGAGAAATGATTTTGAGGAACCATCTGAAAATAATGTTTTAGGGAGGTATAGACTCTGGAAACATGTTGATATGAAGGTTACTGCGGAAGAACAAGAGAGGTTAGAACTTGCATCTAAAGGAATATGGCGATATCGCCTATGCTTCAAGTATGAATAACCTTGCGAGTTTTTAATTCACTGTATTATGTGGATTATAGATTGTCCACCTCCCATTCCAGGCAATTGACCTTTTTCGCTTCTTCTTTTAAATTTATGTAACACTGAGTTAGAACTTGCATCCAAAGGAATATGACTATCTCGCCTTAGCTTCAAGTATTACTATGTTTGTTCTATCACCTCAGCAACACAAGTGTAGTTGGTTATTTGGAATAATTTAATTGTGATCAATGATCATTGTAAGTGTGACACATGATAAACTGCATCAGAAAAATGTCTGAAGATCATTCACAACATTAATGCACTTTCGGTAAGCAGAACTCATTTAGATATATAATCTTTAGAAGACTTCCATTCCCACATTCAATTATTTGCTACCTCGACATTGCGTCTATGTACATTCTAGCTACTTCTGTTTTCACATAACAAAGGATCTCTGAAACATAAGTCGAAATTAAAGGTCAAAATTGAATGTAATGTAACACTTTGAACACTATTATAACGTTTCTTACCTTGTGTAACATATCACAGGTAGAGCCATCTATGGGCAGCACAAACTGTTGTTTATTGTTTATGAGCGACAATGTTTCACCTAGCGGAGGATCCGTATAACTAAATAATGTTTCGTGTGTAACGTACGTTTCTAGCAGTAAATTAAGATATTACTGATGGCTCTAAAGTATTGCTTGCACGGTAATTAATATATTAAAATTAGAGGACCTCTGGTTCTCCGTACACCAAGATAACGAAATTAAGAATAACAAAACACTGTCGATAAAGAAATCCCTCTAGAAGAACCAAAGACTGTAGTAATTAAAGACCAGAGATGACATGGACGTCTGCAATCTCCCACAACCTACACACTGAATAGTTAAGTCGCGCTTACACATCGGATATCTGTCCATTCTATATAAATGTAACATAAAGGGTTTAGAGATGTAGTTTCCCAGCCAGGTTCGTGGTACATGCAATAGGGATACAGTCACGTGGTCACACAACCCGCCTTAAAAACTCCATCCTAATTCTATGGGACAGGAGGGTGCTAGCGTATATAATATATAAAATTATCCGAAAATTGAAATTAAAAGAAAAGAACATCTCGAAATATTCAATTGAATAAATAAATGATGTCCTTTAACTAGTTACAAGTGAGAAAATTCTTTCAAAATATATACAAAATGAAAACTATTTCTGAGACATTTTTTGTCATACAAATAAATTTTAGCTAGGTCGTGTTAATCAAATCAGATATATTACAATAAAAAAAGGCCCTGTTCGTAGCCATGCTCAGTATATATTGACAGCCTGGCTGGGTACCCATAGTTGACACAGTAGGTACCGACAGCCCTGTACACACACAGACACACACACACACAAACACGCACAAACACACACACCCACACAGCCATACACAAGCACCCACCCACTCACCCACTAACACACACCCACACCCACCCACACACACATACACAAGAACCCACTTACGCACCCACCCACACACAAGCACACGTGCTTACACACTGACACACACACACACACACACACACATACACACAAGCACCCACCTACCCACACACAAGCTCATGTGCATACACATTGACACACACATGCACACGCGCACACACATCCACACACTAGCACACGCGCACACACATGGACACATACGCACACATACGTCTATACCTCCGTAAACATTATTCTTCGAATAGCTCCTCAAAATCATTTCTCCTCATTGGTTGCACTCTATTGCAAATGTCATTTAGACGGTCTTAATTATAGCAAATCGAAATCAACCGCTGAGTTTATGCTCGCCATCTTGACTATTTACAATTCTTATGCCCGATTTTACCAACAAATATTAAAGATTTAACACGAGTTTACAATAGTTAAAACTAAACTTGGCTGGCCCAGTAGGTCAGGCTGTAGAACAACTGCCGTGCTAGGCGTCCCGTGTCCAATTCCCGGCCGTGGGTGTGGGGATTTTTCTCCGACCAGGATAGTTCCCCATCTTCCCCAGAGTCTGGAAGTATGAATGAGAGTGTGAATGTGTTTGTGTGTGTGTGTGTGTGGTTGGGTGGGTGGGTGGGTGGGTGTGTGTGAGCTAATGATTAAAATCCAACGGAAAAAAAAAATTAAAAAAAATTGCGTCTCACCAGCAAGTTTTAGCGTAACACTCGTGTTAAATCTCATGTTAAACTAACAAGTGGAAATTCTAATGTTAAGTCCTTAACAATTGTACATAGTCAAGATGGCGATCATTAATTCAGCTGTTGCTGCAGATTTGCTATATTTAAGACCGTCTAAATGGCATTCATATTAGAGTACGGCCCATCAGGAGAAATGATTTTGAGGAACCATCCGAAAAAAAATATTTTAGGGAGGTATAGACTCTGGAAACATGTTGATATGAAGGTTACTGCGGAAGAACAAGAGAGGTTAGAACTTGCATCTAAAGGAATATGGCGATATCGCCTATGCTTCAAGTATGAATAACTTTGCGAGTTTATAATTCACTTAAGTATGTGGATTATACATTGTCCACCTCGCGTCTTGAAACGTTCAAGTCAATTGCCCTTTTTCGCTCCTCCTTTTAAATTTATGTAACACTGAGTTAGAATTTGCATCTAAAGGAATATGACTATCTCGCCTTAGGCTCAAGTATTACTAAGTTTGTCCTATCACCTCAGCAACACAAGTGTAGTTGGTTATTTGGAATAATTTAACTGTGATCAATGATCATTATAAGTGTGACACATGATAAGCTGCATCAGCAAAATGACTGAAACTCATTCACAACATTAATGCACTTTCGGTAAGCAGAACTCATTTAGATATATAATCTTTAGAAGACTTCCATTCCCACATTCAATTATTTGCTACCTCGACATTGCGTCTATGTACACTCTAGCTACTTCTGTTTTCACATAACAAAGGATCGGTGAAACGTAAGTCAAAATTAAAGGTCAAAATTGAATGTTTTGTAACACTTAGACTATTATTATAACGTTTCTTTCCTTGTGTAACATATTAGAGGTAGAGCCATCTATGGGCAGCACAAACTGTTGTTTCTTGTTTATGAGCGATAATGTTTCACCTAGCGGAAGATCCGTATAACTAAATAATGTTTCGTGTGTAGCGTTCGTTTCTAGCAGTAAATTAAGATATTACTGACGGCTCTAAAGTATTGCTTGCACGGTAATTAATATATTAAAATGAGAGGACCTCTGGTTCTCCGTACACCAAGATAACGAAATTAAGAATAACAAAACACTGTCGATAAAGAAATCCCTCTAGGAGAACCAAAGACTGTAGTAATTAAAGACCAGAGATGATATGGACGTCTGCAATCTCCCACAACCCACACACTAAATAGTTAAGTCGCGCTTACACATCGGATATCTGTCCATTCTATATAAACGTAACATAAAGGGTTTAGAGATGTAGCTTCCCAGCCAGGTTCGTGGTACATACAACAGGGATACAGTCACGCGGTAACACAATCCGCCGTAAAAACTCCAACCTAATTCTATGGGACAGGAGGGTGTTAGCGTATATAATATATAAAGGTTTTCGAAAATTGAAATTGAAAGACAAGAACATCTCGAAATAGACAATTGAATAAATAAATGATGCCCTTTAACAAGTTATAAGTGAGAAAATCCTTCAAAATATATACAAAATGAAAACTATTACTGAGACTTTTTCTGACATACATAAATTTTAGCTAGGTGGTCTTAATCAAATCAGATATATTACAATAAAAAAAAAGGCCCTGTTCGTAGCCATGCTCAGTATATATTGACAGCCTGGCCGGGTACCCATAGTTGACACAGTAGGTACCGACAGCCCTGTACACACACAGACACACACACACACACACACACACACACACACACACACACACACACACACAAACACACAGACACACAGCCATTCACAAACACCCACCCGCTCACCCACTAACACACACCCACACCCACCCACACACACACATACACAAGCACCCACTTACGCACCCACCCACAAACAAGCATACGTGCTTACACACTGACACACACACACATACACAAGCACGCAACCACAGACACACAAGCACATGTGCATACACATTGACACACACACGCACACGCGCACACACATCCACACACTAGCACACGCGCGCACATGGACACACACGCACACACACGTGTATACCTCCGTAAACATTTTTCTTCGAATAGCTCCTCAAAATCATTTCTCCTCATTGGTTGTACTCTATTGCAAATGTCATTTAGACGGTCTTAATTATAGCAAATCGAAATCAACAGCTGAGTTTATGCTCGCTATCTTGACTATTTACAATTCTTATGCCCGATTTTACCAACAAATATTAAAGATTTAACACGAGTTTACAATAGTTAAAACTTAACTTGGCTGGCCCAGTAGGTCAGGCTGTGGAACAACTGCCGTACTAGGCGTCCCGTGTCCGATTCCCGGCCGTGGGTGTGGGGATTTTCCTCCGACCAGGATAGTTCCCCATCTTCCTCAGAGTCTGGAAGTATGAATGAGAGTCTGAATGTGTTTGTGTGTGTGTGTGGGAGGGGGTGTGGGTGGGTGTGTGTGATCCAATGATTAAAATCCAACGGAAAAAAAATTTAAAAAATTTGCGTCTCACCAACTAGTGTTAGCGTAACACTCGTGTTAAATCTGATGTTAAACTAACAAGCGGAAATTCTATTGTTAAGTTCTTAACAATTGTACATAGTCAAGATGGCGGTCATGAATTCAGCTGTTGCTGCAGATTTGCTATATTTAAGACCGTCTAAATGGCATTCATATTAGAGTACGGCCCATCAGGAGAAATGACTTTGAGGAACCATCCGAAAAAGAATGTTTTGGGGAGGTATAGACTCTGGAAACATGTTGATATGAAGGTTACTGCGGAAGAACAAGAGAGGTTAGAACTTGCATCTAAAGGAATATGGCGATATCGCCTATGCTTCAAGTATGAATAACTCTGCGAGTTTATAATTCACTTATGTATGTGGATTATACATTGTCCACCTCCCGTCTTGAAACGTTCAAGTCAATTGCCCTTTTTCGCTCCTCCTTTTAAATTTATGTAACACTGCGTTAGAACTTGCATCGAAAGCAATATGACTATCTCGCCTTAGCTTCAAGTATCACTAAGTTTGTTCGATCACCTCAGCAACACAGGTGTAGTTGGTTATTTGGAATAATTTAATTGTGATCAATGATCATTATAAGTGTGACACATGATAAACTGCATCAGCAAAATGTCTGATAATCATTTACATCATTAATTAAGCTTCGGTAAGCGAAACTCATTTAGATATATAATCTTTTG
This sequence comes from Mantis religiosa, assembly GCA_030765055.1. NCBI lineage: Eukaryota > Metazoa > Arthropoda > Insecta > Mantodea > Mantidae > Mantis > Mantis religiosa. The sequence goes on along the minus strand of JAUKNK010000035.1, from coordinate 823,297 downwards.
AAGACTTCCATTCCCACATTCAATTATTTGCTACCTCGACATTGCGTCTATGTACATTCCAGCTACTTCTCTTTTCACATAACAAAGGATCGCTGAAACATAAGCCAGAATTAAAGGTCAAAATTGAATGTTATGTAACACTTTGAACATTATTATACCGTTTCTTTCCTTGTGTAACATATTACAGGTAGAGCCATCTATGGGCAGCACAAACAGTTGTTTATTGTTTATGAGCGACAATGTTTCACCTAGCGGAAGATCCGTATAACTAAATAATGTTTCGTGTGTAACGTACGTGTCTAGCAGTAAATTAAAATATTACTGATGGCTCTAAAGTATTGCTTGCACGGTAATTAATATATTAAAATGGGAGGACCTCTGGTGGTCCGTACACCAAGATAACGAAATGAAGAATAACAGAACACTGTCGATAAAGAAATCCCTCTAGAAGAACCAAAGACTGTAGTAATTAAAGACCAGAGATGACATGGACGTCTGCAATCTCCCACAACGTACACACTAAATAGTTCAGTCGCGCTTACACATCGGATATCTGTCCATTCTATATAAATGTAACATAAAGGGTTTAGAGATGTAGTTTCCCAGCCAGGTTCGTGGTACATACAACAAGGATACAGTCACACGGTAACACAAACCGCCGTATACACTCCATCCTAATTCTATAAAGGTTTTCGAAAATTGAAATTGAAAGATAAGAACATCTCGAAATAGTCAATTGAATAAATAAATGATGCCCTTTAACAAGTTATAAGTGAGAAAATTCTTTCAAAATATATACAAAATGAAAACTATTTCTGAGACATTTTGTATGTTTGCGCCATGATCGTCATTTGTTTGTCGGGGGCATGAATATTTCACTTGGCGCCGGCTATGCGGCAAACTGGTCAGGTGACTCGCCAGCGCGCATGAAAATAAGCTTTTTCCGGTTGCCAGATCAGACATGTTTGAGACATGTAGAAGATAGGTGTTGTGTTTCGCGGTGTGGCTGAGTGCAACGTTGTTGCAATGAAAAGACGTTTTTTAATTTATCTAAATGTTAAATATGGCTAGTACATTCCGCACTGAACGTTTCAGCTGAACTTTATTTCTTGTACTATATAGAATTATTCAAAATTCCTTTGCAAGCTTTGGGAATGATTCCGTTACATCAAAAGAGCAATAAATTTATGGAAGTATATGTTCCATCATTATTCTTTCTTGGGATTAGTGAAGGCTTAAGTTCATAAACCGTCAACATATAAAGCTCAAAATAGAGGCCGGTAACATCATTCTCATTACTTTAAAATGGGGCAGCTTCTCCCATTTGTTCTAACGCAAAATAGCGGATCATTGCTTGTCTCGTCAGTTTACATTTCTGATCATACTAAGTTTCTAATATTTTAAATTAAAATTTTCCTCGACGCGCAACATGGGCTTTTGTTAGTCCTTCTGCTGCAGCACAGCCTGGACATCAGCAACAGTTTTGGATTAATATCTGTACTGTAATTGTACGTGAATCTCTTCTCGTCTCTATACATTTCTACATTTCCTACATGAAGATCTGCTCCTGTAAGTAGCAGAAAAGGTGTTTGTGCATTGCGGTTCTCCAGCACATTTTAGCAGCACTACTGTTGTTGGGAATTTCCTCACCTGGAGTTGTTATATTGGCCCTCGGAGGATTTTGAACGTTAACCCGTATAATGAACTTTGAAAGATCTGCTTCTATGACCTTTGGAACAGGACTTTGAATGCATTGATAAATCGCGGCCACATGCGCATGCATTACCTCGAAGCATTAAGTTGGAAAGCTATTCGGAACCAAATTTATGATTGGACGATGCAGCTATTGTGGCTATTCCAGCCGTGTGTGTCTAATTAAGTGTGAATAGGTAGAGCGGAAGTTGACCGGTACAACCTCAGTCGAAATCTAGGTCATGGCTTTGAATTTTTCCATCTGTTCATTAGATCTTTACCGAGAATTGAAGACATGACCGGAAAAATGGGCTAAACCTCAAAATAAAGTATTTTGCAATAAGTGCTGCCCTCTGTTGTTGCAGCAGAGAGCTAACTTCTCTAGTGCTGGTCTATCCTCCTGCAATCATATTACGCTAAATAGAGGTGAAGTTCTTGCGTTTTGTGATATGCTATTTGTATGATGACAAAAATGGGCTAACCTGTTCATACTCTCTGCCTGCCACCTGGTGGCCATTCATACATTCTTGCCTTGTGATCATGACTTCGGCATCATAGAGAAAAATGAAGAGGCTAGCAGCTTACATTTATGTTCAGGATCAGTGGATGGAGCAAGTGATACAATCCAGGGTAAGGAATCCTTTTCATGTTGTCAGAATGAAAACTAACATATTCATCTCTACAAAGCCTGTTCTTGATAAAGTACAGGAAAGAACAGTTTCAGAATCTGGGCGAAAGGTACTCCAAGGTGACATGCATGAGAGTACCGCTTTAAGCTATATTTTAAATACACTTACGGTGGTATTGAGGATTGACACCTTGGACATTAGAAGGAAAATATCTTGCAAACTGTCGCTTACTAATGTGACATTTACTCTAAAATACAATGGTCCAAAACCTATAAAATTAAAGGACCTACAGATTCTGATGAATTATATCCCACCAATTTTTCATGAGTATTATAAAACTCTTGATTTTGAGACTACGGCTTCTCAGAATATTACTGAAGAAGCAGGTTTTGATCAGCCTGACTACAGCTAAGAGCTCGTACCTACTTTTCAAAATGATATACTTATTTAAAAATGTAATAATCCAAAGTTTACCATGCTTAAAGATGCTAAAAGACATATTTAACTATTAGTTTCACCTAAAATGTACGTCAAATAAATTTAGCATTAAACTTAAGTAATTGCTGACGAATTTCTTCACTTTATTCACCTTATTTTATTGTTATTGATGTTATTACATCAGTCATGTTTTGGGGTCTATTAAGGATGATACTGATAAAATACACTGTATTCTGAGATCCATATTCTCAGAAATGAAATAAAATAACGTTAACAATTTCTTTCAGTCTCATTCATAAAACAATTCTTTTCTTCATTTTTACAAAATGAGGATTAACCCGTTTCTCCGGACAAGTCGCCAATTCAACATTTGGCTACTCCAAAGCCCGTTCGGGAACAAAGATTCTGCTGAGTGACGGAAGTAAGTTCTCCTTCACATGACAAGAAATACCTAGCCAAGGGCAATTTATACAATGGGAGTAACAGCAGTCTGACTGCAGCCTTTTGTGAGATTAATGAACACTTCCCAAGTGTACTCCATCATTATAATTGGATACAAGTTGCAAAAATTCTCAGCTATAAACATCCTAAGTTTAATATATCTATGCACACAGTTCCGAAATCCCCGACTAAATAACTCATGCAGGAGACATCTTCTCTTGGTTACAAAATATTTCAGCTTTGTCTATTGGCTTAGTTTTCACTGCGGCTGCTAGTTATGTTCACTTCCTGGAAGCAAATTAAATTTAACTAACTGCTGAAGGTCACATCTACAAATTTTCATCCAGGTCTGTAAATATTAGAACCATTCCTTCGCAGCATAACATATGACAGAACGCGCCATCTCTCGGCGTCAATGCGCACTCTTTGAAAGAACGCTCCATACTTTGTGAACCAGCATTACCCTTTGGCGGAAATCAGAGTAAGTAAAACTATAAAACTTTTATAATGCCTGTTTATAATAGAAAGTCAATGCATTCATAACACTTTCGCGAGCCACTCTTAAACAAATGCTTATTTTGCGTTCTGATCCAACTTGCAAGTAAACATCTTCAAAAAATTGCTTGAGTACACATTTCGTTGTGGATGCAAGGTCTATACAGCAGAAGAAGTGGTAGATAACGTTTAACTTATGTGCCGTAACTTAAACTGCATGGCATTGCAATTAATAAAACAAATGTAACACTAGGCATTCCGAAATACTGATAAACCCTCACGCAAATGTAAGGCAGAATTTTGATAATGTTATTCCTTTAATGACGTTTAAGATAAAGCAAAAAGAGGTTCTAAAAATGTGAGGCCCTATATTCAGATACAACTAATTATAAATTCTCCTCCACGGGATATATGTTGATACAGAAGCCAAAAAGGAAACAATCTTTTTATCGACACTATCTTGTTGTCGACAGATTGCTCTGCCTGTGGTTTTTTATTGCGATAAAGTCTTAACCTGGTTTGCTATTATTTATAGACTTCTTTGACCAACTCTAGTTATAATGTACAGATATTTCGTAAATTTAATTGATTATTTTGAGCAAGAAAAAACTGCAGCGACAGTGTGTACTGAAACATTATCAATACAACAAATTGTTCTGTGGTAGAGTGGAACCAATTTAAAGAAGCTGCTCAGTTATGCGCATCTTGCACAACCGAATATTGTAGATATATTGTTTCATTCAGTGTTGATCTGCCCGACCATTTTTCTATTTGTATTTTATTAGAATTTCAGCTCGTTTGGACATTCTCTTCCCCTCTTATAAACTCCCCGCTGGCATACGATCTTTGGCTTTCTGCGCTAAGTACCTAGGTATCTCGGAGGAATTAATAAAGGAAACGAAACACGGGACAGTATGTGCCAGATCCCATAGATCACAAAAAGAGGCGGAGTACGTAAAGAACTTGTGTTCCGCCAGCCTTGGTAGCCAGATGGTATCATGTCTGCGTCACGTTCAACAGGTCCTGAGTTCGAATTTCGGTCAGGGTGGTTTACCTTGATACTCTTTTATCGCGGTATTTCCTTATCCTGAAAGACGAATGTCGGGTAACTCTAAGCTCCAAGGACCCCGGACGCATTGAGCATCATTACATCCATTTCATTCGTCGTCCAATATGACTGAATGATGGAGGACTTAAATTAAAAAAAAACGTGTGGTCGAATGCATTTTGCATTGCAGGAGTTGCGCAAAGAGGACGGCGTCTGGCGCCGACGTGAAATAAGAACTTCTTGGAGCAAGCATCCGAGCCATATATCTAATACCCGCTTCGCCGACGGCCTTTTAAAACCTTCAGGGGCCGGAAACGGATACTTAATGAACAGAACAAGACATTTAAATTGTTAGATGCGGTAAAAATGCATCATAAACACAATTCCGTATCTTCTGTATTTATTAAGATATTTAAGCAAAACCAAAACTGGTTTAAACCCCATTAAAGGCAGTATACATCCACAGGAAGATTTAAGTAGAGACAACTTTAATAAATCGTTGAAATTTCACTAATTTCTTACACTATAGCAAACGCCATTCTTTGAAAATAGCAAATACCAAAACAGTCAGACAGATCACCACTGAATCAAAAAATATATCTGCAATATTCGGTTACGAAATTTGCGCATAATTGAGCAGCTTCTTTAGATAAGTTCCACTCTACCACACTACAACTTGTTGGACTGATATTGTGTCAGTACACACTGCTTATGCACTTTTGTCTTCCTCAAAATAATCAATTTAATGTAAGAAATATCTGTACATTATAACTAGAGTTGGTCATAAAAGTCTCTAAATAATAGCAAAGCATGTTAAGACCTCTATCGCAATAAAAAGCCACAGGCAGAGCAATCTCTCGGCAACAAGGTAAAGTCCGTAAAAGGATTATTTCCTTTGTTGCTTCTGTACCAACATATCTCTCGTGGGGACAATTTATAATTAGTTGTATGCAATTATAATGCCTCACAATTTTATACGCTATTTTGCTTTACCATAAATGTCATAAACGGAATAACATTATCAAAACTCTGCCTTGCATTTGCGTGAGGCGATTATCAATTTTTCGAGGTGCTTATTGTGACATTTAAATTATTTATTTATTGCAATGCCATGTAATTTATGTGACGGCCATAGGTACTGAACCTTTGATCGTTATCTACTACTTCTTCTGGTGTATAGACTTTGTATCCACAACGAAGTGTGTACTGAAGCAATTATATGATTTTTTATAACTTGGACCAGAAACTAAAATAAGCATTTGTTTAAGAGTGGGTTGCAAAAGTGGTATCAGTGATTTGACTTTCTATTAAAACAGATATTATATAAAAGCGATAGTTTTAGTTACACTGATTTTTCGCCATGAGGAAATGTTAGTTAAAAGGAATGGAGGGATCTGCTACAAAGTGCGCCTTCGTGCCGAGACATGTGGACTAACAGCAGTGTGACTGCAGACTTTTGGCACATTAGTGAAACCTTCCCAACTGTACTCATCATTATAATTTGATACAAGTTCCAACAAAAATCGCAAATACATCAAAAGTCTAAAATATCCACGCATACATTTCCGAAATCTCCGACTAAATACCAATGCAGGAGACATCCTCTCTGACTCATAAATATTTCATCCTTGGTTATTGTCTTAGATTTATACTGTGGCTGCCAGTTATCTTCACGTACTGGAAAGAATTTAAACCTAACCAACTGCTGAAAGCCCCAGCCACAAACTGTTAGCCATCTCTGTAAATATTAAAACCACACTCTCTCGCAGCAGAACACATGACAAGCTCTGCCATCTCTCGGCAACAAGGCGCACTTTGTAAAGGAACTCTCCATACTTTAGAACCAACATTTCCCCCTGGTGGAAAATCAGTGTAACTAAAACTATCGCTCTTATATAATATATGTTTTAATAGAAAGTGAATGCACTCATACTACGTTTGCGACCGACTCTTAAACAAACGCTTATTTTAGCTCCTGATCCAAGTTTAAAGAAACAAATCCAGCAATTGCTTCAGTACACACTTCGTTGTAGATACAAGGTCTATAGAGCAGAAGAATCGGTAGATAACGATTAAGAGGTCAGTACTTATGTGCCGTCACTTAAATTACATGGCACTCCAATAAATAAATTAAAAGTCGCAGTAGCCATTTCGAAATGCTGATAAACGCCTACCGCAAATGCAAGGCAGGGCTTTGATAATCTTATTCCGTTTTATGATATTACAGGGAGAGCAAAATAAAGCTTCTAAACATGTGATGCATTTTAACTGGACACAAATAACTATAATTGTCCTCCACGGGAGATATGTTGATACAGAAGCCCAAAAGGAAACAATCTTTTTACCGATACCATCTTGTTTTCCCGATGTACCTCTGCGCGTGTTTTTTATTCCCATAAAGTTCTTCACATGCTTTGCTATTATTTATAGACCTTTATGACTAACTCTAGTCATAATTTGTAGTGTGGTAGAGTGGAACTTATCTAAAGAAGCTGCTTATTTATGCGCACCTTATGCAAACGAAAATTGCAGATATATTGTTTCATTCAGTGTTGATCTGCCTGACTGTTTTGCTCTTTGTATTTAATTAGAATTTCAGCTCGTTTGGACATTCACTTCTCCTCTTATAAATTCCTCTCAGTCATGCGATCTTTGTATTTCTGCGAGAAGTAACTAGATATTTCGGAGGAATTAATAAAGCAAACGAAACACGCAAGAGTATGTGCCAATTACAGTAGATCACAATAAGGAGCAAAGTACCCAAAGAACAAGTATTCGCCCGCTTCGGTAGCGTATATGGTAGCATGTCTGCCTCACGTTCAACGGGTACCGAGTTCGAATCTCGCTCAGGGTGACTTACCTAGATAAGGTTTTTAACGGGGTTTTCCCTTATCCTGAAAGACGAAGGTCAGGTAACTAAGCGCCATGAACCCCGGACGCATTGCGGATCATTTCATCCATCTCATTCATCGTCCGAAATGACAGAGTGTTGAAGGACGTAAGTTAAATAAAAACGTGTGTTCCAATACATTTTGCACTGCAGGAGTTTCTCAAAGAGGACGGCGCCCGGCGCCGAAGTAAAATAAGAACTTCTTGGAGCAAGCATCCGTGCCATATTGCTAGTGCATTCAGCAATGAACGTTTCAGCTGAGCTTTATTTCTTCTACTATATAGAATTATTCAAAATTCCTTTGCAAGCTTTGGGAGTGATTCCGTTACATTAAAAGAGCAATAAATTTATGGAAGTATATGTTCCATCATTATTCTTTCTTGGGATTAGTGAAGACTTAAGTTCATAAACCGTCAACATATAAAGCTCAAAATAGAGGCCGGTAACATCATTCTCAGTACTTTAAAATGGGACAGCTTCTCCCTTTTGTTCTAACGCAAAATAGCGGATCATTGCTTGTCTCGTCAGTTTACATTTCTGATCATACTAAGTTTCTAATATTTTTAATTAACATTTTCCACGACGCACAACATGGGCTGTTGTTAGTCCTACTGCTGCAACACAGCCTGGACATCAGCAACAGTTTTGGAATAATATCTGTACTGTAACTGTACGTGAATCTCCTCTCGTCTCTATACATTTCTACGTGTCCTACATGAAGATCAGCTCCTTTAAGTAACAGAAAAGAGGTTGTTTGTGCACGGTGGTTCTCCAGCACATTTTAGCAGCAGTATTGTTTCTGGGCATTTCCTCACCTGGAATAGTTAGTTTGGCCCTCGGAGGATTTTGAATGTTAAGCCGGATATTGAGCTTTGAAAGATCTGCTTCTATGACCTTTGGAACAGGCTTTTGAAATCATTGATGAATCGCGGCCACATGTGCATGCATTACCTCGAAGTATTAAGTTGGGAAGCTATTCGGAACAAAATTTCTGACTGGACGATGTAGCTATTCCAGCCGTGTGCGTTATCTTAGGTTTGAATATATAGAGCTTAAGGTGACAGGGAAATCCCAGGTTGAAATTCCGGCATGACATTGAATTTTTTCTATCTGTTCATTATATCTTTACTGATAATTCAGCATTTGGCTCCTTCAAAGCTTGTTCGGGAACTACGAATCTACTGAGACAGACAAACCATGTTCTCTTTCAAATTACAAGAAATACCCACACATGGGGACTAACAGCAGTGTGACTGCAGACTTTTGTGAGATAAATGAACACTTCCCAACTGTACTCATCATTATAATTGGATACAAGTTGCAAAAATGCTAAGTTATAGACATCATAAGTCTAATACATCTACGCACACAGTTCCGAAATCTCCGACTAAATAACTCGTGCAGGAGACATCTTCTCTGGCTCACAAAATATTTCTGCTTTGTCTATTGGCTCAGTTCTCACTGCAGCTGCTAGTTATCTTCACTTCCTGGAAACAAATTAAAACTAACTAACCGTTGAAAGTCATATGTACAAATTTTCATCCAAGTCTATAAATATTACAACCATTCCTTCGCAGCATAACATATGACAGACGGCGACATCTCTCGGCATCAATGCGCACTCTTTAAAAGAACGCTCCATACTTTGTGAATCAACATTACCTTTAGGCGGAAAATCAGAGTAAGTAAAACTATAAAACTTTTATAATACCTTTTTATAATAGAAAGTCAATGCACTCATAACACTTTCGCGAGCCACTCATAAACAAATGATTCTTTTGCTTTGTGATCCAACTCGGAAGTAAACACCTTCAAAAATTGCTTTAGTACACATTCCGTTGTGGAGACAAGCTCTATATAGCAGAAGAAGTGGCAGATAACGTTTAACTTATGTGCCGTAACTTAAACTGCATGGCATTGCAATTAATAAAACAGAAGTCACACAAGGCATTCCGAAATACTGATAAACGCCTCACGCAAATGTAAGGAGAATTTTGATAATCTTATTCCTTTAATGACGTTTAAGATAAAGCAAAAAGAGGTTCTAAAAATGTGAGGCCCTATATTCAGATACAACTAATTATAAATTCTCCTCCACGGGAGATATGTTGATACAGAAGCCAAAAAGGAAACAATCTTTTTATCGACACTATCTTGTTGTCGACAGATTGCTCTGCCTGTGGTTTTTTATTGCGATAAAGTCTTAACCTGGTTTGCTATTATTTATAGACTTCTTTGACCAACTCTAGTTATAATGTACAGATATTTCGTAAATTTAATTGATTATTTTGAGCAAGAAAAAACTGCAGCTACAGTGTGCACTGAAACATAATCAATACAACAAATTGTTCTGTGGTAGAGTGGAACCTATGTAAAGAAGCTGCTCAGTTATGCGCAACTTTCGCAACCGAACATTGTAGATATACTGTTTCATTCAGTATTGATCTGCCCGACCCTTTTGTTATTTGTATTTTATTAGAATTTCAGCACGTTTGGACATTCTCTTCCCCTCTTATAAACTCCCCGCTGGCATACGATCTTTGGGTTTCTGCGCTAAGTACCTAGGTATCTCGGAGGAATTAATAAAGGAAACGAAACACGGGACAGTATGTGCCAGATCCCGTAGATCACAAAAAGAGGCGGAGTACCTAAAGAACTTGTGTTCCGCAAGCCTTGGTAGCCAGATGGTATCATGTCTGCGTCACGTTCAACAGGTCCTGAGTTCGAATCTCCGTCAGGGTGGTTTACCTAGATACGCTTTTATCGGGGTATTTCCTTATCCTGAACGACGAATGTCGGGTAACCCTAAGCCCCAAGGACCCCGGACGCGTTGAGCATCATTACATCCATTTCATTCGTCGTCCGAAATGATTGAATGTTGGAGGACGTAAATTAAAAAAAAAAACGTGTGGTCCAATACATTTTGCACTGCAGGAGTTGCGCAAAGAGGACGGCGTCAGGCGCCGACGTAAAATAAGAACTTCTTGGAGCGAGCATCCGTGCCATATGTCTACTACCCGCTTCGCCGATGGCAATTTAAACCCTTCAGGGGCCGGAAACAGATACTTAATAAACAGAACAAGACATTTAAAATGTTAGATGCGGTAAAAATGCATCATAATTACAATTCCGTATCTTCTGTATTTATTACGATATTTAAACAAAACCAAAACTGGTTTAAAACTCATTAAAGGCAGTATACATCTACAGTAAGAATAAAGTAGAGACTACATTAATAAATCGTTGAAATTTCACTAATTTCTTACACTATAGCAAAAGCCATTCTTTGAAAATAGCAAATACCAAAACAGTCAGACAGATCACCACTGAATCAAAAAATATATCTGCAATATTCGGTTGCGAAATTTGCGCATAATTGAGCAGCTTCTTTAGATAAGTTCCACTCTACCACACTACAACTTGTTGGATATATATTGTGGCATTACACACTGTAGCTGCACTTTTGTCTTCCTCAAAATAATCAATTTAATGTAAGAAATATCTGTACATTATAACTAGAGTTGGTCATAAAAGTCTCTAAATAATAGCAAAGCATGTTAAGACCTCTATCGCAATAAAAAGCCACAGGCAGAGCAATCTCTCGGCAACAAGGTAAAGTCCGTAAAAGGATTATTTCCTTTGTTGCTTCTGTACCAACATATCTCTCGTGGGGACAATTTATAATTAGTTGTATGCAATTATAATGCCTAACAATTTAACAAGCTTTTTTTGGTTTGCCATAAATATCATAAACGGAATAAGATTATCAAAACCCTGCCTTGCATTTGCGTGAGGCGTTTATCAATTTTTTGAAATGCCTATTTTGACATTTAAATTATTTATTTATTGCAATACCATGTAATTTATGTGACGGCTATAGGTACTGGACTTTTGATCGTTATCTACTACTTCTTCTGGTGTATAGACTTTGTATCCACAACAAGGTGTGTACTGAAGCAATTATATGATCTTTTATAACTTGGACCAGAAACTAAAATAAGCTTTTGTTTGAGAGTGGGTTGCAAAAGTGGTATGAGTGATTTGACTTTCCATTAAAACAGATTTTATACAAAAGTGATAGTTTTAGTTACACTGATTTTTCGCTATGAGGAAATGTTGGTTCAAAGGTATGGAGGGCTCTTTTACAATCTGGGCCTTGGTGCCAAGACATGTCTGCAGACTTTTGTGAGATTAATGAACACTTCCCAACTGTACTCATCATTATAATTGGATACAAGTTGTTCAAAAATATGTTGAAATCTACGGAGGTCTAATATATACACGCACACAGCTCCGAAATCTCTGACTAAATACCTCATACAGGAGACATCTTCGCTGACTCATAAATATTTCATTTTTGGTTATTGTCTTAGTTTTCTACTGTGGCCGCTAGTTATCCTCAGGTACTGGAAAAATATTAAACCTAACCAACTACTGAAAACCTCAACTAAAAATTGTTAGCCAGCTCTGTAAATATTAATAGCAAACCCTCGCAGCAAAAGATATGGCCGGCGCTGCCATCTCTCGGCAACAAGGCGCACTTTGTAAAAGAACTCTCCATACTTTTGAACCATTATTTCCCCCTGGCGGAAAATCAGTGTAACTAAAGCGATCGCTCTTGTATAATATCTGTTTTAATAGAAAGTCAATGCACTCATACCACTTTTGCAACACACTCTTAAACAAAAGCTTATTTTAGCTCCTGGTCCAAGTTTAAAGAGAAAAAAAAAATCCTGCAATTGCTTCAGTACACACTTCGTTGTAGATACAAGGCCTATACAGCAGAATAATTGGTAGATAACGATTAAGAGGTCAGTACGTATGTGCCGTCACTTAAATTACATGGCATTCCAATAAATAAATTAAAAGTCGCAATAGCCATTTCGAAATACTGATAAACGTCTACCGCAAATGCAAGGCAGAGTTTTGATAAGCTTATTCCGTTTTATGACATTAAAGGGAAAGAAAAAAACAGTTTCTAAACATGCGATGCATTATAATTTCATACACCTAATTGTAATTTACCTCCACGGGATAGATGTTGATACAGAAGCCCAGAAGGAACAATCTTTTTACCGATACCATCTTGTTTTCGCGAGATTTCTCTGCCTGCGGATTTTATTCCCATAAAGTTCTTCACATGCTTTGCTATTATTTATAGACTTTTATGACTAACTCTAGTCATAAAGTACAGATATTCCTTACATTTAATTCATTATTTTGAGCAAGACAAGTCTGCAGCTAAAGTGTGTGCTGACAAAATATCAGTCTGAAAAGTTGTAGTGTGGTAGAGTGGAACTTATCTAAAGAAGCTGCTTATTTATGAGCACCTTTCGCAAACGAAAACTGTAGATATATTGTTTCATTCAGTGCTGATCTGCCTGGCTGTTTTGCTATTTGTATTTAATAAGAATTTCGCCTCGTTTGGACATTCTCTTCCCCTCTTATAAATTCCTCGCAGTCATACGATCTTTGGATTTCTGCGAGAAGTAACTAGATGTTTCGGAGGAATTAATAAAGCAAACGAAACACGGGAGGGTATGTGCCAAATACAATAGATCACAATAAGGAGCAAAGTACCCAAAGAACAAGTATTCGCCTGCTTCGGTAGCGTATATGGTAGCATGTCTGCCTCACGTTCAAGGGGTGCCGAGTTCGAATCTCGCTCAGGGTGTGTTACCTAGATAAGGTTTTTAAACGGGATTTTCCCTTATCCTGAAAGACGAATGTCAGGTAACTAAGCGCCATGGACCCCGGACGCATTGCGGATCATTTCATCCATCTCATTCATCGTCCGAAATGACTGAGTGTTGAAGGACGTAAGTTAAATAAAAATCTGTGTTCCAATACATTTTGCACTGCAGGAGTTGCGCAAAGAGGACGGCATCCGGCGCCGAAGTAAAATAAAAACTTCTCGGATCAAGCATCCGTGCCATATTGCTAGTACATTCCGCACTGAACGTTTCAGCTGAGCCTTATTTCTTGTACTACATAGAATTATTCAAAATTACTTTGCAAGCTTTGGGAATGATTCCGTTACATCAAAAGAGCTATCAATTTATGGAAATATATGTTTCATCATTATTCTTTCCTTGGGATTAGTGAAGGCTTAAGTTGATATACCGTCAACATATAAAGCTCAAAATAGAGGCCGGTAACATCATTCTCATTACTTTAAAATGGGACAGCTTCTCCCTTTTTTTCTAACGCAAAATTGCGGATCATTGCTTGTCTCGTCAGTTTACATTTCTGATCATACTAAGTTTCTAATATTTTTAATTAAAATTTTCTGCGACGCGCAACATGGGCTGTTGTTAGTCCTCCTGATGCAGTTCAGCCTGGACATCAGCAACAGTTTTGGATTAATATCTGTACTGTAATTGCACGTGAATCTCCTCTCTTCTCTATACATTTCTGCGTTTCACACATGAAGGTCTCCTCCTGTAAGTAACAGAAAAGATGTTGTTTGTGCACGGCGGTTCTCCAGCACATTTTTAGCAGCACTACTGTTGTTGGGAATTTCCTCACCTGGAGTTGTTAGATTGGCCCTCGGAGGATTTTGAACGTTAACCCGGATAATGAGCTTTGAAAGAACTGCTTCTATGACCTTTGGAACAGGCTTTTGAAATCATTGATGAATCGCGGCCACATGTGCATGCATTACCTCGAAGCATTAAGTTGGGAAGCTATTCGGAACAAAATTTCTGATTGGACGATGCAGCTATTGTGGCTATTCCAGCCGTGTGTGTCTAATTAAGTGCGAATAGATAGAGCGGAAGTTGACCGGTAGAACCTCAGAAGAAATCAAGGTTATGGCTTTCAATTTTTCTATCTGTTCATTAGATCTTTACCGAGAATTGAAGACATGACCGGAAAAATGGGCTAAACCTCAAAATAAAGTATTTTGCAATAAGTGCTGCCCTCTGTTGTTGCAGCAGGGAGCTAACTTCTCTAGTGCTGGTCTATCCTCCTGCAATCATATTACGCTAAATAGAGGTGAAGTTCTTGCGTTTTGTAATATGCTATTTCTATGATGACAAAAATGGGCTAACCTGTTCATACTCTCTGCCTGCCACCTGGTGGTCATTCATACATTTTTGCCTTGTGATCATGTCTTCGGCATCATAGAGAAAAAAGAAGAGGCTAGCAGCTTACATTTATCTTCAAGATCAGTGGATGGAGCAAGTGAAAAAATCCAGGGTAAGGAATCATTTTCATGTTGTCAGAATGACAACTAACATATTCATATCTACAAAGCCTGTTCTTGATAAAGTACAGGAAGGAGCAGTTTCAGAATCTGGGCGAAAGGTACTCCAAGGTGACATGCATGAGAGTACCGCTTTAAGCTATATTTTAAATACACTTACGGTGGTATTGAGGATTGACACTTTGGACATTAGAAGGAAAATATCTTGCAAACTGTCGCTTACTAATGTGCCATTTACTCCAAAATACAATGGTCCAAAACCTATAAATCCTGTAAAATTAAAGGACCTACAGGATCCGATGAATTATATCCCATCAATTTTTCATGAGTACTATAAAGCTCTTAATTTTGAGACTACAGCTTCTCAGAATATTACTGATGAAGCAATTTTCGATCAGCCTGACTACAGCTAGAAGCTTGTACCTACTTTTTCAAAAGGATAGACTTAATAAAATATTTAATAATCCAACGTTTACCATGTTTAAAGATGCTAAAAGACATATTTAATTATTAGTTTCACCTAAAAGGTACGTAAAACGTATTTAGCATAAAACTTAAGTAATTGCTGACGAATGTTTTCACTTTATTCTCCCTATCTTATTGTTATTGATGTTACTACATCAGTCATGTTTTGGGGTCTATTAAGGATGATACTGATAAAATACACTGTATTCTGCGATCCATATTCTCAGAAATGAAATAAAAATAAAAATAACGTTAACAGTTTCTTTCAGCCTCTAATGCTTTTCTTCATTTTTAAAAAATGTGGGTTAATCCGCTTTTCCTGACAAGTCTTCAATTCAACATTTGGCTACTCCAAAGCCCATTCGGGAACAAAGACTGTGCTGCGAGACGAACCTAAGTTCTCCTTCACATCACAAGAAATACCTAACCGTGGGCAATTTATACAATAGGACTAACAGCAATGTGACTGCAGACTTTTTGTGAGATTAATGAACACTTCCCAACTGTACTCAACATTTTAATAGCATACAAGTTACAACAAACTTATCTAAAATACCTTCTGTAGTTTAATGTATCTACGCACACAGTTTCGAAATCCCCGACTAAATAACTCATGCAGCAGACATCTTCTCTGGCTCACAAAATATTTCAGCTTTGTCTATTGGCTTAGTTTTCACTGCGGCTGCTAGTTATCTTCACTTCCTGGAAACAAATTAAAACTAACTAACTGCTGAATGTCACATCTACAAATTTTCATCCAGGTCTGTAAATATTAGAACCATTCCTTCGCAGCATAACGTATGACACGCGGTGCCATCTCTCGGCGTCAATGCGCACTCTTTAAAAGAAGGCTCCATACTTTGTGAACCAGCATTACCCTTTGGCGGAAAATCAGAGTAAGTAAACCTATAAAACTTTTATAATACCTGTTTATAATAGAAAGTCAATGCACTCATAACACTTTCGCGAGCCACTCTTAAACAAATGCTTCTTTTGCTTTGTGATCCAACTTGGAAGTAAACAAGTGGATACAAGGTCTATATAGCAGAAGAAGTGGTAGGTAACGTTTAGCTTATGTGCCGTAACTTAAACTGCATGGCATTCCAATTAATAAAACAAAAGTAACACTAGGCATTCCGAAATACTGATAAACCCCTCACGCAAATGTAAGGCAGAATTTTGATAATCTTATTTCCTTGATGACATTTAAGATAAAGCAAAAAGAGGTTCTAAAAATGTGAGGCACTATATTCAGATACAACTAATTATAAATTGTCCTCCACGGGAGACATATTGATACAGAAGCCAAAATGGAAACAATCTTTCTATCGACACTACCTTGTGGTCGACAGATTGCTCTGCCTGTGGTTTTTTATTGCGATAAAGTCTTAACCTGGTTTGCTATTATTTATAGACTTCTTTGACCAACTCTAGTTATAATGTACAGATATTTGGTAAATTTAATTGATTATTTTGAGCAAGACAAAACTGCAGCTACAGTTTGTACTGAAACATTTGAAGCAAAAATGAAGATGGTTGCGATCAAGGTTACCACAGCTCCACGTTGTGCGCCAGTTTGTAGCAAATATGTTTATGGCGAACACAGAAGTCGGCGAGCTATGAGGTTTCTCTCAGGGTATGCGTGGATGTGTGTGAGAAGGAAATTTTACAACACTGGAATGCCCGTCTCCAAATTATTTATTCACTGCTTCTTTTCTAACCTTAAAATGGAAGCTGCCGACCGAGGGTTACCAATCTTGGTTTATAGTGACTGAATGCTAATTAAATTTCTCGATAAATTTTGATGACCTGACAAATATTCGAGACAGAACAAGTTGACCGCTCTGATAGGCTTGACGTCTCAGACTCCTCTCCTCATATCGGCTACACGCCGATAAATGTTTATAATGGCTTCCTAGCCGCGATATAGCCATATCGGCTACACACCGACGACTACCCTAACCACAACTGCGCGTGTATATTTATATAACTTTTCTCTCCAAATTCCTTTTTCAAACCAAAGTCCCTTTGTGGCTGTTTTGGTCGCCATTGTAAATGATCCAAAGAATTCTCTACTCATATACGTCAAGTGACAATTCCTGTAGAAACCTTCTAAGGACACTGCTCCTTTCATTCATGGCATTGCTACAACACTTTCCCCAACTGGACTGAGCTTGCCCTTGGTCGTCACAAAGAACCAACATTCCTTTGACGTCTATCATTATTCTTTGCTCCTGCAAACCATAATTTCGGTATCACATTATCAATACAACAAATTGTAGTGTAGTAGAGCGGAATCTATGTAATGAAGCTGCTCAGTTATGCGCACCTTTCACAACCGAACATTGTAGATATATTGTTTCATTCAGTATTGTTCTGTCCGACCCTTTTTCTATTTGTATTGTATTAGAATTTCAGCACGTTTGGACATTCTCTTCCCCTCTTATAAATTCCTCGCAGGCATACGATCTTTGGCTTTCTGCGCTAAGTACCTAGGTATCTCGGAGGAATTAATAAAGAAACGAAACACGGGAATGTAAGTATGTGCCAGATACCGTAGATCACAAAAAGAGGCGGAGTACCTAAAGAACTTGTGTTCCGCCCGACTTGGTAGCATAGATGGTATCATGTCTTCGTCACGTTCAACAGATCCTGAGTTCGAATCTCGGTCAGGATGGTTTACCGTGATACTCTTTTATCGCGGTATTTCCTTATCCTCAAAGACGAATGTCGGGTAACTCTAAGCTCCAAGGACCCCGGACGCGTTGAGCATCATTAAATCCATTTCATTCGTCGTCCGATATGACTGAATGATGGAGGACTTAAATTAAAAAAAAAAAACGTGTGGTCGAATGCATTTTGCATTGCAGGAGTTGCGCAAAGAGGACGGCGTCTGGCGCCGACGTAAAATAAGAACTTCTTGGAGCAAGCATCTGTGCCATATGTCTAATACCCGCTTCGCCGATGGCCTTTTAAAACCTTCAGGGCCCGGAAACGGATACTTAATAAACAGAACAAGGCATTTAAATTGTTAGATGCTGTAAAAATGCATCATAAATACAATTCCGTATCTTCTGTATTTATTAAGATATTTAAACCAAACCAAAACAGGTTTAAAACCCATTAAAGGCAGTATACATCTACAGTAAGATTTAAGTAGAGACAACATTAATAAATCGTTGAGATTTCACTAATTTCTTACACTGCAGCAAAAGCCATTCTTTGAAAATAGCAAATACCAAAACAGTCAGACAGATCACCACTGAATCAAAAAATAAATCTGCAATATTCGGTTGCGAAATTTGCGCATAAATGAGCAGCTTCTTTAGATAAGTTCCACTCTACCACACTACAACTTGTTGGACTGATATTGTGTCATTACACACTGTAGCTGCACTTTTGTCTTCCTCAAAATAATCAATTAAATGTAAGAAATATCTGTACATTATAACTAGAGTTGGTCGTAAAAGTCTCTAAATAATAGCAAAGCATGTTAAGACCTCTATCGCAACAGGCAGAGCAATCTCTTGACAGGATGAAGTCCGTAAAAAGATTGTTTCCTTTGTTGGTTCTGTAGCAACATATCTCTCGTGGAAGACAATTTATAATTAGTTGTATGCAATTATAATGCCTCACAATTTTATACGCCTTTTTTGCTTTACCATAAATGTCATAAACGGAATAAGATTATTAAAACCCTGCCTTGCATTTGCGTTAGGCGTTTATCAATTTTTCGAATTTGTGACATTTAAATTATTTATTTATTGCAATGCCATGCAATTTATGTGACGGCGATAGGTACTGAACTTTTGATCGTTATCTACTACTTCTTCTGGTGTATAGACTTCGTATCCACAACGAAGTGTGTTTGCGCCATGATCGTTATTTGTTTGTCGGGCGCATGAATATTTCACTTGGCGCCGGTTATGCGGCAAACTGGTCATGTGACTCGCCAGCGCGCATGAAAATAGGCTTTTTCCGGTTGCCAGATCAGATATGTTTGAGACATGTAGAAGATAGGTGTTGTGTTTCGTGGTGTGGCTGAGTGCAACGTTGTTGCAATGAAAAGACGTTTCTTAGTTTATCTAAATGTTAAGTGTAATGTCTTCTTTATGATTATTCATATAAGAAATGTAGCGTGTGCAATAAATTTATCTAGAGATATGAATACAGCTCTATCGAGTACAGTCCACAAAATCAGTTTCCTTGATTTCTGCTAAAATCAAGTGGTCCTCCGAATTAAATTAATCATGACATGAACATTGGTCCTTCACGGGCAGATATTATTGTGCATCGCAACAGTTTCTTCTGCATGGATTCAGTGGACCCCAGAACGCCAGGCATCGGGATCTACACAGCAGATTATCAGTATTTCATTCGCAACGACGCAGTAGCCTGCATCGCAACACATTTCAGGTCAGAACATTCCTTTACTTTCTTTCTCTCATTAAAGCAAGCCTCATAAACATTCAATATGGAGCAGGATTTGAAAGCTCTTGTCAAAAGAAGGGGTATAATTAAAAGAAAATTTACATTTGTTCGAAAATTTCTTGATGAATTACCAGAACAGGTCAACATTTTCATATTGAGAGCTAATTTCGATAACTTAAGTGAAATTTGGGACAAATATGAAGCTATTCAGACCCAAATTGAATCTCTTGTGGAAGCGGAAACTGAATTAGATATGCATGCAGAACACGAGGAGGAAACACGAAACAGTTACCTCGAATTGAAAGGTAGGTTAGCTGAATTAATGCAGGATCATGAACAGCAAGAAAATGGTTCTGGACATTCGCAGCACACAGTGCAGTCGCAATCGTCACAAGCAGCTAAAGCTATCAAACTGCCTGTGATACAATTACCTAAATTTGAGGTTGATGTCACTCATTTCAAACATTTCTATGACACATTTACAAGCTTAGTGGTAAACAACCAAGCTTTACATGCTATTCAGAAATATCACTACTTACTTTCCTCTCTCAAGGGACAAGCTCATTCACTAATACAGAACATACCTGTCACTAGTGAAAATTTTGATGTAGCATGGGAGCTCATATGCTCACGCTATACAAGATTAATAGCTACAGCTCATATAAAAATGTATTAGCACTACCAGTAATGCATAAGGAAACAGTAAATGAACTACGTAACTTGCTCAACCATTTTCAAAATAACTTGAATGCCATTGAAGCATTAAAACTTGAAGTGCCTTTGCATGAAATCATTTTAATGCAACTTCTCCTAGAACATTTGTCTGACACCACACGCAGAGAATGGGAGAGTAAAATAGATTCTCAAAACTTCCCTTCTTTGAAAGATCTTATGCAATTTTTAGAAGCAAGTGCATACTCTTTTGAATTGCTTGCTAACACTGCATGTAACAAGACGGTAGTTAAGCCTAAGACTGACTTGCACTTTGCTAAGCCCAACAGCAGAGACAGTAAACACTCTTACCTATCCACGAGTGATCGTGTATGTCCATTTTGTCAGTGCAATCACATGCTACATAATTGTGATGACTTCAAAAACCTTAATGTGCATAAGCGTTGGACTTTCATTAAATCCAAGCGCCTTTGTGCCAATTGCTTTGCTCCTAATCACATTTCAAGTAGATGTAATCGTGCCTCATACTGCAATTGTGGCTCATCCACTCACAGCAAGTTGCATCATGATAGTAACAGAGAAAATGCTTCACGTGCAACTTCATCTAGTCCTGTAAATGATTCTACTAGAACAATTGACGCGCCGTCTAGCTACTTTTCTTTTAAATCAAAATCTACACAGCAGGTTTTGCTTGCCACCGCACTAGTGCAAGTGGAAGACAAATATGGCAATCTCATACAATGTAGAGCACTCCTCGACTCTGCCAGTCAATCCAATTTCATAACTGCAGAACTTGCGAAGCGCTTACAGCTTAACAAGGTGACAGCTGATACGCCTATCAATGGTATAAATGGCACCATTTCTGCGGCCACACACCATGTTCAGGTCAATCTGAAATCTATGGTACATGATTTTAAGACTAAAATTGAATGTCTAGTACTTCCTCGTATAACAGGAAAACTACCTTCCACACATATCAATTTGTGCAACTGGAATATTCCTTCTAGCATTCCATTAGCAGATCCTAGGTTCAACATTCCTGATGAAGTTGAAATCCTGATCGAAAGTTCCTTATTCTTCGAGTTATTGCATGGGAAAACCTTAAAGAAACAAGGACATCCTATACTAGCCAGCACAGCCCTCGGTTGGATAATATCAGGCCCTATTCCAAGGTCATCAAACAAGTACAAGGCTAGGTCTTCGCCTCAGCATAATTTCTTCATCAGCACTGAAAACCTTGGCACACAGTTAAGACGTTTCTGGGATTTGGAAGAATTTCCTCAGCATCTTCTTACTAAGGAGGAAAAGGAGTGTGAAGAATATTATGTAAAAACAACCACTCGTAACGTCGATGGTAGCTTTACAGTTCGTCTACCCGTCAAGGAGGACAAAAATCGCTTAGGTGAATCTAGACAGCAAGCCATCAATCGCTTTATGCACTTAGAACGACGTCTTCAAAACGACATCACACTTAAAGAAGATTACACTCAATTTCTCTCTGAATATGAATCCATGGGGCACATGAAGCAAGTGTCACCACCAAAGGAAGGCGAACCTTGTTACTATCTTCCGCATCATGCAGTTTTCAAACCTTTGTCTACTACTACTCGCACCAGAGTTGTATTTGATGCATCTGCGCAGTCATCTTCAGGACTATCCTTGAATGATGTGCTGAAGTTAGGTCCTATTATTCAGGATGACCTTATCTCCATAATTTTACGATTCAGAACTTATCGCTATGCATTCTCAGCTGACATTTCTAAGATGTACAGGCGAGTGAAAATGCATCCTGATGATCAAGATCTTCAAAGAATAGTATGGCGAGAAAACAAAAATGAACCTATCAAGGACTACGCTCTTACTACAGTCACATATGGTACCAAACCTGCATCATTTTTGGCCATAAGGACTTTGCATCAACTAGCTTCAGAGGAAAAGGCTAAATATCCACTAGCTTCTCAAGCTATCCGTGAATCCTTCTACGTAGATGATTGCTTATCTGGTCATAATGGTCTACAGCAAGTTTTACATATTCAGAGGCAGCTACTTCAGATGTTAGACAGTGGTGGATTCCCACTTAGGAATTGGTGTTCTAATCATGAAGATATTTCAAAATCCATTCCACCGGAACACAGAGAGACACAACTTCCACTTTCATTGGATAGCAGTGAAAATGTGCATGCTCTTGGTCTCCTCTGGCATCCTGGAACAGATCAATTCCAGATACAAGACAATCCATCTCTTCAGGATAATCTAAATTCTAGCTACACCATACGAAGCATACTTTCTGTCATATCATCTATTTTTGATCCTTTAGGCCTAGTGAGTCCAAATGTCCTAAATTCCAAGATGTTTCTACAATCTTTTTGGTTGGAAAAACTCGGTTGGGATGAATTGATACCATCTCACCTCATCCAACAATGGCTAAATTTCTGCGAGACATTGTCCATCATTCATGCTATACGTATTCCAAGACACGTCCTAATCACAGGTACCATAAGGGACATAGAAATACATGGGTTTTGCGATGCCTCAGAAAAGGCTTATGGTGCCTGTATTTATCTTCGTTCTATGAACAGCTGCAATGAGGTGAAAACCAGACTTCTTTGCTCCAAATCCAAGGTTGCACCATTAAAGAAACAAACCATTCCTCGGCTCGAACTTTGTGGTGCTTTACTACTTCCTAAACTTTACAAGGTTGTAGCTAACCTTAAGCTGCAGACTTCACAGAACTATCTATGGACGGACTCTATGATTGTTCTAGCATGGATTAAATCCAACCCACACAAATGGAAGACTTTTGTAGCCAACAGAGTTTCACAAATACAAGAGTTATCAGAAACTGCTGCTTGGCGATATGTAGCTACTCAAAATAATCCAGCAGATCTCATTTCAAGAGGAGTTTCAACTGAACCTGTTGCCTCAAATGACTTGTGGTGGAAAGGTCCTGATTGGATCTCACAACCCTTTGCATCTTGGCCAGAACAACCCAAACGATTAGATATTCAAGATGCCACTGAGCAACGCACTACTGCATGCTTGATGGTCACTACAGAAAGTGATGATATCATTTCTCGTTTTTCAAAATTGTTACGCCTGCAGAGTGTGACAGCATACATGCTGAGATTTGCATTCAACTGTAGAAACAGCAACACGAGACGGCAAGGTCCTCTCTCAGCACTTGAGCTTCAACAGTCATTGCACTGCTGCATTAAACTTGCTCAAAAATCAGCTTATATCACAGAGTTAACAGAACTTATTGATAAAGGACACGTTCCTACTAAAAGCTCATTGAAGTCTTTGCATCCATTTGTCGACAATGGAGGTTTACTCCGAGTAGGGGGAAGAATTGACAAGGCTGAAACTTCCTTCCAGTCAAGACATCAGCTCATCTTACCTCCTAAGCATCATCTTACCAAACTAATTATTGAAAGTGAACATGTTAAACTTTTGCATGCTTCCAATCAGCTTCTTACCTCTTCTCTTCGACAACGGTATTGGACACCGAGAATAAGGGAAACTCTTAAGTCAGTCCTACACAAGTTCTTGGCGTGCTTCAAACTCAAGGCCAAGGGAGCTCAACAATTAATGAGCAATCTACCTAGCTACAGAGTGACTCCAGCGGGACTCTTCCTACGAGTTGCAGTTGATTACGCTGGTCCATTCTTCCTACGTTATGGCTCGCCTCGCAGCAAGAGTCAGGTGAAGGCCTACATAGCTATCTTTGTCTGTTTATCCACAAAGGCAATTCACATTGAGTTGGTTTCAGACATGACTTCTGATGCTTTTGTTGCTGCCTTACGAAGCTTTACAGCTAGACGCGGATTGTGTAAAGAGATCCTAAGTGACAATGGCACAAATTTTGTAGGTGCTAACAACAAACTTAGAGAACTTAGACTACTTTTGCAATCTCGCAAGCACCAAGAGATTGTACAAGACTACGCTTCATCTAATGAATGCACATGGCATTTTATACCACCCAGCTCACCCCACTTTGGAGGATTACATGAGGCTGCAGTGAAATCTCTGAAATATCATCTTCTTAGAGTAATGGGTACACAAGTACTGACCTATGAACAATTAACCACATTACTAATTCAAATTGAGACTTGCTTGAACTCCCGTCCATTGCTACGCCTTACTGATGATCTTTTTGATACTTCCTACCTTTCTCCAGGTCATTTCCTCATTGGAGAACCATTAACTTCCATACCATCACCTTGTTCTGACAATCTGAATCAGTTACAGAAATGGCAATAGCTCCAAGATCGTCTACAACATCTGTGGCGGCGGTGGTCAACCGACCATCTACATTCACTCCAGCAGAGGCAAAAGTGGTCCAGTTCCAGTAAAAATCTTAACGCAGACACCATGGTCCTGCTAATGGAAGATAATTCATCTCCTCTGCATTGGGAACTTGGAATCATCACTGAGACTCATCCTGGTGGTGATGGTTTATTACGGGTAGCTACAGTGCGAACTTCTGAGGGTGAATATAGGCGTCCCATTGTGAAACTGTGTCCTCTGCCAGTTCAAGAAAAACAGTGATATTTTTCAAAGTGTGCCTTTGTTAAATTAAAAAACTATTCAGTTTTTTTGGGCCCCAGTATGTTTGCGCCATGATCGTCATTTGTGTGTCGGGCATATGAATATTTTACTTGCCGCCGTTTATGGGGCCAGCTGGTCATGTGACTCGCCAGCGCGCATGAAATTAGGTTTCTTACGGTTACCAGGTCCGACATATTTGAGACATGTAGAAGATATGTCATGTGTTTCGTTGTGTGGCTGAGTGCAACGTTGTTGCCATGAAAAGACGTTTTTTAGTTTATCTAAATGTTAAATGTATTGTCCTCTTTATGATTATTCATATAAGAAATGTAGCGTGTGCAATAAATTTATCTAGAGATATGAATACAGCTCTATCGAGTACAGTCCACAAAATCAGTTTCCTTAATTTCTGCTAAAATCAAGTGGTCCTCCGAATTAAATAAATCATGAGAAGAACAATATGACTATCTCCCCTTAGCGTCAAGAATTACTAACTTTCTTCTATCACCTTAGCAACACAAGTGTAATTGGTTATTTGGAATAATTTAATTGTGATCAATGATCATTATAAGTGTGACACATGATAAACTGCAACAGCAAAATGTCTGAAGATCATTCACAACGTTAATGCACTTTCGGTAAGCGAAACTCATTTAGATATATAATCTTTAGAAGACTTCCATTCCCACATTCAATTATTTGCTACCTCGATATTGCGTCTATGTACATTCTGGCTACTTTCTGTTTTCACATAACAAAGGGCCGCTGAAACATAAGTCAAAATTAAAGGTCATAACTGAATGTAATATAAAACTTTGAACATTATTAAAACGTTTCTTTCCTGGTGTAACATATTACAGGTAGAGCCATCTCCGGGCAGCACAAACTGTCGCTTATTGTTAATGTTGACAATGTTCCACCTAGCGGAAGATCCGTATAACTAAATAATGTTTCGTGTGTAACGTACGTTTCTAGCAGTAAATTAAGATATTACCGACGGCTCTAAAGTATTGCGTGCACGGTAATTAATATATTAAAATGAGAGGAGCTCTGGTTCTCCGTACACCAAGATAACGAAATTAAGAATAACAAAACACTGTCGATAAAGAAATCCCTCTAGGAGAACCAAAGACTGTAGTAATTAAAGACCAGAGATGACATGGACGTCTGCAATCTCCCACAACCTACACACTGAATTGTTAAGTCGCGCTTACACATCGGATATCTGTACATTCTATATAAATGTAACATAAAGGGTTTAGAGATGTAGTTTCCCAGCCAGGTTCGTGATACATACAATAGGGATACAGTCACGTGGTCACACAAACCGCCTTAAGAACTCCATCCTGATTCTATAGGACAGGAGGGTGCTAGCGTATTTAATATATAAAGTTATTCAAAAATTCAAATTAAAAGAAAAGAACATCTCGAAATATTCAACTAAATAAATAAATGATGTCCTTTAATTAGTTACAAGTGAGAAAATTCTTTCAAAATATATACAAAATGAAAACTATTTCTGAGACATTTTTTGTCATACTTATAAATTTTAGCTAGGTCGTCTTAATCAAATCAGATATATTACAATAAAAAAAGGCCCTGTTCGTAGCCATGCTCAATATATATTGACAGCCTGGCCGGGTACCTATAGTTGACACAGTAGGTACCGAAAGCCCTGTACACACACAGACACACACACAAACACGCACAAACACACACACACCCACACAGCCATACACAAGCACCCACCCACTCACCCACTAACACACACCCACACCCACCCACACACAAATACACAAGAACCCACTTAGGCACCCACCCACACACAAGCACACGTGCTTACACACTGACACACACACACACATACACAAACACCCACCTACCCACACACAAGCTCATGTGCATACACATTGACACACAGATGCACACGCGCACACACATCCACACACTAGCACACGCGCACACACATGGACACACACGCACACATACGTCTATACCTCCGTAAACATTTTTCTTCGAATAGCTCCTCAAAATCATTTCTCCTCATCGGTGGTACTCTATTGCAAATGTCATTTAGACGGTCTTAATAACAGCAAATCGAAATCAACAGCTGAGTTTATGCTCGCCATCTTGACTATTTACAATTCTTATGCCCGATTTTACCAACAAATATTAAAGATTTAACACGAGTTTACAATAGTTAAAACTAAACTTGGCTGGCCAAGTAGGTCAGGCTGTAGAACAACTGCCGTGCTAGGCGTCCCGTGTCC
Source organism: Mantis religiosa (assembly GCA_030765055.1). Lineage (NCBI taxonomy): Eukaryota > Metazoa > Arthropoda > Insecta > Mantodea > Mantidae > Mantis > Mantis religiosa. The sequence continues at coordinate 796,071 of JAUKNK010000035.1, read as the reverse complement.
GATTCCCGGCCGTGGGTGTGGGGATTTTCCTCGGACCAGGATAGTTCCCCATCTTCCCCAGAGTCTGGAAGTATGAATGAGAGTGTGTATGTGTTTGTGTGTGTATGTGTGTGTGTGGGTGGGTGGGTGGGTGGGTGTGTGGGTGTGTGTGATCTAATGATTAAAATCCAACGGAAAAAAAAAATTAAAAAAGTTGCGTCTCACCAACAACTGTTAGCGTAACACTCCTGTTAAATCTGATGTTAAACTAACAAGAGGAAATTCTAATGTTAAGTCCTTAACAATTGTACATAGTCAAGATGGCGATCATGAATTCAGTTGTTGCTGCAGATTTGCTACATTTAAGACCGTCTAAATGGCATTCATATTAGAGTACGGCCCATCAGGAGAAATGATTTTGAGGAACCATCCGAAAAAAAAATATTTTAGGGAGGTATAGACTCTGGAAACATGTTGATATGAAGGTTACTGCGGAAGAACAAGAGAGGTTAGAACTTGCATCTAAAGGAATATGGCGATATCGCCTATGCTTCAAGTATGAATAACTTTGCGAGTTTTTAATTCACTGTATTATGTGGACTATACATTGTCCACCTCCCGTCTTGAAACGTTCAAGTCAATTGCCCTTTTTCGCTCCTCCTTTTAAATTTATGTAACACTGAGTTAGAACTTGCATCGAAAGGAATATGACTATCTCGCCTTAGGCTCAAGTATTCCTAAGCTTGTTCTATCACCTCAGCAACACAAGTGTTGTTGGTTATTTGGAATAATTTAATTGTGAACAATGATCATTATAAATGTGACACATGACAAACTGCATCAGCAAAATGACTGAAACTCATTTACAACATTAATTAAGTTTCGGTAAGCGAAACTCATTTAGATATATAATCTTTAGAAGACTTCCATTCCCACATTCAATTATTTGCTACCTCGACATTGCGTCTATGTACATTCCAGCTACTTCTGTTTTCACATAACAAAGGACCGGTGAAACATAAGTCAAAATTAAAGGTAAAAATTGAATGTTATGTAACACTTAGACCATTATTATAACGTTTCTTTCCTTGTGTAACATATTACAGGTAGAGCCATCTCTGGGCAGCACAAACTGTCGTTTATTGTTAATGTTGACAATGTTCCACCTAGCGGAAGATCCGTATAACTAAATAGTGTTTCGTGTGTAACGCACGTTTCTAGCAGTAAATTAAGATATTACCGACGGCTCTAAAGTATTGCGTGCACGGTAATTAACATATTAAAATGAGAGGAGCTCTGGTTCTCCGTACACCAAGATAACGAAATTGAGAATAACAAAACACTGTCGATAAAGAAATCCCTCTAGGAGAACCAAAGACTGTAGTAATTAAAGACCAGAGATGACATGGACGTCTGCAATCTCCCACAACCTACACACTGAATTAAGTCGCGCTTACACATCGGATATCTGTACATTCTATATAAATGTAACATAAAGGGTTTAGAGATGTAGTTTACCAGCCAGGTTCGTGATACATACAATAGGGATACAGTCACGTGGTCACACAAACCGCCTTAAGAACTCCATCCTGATTCTATGGGACAGGAGGGTGCTAGCGTATTTAATATATAAAGTTATTCAAAAATTCAAATTAAAAGAAAAGAACATCTCGAAATATTCAACTAAATAAATAAATGATGTCCTTTAATTAGTTACAAGTGAGAAAATTCTTTCAAAATATATACAAAATGAAAACTATTTCTGAGACATTTTTTGTCATACTTATAAATTTTAGCTAGGTCGTCTTAATCAAATCAGATATATTACAATAAAAAAAGGCCCTGTTCGTAGCCATGCTCAATATATATTGACAGCCTGGCCGGGTACCTATAGTTGACACAGTAGGTACCGAAAGCCCTGTACACACACAGACACACACAAACACGCACAAACACACACACACACCCACACAGCCATAGACAAGCACCCACCCACTCACCCACTAACACACACCCACACCCACCCACACACACATACAAAAGAACCCACTTAGGCACCCACCCACACACAAGCACACGTGCTTACACACTGACACACACACACACACACACACACACATACACAAACACCCACCTACCCACACACAAGCTCATGTGCATACACATTGACACACAGATGCACACGCGCACACACATCCACACACTAGCACACGCGCACACACATGGACACACACGCACACATACGTCTATACCTCCGTAAACATTTTTCTTCGAATAGCTCCTCAAAATCATTTCTCCTCATCGGTGGTACTCTATTGCAAATGTCATTTAGACGGTCTTAATTATAGCAAATTCGAAGTCAGCAGCTGAGTTTATGCTCGCCATCTTGACTATTTACAATTCTTATGCCCGATTTTACCAACAAATATTAAAGATTTAACACGAGTTTACAATAGTTAAAACTAAACTTGGCTGGCCAAGTAGGTCAGGCTGTAGAACAACTGCCGTGCTAGGCGTCCCGTGTCCGATTCCCGGCCGTGGGTGTGGGGATTTTCCTCGGACCAGGATAGTTCCCCATCTTCCCCAGAGCCTGGAAGTATGAATGAGAGTGTGTATGTGTTTGTGTGTGTATGTGTGTGTGTGGGTGGGTGGGTGGGTGGGTGGGTGTGTGGGTGTGTGTGATCTAATGATTAAAATCCAACGGAAAAAAAAATTTAAAAAAGTTGCGTCTCACCAACAACTGTTAGCGTAACACTCCTGTTAAATCTGATGTTAAACTAACAAGAGGAAATTCTAATGTTAAGTCCTTAACAATTGTACATAGTCAAGATGGCGATCATGAATTCAGTTGTTGCTGCAGATTTGCTACATTTAAGACCGTCTAAATGGCATTCATATTAGAGTACGGCCCATCAGGAGAAATGATTTTGAGGAACCATCCGAAAAAAAAATATTTTAGGGAGGTATAGACTCTGGAAACATGTTGATATGAAGGTTACTGCGGAAGAACAAGAGAGGTTAGAACTTGCATCTAAAGGAATATGGCGATATCGCCTATGCTTCAAGTATGAATAACTTTGCGAGTTTTTAATTCACTGTATTATGTGGACTATACATTGTCCACCTCCCGTCTTGAAACGTTCAAGTCAATTGCCCTTTTTCGCTCCTCCTTTTAAATTTATGTAACACTGAGTTAGAACTTGCATCGAAAGGAATATGACTATCTCGCCTTAGGCTCAAGTATTACTAAGCTTGTTCTATCACCTCAGCAACACAAGTGTTGTTGGTTATTTGGAATAATTTAATTGTGAACAATGATCATTATAAATGTGACACATGACAAACTGCATCAGCAAAATGACTGAAACTCATTCACAACATTAATTAAGTTTCGGTAAGCGAAACTCATTTAGATATATAATCTTTAGAAGACTTCCATTCCCACATTCAATTATTTGCTACCTCGACATTGCGTCTATGTACATTCCAGCTACTTCTGTTTTCACATAACAAAGGACCGGTGAAACATAAGTCAAAATTAAAGGTAAAAATTGAATGTTATGTAACACTTAGACCATTATTATAACGTTTCTTTCCTTGTGTAACATATTACAGGTAGAGCCATCTCTGGGCAGCACAAACTGTCGTTTATTGTTAATGTTGACAATGTTCCACCTAGCGGAAGATCCGTATAACTAAATAGTGTTTCGTGTGTAACGCACGTTTCTAGCAGTAAATTCAGATATTACCGACGGCTCTAAAGTATTGCGTGCACGGTAATTAACATATAAAAATGAGAGGAGCTCTGGTTCTCCGTACACCAAGATAACGAAATTAAGAATAACAAAACACTGTCGATAAAGAAATCCCTCTAGGAGAACCAAAGACTGTAGTAATTAAAGACCAGAGATGACATAGACGTCTGCAATCTCCCACAACCTACACACTGAATTAAGTCGCGCTTACACATCGGATATCTGTACATTCTATATAAATGTAACATAAAGGGTTTAGAGATATAGTTTCCCAGCCAGGTTCGTGATACATACAACAGGGATACAGTCACGTGGTCACACAAACCGCCTTAAGAACTCCATCCTGATTCTATGGGACAGGAGGGTGCTAGCGTATTTAATATATAAAGTTATTCAAAAATTCAAATTAAAAGAAAAGAACATCTCGAAATATTCAACTAAATAAATAAATGATGTCCTTTAATTAGTTACAAGTGAGAAAATTCTTTCAAAATATATACAAAATGAAAACTATTTCTGAGACATTTTTTGTCATACTTATAAATTTTAGCTAGGTCGTCTTAATCAAATCAGATATATTACAATAAAAAAAGGCCCTGTTCGTAGCCATGCTCAATATATATTGACAGCCTGGCCGGGTACCTATAGTTGACACAGTAGGTACCGAAAGCCCTGTACACACACAGACACACACACAAACACGCACAAACACACACACACAGCCATACACAAGCACCCACCCACTCACCCACTAACACACACCCACACCCACCCACCCACACACACATACAAAAGAACCCACTTAGGCACCCACCCACACACAAGCACACGTGCTTACACACTGACACACACACACACATACACAAACACCCACCTACCCACACACAAGCTCATGTGCATACACATTGACACACAGATGCACACGCGCACACACATCCACACACTAGCACACGCGCACACACATGGACACACACGCACACATACGTCTATACCTCCGTAAACATTTTTCTTCGAATAGCTCCTCAAAATCATTTCTCCTCATCGGTGGTACTCTATTGCAAATGTCATTTAGACGGTCTTAATTACAGCAAATCGAAATCAACAGCTGAGTTTATGCTCGCCATCTTGACTATTTACAATTCTTATGCCCGATTTTACCAACAAATATTAAAGATTTAACACGAGTTTACAATAGTTAAAACTAAACTTGGCTGGCCAAGTAGGTCAGGCTGTAGAACAACTGCCGTGCTAGGCGTCCCGTGTCCGATTCCCGGCCGTGGGTGTGGGGATTTTCCTCGGACCAGGATAGTTCCCCATCTTCCCCAGAGTCTGGAAGTATGAATGAGAGTGTGTATGTGTTTGTGTGTGTATGTGTGTGTGTGTGTGGGTGGGTGGGTGGGTGTGTGGGTGTGTGTGATCTAATGATTAAAATCCAACGGAAAAAAAAATTTAAAAAAGTTGCGTCTCACCAACAACTGTTAGCGTAACACTCCTGTTAAATCTGATGTTAAACTAACAAGAGGAAATTCTAATGTTAAGTCCTTAACAATTGTACATAGTCAAGATGGCGATCATGAATTCAGTTGTTGCTGCAGATTTGCTACATTTAAGACCGTCTTAATGGCATTCATATTAGAGTACGGCCCATCAGGAGAAATGATTTTGAGGAACCATCCGAAAAAAAAATATTTTAGGGAGGTATAGACTCTGGAAACATGTTGATATGAAGGTTACTGCGGAAGAACAAGAGAGGTTAGAACTTGCATCTAAAGGAATATGGCGATATCGCCTATGCTTCAAGTATGAATAACTTTGCGAGTTTTTAATTCACTGTATTATGTGGACTATACATTGTCCACCTCCCGTCTTGAAACGTTCAAGTCAATTGCCCTTTTTCGCTCCTCCTTTTAAATTTATGTAACACTGAGTTAGAACTTGCATCGAAAGGAATATGTCTATCTCGCCTTAGGCTCAAGTATTACTAAGCTTGTTCTATCACCTCAGCAACACAAGTGTTGTTGGTTATTTGGAATAATTTAATTGTGAACAATGATCATTATAAATGTGACACATGACAAACTGCATCAGCAAAATGACTGAAACTCATTCACAACATTAATTAAGTTTCGGTAAGCGAAACTCATTTAGATATATAATCTTTAGAAGACTTCCATTCCCACATTCAATTATTTGCTACCTCGACATTGCGTCTATGTACATTCCAGCTACTTCTGTTTTCACATAACAAAGGACCGGTGAAACATAAGTCAAAATTAAAGGTAAAAATTGAATGTTATGTAACACTTAGACCATTATTATAACGTTTCTTTCCTTGTGTAACATATTACAGGTAGAGCCATCTCTGGGCAGCACAAACTGTCGTTTATTGTTAATGTTGACAATGTTCCACCTAGCGGAAGATCCGTATAACTAAATAGTGTTTCGTGTGTAACGCACGTTTCTAGCAGTAAATTAAGATATTACCGACGGCTCTTAAGTATTGCGTGCACGGTAATTAACATATTAAAATGAGAGGAGCTCTGGTTCTCCGTACACCAAGATAACGAAATTAAGAATAACAAAACACTGTCGATAAAGAAATCCCTCTAGGAGAACCAAAGACTGTAGTAATTAAAGACCAGAGATGACATGGACGTCTGCAATCTCCCACAACCTACACACTGAATTGTTAAGTCGCGCTTACACATCGGATATCTGTCCATTCTATATAAATGTAACATAAAGGGTTTAGAGATGTAGTTTCCCAGCCAGGTTCCTGAAACATGCAATAGGGATACAGTCACGTGGTCACACAAACCGCCTTAAGAACTCCATCCTGATTCTATGGGACAGGAGGGTGCTAGCGTATTTAATATATAAAGTTATTCAAAAATTCAAATTAAAAGAAAAGAACATCTCGAAATATTCAACTAAATAAATAAATGATGTCCTTTAATTAGCTACAAGTGAGAAAATTCTTTCAAAATATATACAAAATGAAAACTATTTCTGAGACATTTTTTGTCATACAAATAAATTTTAGCTAGGTCGTCTTAATCAAATCAGATATATTACAATAAAAAAAGGCCCTGTTCGTAGCCATGCTCAGTATATATTGACAGCCTGGCCGGGTACCTATAGTTGACACAGTAGGTACCGAAAGCCCTGTACACACACAGACACACACACAAACACGCACACACACACAGCCATTCACAAGCACCCACCCACTCGCCCACTAACACACACCCACACCCACCCACACACACATACAAAAGAACCCACTTAGGCACCCACCCACACACAAGCACACGTGCTTACACACTGACACACACACACACATACACATACACAAGCACCCACCTACCCACACACAAGCTCATGTGCATACACATTGACACACACACGCACACGCGCACACACATCCACACACTAGCACACGCGCACACACATGGACACACACGCACACAAACGTGTATACCTCCGTAAACATTTTTCTTCGAATAGCTCTTCAAAATCATTTCTCCTCATCGGTGGCACTCTATTGCAAATGTCATTTAGACGGTCTTAATTATAGCAAATCGAAATCAAAAGCTGAGTTTATGATCGCCATCTTGACTATTTACAATTCTTATGCGCGATTTTACCAACAAATATTAAAGATTTAACACGAGTTTACAATAGTTAAAACTAAACTTGGCTGGCCAAGTAGGTCAGGCTGTAGAACAACTGCCGTGCTAGGCGTCCCGTGTCCGATTCCCGGCCGTGGGTGTGGGAATTTCCTCGGACCAGGATAGTTTCCCATCTTCCCCAGAGTCTGGAAGTATGAATGAGAGTGCGAATGTGTTTGTGTGTGTGTGTGTGTGTGTGGGAGGGGGGGGTGTGAGTGGGTGTGTGTGATCCAATGATTAAAATCCAACGGAAAAAAAATTAAAAAAATTTGCGTCTCACCAACAAGTGTTAGCGTAACACTCGTGTTAAATCTGATGTTAAACTAACAAGCGGAAACTCTAATGTTAAGTCCTTAACAATTGTACATAGTCAAGATGGCGATCATGAATTCAGCTGTTGCTGCAGATTTGCTATATTTAAGACCGTCTAAATGGCATTCATATTAGAGTACGGCCCGTCAGGAGAAATGATTTTGAGGAACCATCCGAAAAAAATGTTTTAGGGAGGTATAGACTCTGGAAACATGTTGATATGAAGGTTACTGCGGAAAACAAGAGAGGTTAGAACTTGCATCTAAAGGAATATGGCGATATCGCCTATGCTTCAAGTACGAATAACCTTGCGAGTTTTTAATTCACTGTATTATGTGGATTATATATTGTCCACCTCCCGTTCAAGGCAATTGACCTTTTTCGCTTCTTCTTTTAAATTTATGTAACACTGAGTTAGAAGTTGCATCCAAAGGAATATGACTATCTCGCCTTAGCTTCAAGTATTACTAAGTTTTTTCTATCACCTCAGCAACACAAGTGTAGTTGGTTATTTGGAATAATTTAATTGTGATCAATGATCATTGTAAGTGTGACACATGATAAACTGCATCAGAAAAATGTCTGAAGATCATTCACAACATTAATGCACTTTCGGTAAGCGAAACTCATTTACATATATAATCTTTAGAAGACTTCCCTTCCCACATTCAATTATTTGCTACCTCGCCATTGCGTATATGTACATTCTAGCTACTTCTGTTTTCACATAACAAAGGATCGGTGAAACATAAGTCAAAATTAAAGGTAAAAATTGAATGTTATGTAACACTTTGAACATTTTATAACGTTTCTTTCCTTGTGTAACATATTAAAGGTAGAGCCATCCATGGGCAGCACAAACTGTTGTTTATTGTTTATGAGCGACAATGTTTCACCTAGCGGAAGATCCGTATAACTAAATAATGTTTCGTGTGTAACGTACGTTTCTAGCAGTAAATTAAGATATTACTGATAGCTCTAAAGTATTGCTTGCACGGTAATTAATATATTAAAATTAGAGGACCTCTGGTTCTCCGTACACCAAGATATCGAAATTAAGAATAACAAAACACTGTCGATAAAGAAATCCCTCTAGGAGAACTAAAGACTGTAGTAATTAAAGACCAGAGATGACATGGACGTCTGCAATCTCCCACAACCACACACTAAATAGTTAAGTCGCGCTTACACATCGGATATCTGTCCATTCTATATAAATGTAACATAAGGGGTTTAGAGATGTAGTTTCCCAGCCAGGTTCGTGGTACATACAACAGGGATACAGTCACACGGTAACACAACCCGCCTTAAAAACTCCATCCTAATTCTATGGGACAGGAGGGTGCTAGCGTATATAATATATAAAGTTATCCGAAAATTGAAATTAAAAGAAAAGAACATCTCGAAATATTCAATTGAATAAATAAATGATGTCCTTTAACTAGTTACAAGTGAGAAAATTCGTTCAAAATATATACAAAATGAAAACTATTTCTGAGACATTTTTTGTCATACAAATAAATTTTAGCTAGGTCGTCTTAATCAAATCAGATATATTACAATAAAAAAAGGCCCTGTTCGTAGCCATGCTCAGTATATATTGACAGCCTGGCCGGGTACCCATAGTTGACACTGTAGGTACCGACAGCCCTGTACACACACAGACACACACACACAAACACGCACAAACACACACACCCACACAGCCATACACAAGCACCCACCCACTCACCCACTAACACACACCCACACCCACCCACACACACATACACAAGAACCCACTTACGCACCCACCCACACACAAGCACACGTGCTTACACACTGACACACACACACACACACACATACACACAAGCACCCACCTACCCACACACAAGCTCATGTGCATACACATTGACACACACATGCACACGCGCACACACATCCACACACTAGCACACGCGCACACACATGGACACATACGCACACATACGTCTATACCTCCGTAAACATTTTTCTTCGAATACCTCCTCAAAATCATTTCTCCTCATCGGTGGTACTCTATTGCAAATGTCATTTAGACGGTCTTAATTATAGCAAATCGAAATCAACCGCTGAGTTTATGCTCGCCATCTTGACTATTTACAATTCTTATGCCCGATTTTACCAACAAATATTAAAGATTTAACACGAGTTTACAATAGTTAAAACTAAACTTGGCTGGCCCAGTAGGTCAGGCTGTAGAACAACTGCCGTGATAGGCGTCCCGTGTCCAATTCCCGGCCGTGGGTGTGGGGATTTTTCTCCGACCAGGATAGTTCCCCATCTTCCCCAGAGTCTGGAAGTATGAATGAGAGTGTGAATTGTTTGTGTGTGTGTGTGTGTGGGTGGGTGGGTGGGTGGGTGGGTGGGTGTGTGTGATTAATGATTAAAATCCAACGGGAAAAAAATTTAAAAAAAATTGCGTCTCACCAGCAAGTTTTAGCGTAACACTCGTGTTAAATCTGATGTTAAACTAACAAGTGGAAATTCTAATGTTAAGTCCTTAACAATTGTACATAGTCAAGATGGCGATCATGAATTCAGCTGTTGCTGCAGATTTGCTATATTTAAGACCGTCTAAATGGCATTCATATTAGAGTACGGCCCATCAGGAGAAATGATTTTGAGGAACCATCCGAAAAAAAAATATTTTAGGGAGGTATAGACTCTGGAAACATGTTGATATGAAGGTTACTGCGGAAGAACAAGAGAGGTTAGAACTTGCATCTAAAGGAATATGGCGATATCGCCTATGCTTCAAGTATGAATAACTTTGCGAGTTTATAATTCACTGTATTATGTGGATTATACATTGTCCACTTCCCGTCTTGAAACGTTCAAGTCAATTGCCCTTTTTCGCTCCCCCTTTTAAATTCATGTAACACTGAGTTAGAACTTGCATCGAAAGGAATATGACTATCTCGCCTTAGGCTCAAGTATTACTAAGTTTGTCCTATCACCTCAGCAACACAAGTGTAGTTGGTTATTTGGAATAATTTAATTGTGATCAATGATCATTATAAGTGTGACACATGATAAGCTGCATCAGCAAAATGACTGAAACTCATTCACAACATTAATGCACTTTCGGTAAGCGAAACTCATTTAGATATATAATCTTTAGAAGACTTCCATTCCCACATTCAATTATTTGCTACCTCGATATTGCGTGTATGTACATTCTAGCTACTTCTGTTTTCACATAACAAAGGATCGGTGAAACGTAAGTCAAAATTAAAGGTCAAAATTGAATGTTTTGTAACACTTAGACTATTATTATAACGTTTCTTTCCATGTGTAAGATATTACAGGTAGAGCCATCTATGGGCAGCACAAACAGTTGTTTATTGTTTATGAGCGATAATGTTTCACCTAGCGGAAGATCCGTATAACTAAATAATGTTTCGTGTGTAACGTACGTTTCTAGCAGTAAATTAAGATATTACTAATGGCTCTGAAGTATTGCTTGCACGGTAATTAATATATTAAAATGAGAGGACATCTGGTTCTCCGTACACCAAGATAACGAAATTCAGAATAACAAAACACTGTCGATAAAGAAATCCCTCTAGGAGAACCAAAGACTGTAGTAATTAAAGACCAGAGATGATATGGACGTCTGCAATCTCCCACATCCCACACACTAAATAGTTAAGTCGCGCTTACACATCGGATATCTGTCCATTCTATATAAATGTAACATAAGGGGTTTAGAGATGTAGCTTCCCAGCCAGGTTCGTGGTACATACAACAGGGATACAGTCACGCGGTAACACAATCCGCCGTAAAAACTCCATCCTAATTCTATGGGACAGGAGGTTGTTAGCGTATATAATATATAAAGGTTTTCGAAAATTGAAATTGAAAGACAAGAACATCTCGAAATAGTCAATTGAATAAATAAATGATGCCCTTTAACAAGTTATAAGTGAGAAAATTCTTTCAAAATATATACAAAATGAAAACTATTTCTGAGACATTTTTTTGTCATACAAATAAATTTTAGCTAGGTCGTCTTAATCAAATCAGATATATTACAATAAAAAAAGGCCCTGTTCGTAGCCATGCTCAGTATATATTGACAGCCTGGCCGGGTACCCATAGTTGACACAGTAGGTACCGACAGCCCTGTACACACACAGACACACACACACACACACACACACACACACACACACACACACACACCCACACAGCCATACACAAGCACCCACCCACTCACCCACTAACACACACCCACACCCACCCACACACACATACACAAGAACCCACTTAGGCACCCACCCACACACAAGCACACGTGCTTACACACTGACACACACACACACACATACACAAGCACCCACCTACCCATACACAAGCTCATGTGCATACACATTGACACACACATGCACACGCGCACACACATCCACACACTAGCACACGCGCACACACATGGACACACACGCACACATACGTCTATACCTCCGTAAACATTTTTCTTCGAATAGCTCCTCAAAATCATTTCTCCTCATCGGTTCTACTCTATTGCAAATGTCATTTAGACGGTCTTAATTATAGCAAATCGAAATCAACAGCTGAGTTTATGCTCGCCATCTTGACTATTTACAATTCTTATGCCCGATTTTACAAAAAAATATTAAAGATTTAACACGAGTTTACAATAGTTAAAACTAAACTTGGCTGGCCCAGTAGGTCAGGCTGTAGAACAACTGCCGTGCTAGGCGTCCAGTGTCCGATTCCCGGCCGTGGGTTTGGGGATTATTCTCCGACCAGGATAGTTCCCCATCTTCCCCAGAGTCTGGAAGTATGAATGAGAGTGTGAATGTGTTTGTGTGTGTGTGTGTGTGTGTGTGTGGGTGGGTGGGTGGGTGGGTGGGTGGGTGGGTGTGATCTAATGATTAAAATCCAACGGAAAAAAAAATTAAAAAAATTTGCGTCTCACCAACTAGTGTTAGCGTAACACTCGTGTTAAATCTGATGTTAAACTAACAAGCGGAAATTCTAATGTTAAGTTCTTAACAATTGTACATAGTCAAGATGGCGGTCATGAATTCAGCTGTTGCTGCAGATTTGCTGTATTTAAGACCGTCTAAATGGCATTCATATTAGAGTACGGCCCATCAGGAGAAATGATTTTGAGGAACCATCTGAAAATAATGTTTTAGGGAGGTATAGACTCTGGAAACATGTTGATATGAAGGTTACTGCGGAAGAACAAGAGAGGTTAGAACTTGCATCTAAAGGAATATGGCGATATCGCCTATGCTTCAAGTACGAATAACCTTGCGAGTTTTTAATTCACTGTATTATGTGGATTATATATTGTCCACCTCCCGTTCAAGGCAATTGACCTTTTTCGCTTCTTCTTTTAAATTTATGTAACACTGAGTTAGAAGTTGCATCCAAAGGAATATGACTATCTCGCCTTAGCTTCAAGTATTACTAAGTTTTTTCTATCACCTCAGCAACACAAGTGTAGTTGGTTATTTGGAATAATTTAATTGTGATCAATGATCATTGTAAGTGTGACACATGATAAACTGCATCAGAAAAATGTCTGAAGATCATTCACAACATTAATGCACTTTCGGTAAGCGAAACTCATTTACATATATAATCTTTAGAAGACTTCCATTCCCACATTCAATTATTTGCTACCTCGACATTGCGTCTATGTACATTCTAGCTACTTCTGTTTTCACATATCAAAGGATCGCTGAAACATAAGTCGAAATTAAAGGTCAAAATTGAATGTTATGTAACACTTTGAACATTATTATAACGTTTCTTACCTTGTGTAACATATTACAGGTAGAGCCATGTATGAGCAGCACAAACTGTTGTTTATTGTTTATGAGCGACAATGTTTCACCTAGCGGAAGATCCGTATAACTAAATAATGTTTCGTGTGTAACGTACGTTTCTAGCAGTAAATTAAGATATTACTGATGGCTCTAAAGTATTGCTTGCACGGTAATTAATATATTAAAATGAGGGGACCTCTGGTTCTCCGTACACCAAGATAACGAAATTAAGAATAACAAAACACTGTCGATAAAGAAATCCCTCTAGAAGAACCAAAGACTGTAGTAATTAAAGACCAGAGATGACATGGACGTCTGCAATCTCCCACAACCTACACACTGAATTGTTAAGTCGCGCTTACACATCGGATATCTGTCCATTCTATATAAATGTAACATAAAGGGTTTAGAGATGTAGTTCCCCAGCCAGGTTCGTGGTACATGCAATAGGGATACAGTCACGTGGTCACACAAACCGCCTTAAAAACTCCATCCTAATTCTATGGGACAGGAGGGTGTTAGCGTATATAATATATAAAGTTATCCGAAAATTGAAATTAAAAGAAAAGAACATCTCGAAATATTCAATTGAATAAATAAATGATGTCCTTTAACTAGTTACAAGTGAGAAAATTCGTTCAAAATATATACAAAATGAAAACTATTTCTGAGACATTTTTTGTCATACAAATAAATTTTAGCTAGGTCGTCTTAATCAAATCAGATATATTACAATAAAAAAAGGCCCTGTTCGTAGCCATGCTCAGTATATATTGACAGCCTGGCCGGGTACCCATAGTTGACACTGTAGGTACCGACAGCCCTGTACACACACAGACACACACACACAAACACGCACAAACACACACACCCACACAGCCATACACAAGCACCCACCCACTCACCCACTAACACACACCCACACCCACCCACACACACATACACAAGAACCCACTTACGCACCCACCCACACACAAGCACACGTGCTTACACACTGACACACACACACACACACACACACACATGCACACAAGCACCCACCTACCCACACACAAGCTCATGTGCATACACATTGACACACACATGCACACGCGCACACACATCCACACACTAGCACACGCGCACACACATGGACACATACGCACACATACGTCTATACCTCCGTAAACATTTTTCTTCGAATAGCTCCTCAAAATCATTTCTCCTCATCGGTGGCACTCTATTGCAAATGTCATTTAGACGGTCTTAATTATAACAAATCGAAATCAACAGCTGAGTTTATGCTCGCCATCTTGACTATTTACAACTCTTATGCCCGATTTTACCAACAAATATTAAAGATTTAACACGAGTTTACAATAGTTAAAACTAAACTTGGCTGGCCAAGTAGGTCAGGCTGTAGAACAACTGCCGTGCTAGGCGTCCCGTGTCCGTTTCCCGGCCGTGGGTGTGGGGATTTTCCTACGACCAGGATAGTTCCCCATCTTCCCCAGAGTCTGGAAGTATGAATGAGAGTGTGAATGTGTTTGTGTGTGTATGTGTGTGTGTGTGTGTGGGTGGATGGGTGGGTGGGTGGGTGGGTGGGTGTGTGGGTGTGTGTGATCTAATGATTAAAATCCAACGGAAAAAAATTAAAAAAGTTGCGTCTCACCAACAAGTGTTAGCGTAACACTCGTGTTAAATCTGATGTTAAACTAACAAGTGTAAATTCTAATGTTAAGTCCTTAACAATTGTACATAGTCAAGATGGCGATCATGAATGCAGCTGTTGCTGCGGATTTGCTATATTTAAGACCATCTAAATGGCATTCATATTAGAGTACGGCCAATCAGGAGAAATGATTTTGAGGAACCATACGAAAAAAAAGTGCTTTAGGGAGGTATAGACTCTGGAAACATGTTGATATGAAGGTTACTGCGGAAGAACAAGAGAGGTTAGAACTTGCATCTAAAGGAATATGGCGATATCGCCTTTGCTTCAAGTATGAATAACTTTGCGAGTTTTAAATTCACTGTATTATGTGGATTATACATTGTCCACCTCCCGTCTTGAAACGTTCAAGTCAATTGCCCTTTTTGGCTCCTCCATTTAAATTTATGTAACACTGAGTTAGAACTTGCATCGAAACGAATATGACTATCTCGCCTTAGGCTCAAGTATTACTAAGTTTGTTCTATCACCTCAGCAACACAAGTGTTGTTGTTATTTGGAATAATTTAATTGTGATCAATGATCATTATAAGTGTGACACATGATAAACTGCATCAGCAAAATGACTGAAACTCATTAACAACATTAATGCACTTTCGGTAAGCGAAACTCATTTAGATATATAATATTTAGAAGACTTCCCTTCCCACATTCAATTATTTGCTACCTCGACATTGCGTCTATGTACATTCTAGCTACTTCTGTTTTCACATAACAAAGGACCGGTGAAACATAAGTCAAAATTAAAGGTCAGAATTGAATGATATGTAACACTTAGAACATTATTATAACGTTTCTGTCCTTGTGTAACATATTGCAGGTAGAGCCATCTATGGGCAGCACAAACTGTTGTTTATTGTTTATGAGCGACAATGTATCACCTAGCGGAAGATCCGTATAACTAAATAATGTTTCGTGTGTAACGTACGTTTCTAGCAGTAAATTAAGATATTACTGACGGCTCTAAAGTATTGCTTGCACGGCAATTAATATATTAAAATGAGAGGACCTCTGGTTCTCCGTACACCAAGATAACGAACTTAAGAATAACAAAACACTGTCGATAAAGAAATCCCTCTAGGAGAACCAAAGACTGTAGTAATTAAAGACCAGAGATGACATGGACGTCTGCAGTCTCCCACAACCCACACACTAAATAGTTAAGTCGCGCTTACACATCGGATATCTGTCCATTCTATATAAATGTAACATAAAGGGCTTAGAGATGTAGCATCCCAGCCAGGTTCGTGGTACATACAACAGGGATACAGTCACACGGTAACACAAACCGCCGTAAAAACTCCACCCTAATTCTATGGGACAGGAGGGTGCTAGCATATATATTATATAAAGGTTTTCGAAAATTGAAATTGAAAGATAAGAACATCTCGAAATAGTCAACTGAATAAATAAATGATGCCCTTTAACAAGTTATAAGTGAGAAAATTCTTTCAAAATATATACAAAATGAAAACTATTTCTGAGACTTTTTTTGTCAAACAAATAAATTTTAACTAGGTCGTCTTAATCAAATCAGATATATTACAATAAAAAAAGGCCCTGTTCGTAGCCATGCTCAGTATATATTGACAGCCTGGTCGGGTACCCATAGTTGACACTGTAGGTACCGACAGCCCTGTACACACACAGACACACACACACACACACACAAACACGCACAAACACACACACACCCACACAGCCATACACAAGCACCCACCCACTCACCCACTAACACACACCCACACCCACCCACACACATACACAAGAACCCACTTAGGTACCCACCCACACACAAGCACACGTGCTTACACACTGACACACACACACACACATACACAGGCACCCACCTACCCATACACAAGCTCATGTGCATACACATTGACACACACATGCACACGCGCACACACATCCACACACTAGCACACGCGCACACACATGGACACACACGCACACATACGTCTATACCTCCGTAAACATTTTTCTTCGAATAGCTCCTCAAAATCATTTCTCATCGGTTCTACTCTATTGCAAATGTCATTTAGACGGTCTTAATTATAGCAAATCGAAATCAACAGCTGAGTTTATGCTCGCCATCTTGACTATTTACAATTCTTATGCCCGATTTTACCAAAAAATATTAAAGATTTAACACGAGTTTACAATAGTTAAAACTAAACTTGGCTGGCCCAGTAGGTCAGGCTGTAGAACAACTGCCGTGCTAGGCGTCCAGTGTCCGATTCCCGGCCGTGGGTGTGGGGATTTTTCTCCGACCAGGATAGTTCCCCATCTTCCCCAGAGTCTGGAAGTATGAATGAGAGTGTGAATGTGTTTGTGTGTGTGTGTGTGTGTGGGTGGATGGGTGGGTGGGTGGTTGGGTGGGTGGGTGGGTGGGTGCGATCTAATGATTAAAATCCAACGGAAAAAAATTAAAAAAATTTGCGTCTCACCAGCTAGTGTTAGCGTAACACTCGTGTTAAATCTGATGTTAAACTAACAAGCGGAAATTCTAATGTTAAGTTCTTAACAATTGTACATAGTCAAGATGGCGGTCATGAATTCAGCTGTTGCTGCAGATTTGCTGTATTTAAGACCGTCTAAATGGCATTCATATTAGAGTACGGCCCATCAGGAGAAATGATTTTGAGGAACCATCTGAAAATAATGTTTTAGGGAGGTATAGACTCTGGAAACATGTTGATATGAAGGTTACTGCGGAAGAACAAGAGAGGTTAGAACTTGCATCTAAAGGAAAATGGCGATATCGCCTATGCTTCAAGTATGAATAACTTTGCGAGTTTATAATTCACTTAAGTATGTGGATTATACATTGTCCACCTCCCGTCTTGAAACGTTCAAGTCAATTGCCCTTTTTCGCTCCTCCTTTTAAATTTATGTAACACTGAGTTAGAACTTGCATCGAAAGCAATATGACTATCTCGCCTTAGCTTCAAGTATCACTAAGTTTGTTCTATCACCTCAGCAACACAAGTGTAGTTGGTTATTTGGAATAATTTAATTGTGATCAATGATCATTATAAGTGTGACACATGATAAACTGCATCAGCAAAATGTCTGAAAATCATGCACAACATTAATTAAGTTTCGGTAAGCGAAACTCATTTAGATATATAATCTTTAGAAGACTTCCATTCCCACATTCAATTATTTGCTACCTCGACATTGCGTCTATGTACATTCTAGCTACTTCTGTTTTCACATAACAAAGGATCGGTGAAACATAAGTCAAATTAAAGGTCAAAATTGAATGTTATGTAACACTTTGAACATTATTATAACGTTTCTTTCCTTGTGTAACATATTACAGGTAGAGCCATCTATGGGCAGCACTAACTGTTGTTTATTGTTTATGAGCGACAATGTTTCACCTAGCGGAAGATCCGTATAACTAAGTAATGTTTCGAGTGTAACGTACGTTTCTAGCAGTAAATTAAGATATTACTGATGGCTCTGAAGTATTGCTTGCACGGTAATTAATATATTAAAATAAGAGGACCTCTCGTTCTCCGTACACCAAGATAACGAAATTAAGAATAACAAAACACTGTCGATAAAGAAATCCCTCTAGGAGAACCAAAGACTGTAGTAATTAAAGACCAGAAGTGACATGGACGTCTGCAATCTCCCACAACGTACACACTAAATAGTTAAGTCGCGCTTACACATCGGATATCTGTCCATTCTATATAAATGTAACATAAAGGGTTTAGAGATGTAGTTTCCCAGCCAGGTTCGTGGTACATACAACAGGGATACAGTCACACGGTAACACAAACCGCCGTAAAAACTCCATCCTAATTCTATGGGACAGGAGGGTGCTAGCGTATATAATATATAAAGGTTTTCGAAAATTGAAATTGAAAGATAAGAACATCTCGAAATAGTCAATTGAATAAATAAATGATGCCCTTTTACAAGTTATAAGTGAGAAAATTCTTTCAAAATATATACAAAATGAAAACTATTTCTGAGACATTTTGTATGTTTGCGCCATGATCGTCATTTGTTTGTCGGGGGCATGAATATTTCACTTGGCGCCGGCTAATGTCTTAGTTTTATACTGTGGCCGCTAGTTATCTTCAGGTACTGGAAAAATATTAAACCTAACCAACTACTGAAAGCTTCAACTACAAATTGCTAGCCAGCTCTGTAAATATTAACACCACTCCCTCGCAGCAAAAGATATGACCGGCGCTGCCATCTCTCGGCAACAAGGCGCACTTCGTAAAAGAACTCTCCATACTTCTAAACCATTATTTCCCCCTGGCGGAAAATCAGTGTAGCTAAAACAATCGCTCTTATATAATATCTGTTTTAATAGAAAGTCAATGCACTCATACCACTTTTGCAACACACTCTTAAACAAAAGCTTATTTTACCTCCTGGTCCAAGTTTAAAGAGAAAAAAATTCCTGCAATTGCTTCAGTACACACTTCGTTGTAGATACAAGGTCTATACAGCAGAAGAATTGGTAGATAACGATTAAGAGGTCAGTACGTATGTGCCGTCACTTAAATTACATGGCATTCCAATAAATAAATTAAAAGTCGCAGTAGCCATTTCGAAATACTGATAAACGTCTACCGCAAATGCAAGGCAGGGTTTTGATAAGCTTATTCCGTTTTATGACATTAAAGGGAAAGAAAAAAACAGTTTCTAAACATGCGATGCATTATAATTTCATGCACCTAATTATAATTTACCTCCACGGGATAGATGTTGATACAGAAGCCCAAAAGGAAACAATCTTTTTACCGATACCATCTTGTTTTCGCGAGATTTCTCTGCCTGCGGATTTTATTCCCATAAAGTCCTTCACATGCATTGCTATTATTTATAGACTTTTATGACTAACTCTAGTCATAAAGTACAGATATTCCTTACATTTAATTCATTATTTTGAGCAAGACAAGTTTGCAGCTAAAGTGTGTGCTGACAAAATATCAGTCTGAAAAGTTGTAGTGTGGTAGAGTGGAACTTATCTAAAGAAGCTGCTTATTTATGAGCACCTTTCGCAAACGAAAACTGTAGATATATTGTTTCATTCAGTGCTGATCTGCCTGGCTGTTTTGCTATTTGTATTTAATAAGAATTTCGCCTAGTTTGGACATTCTCTTCCCCTCTTATAAATTCCTCTCAGTCATACGATCTTTGGATTTCTGCGAGAAGTAACTAGATATTTCGGAGGAATTAATAAACCAAACGAAACACGGGAGGGTATGTGCCAAATACAATAGATCACAATAAGGAGCAAAGTACCCAAAGAACAAGTATTCGCCCGCTTCGGTAGCGTATATGGTAGCATGTCTGCCTCACGTTCAAGGGGTGCCGAGTTCGAATCTCGCTCAGGGTGAGTTACCTAGATAAGGTTTTGAAACGGGGTTTTCCCTTATCCTGAAAGACGAATGTCAGGTATCTAAGCGCCATGGACCCCGGGCGCATTGCGGATCATTTCATCCATCTCATTCATCGTCCGAAATGACTGAGTGTTGAAGGACATAAGTTAAATAAAAATCTGTGTTCCAATACATTTTGCACTGCAGGAGTTGCGCAAAGAAGACGGCGTCCGGCGCCGAAGTAAAATAAGAACTTCTCGGAGCTAGCATCCGTGCCATAGTCTAGTACATTCAGCACTGAACGTTTCAGCTGAGCTTTATTTCTTCTACTATATAGAATTATTCAAAATTCCTTTGCAAGCCTTAGGAGTGATTCCGTTACATCAAAAGAGCAATAAATTTATGGAAATATATGTTCCATCATTATTCTTTCCTTGGGATTAGTGAAGGCTTAAGTTCATAAACCATCAACATATAAAGCTCAAAATAGAGGCCGGTAACATCATTCTCATTACTTTAAAATGGGAAATCTTCTCCCTTTTGTTCTAACTCAAAATACCGAACTATTGCTTGTCTCGTCAGTTTACATTTCTGATCATACTAAGTTTCTAATATTTTAATTAAAATTTTCCACGACGCGCAACATTGGCTGTTGTTAGTCCTACTGCTGCAGTTCGGCCTCGACATCAGCAACAATTTTGGATTAATATCTGTACTGTAATTGTACGTGAACCTCCTCTCTTCTCTATACATTTCTACGTTTCCCACATGAAGATCTGCTCCTGTAAGTAACAGAAAAGAGGTTGTTTGTGCACGGCGGTTCTCCAGCACATTTTAGCAGCACTATTGTCGTTGGGAATTTCCTCACCTGGAGTTGTAGATTGGCCCTAGGAGGATTTTGTACGTTAACCCGGATAATGAGCTTTGAAAGATCTGCTTCTATGACCTTTGGAATAGGCTTTTGAAATCATTGATGAATCGCGGCCACATGCGCATGCATTACCTCGAAGCATTAAGTTGGAAAGCTATTCGGAACCAAATTTCTGATTGGACGATGCAGCTATTGTGACTATTCCAGCCGTGTGTGTCTAATTAGATTTGAATAGATAGAGCGGAAGTTGACCGGTAGAACCTCAGTCGAAATCAAGGTCATGGCTTTGAATTTTTCTATCTGTTCATTAGATCTTTACCGAGAATTGAAGACATGACCGGAAAAATGGGCTAAACCTCAAAATAAAGTATTTTGCAATAAGTGCTGCCCTCTGTTGTTGCAGCAGAGAGCTAACTTCTCTAGTGCTGGTCTATCCTCCTGCAATCATATTACGCTAAATAGAGGTGAAGTTTTTGCGTTTTGTGATATGCTATTTGTATGATGACAAAAATGGGCTAACCTGTTCATACTCTCTGCCTGCCACCTGGTGGTCATTCATACATTTTTGCCTTGTGATCATGTCTTTGGCATCATAGAGAAAGAAGAAGAGGCAAGCAGCTTACATTTATGTTCAAGATCAGTGGATGGAGCAAGTGAAAAAAAGTCCAGGGTAAGGAATCATTTTCATGTTGTCAGAATGACAACTAACATATTCATATCTACAAAGCCTGTTCTTGATAAAGTACAGGAAAGAACAGTTTCAGAATCTGGGCGAAAGGTACTCCAAGGTGACATGCATGAGAGTACCGCTTTATGCTATATTTTAAATACACTTACGGTGGTATTGAGGATTGACACTTTGGACATTAGAAGGAAAATATCTTGCAAACTGTCACTTACTTATGTGACATTTACTCCAAAATACAATGGTCCAAAACCCATAAATCCTGCAAAATTAAAGGACCTACAGGATCCGATGAATTATATCCCATCAATTTTTCATGAGTACTATAAAGCTCTTGATTTTGAGACTACAGCTTCTCAGAATATTTCTGATGAAGCAATTTTCGATCAGCCTGACTACAGCTAGAAGCTTGTACCTACTTTTTCAAAAGGATAAACTTAATAAAATATTTAATAATCCAACGTTTACCATGTTTAAAGATGCTAAAAGACATATTTAATTATTAGTTTCACCTAAAAGGTACGTAAAACGTATTTAGCATAAAACTTAGGTAATTGCTGACGAATGTTTTCACTTTATTCTCCCTATCTTATTGTTATTGATGTTACTACATCAGTCATGTTTTGGGGTCTATTAAGGATGATACTGATAAAATACACTGTATTCTGCGATCCATATTCTCAGAAATGAAATAAAATAACGTTAACAGTTTCTTTCAGCCTCACAATGCTTTTCTTCATTTTTAAAAAATGTGGGTTAATCCGGTTTTCCTGACAAGTCTTCAATTCAACATTTGGCTACTCCAAAGCCCGTTCGGGAACAAAGACTGCGCTGCGAGACCAACCTAAGTTCTCTTTCACATCACAAGAAATACCTAACCGTGGGCAATTTATACAATAGGACTAACAGCAATGTGACCGCAGACTTTTGTGAGATTAATGAACACTTCCCAACTGTACTCAACATTTTAATAGCATACAAGTGACAACAAACTTATCTTAAAAGCCTACTGTAGTTTAATGTACCCACGCACACAGTTCCGAAATCCCCGACTAAATAACTCATGCAGGAGACTTCCTCTCTGACGCATAACTATTTCATCTTTGTCTATTGGCTCAGTTTTCACTGTGGCTGCCACTTTTCTTCAGGTGCTGGAAACATATTAAACCTAACCAAGTGCTTAAAGTCAGAACCACAAATTGTTAGCCAGGTCTGTAAATATTAGAACCATTCCTTCGCAGCATAACATATGACAGACGGCGCCATCTCTCGGCATCAATGCGCACTCTTTAAAAGAACGCTCCATACTTTGTGAATCAACATTACCCTTTGGCGGAAAATCAGAGTAAGTAAAACTATAAAACTTTTATAATACCTGTTTATAATAGAAAGTCAAAGCACTCATAATACTTTCGCGAGCCACTCTTAAACAAATGCTTATTTTGCGTTCTGATCCAACTTGCAAGTAAACATCTTCAAAAAATTGCTTGAGTACACATTTCGTTGTGGATACAAGGTCTATACAGCAGAAGAATTGGTAGGTAACGTTTAACTTATGTGCCGTAACTTAAACTGCATGGCATTGCAATTAATAAAACAAAAGTAACACCAGGCATTCCGAAATACTGATAAACCCCTCACGCAAATGTAAGGCAGAATTTTGATAATCTTATTCCTTTAATGACGTTTAAGATAAAGAAAAAAGAGGTTCTGAAAATGTGAGGCCCTATATTCAGATACAACTAATTATAAATTCTCCTCCACGGGAGATATGTTGATACAGAAGCCAAAAAGGAAACAATCTTTTTATCGACACTATCTTGTCGACAGATTCCTCTGCCTGTGGTTTTTTATTGCGATTAAGTCTTAACCTGGTTTGCTATTATTTATAGACTTCTTTGACCAACTCTAGTTATAATGTACAGATATTTCGTAAATTTAATTGTTTATTTTGAGCAAGAAAAAACTGCAGCGACAGTGTGTACTGAAACATTATCAATACAACAAATTGTTCTGTGGTAGAGTGGAACCAATGTAAAGAAGCTGCTCAGTTATGCGCATTTTGCACAAGCGAATATTGTAGATATATTGTTTCATTCAGTGTTGATCTGCCCGACCATTTTTCTATTTGTATTTAATTAGAATTTCAGCTCGTTTGGACATTCTCTTCCCCTCTTATAAATTCCCCGCTGGCATACGATCTTTGGCTTTCTACGCTAAGTACCTAGGTGTTTCGGAGGAATTAATGAAGGAAACGAAACACGGGAGGGTATATGCCAGATACCGTAGATCACAAAAAGAGGCGGAGTACCTAAAGAACTTGTGTTCCGCTAGCCTTGGTAGTGTAGATGGTATCATGTCTGCGTCACGTTCAACAGATCCTGAGTTCGAATCTCGGTCAGGGTGGTTTACCTTGATACTCTTTTATGGCGGTATTTCCTTATCCTGAAAGACGAATGTCAGGTAATTACGCGCCATGGACCCCGGACGCATTGCTGATTATTTCATCCATCTCATTCATCGTCCGAAATGACTGAGTGTTGAAGGACGTAAGTTAAATAAAAATCTGTGTTCCAATACATTTTGCACTGCAGGAGTTGCGCAAAGAGGACGGCGCCCGGCGCCGAAGTAAAATAAGAACTTCTCGGAGCAAGCATCCGTGCCATAGTCTAGTACATTCCGCACTGAACGTTTCAGCTGAGCCTTATTTGTTCTACTATATAGAATTATTCAAAATTCCTTTGCAAGCCTTGGGAGTGATTCCGTTACATCAAAAGAAGCATAAATTTATGGAAGTATATGTTCCATCATTATTCTTTCTTGGGATTAGTGAAGGCTTAAGTTCATAAACCGTCAACATATAAAGCTCAAAATAGAGGCCGGTAACATCATTCTCATTACTGTAACGGGGACTGCTGGAGCACCCTGTACCAGCTGCGAACGGAAGGCAGGGGGGAGGCTCGGTTAGCCACGCCCTTCCCTCGTTTGTCTTATAGTGGTGACAGCCAGTGGTCGGAAAGAAACATAATTGTGCGTCTGTTTTCCTTCCACCTGGTTCTCGATCTTTCTGTTACCAGAACAATCTTGTAAACACCAGAAACCGGCGATATTCCGATATAAGGAGGGTTACAGACAGACAGAGTTAGTTAGTCAGTTGTTGGTTTGAGTTGGTCAATCAGTTGGTTAGTGAATGAGGACAGTTCTTGGTGTAAGAAGGCAGTGTTAGTGACGTGTTAATGAACGAAAGGGTTGTGCAACGGAAGACTGTACGAACTGTGTTTGGGTATCGGAGTTTATGTAATCGCGAGTACAAGTGAAGTTGTAACGGACGAACTGGTGAATTGTAACTGTGTGCAGCAAGTAATTTTGTGTAATTGGCAAGTGTTAAACTGTAAGTCGGTGGAAATAAAGAACATTTCTGAGTGGTGAAATTGGACTTTTTATTCCACGAACCCACAAAGTCACACTGGTGTCAGGAAGCGGGAAGATAACATCACCGAAAATTACAACCATGGACGCGGCATTGGAAAATTTTTTGGAGAAGATGATGGAAATGCAGGCCGAATTAACAGAGATGCTGGAGACTAGAAATAACCTGGCCGCGGAACTGAAACTAATCAGGACGGCTAGGGAGAACATCGCCGCAGAGTTGAAACAAATGAAGACGGCAAACAACATCGCC
Organism: Mantis religiosa; assembly: GCA_030765055.1. Lineage (NCBI taxonomy): Eukaryota > Metazoa > Arthropoda > Insecta > Mantodea > Mantidae > Mantis > Mantis religiosa. The sequence goes on along the minus strand of JAUKNK010000035.1, from coordinate 770,220 downwards.
GAGAAGATGGAACAAGTGAAGGCCGAGTTAACCACGGAAATGAGAGCAGCGAATGACGGTCCGGCTACCGAAATGAAGGTGGCGAACGAGGCTCTCGCCGCCAAGTTTGAAGAACAGTTGGCCGGCGCGAGGGATGACGTGACGGAGCTGGGCGAGCGGAAGGGTCAAGTAGACGACCGCCTTAATGATTTAGAGGGAAAGGCCGACAACATCGCAAAACCCCTCACCCGCCTGACGGAGGAAAACCGGCCTTATGTGTGGACGGAGGACGCCGAAGACGCTTTCCAGCACCCGAAGGGGACCCTGTGCAGTGCTCCAATTTTGGGTTTCCCACAACCGGGTGGCGCCTTCATTGTGGACACCGACGCTAGCGACCATTACATTGGAGGTGTCCTACCGCAGGTCCAGGACGGCCATGAGCGCGCAAGAGTGGAAGAGAAGGAGCGTGCCGCAGCAGTCCGAGTAGTTGTGGCAGTGCCTGCTGAAGGCTGGGATAGCGCAGGCCTGAGGAGGGAGCAGCTGGCGGGCGCAGACTTGGGGCCACTCTCGAGGGAAGTGGACGCAGGGACGAGGCCAACCTGGGAGGACATCGCACCGAGGAGCGCCACCTACAAGTCGCACTGGGCCCAATGGGACTCGTTGAAGACCAGAGAGGGCGTGCTGTCCCGGGTATGGGAGCCACCCGATGGGAAGGCGCGGAGAGGACAGTTGGTACTTCCCCGGAGTAAGGTCCCGGAAATCTTGGAGGAAGTGCACGCCGGTACTTCAGGAGGACACCTGGGAGCGAACCGAATGATTCACAAACTACGGCAGCGCTACTTCTGGCTCAGACTCCGGGCAGATGCTGGTGGTACACCTGGACCGCCTCGCACGCTACGATGGGGCTGTTCGAGGGCGAACAGCTTTGAGGAGGGAGCAGTGTAACGGGGACTGCTGGAGCACCCTGTACCAGCTGCGAACGGAAGGCAGGGGGGAGGCTCGGTTAGCCACGCCCTTCCCTCGTTTGTCTTATAGTGGTGACAGCCAGTGGTCGGAAAGAAACATAATTGTGCGTCTGTTTTCCTTCCACCTGGTTCTCGATCTTTCTGTTACCAGAACAATCTTGTAAACACCAGGAACCGGCGATATTCCGATATAAGGAGGGTTACAGACAGACAGAGTTAGTTAGTCAGTTGTTGGTTTGAGTTGGTCAATCAGTTGGTTAGTGAATGAGGACAGTTCTTGGTGTAAGAAGGCAGTGTTAGTGACGTGTTAATGAACGAAAGGGTTGTGCAACGGAAGACTGTACGAACTGTGTTTGGGTATCGGAGTTTATGTAATCGCGAGTACAAGTGAAGTTGTAACGGACGAACTGGTGAATTGTAACTGTGTGCAGCAAGTAATTTTGTGTAATTGGCAAGTGTTAAACTGTAAGTCGGTGGAAATAAAGAACATTTCTGAGTGGTGAAATTGGACTTTTTATTCCACGAACCCACAAAGTCACATTACTTTAAAATGGGACAGCTTCTCCCTTTTGTTCTAACGCAAAATAGCGGATCATTGCTTGTCTCGTCAGTTTACATTTCTGATCATACTAAGTTTCTAATATTTTTAATTAAAATTTTCCACGACGCACAACATGGGCTGTTGTTAGTCCTACTGCTGCAACACAGCCTGGACATCAGCAACAGTTTTGGATTAATATCTGTACTGTAATTGTACGTGAACCTCCTCTCTTCTCTATACATTTCTACGTTTCCCACATGAAGATCTGCTCCTGTAAGTAACAGAAAAGAGGTTGTTTGTGCACGGCGGTTCTCCAGCACATTTTAGCAGCAGTATTGTTTTTGGGCATTTCCTCACCTGGAATAGTTAGTTTGGCCCTCGGAGGATTTTGAATGTTAAGCCGGATATTGAGCTTTGAAAGATATGCTTCTATGACCTTTGGAACAGGCTTTTGAAATCATTGATGAATCGCGGCCACATGCGCATGCATTACCTCGAAGCATTAAGTTGGGAAGCTATTCGGAACAAAATTTCTGATTGGACGATGCAACTATTTTGGCTATTCCAGCCGTGTGCATTATCTTAGGTTTGAATAGACAGAGCTTAAGGTGACAGGGAAATCCCAGGTTGAAATGCCGGCATGACATTGAATTTTTCTATCTGTTCATTATATCTTTACTGAGAATTCAGCATTTGACTGCTTCAAAGACCGTTCGGGAACTAGGAATCTACTGAGAGACAAACCATGTTCTCTTTCAAATTACAAGAAACACCCACACATGGCGAATAACAGGAGTGTGACTGCAGGCTTTTGTGAGATTTATGAACACTTCCCAGCTGTACTCATCATTATAATTGGATACAAGTTGCAAAAATTCTAAGTTATAGACATCACAGCTCTAATACATCTACGCACACAGTTCCGAAATCTCCGACTAAATAACTCATGCAGGAGACATCTTCTCTGGCTCACAAAACATTTCAGCTTTGTCTATTGGCTCAGTTTTCACTGCGGCTGCTAGTTATCTTCACTTCCTGGAAACAAATTAAAACTAACTAACCGCTGAAAGTCATATGCACAAAATTTCATCCAAGTCTGTAAATATTACAACCATTCCTTCGCAGCATAACATATGACAGACGGCGACATCTCTCGGCCTCAATGCGCACTCTTTAAAAGAAGGCTCCATATTTTGTGAACCAACATTACCTTTAGGCGGAAAATCAGAGTAAGTAAAACTATAAAACTTTTATAATACCTTTTTATAATAGAAAGTCAATACACTCATAGCACTTTCGCGAGCCACTCATAAACAAATGCTTCTTTTGCTTTGTGATCCAACTCGGAAGTAAACACCTTCAAAAATTGCTTTAGTACACATTTCGTTGTGGAGACAAGCTCTATATAGCAGAAGAAGTGGCAGATAACGTTTAACTTATGTGCCGTAACTTAAACTGCATGGCATTGCAAATAATAAAACAAAAGTCACACAAGGCATTCGGAAATACTGATAAACCCCTCACGCAAATGTAAGGCAGAATTTTGATAATCTTATGCCCTTGATGACATTTAAGATAAAGCAAAAAGAGTTTCTAAAAATGTGAGGCACTATATTCAGATACAACTAATTATAAATTGTCCTTCCCGGGAGATATGTTGATACAGAAGCCAAAAAGGAAACAATCCTTTTATGGACACTATCTTGTTGTCGACAGATTGCTCTGCCTGTGGTTTTTTATTGCGTAAAGGTCTTAACATGGTCGGCTATTATTTGTAGACTTATGACTAACTCTAGTTATAATGTACAGATATTTCGTAAATTTAATTGCTTAATTTGAGCAAGACAAAACTGCAGCTACAGTGTGTACTGAAACATAATCAATACAACAAATTGTTCTGTGGTAGAGTGGAACCTATGTAAAGAAGCTGCTCAGTTATGCGCAACTTTCGCAACCGAACATTGTAGATATACTGTTTCATTCAGTATTGATCTGCCCGACCCTTTTGATATTTGTATTTTATTAGAATTTCAGCACGTTTGGACATTCTCTTCCCCTCTTATAAACTCCCCGCTGGCATACGATCTTTGGGTTTCTGCGCTAAGTACCTAGGTATCTCGGAGGAATTAATAAAGGAAACGAAACACGGGACAGTATGTGCCAGATACCGTAGATCACAAAAAGAGGCGGAGTACCTAAAGAACTTGTGTTCCGCCAGCCTTGGTAGCGTAGATAGTATCATGTCTGCGTCACGTTCAACAGGTCCTGAGTTCGAATCTCGGTCAGGGTGGTTTACCTAGATACGCTTTTATCGGGGCATTTCCTTATCCTGAAAGACGAATGTCGGGTAACTCTAAGCTCCAGGGACCCCGGACGCGTTGAGCATCATTACATCCATTTCATTCGTCGTCCGAAATGATTGAATGTTGGAGGACGTAAATTAAAAAAAAAAAAACGTGTGGTCCAATACATTTTGCACTGCAGGAGTTGCGCAAAGAGGACGGCGTCTGGCGCCGACGTAAAATAAGAACTTCTTGGAACGAGCATCCGTGCCATATGTCTACTACCCGCTTCGCCGATGGCAATTTAAACCCTTCAGGGGCCGGAAACGGATACTTAATAAACAGAACAAGACATTTAAAATGTTAGATGCGGTAAAAACGCATCATAATTACAATTCCGTATCTTCTGTATTTATTACGATATTTAAACAAAACCAAAACTGGTTTAAAACTCATTAAAGGCAGTATACATCTACAGTAAGAATAAAGTAGAGACTACATTAATAAATCGTTGAAATTTCACTAATTTCTTACACTATAGCAAAAGCCATTCTTTGCAAATAGCAAATACCAAAACAGTCAGACAGATCACCACTGAATCAAAAAATATATCTGCAATATTCGGTTGCGAAATTTGCGCATAAATGAGCAACTTCTTTAGATAAGTTCCACTCTACCACACTACAACTTGTTGGATAGATATTGTGTCAGTACACACTGTAGCTGCACTTTTGTCTTCCTCAAAATAATCAATTAAATGTAAGAAATATCTGTACATTATAACTAGAGTTGGTCATAAAGGTCTCTAAATAATAGCAAAGCATGTTAAGACCTCTATCGCAACAGGCAGAGCAATCTCCCGACAGGATGAAGTCCGTAAAAAGATTGTTTCCTTTGTTGGTTCTGTACCAACATATCTCTCGTGGGGACAATTTATAATTAGTTGTACGCAATTATAATGCCTAACAATTTAACAAGCTTTTTTTGGTTTACCATAAATGTCATAAACGGAATAAGATTATCAAAACCCTGCCTTGCATTTGCGTGAGGCGTTTATCAATTTTTTGAAATGCCTATTTTGACATTTAAATTATTTATTTATTTATTGCAATGCCATGTAATTTATGTGACGGCCATAGGTACTGAACTTTTGATCGTTATCTACTACTTCTTCTGGTGTATAGACTTTGTATCCACAACAAGGTGTGTACTGAAGCAATTATATGATTTTTTATAACTTGGACCAGAAACTAAAATAAGCTTTTGTTTGAGAGTGGGTTGCAAAAGTGGTATGCGTGATTTGACTTTCCATTTAAACAGATTTTATACAAAAGTGATAGTTTTAGTTACACTGATTTTTCGCTATGAGGAAATGTTGGTTCAAAGGTATGGAGGGCTCTTTTACAAACTGGGCCTTGGTGCCAAGACATGTCTGCAGACTTTTGTGAGATTAATGAACACTTCCCAACTGTACTCATCATTATAACTGGATACAAGTTGTTCAAAAATATGTTGAAATCTACGGAGGTCTAATATATACACGCACACAGCTCCGAAATCTCTGACTAAATACCTCATACAGGAGACATCTTCGCTGACTCATAAATATTTCATTTTTGGTTATTGTCTTAGTTTTCTACTGTAGCCGCTAGTTATCCTCAGGTACTGGAAAAATATTAAACCTAACCAACTACTGAAAACCTCAACTAAAAATTGTTAGCCAGCTCTGTAAATATTAATACCATTCCCTCGCAGCAAAAGATATGGCCGGCGCTGCCATCTCTCGGCAACAAGGCGCACTTTGTAAAAGAACTCTCCATACTTTTGAACCATTATTTCCCCCTGGCGGAAAATCAGTGTAACTAAAGCGATCGCTCTTATATAATATCTGTTTTAATAGAAAGTCAATGCACTCATACCACTTTTGCAACACACTCTTAAACAAAAGCTTATTTTAGCTCCTGGTCCAAGTTTAAAGAGAAAAAAAAATCCTGCAATTGCTTCAGTACACACTTCGTTGTAGATACAAGGCCTATACAGCAGAATAATTGGTAGATAACGATTAAGAGATCAGTACGTATGTGCCGTCACTTAAATTACATGGCATTCCAATAAATGAATTAAAAGTCGCAATAGCCATTTCGAAATACTGATAAACGTCTACCGCAAATGCAAGGCAGAGTTTTGATAAGCTTATTCCGTTTTATGACATTAAAGGGAAAGAAAAAAACAGTTTCTAAACATGCGATGCATTATAATTTCATACACCTAATTGTAATTTACCTCCACGGGATAGATGTTGATACAGAAGCCCAGAAGGAACAATCTTTTTACCGATACCATCTTGTTTTCGCGAGATTTCTCTGCCTGCGGATTTTATTCCCATAAAGTTCTTCACATGCTTTGCTATTATTTATAGACTTTTATGACTAACTCTAGTCATAAAGTACAGTAATTCCTTACATTTAATTCATTATTTTGAGCAAGACAAGTCTGCAGCTAAAGTGTGTGCTGACAAAATATCAGTCTGAAAAGTTGTAGTGTGGTAGAGTGGAACTTATCTAAAGAAGCTGCTTATTTATGAGCACCTTTCGGAAACGAAAACTGTAGATATATTGTTTCATTCAGTGCTGATCTGCCTGGCTGTTTTGCTATTTGTATTTAATAAGAATTTCGCCTCGTTTGGACATTCTCTTCCCCTCTTATAAATTCCTCGCAGTCATACGATCTTTGGATTTCTGCGAGAAGTAACTAGATGTTTCGGAGGAATTAATAAAGCAAACGAAACACGGGAGGGTATGTGCCAAATACAATAGATCACAATAAGGAGCAAAGTACCCAAAGAACAAGTATTCGCCTGCTTCGGTAGCGTATATGGTAGCATGTCTGCCTCACGTTCAAGGGGTGCCGAGTTCGAATCTCGCTCAGGGTGTGTTACCTAGATAAGGTTTTTAAACGGGATTTTCCCTTATCCTGAAAGACGAATGTCAGGTAACTAAGCGCCATGGACCCCGGACGCATTGCGGATCATTTCATCCATCTCATTCATCGTCCGAAATGACTGAGTGTTGAAGGACGTAAGTTAAATAAAAATCTGTGTTCCAATACATTTTGCACTGCAGGAGTTGCGCAAAGAGGACGGCGTCCGGCGCCGAAGTAAAATAAAAACTTCTCGGATCAAGCATCCGTGCCATATTGGTAGTACATTCCGCACTGAACGTTTCAGCTGAGCCTTATTTCTTGTACTACATAGAATTATTCAAAATTACTTTGCAAGCTTTGGGAATGATTCCGTTACATCAAAAGAGCTATCAATTTATGGAAATATATGTTTCATCATTATTCTTTCCTTGGGATTTGTGAAGGCTTAAGTTGATAAACCGTCAACATATAAAGCTCAAAATAGAGGCCGGTAACATCATTCTCATTACTTTAAAATGGGACAGCTTCTCCCTTTTGTTCTAACGCAAAATAGCGGATCATTGCTTGTCTCGTCAGTTTACATTTCTGATCATACTAAGTTTCTAATATTTTTAATTAAAATTTTCTGCGACGCGCAACATGGGCTGTTGTTAGTCCTCCTGATGCAGTTCAGCCTGGACATCAGCAACAGTTTTGGATTAATATCTGTACTGTAATTGCACGTGAATCTCCTCTCTTCTCTATACATTTCTACGTTTCACACATGAAGGTCTCCTCCTGTAAGTAACAGAAAAGATGTTGTTTGTGCACGGCGGTTCTCCAGCACATTTTTAGCAGCACTACTGTTGTTGGGAATTTTCTAACCTGGAGTTGTTAGATTGGCCCTCGGAGGATTTTCAACGTTAACCCGGATAATGAGCTTTGAAAGAACTGCTTCTATGACCTTTGGAACAGGCTTTTGAAATCATTGATGAATCGCGGCCACATGTGCATGCATTACCTCGAAGCATTAAGTTGGGAAGCTATTCGGAACAAAATTTCTGATTGGACGATGCAGCTATTGTGGCTATTCCAGCCGTGTGTGTCTAATTAAGTGCGAATAGATAGAGCGGAAGTTGACCGGTAGAACCTCAGAAGAAATCAAGGTCATGGCTTTCAATTTTTCTATCTGTTCATTAGATCTTTACCGCGAATTGAAGACATGACCGGAAAAATGGGCTAAACCTCAAAATAAAGTATTTTGCAATAAGTGCTGCCCTCTGTTGTTGCAGCAGAGAGCTAACTTCTCTAGTGCTGGTCTATCCTCCTGCAATCATATTACGCTAAATAGAGGTGAAGTTCTTGCGTTTTGTAATATGCTATTTCTATGATGACAAAAATGGGCTAACCTGTTCATACTCTCTGCCTGCCACCTGGTGGTCATTCATACATTTTTGCCTTGTGATCATGTCTTCGGCATCATAGAGAAAAAAGAAGAGGCTAGCAGCTTACATTTATCTTCAAGATCAGTGGATGGAGCAAGTGAAAAAATCCAGGGTAAGGAATCATTTTCATGTTGTCAGAATGACAACTAACATATTCATATCTACAAAGCCTGTTCTTGATAAAGTACAGGAAGGAGCAGTTTCAGAATCTGGGCGAAAGGTACTCCAAGGTGACATGCATGAGAGTACCGCTTTAAGCTATATTTTAAATACACTTACGGTGGTATTGAGGATTGACACTTTGGACATTAGAAGGAAAATATCTTGTAAACTGTCGCTTACTAATGTGCCATTTACTCCAAAATACAATGGTCCAAAACCTATAAATCCTGTAAAATTAAAGGACCTACAGGATCCGATGAATTATATCCCATCAATTTTTCATGAGTATTATAAAGCTCTTGATTTTGAGACTACAGCTTCTCAGAATATTACTAATGAAGCAATTTTCGATCAACCTGACCACGGCTAGAAGCTTGTACCTACTTTTTCAAAATGATAAACTTAATAAAATATTTAATAATCCAAAGTTTACCATGTTTAAAGATGCTAAAAGACATATTTAATTATTAGTTTCACCTAAAAGGTACGTAAAACGTATTTAGCATAAAACTTAAGTAATTGCTGACAAATGTTTTCACTTTATTCTCCCTATTTTATTGTTATTGATGTTACTACATCAGTCATGTTTTGTTGTCTATTAAGGATGATACTGATAAAATACACTGTATTCTGCGATCCATATTCTCAGAAATGAAATAAAAATAAAAATAACGTTAACAGTTTCTTTCAGCCTCTAATGCTTTTCTTCGTTTTTAAAAAATGTGGGTTAATCCGCTTTTCCTGGCAAGTCTTCAATTCAACATTTGGCTACTCCAAAGCCCGTTCGGGAACAAAGACTGCGCTGCGAGACGAACCTAAGTTCTCTTTCACATCACAAGAAATACCTAACCGTGGGCAATTTACACAATAGGACTAACAGCAATGTGACCGCAGACTTTTGTGAGATTAATGAACACTTCCCAACTGTACTCAACATTTTAATAGCATACAAGTTACAACAAACTTATCTAAAATACCTTCTGTAGTTTAATGTATCCACGCACACAGTTTCGAAATCCCCGACTAAATAACTCATGCAAAAGACATCTTCTCTGGCTCACAAAATATTTCAGCTTTGTCTATTGGCTTAGTTTTCACTGCGGCTGCTAGTTATCTTCACTTCCTGGAAACAAATTAAAATTAACTAACTGCTGAATGTCACCTCTACAAATTGTCATCCAGGTCTGTAAATATTAGAACCATTCCTTCGCAGCATAACGTATGACACGCGGTGCCATCTCTCGGCGTCAATGCGCACTCTTTAAAGGAAGGCTCCATACTTTGTGAACCAGCATTACCTTTTGGCGGAAAATCAGAGTAAGTAAACCTATAAAACTTTTATAATACCTGTTTATAATAGAAAGTCAATGCACTCATAACACTTTCGCGAGCCACTCTTATACAAATGCTTCTTTTGCTTTGTGATCCAACTTGGGGGTAAACACCTTCAAAAAATTGCTTTAGTACATATTTCGTTGTGGATACAAGGTCTATATAGCAGAAGAAGTGGTAGGTAACGTTTAACTTATGTGCCGTAACTTAAACTGCATGGCATTCCAATTAATAAAACAAAAGTAACACTAGGCATTCCGAAATACTGATAAACCCCTCACGCAAATGTAAGGCAGAATTTTCATAATCTTATGTCCTTGATGACATTTAAGATAAAGCAAAAAGAGGTTCTAAAAATGTGAGGCCCTATATTCAGATACAACTAATTATAAATTCTCCTCCACGGGAGATATGTTGATACAGAAGCCAAAAAGGAAACAATCTTTTTATCGACACTATCTTGTTGTCGACAGATTGCTCTGCCTGTGGTTTTTTATTGCGATAAAGTCTTAACCTGGTTTGCTATTATTTATAGACTTCTTTGACCAACTCTAGTTATAATGTACAGATATTTCGTAAATTTAATTGATTATTTTGAGCAAGAAAAAACTGCAGCTACAGTGTGCACTGAAACATAATCAATACAACAAATTGTTCTGTGGTAGAGTGGAACCTATGTAAAGAAGCTGCTCAGTTATGCGCAACTTTCGCAACCGAACATTGTAGATATACTGTTTCATTCAGTATTGATCTGCCCGACCCTTTTGTTATTTGTATTTTATTAGAATTTCAGCACGTTTGGACATTCTCTTCCCCTCTTATAAACTCCCCGCTGGCATACGATCTTTGGGTTTCTGCGCTAAGTACCTAGGTATCTCGGAGGAATTAATAAAGGAAACGAAACACGGGACAGTATGTGCCAGATCCCATAGATCACAAAAAGAGGCGGAGTACCTAAAGAACTTGTGTTCCGCCAGCCTTGGTAGCCAGATGGTATCATGTCTGCGTCACGTTCAACAGGTCCTGAGTTCGAATCTCCGTCAGGGTGGTTTACCTAGATACGCTTTTATCGGGGTATTTCCTTATCCTGAACGACGAATGTCGGGTAACCGTAAGCCCCAAGGACCCCGGACGCGTTGAGCATCATTACATCCATTTCATTCGTCGTCCGAAATGATTGAATGTTGGAGGACGTAAATTAAAAAAAAAACGTGTGGTCCAATACATTTTGCACTGCAGGAGTTGCGCAAAGAGGACGGCGTCAGGCGCCGACGTAAAATAAGAACTTCTTGGAGCGAGCATCCGTGCCATATGTCTACTACCCGCTTCGCCGATGGCAATTTAATCCCTTCAGGGGCCGGAAACAGATACTTAATAAACAGAACAAGACATTTAAAATGTTAGATGCGGTAAAAATGCATCATAATTACAATTCCGTATCTTCTGTATTTATTACGATATTTAAACAAAACCAAAACTGGTTTAAAACTCATTAAAGGCAGTATACATCTACAGTAAGAATAAAGTAGAGACTACATTAATAAATCGTTGAAATTTCACTAATTTCTTACACTATAGCAAAAGCCATTCTTTGAAAATAGCAAATACCAAAACAGTCAGACAGATCACCACTGAATCAAAAAATATATCTGCAATATTCGGTTGCGAAATTTGCGCATAATTGAGCAGCTTCTTTAGATAAGTTCCACTCTACCACACTACAACTTGTTGGATATATATTGTGGCATTACACACTGTAGCTGCACTTTTGTCTTCCTCAAAATAATCAATTTAATGTAAGAAATATCTGTACATTATAACTAGAGTTGGTCATAAAAGTCTCTAAATAATAGCAAAGCATGTTAAGACCTCTATCGAAATAAAAAGCCACAGGCAGAGCAATCTCTCGGCAACAAGGTAAAGTCCGTAAAAGGATTATTTCCTTTGTTGCTTCTGTACCAACATATCTCTCGTGGGGACAATTTATAATTAGTTGTATGCAATTATAATGCCTAACAATTTAACAAGCTTTTTTTGGTTTACCATAAATATCATAAACGGAATAAGATTATCAAAACCATGCCTTGCATTTGCGTGAGGCGTTTATCAATTTTTTGAAATGCCTATTTTGACATTTAAATTATTTATTTATTGCAATGCCATGTAATTTATGTGACGGCTATAGGTACTGGACTTTTGATCGTTATCTACTACTTCTTCTGGTGTATAGACTTTGTATCCACAACAAGGTGTGTACTGAAGCAATTATATGATTTTTTATAACTTGGACCAGAAACTAAAATAAGCTTTTGTTTGAGAGTGGGTTGCAAAAGTGGTATGAGTGATTTGACTTTCCATTAAAACAGATTTTATACAAAAGTGATAGTTTTAGTTACACTGATTTTTCGCTATGAGGAAATGTTGGTTCAAAGGTATGGAGGGCTCTTTTACAAACTGGGCCTTGGTGCCAAGACATGTCTGCAGACTTTTGTGAGATTAATGAACACTTCCCAACTGTACTCATCATTATAACTGGATACAAGTTGTTCAAAAATATGTTGAAATCTACGGAGGTCTAATATATACACGCACACAGCTCCGAAATCTCTGACTAAATACCTCATACAGGAGACATCTTCGCTGACTCATAAATATTTCATTTTTGGTTATTGTCTTAGTTTTATACTGTAGCCGCTAGTTATCCTCAGGTACTGGAAAAATATTAAACCTAACCAACTACTGAAAACCTCAACTAAAAATTGTTAGCCAGCTCTGTAAATATTAATACCACTCCCTCGCAGCAAAAGATATGGCCGGCGCTGCCATCTCTCGGCAACAAGGCGCACTTTGTAAAAGAACTCTCCATACTTTTGAACCATTATTTCCCCCTGGCGGAAAATCAGTGTAACTAAAGCGATCGCTCTTATATAATATCTGTTTTAATAGAAAGTCAATGCACTCACACCACTTTTGCAACACACTCTTAAACAAAAGCTTATTTTAGCTCCTGGTCCAAGTTTAAAGAGAAAAAAAATCCTGCAATTGCTTCAGTACACACTTCGTTGTAGATACAAGGCCTATACAGCAGAATAATTGGTAGATAACGATTAAGAGGTCAGTACGTATGTGCCGTCACTTAAATTACATGGCATTCCAATAAATAAATTAAAAGTCGCAATAGCCATTTCGAAATACTGATAAACGTCTACCGCAAATGCAAGGCAGAGTTTTGATAAGCTTATTCCGTTTTATGACATTAAAGGGAAAGAAAAAAACAGTTTCTAAACATGCGATGCATTATAATTTCATACACCTAATTGTAATTTACCTCCACGGGATAGATGTTGATACAGAAGCCCAGAAGGAACAATCTTTTTACCGATACCATCTTGTTTTCGCGAGATTTCTCTGCCTGCGGATTTTATTCCCATAAAGTTCTTCACATGCTTTGCTATTATTTATAGACTTTTATGACTAACTCTAGTCATAAAGTACAGTAATTCCTTACATTTAATTCATTATTTTGAGCAAGACAAGTCTGCAGCTAAAGTGTGTGCTGACAAAATATCAGTCTGAAAAGTTGTAGTGTGGTAGAGTGGAACTTATCTAAAGAAGCTGCTTATTTATGAGCACCTTTCGGAAACGAAAACTGTAGATATATTGTTTCATTCAGTGCTGATCTGCCTGGCTGTTTTGCTATTTGTATTTAATAAGAATTTCGCCTCGTTTGGACATTCTCTTCCCCTCTTATAAATTCCTCGCAGTCATACGATCTTTGGATTTCTGCGAGAAGTAACTAGATGTTTCGGAGGAATTAATAAAGCAAACGAAACACGGGAGGGTATGTGCCAAATACAATAGATCACAATAAGGAGCAAAGTACCCAAAGAACAAGTATTCGCCTGCTTCGGTAGCGTATATGGTAGCATGTCTGCCTCACGTTCAAGGGGTGCCGAGTTCGAATCTCGCTCAGGGTGTGTTACCTAGATAAGGTTTTTAAACGGGATTTTCCCTTATCCTGAAAGACGAATGTCAGGTAACTAAGCGCCATGGACCCCGGACGCATTGCGGATCATTTCATCCATCTCATTCATCGTCCGAAATGACTGAGTGTTGAAGGACGTAAGTTAAATAAAAATCTGTGTTCCAATACATTTTGCACTGCAGGAGTTGCGCAAAGAGGACGGCGTCCGGCGCCGAAGTAAAATAAAAACTTCTCGGATCAAGCATCCGTGCCATATTGGTAGTACATTCCGCACTGAACGTTTCAGCTGAGCCTTATTTCTTGTACTACATAGAATTATTCAAAATTACTTTGCAAGCTTTGGGAATGATTCCGTTACATCAAAAGAGCTATCAATTTATGGAAATATATGTTTCATCATTATTCTTTCCTTGGGATTAGTGAAGGCTTAAGTTGATATACCGTCAACATATAAAGCTCAAAATAGAGGCCGGTAACATCATTCTCATTACTTTAAAATGGGACAGCTTCTCCCTTTTTTTCTAACGCAAAATAGCGGATCATTGCTTGTCTCGTCAGTTTACATTTCTGATCATACTAAGTTTCTAATACTTTTAATTAAAATTTTCTGCGACGCGCAACATGGGCTGTTGTTAGTCCTCCTGATGCAGTTCAGCCTGGACATCAGCAACAGTTTTGGATTAATATCTGTACTGTAATTGCACGTGAATCTCCTCTCTTCTCTATACATTTCTACGTTTCACACATGAAGGTCTCCTCCTGTAAGTAACAGAAAAGATGTTGTTTGTGCACGGCGGTTCTCCAGCACATTTTTAGCAGCACTACTGTTGTTGGGAATTTCCTCACCTGGAGTTGTTAGATTGGCCCTCGGAGGATTTTGAACGTTAACCCGGATAATGAGCTTTGAAAGAACTGCTTCTATGACCTTTGGAACAGGCTTTTGAAATCATTGATGAATCGCGGCCACATGTGCATGCATTACCTCGAAGCATTAAGTTGGGAAGCTATTCGGAACAAAATTTCTGATTGGACGATGCAGCTATTGTGGCTATTCCAGCCGTGTGTGTCTAATTAAGTGCGAATAGATAGAGCGGAAGTTGACCGGTAGAACCTCAGAAGAAATCAAGGTTATGGCTTTCAATTTTTCTATCTGTTCATTAGATCTTTACCGAGAATTGAAGACATGACCGGAAAAATGGGCTAAACCTCAAAATAAAGTATTTTGCAATAAGTGCTGCCCTCTGTTGTTGCAGCAGGGAGCTAACTTCTCTAGTGCTGGTCTATCCTCCTGCAATCATATTACGCTAAATAGAGGTGAAGTTCTTGCGTTTTGTAATATGCTATTTCTATGATGACAAAAATGGGCTAACCTGTTCATACTCTCTGCCTGCCACCTGGTGGTCATTTATACATTTTTGCCTTGTGATCATGTCTTCGGCATCATAGAGAAAAAAGAAGAGGCTAGCAGCTTACATTTATCTTCAAGATCAGTGGATGGAGCAAGTGAAAAAATCCAGGGTAAGGAATCATTTTCATGTTGTCAGAATGACAACTAACATATTCATATCTACAAAGCCTGTTCTTGATAAAGTACAGGAAGGAGCAGTTTCAGAATCTGGGCGAAAGGTACTCCAAGGTGACATGCATGAGAGTACCGCTTTAAGCTATATTTTAAATACACTTACGGTGGTATTGAGGATTGACACTTTGGACATTAGAAGGAAAATATCTTGCAAACTGTCGCTTACTAATGTGCCATTTACTCCAAAATACAATGGTCCAAAACCTATAAATCCTGTAAAATTAAAGGACCTACAGGATCCGATGAATTATATCCCATCAATTTTTCATGAGTATTATAAAGCTCTTGATTTTGAGACTACAGCTTCTCAGAATATTACTAATGAAGCAATTTTCGATCAGCCTGACCACGGCTAGAAGCTTGTACCTACTTTTTCAAAATGATAAACTTAATAAAATATTTAATAATCCAAAGTTTACCATGTTTAAAGATGCTAAAAGACATATTTAATTATTAGTTTCACCTAAAAGGTACGTAAAACGTATTTAGCATAAAACTTAAGTAATTGCTGACGAATGTTTTCACTTTATTCTCCCTATCTTATTGTTATTGATGTTACTACATCAGTCATGTTTTGGGGTCTATTAAGGATGATACTGATAAAATACACTGTATTCTGCGATCCATATTCTCAGAAATGAAATAAAAATAAAAATAACGTTAACAGTTTCTTTCAGCCTCTAATGCTTTTCTTCATTTTTAAAAAATGTGGGTTAATCCGGTTTTCCTGACAAGTCTTCAATTCAACATTTGGCTACTCCAAAGCCCGTTCGGGAACAAAGACTGTGCTGCGAGACGAACCTAAGTTCTCCTTCACATGACAAGAAATACCTAACCGTGGGCAATTTATACAATAGGACTAACAGCAATGTGACCACAGACTTTTGTGAGATTAATGAACACTTCCCAACTGTACTCAACATTTTAATAGCATACAAGTTACAACAAACTTATCTAAAATACCTTCTGTAGTTTAATGTATCCACGCACACAGTTTCGAAATCCCCGACTAAATAACTCATGCAGCAGACATCTTCTCTGGCTCACAAAATATTTCAGCTTTGTCTATTGGCTTAGTTTTCACTGCGGCTGCTAGTTATCTTCACTTCCTGGAAACAAATTAAAACTAACTAACTGCTGAATGTCACATCTACAAATTGTCATCCAGGTCTGTAAATATTAGAACCATTCCTTCGCAGCATAACGTATGACACGCGGTGCCATCTCTCGGCGTCAATGCGCACTCTTTAAAGGAAGGCTCCATACTTTGTGAACCAGCATTACCTTTTGGCGGAAAATCAGAGTAAGTAAACCTATAAAACTTTTATAATACCTGTTTATAATAGAAAGTCAATGCACTCATAACACTTTCGCGAGCCACTCTTAAACAAATGCTTCTTTTGCTTTGTGATCCAACTTGGAAGTAAACACCTTCAAAAAATTGCTTTAGTACACATTTCGTTGTGGATACAAGGTCTATATAGCAGAAGAAGTGGTAGGTAACGTTTAACTTATGTGCCGTAACTTAAACTGCATGGCATTCCAATTAATAAAACAAAAGTAACACTAGGCATTCCGAAATACTGATAAACCCCTCACGCAAATGTAAGGCAGAATTTTCATAATCTTATGTCCTTGATGACATTTAAGATAAAGCAAAAAGAGGTTCTAAAAATGTGAGGCACTATATTCAGATACAACTAATTATAAATTGTCCTCCACGGGAGATATGTTGATACAGAAGCCAAAAAGGAAACAATCTTTTTATCGACACTATCTTGTTGTCGACAGATTGCTCTGCCTGTGGTTTTTTATTGCGATAAAGTCTTAACCTGGTTTGCTATTATTTATAGACTTCTTTGACCAACTCTAGTTATAATGTACAGATATTTGGTAAATTTAATTGATTATTTTGAGCAAGACAAAACTGCAGCTACAGTTTGTACTGAAACATTTGAAGCAAAAATGAAGATGGTTGCGATCAAGGTTACCACAGCTCCACGTTGTGCGCCAGTTTGTAGCAAATATGTTTATGGCGAACACAGAAGTCGGCGAGCTATGAGGTTTCTCTCAGGGTATGCGTGGATGTGTGTGAGAAGGAAATTTTACAACACTGGAATGCCCGTCTCCAAATTATTTATTCACTGCTTCTTTTCTAACCTTAAAATGGAAGGTGCCGACCGAGGGTTACCAATCTCGGTTTATAGTGACTGAATGCTAATTAAATTTCTCGATAAATTTTGATGACCTGACAAATATTCGAGACAGAACAAGTTGACCGCTCTGATAGGCTTGACGTCTCAGACTCCTCTCCTCATATCGGCTACACGCCGATAAATGTTTATAATGGCTTCCTAGCCGCGATATAGCCATATCGGCTACACACCGACGACTATCCTAACCACAACTGCGCGTGTATATTTATATAACTTTTCTCTCCAAATTCCTTTTTCAAACCAAAGTCCCTTTGTGGCTGTTTTGGTCGCCATTGTAAATGATCCAAAGAATTCCCTACTCATATACGTCAAGTGACAATTCCTTTAGAAACCTTCTAAGGACACTGCTCCTTTCATTCATGGCTTTGTTAGAACACTTTCCCCAACTGAACTGACCTTGCCCTTGGTCGTCACAAAGAACCAACATTCCTTTGACGTCTATCATTATTCTTTGCTCCTGCAAACCATAATTTCGGTATCACATTATCAATACAACAAATTGTAGTGTAGTAGAGCGGAATCTATGTAATGAAGCTGCTCAGTTATGCGCACCTTTCACAACCGAACATTGTAGATATATTGTTTCATTCAGTATTGTTCTGTCCGACCCTTTTTCTATTTGTATTTTATTAGAATTTCAGCACGTTTGGACATTCTCTTCCCCTCTTATAAATTCCTCGTAGGCATACGATCTTTGGCTTTCTGCGCTAAGTACCTAGGTATCTCGGAGGAATTAATAAAGAAACGAAACACGGGAATGTAAGTATGTGCCAGATACCGTAGATCACAAAAAGAGGCGGAGTACCTAAAGAACTTGTGTTCCGCCCGCCTTGGTAGCATAGATGGTATCATGTCTTCGTCACGTTCAACAGATCCTGAGTTCGAATCTCGGTCAGGATGGTTTACCGTGATACTCTTTTATCGCGGTATTTCCTTATCCTCAAAGACGAATGTCGGGTAACTCTAAGCTCCAAGGACCCCGGACGCGTTGAGCATCATTACATCCATTTCATTCGTCGTCCGATATGACTGAATGATGGAGGACTTAAATTAAAAAAAAACGTGTGGTCGAATGCATTTTGCATTGCAGGAGTTGCGCAAAGAGGACGGCGTCTGGCGCCGACGTAAAATAACAACTTCTTGGAGCAAGCATCTGTGCCATATGTCTAATACCCGCTTCGCCGATGGCCTTTTAAAACCTTCAGGGTCCGGAAACGGATACTTAATAAACAGAACAAGGCATTTAAATTGTTAGATGCTGTAAAAATGCATCATAAATACAATTCCGTATCTTCTGTATTTATTAAGATATTTAAACCAAACCAAAACAGGTTTAAAACCCATTAAAGGCAGTATACATCTACAGTAAGATTTAAGTAGAGACAACATTAATAAATCGTTGAGATTTCACTAAATTCTTACACTGCAGCAAAAGCCATTCTTTGAAAATAGCAAATACCAAAACAGTCAGACAGATCACCACTGAATCAAAAAATAAATCTGCAATATTCGGTTGCGAAATTTGCGCATAAATGAGCAGCTTCTTTAGATAAGTTCCACTCTACCACACTACAACTTGTTGGACTGATATTGTGTCATTACACACTGTAGCTGCACTTTTGTCTTCCTCAAAATAATCAATTAAATGTAAGAAATATCTGTACATTATAACTAGAGTTGGTCATAAAGGTCTCTAAATAATAGCAAAGCATGTTAAGACCTCTATCGCAACAGGCAGAGCAATCTCCCGACAGGATGAAGTCCGTAAAAAGATTGTTTCCTTTGTTGGTTCTGTACCAACATATCTCTCGTGGGGACAATTTATAATTAGTTGTACGCAATTATAATGCCTAACAATTTAACAAGCTTTTTTTTGGTTTACCATAAATGTCATAAACGGAATAAGATTATCAAAACCCTGCCTTGCATTTGCGTGAGGCGTTTATCAATTTTTTGAAATGCCTATTTTGACATTTAAATTATTTATTTATTTATTGCAATGCCATGTAATTTATGTGACGGCCATAGGTACTGAACTTTTGATCGTTATCTACTACTTCTTCTGGTGTATAGACTTTGTATCCACAACAAGGTGTGTACTGAAGCAATTATATGATTTTTTATAACTTGGACCAGAAACTAAAATAAGCTTTTGTTTGAGAGTGGGTTGCAAAAGTGGTATGCGTGATTTGACTTTCCATTTAAACAGATTTTATACAAAAGTGATAGTTTTAGTTACACTGATTTTTCGCTATGAGGAAATGTTGGTTCAAAGGTATGGAGGGCTCTTTTACAAACTGGGCCTTGGTGCCAAGACATGTCTGCAGACTTTTGTGAGATTAATGAACACTTCCCAACTGTACTCATCATTATAACTGGATACAAGTTGTTCAAAAATATGTTGAAATCTACGGAGGTCTAATATATACACGCACACAGCTCCGAAATCTCTGACTAAATACCTCATACAGGAGACATCTTCGCTGACTCATAAATATTTCATTTTTGGTTATTGTCTTAGTTTTATACTGTAGCCGCTAGTTATCCTCAGGTACTGGAAAAATATTAAACCTAACCAACTACTGAAAACCTCAACTAAAAATTGTTAGCCAGCTCTGTAAATATTAATACCACTCCCTCGCAGCAAAAGATATGGCCGGCGCTGCCATCTCTCGGCAACAAGGCGCACTTTGTAAAAGAACTCTCCATACTTTTGAACCATTATTTCCCCCTGGCGGAAAATCAGTGTAACTAAAGCGATCGCTCTTATATAATATCTGTTTTAATAGAAAGTCAATGCACTCATACCACTTTTGCAACACACTCTTAAACAAAAGCTTATTTTAGCTCCTGGTCCAAGTTTAAAGAGAAAAAAAAATCCTGCAATTGCTTCAGTACACACTTCGTTGTAGATACAAGGCCTATACAGCAGAATAATTGGTAGATAACGATTAAGAGGTCAGTACGTATGTGCCGTCACTTAAATTACATGGCATTCCAATAAATAAATTAAAAGTCGCAATAGCCATTCCGAAATACTGATAAACGTCTACCGCAAATGCAAGGCAGAGTTTTGATAAGCTTATTCCGTTTTATGACATTAAAGGGAAAGAAAAAAACAGTTTCTAAACATGCGATGCATTATAATTTCATACACCTAATTGTAATTTACCTCCACGGGATAGATGTTGATACAGAAGCCCAGAAGGAACAATCTTTTTACCGATACCATCTTGTTTTCGCGAGATTTCTCTGCCTGCGGATTTTATTCCCATAAAGTTCTTCACATGCTTTGCTATTATTTATAGACTTTTATGACTAACTCTAGTCATAAAGTACAGTAATTCCTTACATTTAATTCATTATTTTGAGCAAGACAAGTCTGCAGCTAAAGTGTGTGCTGACAAAATATCAGTCTGAAAAGTTGTAGTGTGGTAGAGTGGAACTTATCTAAAGAAGCTGCTTATTTATGAGCACCTTTCGGAAACGAAAACTGTAGATATATTGTTTCATTCAGTGCTGATCTGCCTGGCTGTTTTGCTATTTGTATTTAATAAGAATTTCGCCTCGTTTGGACATTCTCTTCCCCTCTTATAAATTCCTCGCAGTCATACGATCTTTGGATTTCTGCGAGAAGTAACTAGATGTTTCGGAGGAATTAATAAAGCAAACGAAACACGGGAGGGTATGTGCCAAATACAGGGTGTCCATAAATGAATATCGGGGTTTTAACGCTTTATAACATTAAATAATACATATATATTAAATATTATAATATTTAAATAAATATTATTAATAAATTATTAATAAATATATTATTAATAAATATTATAATATTATATTATATTATTATTAAATATTATTAATGTTATAAAGCGTTAAAACCCCGATATTCATTTATGGACACCCGGTACAATAGATCACAATAAGGAGCAAAGTACCCAAAGAACAAGTATTCGCCTGCTTCGGTAGCGTATATGGTAGCATGTCTGCCTCACGTTCAAGGGGTGCCGAGTTCGAATCTCGCTCAGGGTGTGTTACCTAGATAAGGTTTTTAAACGGGATTTTCCCTTATCCTGAAAGACGAATGTCAGGTAACTAAGCGCCATGGACCCCGGACGCATTGCGGATCATTTCATCCATCTCATTCATCGTCCGAAATGACTGAGTGTTGAAGGACGTAAGTTAAATAAAAATCTGTGTTCCAATACATTTTGCACTGCAGGAGTTGCGCAAAGAGGACGGCGTCCGGCGCCGAAGTAAAATAAAAACTTCTCGGATCAAGCATCCGTGCCATATTGGTAGTACATTCCGCACTGAACGTTTCAGCTGAGCCTTATTTCTTGTACTACATAGAATTATTCAAAATTACTTTGCAAGCTTTGGGAATGATTCCGTTACATCAAAAGAGCTATCAATTTATGGAAATATATGTTTCATCATTATTCTTTCCTTGGGATTTGTGAAGGCTTAAGTTGATAAACCGTCAACATATAAAGCTCAAAATAGAGGCCGGTAACATCATTCTCATTACTTTAAAATGGGACAGCTTCTCCCTTTTGTTCTAACGCAAAATAGCGGATCATTGCTTGTCTCGTCAGTTTACATTTCTGATCATACTAAGTTTCTAATATTTTTAATTAAAATTTTCTGCGACGCGCAACATGGGCTGTTGTTAGTCCTCCTGATGCAGTTCAGCCTGGACATCAGCAACAGTTTTGGATTAATATCTGTACTGTAATTGCACGTGAATCTCCTCTCTTCTCTATACATTTCTACGTTTCACACATGAAGGTCTCCTCCTGTAAGTAACAGAAAAGATGTTGTTTGTGCACGGCGGTTCTCCAGCACATTTTTAGCAGCACTACTGTTGTTGGGAATTTTCTAACCTGGAGTTGTTAGATTGGCCCTCGGAGGATTTTCAACGTTAACCCGGATAATGAGCTTTGAAAGAACTGCTTCTATGACCTTTGGAACAGGCTTTTGAAATCATTGATGAATCGCGGCCACATGTGCATGCATTACCTCGAAGCATTAAGTTGGGAAGCTATTCGGAACAAAATTTCTGATTGGACGATGCAGCTATTGTGGCTATTCCAGCCGTGTGTGTCTAATTAAGTGCGAATAGATAGAGCGGAAGTTGACCGGTAGAACCTCAGAAGAAATCAAGGTCATGGCTTTCAATTTTTCTATCTGTTCATTAGATCTTTACCGCGAATTGAAGACATGACCGGAAAAATGGGCTAAACCTCAAAATAAAGTATTTTGCAATAAGTGCTGCCCTCTGTTGTTGCAGCAGAGAGCTAACTTCTCTAGTGCTGGTCTATCCTCCTGCAATCATATTACGCTAAATAGAGGTGAAGTTCTTGCGTTTTGTAATATGCTATTTCTATGATGACAAAAATGGGCTAACCTGTTCATACTCTCTGCCTGCCACCTGGTGGTCATTCATACATTTTTGCCTTGTGATCATGTCTTCGGCATCATAGAGAAAAAAGAAGAGGCTAGCAGCTTACATTTATCTTCAAGATCAGTGGATGGAGCAAGTGAAAAAATCCAGGGTAAGGAATCATTTTCATGTTGTCAGAATGACAACTAACATATTCATATCTACAAAGCCTGTTCTTGATAAAGTACAGGAAGGAGCAGTTTCAGAATCTGGGCGAAAGGTACTCCAAGGTGACATGCATGAGAGTACCGCTTTAAGCAATATTTTAAATACACTTACGGTGGTATTGAGGATTGACACTTTGGACATTAGAAGGAAAATATCTTGTAAACTGTCGCTTACTTATGTGACATTTACTCCAAAATACAATGGTCCAAAACCTATAAATCCTGTAAAATTAAAGGACCTACAGGATCCGATGAATTATATCCCATTAATTTTTCATGAGTATTGTAAAGCTATTGATTTTGAGACTACAGCTTCTCAGAATATTACTAATGAAGCAATTTTCGATCAGCCTGACCACGGCTAGAAGCTTGTACCTACTTTTTCAAATTGATACACTTAATAAAATATTTAATAATCCAAAGTTTACCATGTTTAAAGATGCTAAAAGACATATTTAATTATTAGTTTCACCTAAAAGGTACGTAAAACGTATTTAGCATAAAACTTAAGTAATTGCTGACGAATGTTTTCACTTTATTCTCCCTATCTTATTGTTATTGATGTTACTACATCAGTCATGTTTTGTTGTCTATTAAGGATGATACTGATAAAATACACTGTATTCTGCGATCCATATTCTCAGAAATGAAATAAAAATAAAAATAACGTTAACAGTTTCTTTCAGCCTCTAATGCTTTTCTTCGTTTTTAAAAAATGTGGGTTAATCCGCTTTTCCTGACAAGTCTTCAATTCAACATTTGGCTACTCCAAAGCCCGTTCGGGAACAAAGACTGCGCTGCGAGACGAACCTAAGTTCTCTTTCACATCACAAGAAATACCTAACCGTGGGCAATTTATACAATAGGACTAACAGCAATGTGACCGCAGACTTTTGTGAGATTAATGAACACTTCCCAACTGTACTCAACATTTTAATAGCATACAAGTTACAACAAACTTATCTTAAAAGCCTACTGTAGTTTAATGTACCCACGCACACAGTTCCGAAATCCCCGACTAAATAACTCATGCAGCAGACATCTTCTCTGGCTCACAAAATATTTCAGCTTTGTCTATTGGCTTAGTTTTCACTGCGGCTGCTAGTTATCTTCACTTCCTGGAAACAAATTAAAACTAACTAACTGCTGAATGTCACATCTACAAATTGTCATCCAGGTCTGTAAATATTAGAACCATTCCTTCGCAGCATAACGTATGACACGCGGTGCCATCTCTCGGCGTCAATGCGCACTCTTTAAAAGAAGGCTCCATACTTTCTGAACCAGCATTACCCTTTGGCGGAAAATCAGAGTAAGTAAACCTATAAAACTTTTATAATACCTGTTTATAATAGAAAGTCAATGCACTCATAACACTTTCGCGAGCCACTCTTAAACAAATGCTTCTTTTGCTTTGTGATCCAACTTGGAAGTAAACACCTTCAAAAAATTGCTTTAGTACACATTTCGTTGTGGATACAAGGTCTATATAGCAGAAGAAGTGGTAGGTAACGTTTAACTTATGTGCCGTGACTTAAACTGCATGGCATTCCAATTAATAAAACAAAAGTAACACTAGGCATTCCGAAATACTGATAAACCCCTCACGCAAATGTAAGGCAGAATTTTGATAATCTTATATCCTTGATGACATTTAAGATAAAGCAAAAAGAGGTTCTAAAAATGTGAGGCACTATATTCAGATACAACTAATTATAAATTGTCCTCCACGGGAGATATATTGATACAGAAGCCAAAATGGAAACAATCTTTCTATCGACACTACCTTGTGGTCGACAGATTGCTCTGCCTGTGGTTTTTTATTGCGATAAAGTCTTAACCTGGTTTGCTATTATTTATAGACTTCTTTGACCAACTCTAGTTATAATGTACAGATATTTGGTAAATTTAATTGATTATTTTGAGCAAGACAAAACTGCAGCTACAGTTTGTACTGAAACATTTGAAGCAAAAATGAAGATGGTTGCGATCAAGGTTACCACAGCTCCACGTTGTGCGCCAGTTTGTAGCAAATATGTTTATGGCGAACACAGAAGTCGGCGAGCTATGAGGTTTCTCTCAGGGTATGCGTGGATGTGTGTGAGAAGGAAATTTTACAACACTGGAATGCCCGTCTCCAAATTATTTATTCACTGCTTCTTTTCTAACCTTAAAATGGAAGCTGCCGACCGAGGGTTACCAATCTTGGTTTATAGTGACTGAATGCTAATTAAATTTCTCGATAAATTTTGATGACCTGACAAATATTCGAGACAGAACAAGTTGACCGCTCTGATAGGCTTGACGTCTCAGACTCCTCTCCTCATATCGGCTACACGCCGATAAATGTTTATAATGGCTTCCTAGCCGCGATATAGCCATATCGGCTACACACCGACGACTACCCTAACCACAACTGCGCGTGTATATTTATATAACTTTTCTCTCCAAATTCCTTTTTCAAACAAAGTCCCTTTGTGGCTGTTTTGGTCGCCATTGTAAATGATCCAAAGAATTCCCTACTCATATACGTCAAGTGACAATTCCTTTAGAAACCTTCTAAGGACACTGCTCCTTTCATTCATGGCATTGCTAAACACTTTCCCCAACTGGACTGAGCTTGCCCTTGGTCGTCACAAAGAACCAACATTCCTTTGACGTCTATCATTATTCTTTGCTCCTGCAAACCATAATTTCGGTATCACATTATCAATACAACAAATTGTAGTGTAGTAGAGCGGAATCTATGTAATGAAGCTGCTCAGTTATGCGCACCTTTCACAACCGAACATTGTAGATATATTGTTTCATTCAGTATTGTTCTGTCCGACCCTTTTTCTATTTGTATTGTATTAGAAATTCAGCACGTTTGGACATTCTCTTCCCCTCTTATAAATTCCTCGCAGGCATACGATCTTTGGCTTTCTGCGCTAAGTACCTAGGTATCTCGGGGGAATTAATAAAGAAACGAAACACGGGAATGTAAGTATGTGCCAGATACCGTAGATCACAAAAAGAGGCGGAGTACCTAAAGAACTTGTGTTCCGCCCGACTTGGTAGCATAGATGGTATCATGTCTTCGTCACGTTCAACAGATCCTGAGTTCGAATCTCGGTCAGGATGGTTTACCGTGATACTCTTTTATCGCGGTATTTCCTTATCCTCAAAGACGAATGTCGGGTAACTCTAAGCTCCAAGGACCCCGGACGCGTTGAGCATCATTACATCCATTTCATTCGTCGTCCGATATGACTGAATGATGGAGGACTTAAATTAAAAAAAAAACGTGTGGTCGAATGCATTTTGCATTGCAGGAGTTGCGCAAAGAGGACGGCGTCTGGCGCCGACGTAAAATAACAACTTCTTGGAGCAAGCATCTGTGCCATATGTCTAATACCCGCTTCGCCGATGGCCTTTTAAAACCTTCAGGGCCCGGAAACGGATACTTAATAAACAGAACAAGGCATTTAAATTGTTAGATGCTGTAAAAATGCATCATAAATACAATTCCGTATCTTCTGTATTTATTAAGATATTTAAACCAAACCAAAACAGGTTTAAAACCCATTAAAGGCAGTATACATCTACAGTAAGATTTAAGTAGAGACAACATTAATAAATCGTTGAGATTTCACTAATTTCTTACACTGCAGCAAAAGCCATTCTTTGAAAATAGCAAATACCAAAACAGTCAGACAGATCACCACTGAATCAAAAAATAAATCTGCAATATTCGGTTGCGAAATTTGCGCATAAATGAGCAGCTTCTTTAGATAAGTTCCACTCTACCACACTACAACTTGTTGGACTGATATTGTGTCATTACACACTGTAGCTGCACTTTTGTCTTCCTCAAAATAATCAATTAAATGTAAGAAATATCTGTACATTATAACTAGAGTTGGTCGTAAAAGTCTCTAAATAATAGCAAAGCATGTTAAGACCTCTATCGCAACAGGCAGAGCAATCTCTTGACAGGATGAAGTCCGTAAAAAGATTGTTTCCTTTGTTGGTTCTGTAGCAACATATCTCTCGTGGAAGACAATTTATAATTAGTTGTATGCAATTATAATGCCTCACAATTTTATACGCCTTTTTTGCTTTACCATAAATGTCATAAACGGAATAAGATTATTAAAACCCTGCCTTGCATTTGCGTTAGGCGTTTATCAATTTTTCGAATTTGTGACATTTAAATTATTTATTTATTGCAATGCCATGCAATTTATGTGACGGCGATAGGTACTGAACTTTTGATCGTTATCTACTACTTCTTCTGGTGTATAGACTTCGTATCCACAACGAAGTGTGTTTGCGCCATGATCGTTATTTGTTTGTCGGGCGCATGAATATTTCACTTGGCGCCGGTTATGCGGCAAACTGGTCATGTGACTCGCCAGCGCGCATGAAAATAGGCTTTTTCCGGTTGCCAGATCAGATATGTTTGAGACATGTAGAAGATAGGTGTTGTGTTTCGTGGTGTGGCTGAGTGCAACGTTGTTGCAATGAAAAGACGTTTCTTAGTTTATCTAAATGTTAAGTGTAATGTCTTCTTTATGATTATTCATATAAGAAATGTAGCGTGTGCAATAAATTTATCTAGAGATATGAATACAGCTCTATCGAGTACAGTCCACAAAATCAGTTTCCTTGATTTCTGCTAAAATCAAGTGGTCCTCCGAATTAAATTAATCATGACATGAACATTGGTCCTTCACGGGCAGATATTATTGTGCATCGCAACAGTTTCTTCTGCATGGATTCAGTGGACCCCAGAACGCCAGGCATCGGGATCTACACAGCAGATTATCAGTATTTCATTCGCAACGACGCAGTAGCCTGCATCGCAACACATTTCAGGTCAGAACATTCCTTTACTTTCTTTCTCTCATTAAAGCAAGCCTCATAAACATTCAATATGGAGCAGGATTTGAAAGCTCTTGTCAAAAGAAGGGGTATAATTAAAAGAAAATTTACATTTGTTCGAAAATTTCTTGATGAATTACCAGAACAGGTCAACATTTTCATATTGAGAGCTAATTTCGATAACTTAAGTGAAATTTGGGACAAATATGAAGCTATTCAGACCCAAATTGAATCTCTTGTGGAAGCGGAAACTGAATTAGATATGCATGCAGAACACGAGGAGGAAACACGAAACAGTTACCTCGAATTGAAAGGTAGGTTAGCTGAATTAATGCAGGATCATGAACAGCAAGAAAATGGTTCTGGACATTCGCAGCACACAGTGCAGTCGCAATCGTCACAAGCAGCTAAAGCTATCAAACTGCCTGTGATACAATTACCTAAATTTGAGGTTGATGTCACTCATTTCAAACATTTCTATGACACATTTACAAGCTTAGTGGTAAACAACCAAGCTTTACATGCTATTCAGAAATATCACTACTTACTTTCCTCTCTCAAGGGACAAGCTCATTCACTAATACAGAACATACATGTCACTAGTGAAAATTTTGATGTAGCATGGGAGCTCATATGCTCACGCTATAACAATACAAGATTAATAGCTACAGCTCATATAAAAATGTATTAGCACTACCAGTAATGCATAAGGAAACAGTAAATGAACTACGTAACTTGCTCAACCATTTTCAAAATAACTTGAATGCCATTGAAGCATTAAAACTTGAAGTGCCTTTGCATGAAATCATTTTAATGCAACTTCTCCTAGAACATTTGTCTGACACCACACGCAGAGAATGGGAGAGTAAAATAGATTCTCAAAACTTCCCTTCTTTGAAAGATCTTATGCAATTTTTAGAAGCAAGAGCATACTCTTTTGAATTGCTTGCTAACACTGCATGTAACAAGACGGTAGTTAAGCCTAAGACTGACTTGCACTTTGCTAAGCCCAACAGCAGAGACAGTAAACACTCTTACCTATCCACGAGTGATCGTGTATGTCCATTTTGTCAGTGCAATCACATGCTACATAATTGTGATGACTTCAAAAACCTTAATGTGCATAAGCGTTGGACTTTCATTAAATCCAAGCGCCTTTGTGCCAATTGCTTTGCTCCTAATCACATTTCAAGTAGATGTAATCGTGCCTCATACTGCAATTGTAGCTCATCCACTCACAGCAAGTTGCATCATGATAGTAACAGAGAAAATGCTTCACGTGCAACTTCATCTAGTCCTGTAAATGATTCTACTAGAACAATTGACGCGCCGTCTAGCTACTGTTCTTTTAAATCAAAATCTACACAGCAGGTTTTGCTTGCCACCGCACTAGTGCAAGTGGAAGACAGATATGGCAATCTCATACAATGTAGAGCACTCCTCGACTCTGCCAGTCAATCCAATTTCATAACTACAGAACTTGCGAAGCGCTTACAGCTTAACAAAGTGACAGCTGATACGCCTATCAATGGTATAAATGGCACCATTTCTGCGGCCACACACCATGTTCAGGTCAATCTGAAATCTATGGTACATGATTTTAAGACTAAAATTGAATGTCTAGTACTTCCTCGTATAACAGGAAAACTACCTTCCACACATATCAATTTGTGCAACTGGAATATTCCTTCTAGCATTCCATTAGCAGATCCTAGGTTCAACATTCCTGATGAAGTTGAAATCCTGATCGAAAGTTCCTTATTCTTCGAGTTATTGCATGGGAAAACCTTAAAGAAACAAGGACATCCTATACTAGCCAGCACAGCCCTCGGTTGGATAATATCAGGCCCTATTCCAAGGTCATCAAACAAGTACAAGGCTAGGTCTTCGCCTCAGCATAATTTCTTCATCAGCACTGAAAACCTTGGCACACAGTTAAGACGTTTCTGGGATTTGGAAGAATTTCCTCAGCATCTTCTTACTAAGGAGGAAAAGGAGTGTGAAGAATATTATGTAAAAACAACCACTCGTAACGTCGATGGTAGCTTTACAGTTCGTCTACCCGTCAAGGAGGACAAAAATCGCTTAGGTGAATCTAGACAGCAAGCCATCAATCGCTTTATGCACTTAGAACGACGTCTTCAAAACGACATCACACTTAAAGAAGATTACACTCAATTTCTCTCTGAATATGAATCCATGGGGCACATGAAGCAAGTGTCACCACCAAAGGAAGGCGAACCTTGTTACTATCTTCCGCATCATGCAGTTTTCAAACCTTTGTCTACTACTACTCGCACCAGAGTTGTATTTGATGCATCTGCGCAGTCATCTTCAGGACTATCCTTGAATAATGTGCTGAAGTTAGGTCCTATTATTCAGGATGACCTTATCTCCATAATTTTACGATTCAGAACTTATCGCTATGCATTCTCAGCTGACATTTCTAAGATGTACAGGCGAGAGGAAAATGCATCCTGATGATCAAGATCTTCAAAGAATAGTATGGCGAGAAAACAAAAATGAACCTATCAAGGACTACGCTCTTACTACAGTCACATATGGTACCAAACCTGCATCATTTTTGGCCATAAGGACTTTGCATCAACTAGCTTCAGAGGAAAAGGCTAAATATCCACTAGCTTCTCAAGCTATCCGTGAATCCTTCTACGTAGATGATTGCTTATCTGGTCATAATGGTCTACAGCAAGCTTTACATATTCAGAGGCAGCTACTTCAGATGTTAGACAGTGGTGGATTCCCACTTAGGAAATGGTGTTCTAATCATGAGGATATTTCAAAATCCATTCCACCGGAACACAGAGAGACACAACTTCCACTTTCATTGGATAGCAGTGAAAATGTGCATGCTCTTGGTCTCCTCTGGCATCCTGGAACAGATCAATTCCAGATACAAGACAATCCATCTCTTCAGGATAATCTAAATTCTAGCTACACCATACGAAGCATACTTTCTGTCATATCATCTATTTTTGATCCTTTAGGCCTAGTGAGTCCAAATGTCCTAAATTCCAAGATGTTTCTACAATCTTTTTGGTTGGAAAAACTCGGTTGGGATGAATTGATACCATCTCACCTCATCCAACAATGGCTAAATTTCTGCGAGACATTGTCCATCATTCATGCTATACGTATTCCAAGACACGTCCTAATCACAGGTACCTTAAGGGACATAGAAATACATGGGTTTTGCGATGCCTCAGAAAAGGCTTATGGTGCCTGTATTTATCTTCGTTCTATGAACAGCTGCAATGAGGTGAAAACCAGACTTCTTTGCTCCAAATCCAAGGTTGCACCATTAAAGAAACAAACCATTCCTCGGCTCGAACTTTGTGGTGCTTTACTACTTCCTAAACTTTACAAGGTTGTAGCTAACCTTAAGCTGCAGACTTCACAGAACTATCTATGGACGGACTCTATGATTGTTCTAGCATGGATTAAATCCAACCCACACAAATGGAAGACTTTTGTAGCCAACAGAGTTTCACAAATACAAGAGTTATCAGAAACTGCTGCTTGGCGATATGTAGCTACTCAAAATAATCCAGCAGATCTCATTTCAAGAGGAGTTTCAACTGAACCTGTTGCCTCAAATGACTTGTGGTGGAAAGGTCCTGATCGGATCTCACAACCCTTTGCATCTTGGCCAGAACAACCCAAACGATTAGATATTCAAGATGCCACTGAGCAACGCACTACTGCATGCTTGATGGTCACTACAGAAAGTGATGATATCATTTCTCGTTTTTCAAAATTGTTACGCCTGCAGAGAGTGACAGCATACATGCTGAGATTTGCATTCAACTGTAGAAACAGCAACACGAGACGGCAAGGTCCTCTCTCAGCACTTGAGCTTCAACAGTCATTGCACTGCTGCATTAAACTTGCTCAAAAATCAGCTTATATCACAGAGTTAACAGAACTTATTGATAAAGGACACGTTCCTACTAAAAGCTCATTGAAGTCTTTGCATCCATTTGTCGACAATGGAGGTTTACTCCGAGTAGAGGGAAGAATTGACAAGGCTGAAACTTCCTTCCAGTCAAGACATCAGCTCATCTTACCTCCTAAGCATCATCTTACCAAACTAATTATTGAAAGTGAACATGTTAAACTTTTGCATGCTTCCAATCAGCTTCTTACCTCTTCTCTTCGACAACGGTATTGGATACCGAGAATAAGGGAAACTCTTAAGTCAGTCCTACACAAGTTCTTGCCGTGCTTCAAACTCAAGGCCAAGGGAGCTCAACAATTAATGAGCAATCTACCTAGCTACAGAGTGACTCCAGCGGGACTCTTCCTACGAGTTGCAGTTGATTACGCTGGTCCATTCTTCCTACGTTATGGCTCGCCTCGCAGCAAGAGTCAGGTGAAGGCCTACATAGCTATCTTTGTCTGTTTATCCACAAAGGCAATTCACATTGAGTTGGTTTCAGACATGACTTCTGATGCTTTAGTTGCTGCCTTACGAAGCTTTACAGCTAGACGCGGATTGTGTAAAGAGATCCTAAGTGACAATGGCACAAATTTTGTAGGTGCTAACAACAAACTTAGAGAACTTAGACTACTTTTGCAATCTCGCAAGCACCAAGAGATTGTACAAGACTACGCTTCATCTAATGAATGCACATGGCATTTTATACCACCCAGCTCACCCCACCTTGGAGGATTACATGAGGCTGCAGTGAAATCTCTGAAATATCATCTTCGTAGAGTAATGGGTACACAAGTACTGACCTATGAACAATTAACCACATTACTAATTCAAATTGAGACTTGCTTGAACTCCCGTCCATTGCTACGCCTTACTGATGATCTTTTTGATACTTCCTACCTTTCTCCAGGTCATTTCCTCATTGGAGAACCATTAACTTCCATACCATCACCTTGTTCTGACAATCTGAATCAGTTACAGAAATGGCAATAGCTCCAAGATCGTCTACAACATCTGTGGCGGCGGTGGTCAACCGACCATCTACATTCACTCCAGCAGAGGCAAAAGTGGTCCAGTTCCAGTAAAAATCTTAACGCAGACACCATGGTCCTGCTAATGGAAGATAATTCATCTCCTCTGCATTGGGAACTTGGAATCATCACTGAGACTCATCCTGGTGGTGATGGTTTATTACGGGTAGCTACAGTGCGAACTTCTGAGGGTGAATATAGGCGTCCCATTGTGAAACTGTGTCCTCTGCCAGTTCAAGAAAAACAGTGATATTTTTCAAAGTGTGCCTTTGTTAAATTAAAAAACTATTCAGTTTTTTTGGGCCCCAGTATGTTTGCGTCATGATCGTCATTTGTGTGTCGGGCGCATGAATATTTTACTTGCCGCCGTTTATGGGGCCAGCTGGTCATGTGACTCGCCAGCGCGCATGAAATTAGGTTTCTTACGGTTACCAGGTCCGACATATTTGAGACATGTAGAAGATATGTCATGTGTTTCGTTGTGTGGCTGAGTGCAACGTTGTTGCCATGAAAAGACGTTTTTTAGTTTATCTAAATGTTAAATGTATTGTCCTCTTTATGATTATTCATATAAGAAATGTAGCGTGTGCAATAAATTTATCTAGAGATATGAATACAGCTCTATCGAGTACAGTCCACAAAATCAGTTTCCTTAATTTCTGCTAAAATCAAGTGGTCCTCCGAATTAAATAAATCATGAGAAGAACAATATGACTATCTCCCCTTAGCGTCAAGAATTACTAAGTTTCTTCTATCACCTTAGCAACACAAGTGTAATTGGTTATTTGGAATAATTTAATTGTGATCAATGATCATTATAAGTGTGACACATGATAAACTGCAACAGCAAAATGTCTGAAGATCATTCACAACGTTAATGCACTTTCGGTAAGCGAAACTCATTTAGATATATAATCTTTAGAAGACTTCCATTCCCACATTCAATTATTTGCTACCTCGATATTGCGTCTATGTACATTCTGGCTACTTTCTGTTTTCACATAACAAAGGGCCGCTGAAACATAAGTCAAAATTAAAGGTCATAACTGAATGTAATATAAAACTTTGAACATTATTAAAACGTTTCTTTCCTGGTGTAACATATTACAGGTAGAGCCATCTCCGGGCAGCACAAACTGTCGCTTATTGTTAATGTTGACAATGTTCCACCTAGCGGAAGATCCGTATAACTAAATAATGTTTCGTGTGTAACGTACGTTTCTAGCAGTAAATTAAGATATTACCGACGGCTCTAAAGTATTGCGTGCACGGTAATTAATATATTAAAATGAGAGGAGCTCTGGTTCTCCGTACACCAAGATAACGAAATTAAGAATAACAAAACACTGTCGATAAAGAAATCCCTCTAGGAGAACCAAAGACTGTAGTAATTAAAGACCAGAGATGACATGGACGTCTGCAATCTCCCACAACCTACACACTGAATTGTTAAGTCGCCCTTACACATCGGATATCTGTACATTCTATATAAATGTAACATAAAGGGTTTAGAGATGTAGTTTCCCAGCCAGGTTCGTGATACATACAATAGGGATACAGTCACGTGGTCACACAAACCGCCTTAAGAACTCCATCCTGATTCTATGGGACAGGAGGGTGCTAGCGTATTTAATATATAAAGTTATTCAAAAATTCAAATTAAAAGAAAAGAACATCTCGAAATATTCAACTAAATAAATAAATGATGTCCTTTAATTAGTTACAAGTGAGAAAATTCTTTCAAAATATATACAAAATGAAAACTATTTCTGAGACATTTTTTGTCATACTTATAAATTTTAGCTAGGTCGTCTTAATCAAATCAGATATATTACAATAAAAAAGGCCCTGTTCGTAGCCATGCTCAATATATATTGACAGCCTGGCCGGGTACCCATAGTTGACACAGTAGGTACCGAAAGCCCTGTACACACACAGACACACACACAAACACGCACAAACACACACACACCCACACAGCCATACACAAGCACCCACCCACTCACCCACTAACACACACCCACATCCACCCACACACACATACAAAAGAACCCACTTAGGCACCCACCCACACACAAGCACACGTGCTTACACACTGACACACACACACATACACAAACACCCACCTACCCACACACAAGCTCATGTGCATACACATTGACACACAGATGCACACGCGCACACACATCCACACACTAGCACACGCGCACACACATGGACACACACGCACACATACGTCTATACCTCCGTAAACATTTTTCTTCGAATAGCTCCTCAAAATCATTTCTCCTCATCGGTGGTACTCTATTGCAAATGTCATTTAGACGGTCTTAATTACAGCAAATCGAAATCAACAGCTGAGTTTATGCTCGCCATCTTGACTATTTACAATTCTTATGCCCGATTTTACCAACAAATATTAAAGATTTAACACGAGTTTACAATAGTTAAAACTAAACTTGGCTGGCCAAGTAGGTCAGGCTGTAGAACAACTGCCGTGCTAGGCGTCCCGTGTCCGATTCCCGGCCGTGGGTGTGGGGATTTTCCTCGGACCAGGATAGTTCCCCATCTTCCCCAGAGTCTGGAAGTATGAATGAGAGTGTGTATGTGTTTGTGTGTGTATGTGTGTGTGTGTGTGGGTGGGTGGGTGGGTGGGTGTGTGGGTGTGTGTGATCTAATGATTAAAATCCAACGGAAAAAAAAATTTAAAAAAGTTGCGTCTCACCAACAACTGTTAGCGTAACACTCCTGTTAAATCTGATGTTAAACTAACAAGAGGAAATTCTAATGTTAAGTCCTTAACAATTGTACATAGTCAAGATGGCGATCATGAATTCAGTTGTTGCTGCAGATTTGCTACATTTAAGACCGTCTAAATGGCATTCATATTAGAGTACGGCCCATCAGGAGAAATGATTTTGAGGAACCATCCGAAAAAAAAATATTTTAGGGAGGTATAGACTCTGGAAACATGTTGATATGAAGGTTACTGCGGAAGAACAAGAGAGGTTAGAACTTGCATCTAAAGGAATATGGCGATATCGCCTATGCTTCAAGTATGAATAACTTTGCGAGTTTTTAATTCACTGTATTATGTGGACTATACATTGTCCACCTCCCGTCTTGAAACGTTCAAGTCAATTGCCCTTTTTCGCTCCTCCTTTTAAATTTATGTAACACTGAGTTAGAACTTGCATCGAAAGGAATATGACTATCTCGCCTTAGGCTCAAGTATTACTAAGCTTGTTCTATCACCTCAGCAACACAAGTGTTGTTGGTTATTTGGAATAATTTAATTGTGAACAATGATCATTATAAATGTGACACATGACAAACTGCATCAGCAAAATGACTGAAACTCATTCACAACATTAATGCACTTTCGGTAAGCGAAACTCATTTAGATATATAATCTTTAGAAGACTTCCATTCCCACATTCAATTATTTGCTACCTCGACATTGCGTCTATGTACATTCCAGCTACTTCTGTTTTCACATAACAAAGGACCGGTGAAACATAAGTCAAAATTAAAGGTAAAAATTGAATGTTATGTAACACTTAGACCATTATTATAACGTTTCTTTCCTTGTGTAACATATTACAGGTAGAGCCATCTCTGGGCAGCACAAACTGTCGTTTATTGTTAATGTTGACAATGTTCCACCTAGCGGAAGATCCGTATAACTAAATAGTGTTTCGTGTGTAACGCACGTTTCTAGCAGTAAATTAAGATATTACCGACGGCTCTAAAGTATTGCGTGCACGGTAATTAACATATTAAAATGAGAGGAGCTCTGGTTCTCCGTACACCAAGATAACGAAATTAAGAATAACAAAACACTGTCGATAAAGAAATCCCTCTAGGAGAACCAAAGACTGTAGTAATTAAAGACCAGAGATGACATGGACGTCTGCAATCTCCCACAACCTACACACTGAATTGTTAAGTCGCGCTTACACATCGGATATCTGTACATTCTATATAAATGTAACATAAAGGGTTTAGATATGTAGTTTCCCAGCCAGGTTCGTGATACATACAATAGGGATACAGTCACGTGGTCACACAAACCGCCTTAAGAACTCCATCCTGATTCTATGGGACAGGAGGGTGCTAGCGTATTTAATATATAAAGTTATTCAAAAATTCAAATTAAAAGAAAAGAACATCTCGAAATATTCAACTAAATAAATAAATGATGTCCTTTAATTAGTTACAAGTGAGAAAATTCTTTCAAAATATATACAAAATGAAAACTATTTCTGAGACATTTTTTGTCATACTTATAAATTTTAGCTAGGTCGTCTTAATCAAATCAGATATATTACAATAAACAAAGGCCCTGTTCGTAGCCATGCTCAGTATATATTGACAGCCTGGCCGGGTACCTATAGTTGACACAGTAGGTACCGAAAGCCCTGTACACACACAGACACACACACAAACACGCACAAACACACACACACCCACACAGCCATACACAAGCACCCACCCACTCACCCACTAACACACACCCACACCCACCCACACACACATACAAAAGAACCCACTTAGGCACCCACCCACACACAAGCACACGTGCTTACACACTGACACACACACACACACATACACAAACACCCACCTACCCACACACAAGCTCATGTGCATACACATTGACACACAGATGCACACGCGCACACACATCCACACACTAGCACACGCGCACACACATGGACACACACGCACACATACGTCTATACCTCCGTAAACATTTTTCTTCGAATAGCTCCTCAAAATCATTTCTCCTCATCGGTGGTACTCTATTGCAAATGTCATTTAGACGGTCTTAATTACAGCAAATCGAAATCAAAAGCTGAGTTTATGCTCGCCATCTTGACTATTTACAATTCTTATGCCCGATTTTACCAACAAATATTAAAGATTTAACACGAGTTTACAATAGTTAAAACTAAACTTGGCTGGCCAAGTAGGTCAGGCTGTAGAACAACTGCCGTGCTAGGCGTCCCGTGTCCGATTCCCGGCCGTGGGTGTGGGGATTTTCCTCGGACCAGGATAGTTCCCCATCTTCCCCAGAGTCTGGAAGTATGAATGAGAGTGTGTATGTGTTTGTGTGTGTATGTGTGTGTGTGTGTGGGTGGGTGGGTGGGTGGGTGTGTGGGTGTGTGTGATCTAATGATTAAAATCCAACGGAAAAAAAATTTAAAAAAGTTGCGTCTCACCAACAACTGTTAGCGTAACACTCCTGTTAAATCTGATGTTAAACTAACAAGAGGAAATTCTAATGTTAAGTCCTTAACAATTGTACATGGTCAAGATGGCGATCATGAATTCAGTTGTTGCTGCAGATTTGCTACATTTAAGACCGTCTAAATGGCATTCATATTAGAGTACGGCCCATCAGGAGAAATGATTTTGAGGAACCATCCGAAAAAAAAAATATTTTAGGGAGGTATAGACTCTGGAAACATGTTGATATGAAGGTTACTGCGGAAGAACAAGAGAGGTTAGAACTTGCATCTAAAGGAATATGGCGATATCGCCTATGCTTCAAGTATGAATAACTTTGCGAGTTTTTAATTCACTGTATTATGTGGACTATAAATTGTCCACCTCCCGTCTTGAAACGTTCAAGTCAATTGCCCTTTTTCGCTCCTCCTTTTAAATTTATGTAACACTGAGTTAGAACTTGCATCGAAAGGAATATGACTATCTCGCCTTAGGCTCAAGTATTACTAAGCTTGTTCTATCACCTCAGCAACACAAGTGTTGTTGGTTATTTGGAATAATTTAATTGTGAACAATGATCATTATAAATGTGACACATGACAAACTGCATCAGCAAAATGACTGAAACTCATTCACAACATTAATGCACTTTCGGTAAGCGAAACTCATTTAGATATATAATCTTTAGAAGACTTCCATTCCCACATTCAATTATTTGCTACCTCGACATTGCGTCTATGTACATTCCAGCTACTTCTGTTTTCACATAACAAAGGACCGGTGAAACATAAGTCAAAATTAAAGGTAAAAATTGAATGTTATGTAACACTTAGACCATTATTATAACGTTTCTTTCCTTGTGTAACATATTACAGGTAGAGCCATCTCTGGGCAGCACAAACTGTCGTTTATTGTTAATGTTGACAATGTTCCACCTAGCGGAAGATCCGTATAACTAAATAGTGTTTCGTGTGTAACGCACGTTTCTAGCAGTAAATTAAGATATTACCGACGGCTCTAAAGTATTGCGTGCACGGTAATTAACATATTAAAATGAGAGGAGCTCTGGTTCTCCGTACACCAAGATAACGAAATTAAGAATAACAAAACACTGTCGATAAAGAAATCCCTCTAGGAGAACCAAAGACTGTAGTAATTAAAGACCAGAGATGACATGGACGTCTGCAATCTCCCACAACCTACACACTGAATTGTTAAGTCGCGCTTACACATCGGATATCTGTACATTCTATATAAATGTAACATAAAGGGTTTAGATATGTAGTTTCCCAGCCAGGTTCGTGATACATGCAATAGGGATACAGTCACGTGGTCACACAAACCGCCTTAAGAACTCCATCCTGATTCTATGGGACAGGAGGGTGCTAGCGTATTTAATATATAAAGTTATTCAAAAATTCAAATTAAAAGAAAAGAACATCTCGAAATATTCAACTAAATAAATAAATGATGTCCTTTAATTAGCTACAAGTGAGAAAATTCTTTCAAAATATATACAAAATGAAAACTATTTCTGAGACATTTTTTGTCATACAAATAAATTTTAGCTAGGTCGTCTTAATCAATTCAGATATATTACAATAAAAAAAGGCCCTGTTCGTAGCCATGCTCAGTATATATTGACAGCCTGGCCGGGTACCTATAGTTGACACAGTAGGTACCGAAAGCCCTGTACACACACACACACACACACACAAACACGCACAAACACACACAAACCCACACAGCCATACACAAGCACCCACCCACTCGCCCACTAACACACACCCACACCCACCCACACACACATACAAAAGAACCCACTTAGGCACCCACCCACACACAAGCACACGTGCTTACACACTGACACACACACACACACACACACATACACAAGCACCCACCTACCCACTCACAAGCTCATGTGCATACACATTGACACACACACGCACACGCGCACACACATCCACACACTAGCACACGCGCACACACATGGACACACACGCACACAAACGTGTATACCTCCGTAAACATTTTTCTTCGAATAGCTCCTCAAAATCATTTCTCCTCATCGGTGGTACTCTATTGCAAATGTCATTTAGACGGTCTTAATTACAGCAAATCGAAATCAACAGCTGAGTTTATGCTCGCCATCTTGACTATTTACAATTCTTATGCCCGATTTTACCAACAAATATTAAAGATTTAACACGAGTTTACAATAGTTAAAACTAAACTTGGCTGGCCAAGTAGGTCAGGCTGTAGAACAACTGCCGTGCTAGGCGTCACGTGTCCGATTCCCGGCCGTGGGTGTGGGGATTTTCCTCGGACCAGGATAGTTCCCCATCTTCCCCAGAGTCTGGAAGTATGAATGAGAGTGTGTATGTGTTTGTGTGTGTATGTGTGTGTGTGGGTGGGTGGGTGGGTGGGTGTGTGGGTGTGTGTGATCTAATGATTAAAATCCAACGGAAAAAAAAATTTAAAAAAGTTGCGTCTCACCAACAACTGTTAGCGTAACACTCCTGTTAAATCTGATGTTAAACTAACAAGAGGAAATTCTAATGTTAAGTCCTTAACAATTGTACATAGTCAAGATGGCGATCATGAATTCAGTTGTTGCTGCAGATTTGCTACATTTAAGACCGTCTAAATGGCATTCATATTAGAGTACGGCCCATCAGGAGAAATGATTTTGAGGAACCATCCGAAAAAAAAATATTTTAGGGAGGTATAGACTCTGGAAACATGTTGATATGAAGGTTACTGCGGAAGAACAAGAGAGGTTAGAACTTGCATCTAAAGGAATATGGCGATATCGCCTATGCTTCAAGTATGAATAACTTTGCGAGTTTTTAATTCACTGTATTATGTGGACTATACATTGTCCACCTCCCGTCTTGAAACGTTCAAGTCAATTGCCCTTTTTCGCTCCTCCTTTTAAATTTATGTAACACTGAGTTAGAACTTGCATCGAAAGGAATATGCCTATCTCGCCTTAGGCTCAAGTATTACTAAGCTTGTTCTATCACCTCAGCAACACAAGCGTTGTTGGTTATTTGGAATAATTTAATTGTGAACAATGATCATTATAAATGTGACACATGACAAACTGCATCAGCAAAATGACTGAAACTCATTCACAACATTAATGCACTTTCGGTAAGCGAAACTCATTTAGATATATAATCTTTAGAAGACTTCCATTCCCACATTCAATTATTTGCTACCTCGACATTGCGTCTATGTACATTCCAGCTACTTCTGTTTTCACATAACAAAGGACCGGTGAAACATAAGTCAAAATTAAAGGTAAAAATTGAATGTTATGTAACACTTAGACCATTATTATAACGTTTCTTTCCTTGTGTAACATATTACAGGTAGAGCCATCTCTGGGCAGCACAAACTGTCGTTTATTGTTAATGTTGACAATGTTCCACCTAGCGGAAGATCCGTATAACTAAATAGTGTTTCGTGTGTAACGCACGTTTCTAGCAGTAAATTAAGATATTACCGACGGCTCTAAAGTATTGCGTGCACGGTAATTAACATATTAAAATGAGAGGAGCTCTGGTTCTCCGTACACCAAGATAACGAAATTAAGAATAACAAAACACTGTCGATAAAGAAATCCCTCTAGGAGAACCAAAGACTGTAGTAATTAAAGACCAGAGATGACATGGACGTCTGCAATCTCCCACAACCTACACACTGAATTGTTAAGTCGCGCTTACACATCGGATATCTGTACATTCTATATAAATGTAACATAGAGGGTTTAGATATGTAGTTTCCCAGCCAGGTTCGTGATACATGCAATAGGGATACAGTCACGTGGTCACACAAACCGCCTTAAGAACTCCATCCTGATTCTATGGGACAGGAGGGTGCTAGCGTATTTAATATATAAAGTTATTCAAAAATTCAAATTAAAAGAAAAGAACATCTCGAAATATTCAACTAAATAAATAAATGATGTCCTTTAATTAGCTACAAGTGAGAAAATTCTTTCAAAATATATACAAAATGAAAACTATTTCTGAGACATTTTTTGTCATACTAATAAATTTTAGCTAGGTCGTCTTAATCAATTCAGATATATTACAATAAAAAAAGGCCCTGTTCGTAGCCATGCTCAGTATATATTGACAGCCTGGCCGGGTACCTATAGTTGACACAGTAGGTACCGAAAGCCCTGTACACACACAGACACACACACACAAACACGCACAAACACACACAAACCCACACAGCCATACACAAGCACCCACCCACTCGCCCACTAACACACACCCACACCCACCCACACACACATACAAAAGAACCCACTTAGGCACCACCCACACACAAGCACACGTGCTTACACACTGACACACACACACATACACACACACACACACACAAGCACCCACCTACCCACACACAAGCTCATGTGCATACACATTGACACACACACGCACACGCGCACACACATCCACACACTAGCACACGCGCACACACATGGACACACACGCACACATACGTCTATACCTCCGTAAACATTTTTCTTCGAATAGCTCCTCAAAATCATTTCTCCTCATCGGTGGTACTCTATTGCAAATGTCATTTAGACGGTCTTAATTACAGCAAATCGAAATCAACAGCTGAGTTTATGATCGCCATCTTGACTATTTACAATTCTTATGCGCGATTTTACCAACAAATATTAAAGATTTAACACGAGTTTACAATAGTTAAAACTAAACTTGGCTGGCCAAGTAGGTCAGGCTGTAGAACAACTGCCGTGCTAGGCGTCCCGTGTCCGATTCCCGGCCGTGGGTGTGGGGATTTTCCTCGGACCAGGATAGTTTCCCATCTTCCCCAGAGTCTGGAAGTATGAATGAGAGTGTGAATGTGTTTGTGTGTGTGTGTGTGTGTGTGTGTGGGAGGGGGGGTGTAAGTGGGTGTGTGTGATCCAATGATTAAAATCCAACGGAAAAAAAATTAAAAAAATTTGCGTCTCACCAACAAGTGTTAGCGTAACACTCGTGTTAAATCTGATGTTAAACTAACAAGCGGAAACTCTAATGTTAAGTCCTTAACAATTGTACATAGTCAAGATGGCGATCATGAATTCAGCTGTTGCTGCAGATTTGCTATATTTAAGACCGTCTAAATGGCATTCATATTAGAGTACGGCCCGTCAGGAGAAATGATTTTGAGGAACCATCCGAAAAAAAATGTTTTAGGGAGGTATAGACTCTG
Source organism: Mantis religiosa (assembly GCA_030765055.1). Taxonomy (NCBI): domain Eukaryota; kingdom Metazoa; phylum Arthropoda; class Insecta; order Mantodea; family Mantidae; genus Mantis; species Mantis religiosa. The sequence goes on along the minus strand of JAUKNK010000035.1, from coordinate 726,886 downwards.
GAAACATGTTGATATGAAGGTTACTGCGGAAGAACAAGAGAGGTTAGAACTTGCATCTAAAGGAATATGGCGATATCGCCAATGCTTCAAGTATGAATAACCTTGCGAGTTTTTAATTCACTGTATTATGTGGATTATACATTGTCCACCTCCCGTCTTGAAACGTTCAAGTCAATTGCCCTTTTTCGCTCCTCCTTTTTAATTTATGTAACACTGAGTTAGAACTTGCATCGAAAGGAATATGACTATCTCGCCTTAGGCTCAAGTATTACTAAGTTTGTTCTATCACCTCAGCAACACAAGTGTAGTTGGTTATTTGGAATAATTTAAATGTGATCAATGATCATTATAAGTGTGACACATGATAAACTGCACCAGAAAAATGCCTCAAGATCATTCACAACATTAATTAAGTTTCGGTAAGCGAAACTCATTTAGATATATAATCTTTAGAGGACTTCCCTTCCCACATTCAATTATTTGCTACCTCGCCATTGCGTATATGTACATTCTAGCTACTTCTGTTTTCACATAACAAAGGATCGGTGAAACATAAGTCAAAATTAAAGGTAAAAATTGAATGTTATGTAACACTTTGAACATTTTATAACGTTTCTTTCCTTGTGTAACATATTAAAGGTAGAGCCATCCATGGGCAGCACAAACTGTTGTTTATTGTTTATGAGCGACAATGTTTCACCTAGCGGAAGATCCGTATAACTAAATAATGTTTCGTGTGTAACGTACGTTTCTAGCAGTAAATTAAGATATTACTGATAGCTCTAAAGTATTGCTTGCACGGTAATTAATATATTAAAATTAGAGGACCTCTGGTTCTCCGTACACCAAGATATCGAAATTAAGAATTACAAAACACTGTCGATAAAGAAATCCCTCTAGGAGAACCAAAGACTGTAGTAATTAAAGACCAGAGATGACATGGACGTCTGCAATCTCCCACAACCACACACTAAATAGTTAAGTCGCGCTTACACATCGGATATCTGTCCATTCTATATAAATGTAACATAAGGGGTTTAGAGATGTAGTTTCCCAGCCAGGTTCGTGGTACATACAACAGGGATACAGTCACACGGTAACACAACCCGCCTTAAAAACTCCATCCTAATTCTATGGGACAGGAGGGTGCTAGCGTATATAATATATAAAGGTATTCGAAAATTGAAATTCAAAGATAAGAACATCTCGAAATAGTCAATTGAATAAATAAATGATGTCCTTTAACAAGTTATAAGCGAGAAAATTCTTTCAAAATATATACAAAATGAAAACTATTTCTGAGACATTTTTTGTCATACAAATAAATTTTAGCTAGGTCGTCTTAATCAAATCAGATATATTACAATAAAAAAAGGCCCTGTTCGTAGCCATGCTCAGTATATATTGACAGCCTGGCCGGGTACCCATAGTTGACACTGTAGGTACCGACAGCCCTGTACACACACAGACACACACACACACAAACACGCACAAACACACACACACCCACACAGCCATACACAAGCACCCACCCACTCACCCACTAACACACACCCACACCCACCCACACACACATACACAAGAACCCACTTAGGCACCCACCCACACACAAGCACACGTGCTTACACACTGACACACACACACACACACACACACATACACAAGCACCCACCTACCCATACACAAGCTCATGTGCATACACATTGACACACACATGCACACGCGCACACACATCCACACATTAGCACACGCGCATACACATGGACACACACGCACACATACGTCTATACCTCCGTAAACATTTTTCTTCGAATAGCTCCTCAAAATCATTTCTCCTCATCGGTTCTACTCTATTGCAAATGTCATTTAGACGGTCTTAATTATAGCAAATCGAAATCAACAGCTGAGTTTATGCTCGCCATCTTGACTATTTACAATTCTTATGCCCGATTTTACAAAGAAATATTAAAGATTTAACACGAGTTTACAATAGTTAAAACTAAACTTGGCTGGCCCAGTAGGTCAGGCTGTAGAACAACTGCCGTGCTAGGCGTCCAGTGTCCGATTCCCGGCCGTGGGTGTGGGGATTATTCTCCGACCAGGATAGTTCCCCATCTTCCCCAGAGTCTGGAAGTATGAATGAGAGTGTGAATGTGTTTGTGTGTGTGTGTGTGTGTGTGTGTGTGGGTGGGTGGGTGGGAGGGTGGGTGGGTGGGTGGGTGGGTGGGTGTGATCTAATGATTAATATCCAACGGAAAAAAAAATTAAAAAAATTTGCGTCTCACCAACTAGTGTTAGCGTAACACTCGTGTTAAATCTGATGTTAAACTAACAAGCGGAAATTCTAATGTTAAGTTCTTAACAATTGTACATAGTCAAGATGGCGGTCATGAATTCAGCTGTTGCTGCAGATTTGCTGTATTTAAGACCGTCTAAATGGCATTCATATTAGAGTACGGCCCATCAGGAGAAATGATTTTGAGGAACCATCTGAAAATAATGTTTTAGGGAGGTATAGACTCTGGAAACATGTTGATATGAAGGTTACTGCGGAAGAACAAGAGAGGTTAGAACTTGCATCTAAAGGAATATGGCGATATCGCCTATGCTTCAAGTACGAATAACCTTGCGAGTTTTTAATTCACTGTATTATGTGGATTATATATTGTCCACCTCCCGTTCAAGGCAATTGACCTTTTTCGCTTCTTCTTTTAAATTTATGTAACACTGAGTTAGAAATTGCATCCAAAGGAATATGACTATCTCGCCTTAGCTTCAAGTATTACTAAGTTTGTTCTATCACCTCAGCAACACAAGTGTAGTTGGTTATTTGGAATAATTTAATTGTGATCAATGATCATTGTAAGTGTGACACATGATAAACTGCTTCAGAAAAATGTCTGAAGATCATTCACAACATTAATGCACTTTCGGTAAGCGAAACTCATTTACATATATAATCTTTAGAAGACTTCCATTCCCACATTCAATTATTTGCTACCTCGACATTGCGTCTATGTACATTCTAGCTACTTCTGTTTTCACATATCAAAGGATCGCTGAAACATAAGTCGAAATTAAAGGTCAAAATTGAATGTTATGTAACACTTTGAACATTATTATAACGTTTCTTACCTTGTGTAACATATTACAGGTAGAGCCATGTATGGGCAGCACAAACTGTTGTTTATTGTTTATGAGCGACAATGTTTCACCTAGCGGAAGATCCGTATAACTAAATAATGTTTCGTGTGTAACGTACGTTTCTAGCAGTAAATTAAGATATTACTGATGGCTCTAAAGTATTGCTTGCACGGTAATTAATATATTAAAATGAGGGGACCTCTGGTTCTCCGTACACCAAGATAACGAAATTAAGAATAACAAAACACTGTCGATAAAGAAATCCCTCTAGAAGAACCAAAGACTGTAGTAATTAAAGACCAGAGATGACATGGACGTCTGCAATCTCCCACAACCTACACACTGAATTGTTAAGTCGCGCTTACACATCGGATATCTGTCCATTCTATATAAATGTAACATAAAGGGTTTAGAGATGTAGTTCCCCAGCCAGGTTCGTGGTACATGCAATAGGGATACAGTCACGTGGTCACACAAACCGCCTTAAAAACTCCATCCTAATTCTATGGGACAGGAGGGTGTTAGCGTATATAATATATAAAGTTATCCGAAAATTGAAATTAAAAGAAAAGAACATCTCGAAATATTCAATTGAATAAATAAATGATGTCCCTTAACTAGTTACAAGTGAGAAAATTCTTTCAAAATATATACAAAATGAAAACAATTTCTGAGACATTTTTTGTCATACAAATAAATTTTAGCTAGGTCGTCTTAATCAAATCAGATATATTACAATAAAAAAAGGCCCTGTTCGTAGCCATGCTCAGTATATATTGACAGCCTGGCCGGGTACCCATAGTTGACACTGTAGGTACCGACAGCCCTGTACACACACAGACACACACACACACAAACACGCACAAACACACACACCCACACAGCCATACACAAGCACCCACCCACTCACCCACTAACACACACCCACACCCACCCACACACACATACACAAGAACCCACTTACGCACCCACCCACACACAAGCACACGTGCTTACACACTGTCACACACACACACACACACACACACATACACACAAGCACCCACCTACCCACACACAAGCTCATGTGCATACACATTGACACACACATGCACACGCGCACACACATCCACACACTAGCACACGCGCACACACATGGACACATACGCACACATACGTCTATACCTCCGTAAACATTTTTCTTCGAATACCTCCTCAAAATCATTTCTCCTCATCGGTGGTACTCTATTGCAAATGTCATTTAGACGGTCTTAATTATAGCAAATCGAAATCAACCGCTGAGTTTATGCTCGCCATCTTGACTATTTACAATTCTTATGCCCGATTTTACCAACAAATATTAAATATTTAACACGAGTTTACAATAGTTAAAACTAAACTTGGCTGGCCCAGTAGGTCAGGCTGTAGAACAACTGCCGTGATAGGCGTCCCGTGTCCAATTCCCGGCCGTGGGTGTGGGGATTTTTCTCCGACCAGGATAGTTCCCCATCTTCCCCAGAGTCTGGAAGTATGAATGAGAGTGTGAATGTGTTTGTGTGTTTGTGTGTGTGTGTGTGTGTGGGGGGGGGTGTGGGTGGGTGTGTGTGATCTAATGATTAAAATCCAACGGGAAAAAAATTTAAAAAAAATTGCGTCTCACCAGCAAGTTTTAGCGTAACACTCGTGTTAAATCTGATGTTAAACTAACAAGTGGAAATTCTAATGTTAAGTCCTTAACAATTGTACATAGTCAAGATGGCGATCATAAATTCAGCTGTTGCTGCAGATTTGCTATATTTAAGACCGTCTAAATGGCATTCATATTAGAGTACGGCCCATCAGGAGAAATGATTTTGAGGAACCATCAGAAAAAAAAATACTTTAGGGAGGTATAGACTCTGGAAACATGTTGATATGAAGGTTACTGCTGAAGAACAAGAGAGGTTAGAACTTGCATCTAAAGGAATATGGCGATATCGCCTATGCTTCAAGTATGAATAACTTTGCGAGTTTATAATTCACTGTATTATGTGGATTATACATTGTCCACTTCGCGTCTTGAAACGTTCAAGTCAATTGCCCTTTTTCGCTCCTCCTTTTAAATTTATGTAACACTGAGTTAGAACTTGCATCGAAAGGAATATGACTATCTCGCCTTAGGCTCAAGTATTACTAAGTTTGTCCTATCACCTCAGCAACACAAGTGTAGTTGGTTATTTGGAATAATTTAATTGTGATCAATGATCATTATAAGTGTGACACATGATAAGCTGCATCAGCAAAATGACTGAAACTCATTCACAACATTAATGCACTTTCGGTAAGCGAAACTCATTTAGATATATAATCTTTAGAAGACTTCCATTCCCACATTCAATTATTTGCTACCTCGATATTGCGTGTATGTACATTCTAGCTACTTCTGTTTTCACATAACAAAGGATCGGTGAAACGTAAGTCAAAATTAAAGGTCAAAATTGAATGTTTTGTAACACTTAGACTATTATTATAACGTTTCTTTCCATGTGTAAGATATTACAGGTAGAGCCATCTATGGGCAGCACAAACAGTTGTTTATTGATTATGAGCGATAATGTTTCACCTAGCGGAAGATCCGTATAACTAAATAATGTTTCGTGTGTAACGTACGTTTCTAGCAGTAAATTAAGATATTACTAATGGCTCTGAAGTATTGCTTGCACGGTAATTAATATATTAAAATGAGAGGACCTCTGGTTCTCCGTACACCAAGATAACGAAATTAAGAATAACAAAACACTGTCGATAAAGAAATCGCTCTAGGAGAATCAAAGACTGTAGTAATTAAAGGCCAGAGATGATATGGACGTCTGCAATCTCCCACAACCCACACACTAAATAGTTAAGTCGCGCTTACACATCGGATATCTGTCCATTCTATATAAACGTAACATAAAGGGTTTAGAGATGTAGTTTCCCAGCCAGGTTCGTGGTACATACAACAGGGATACAGTCACGCGGTAACACAATCCGCCGTAAAAACTCCATCCTAATTCTATGGGACAGGAGGTTGTAAGCGTATATAATATATAAAGGTTTTCGAAAATTGAAATTGAAAGACAAGAACATCTCGAAATAGACAATTGAATAAATAAATGATGCCCTTTAACCAGTTATAAGTGAGAAAATTCTTTCAAAATATATACAAAATGAAAACTATTTCTGAGATTTTTTTTTACATACATAAATTTTAGCTAGGTGGTCTTAATCAAATCAGATATATTACAATAAAAAAAGGCCCTGTTCGTAGCCATGCTCAGTATATATTGACAGCCTGGCCGCGTACCCATAGTTGACACAGTAGGTCCCGACAGCCCTGTACACACACAGACACACACACACACACACAAACACGCACAAACACACACACACCCACACAGCCATACACAAGCACCCACCCACTCACCCACTAACACACACCCACACCCACCCACACACACATACACAAGAACCCACTTAGGCACCCACCCACACACAAGCACACGTGCTTCCACACTGACACACACACACACACACACACATACACAAGCACCCACCTACCCATACACAACCTCATGTGCATACACATTGACACACACATGCACACGCGCACACACATCCACACACTAGCACACGCGCACACACATGGACACACACGCACACATACGTCTATACCTCCGTAATTATTTTTCTTCGAATACCTCCTCAAAATCATTTCTCCTCATTGGTTGTACTCTATTGCAAATGTCATTTAGACGGTCTTAATTATAGCAAATCGAAATCAACAGCTGAGTTTATGCTCGCCATCTTGACTATTTACAATTCTTATGCCCGATTTTACCAACAAATATTAAAGATTTAACACGAGTTTACAATAGTTAAAACTAAACTTGGCTGGCCCAGTAGGTCAGGCTGTAGAACAACTGCCATGCTAGGCGTCCCGTGTCCGATTCCCGGACGTGGTTGTGGGGATTTTCCTCCGACCGGGATAGTTCCCCATCTTCCTCAGAGTCTGGAAGTATGAATGAGAGTGTGAATGTGTTTGTGTGTGTGTGTGTGTGTGGGGGGGGGGGGGGGGTGTGGGTGGGTGTGTGTGATCCAATGATTAAAATCCAGCGGAAAAAACGTTAAAAAATTTTGCGTCTTACCAACAAGTGTTAGCGTAACACTCGTGTTAAATCTGATGTTAAACTAACAAGTGGAAATTCTAATGTTAAGTCCTTAACAATTGTACATAGTCAAGATGGCGGTAATGAATTCAGCTGTTGCTGCAGAATTGCTATATTTAAGACCGTCTAAATGGCATTCATATTAGAGTACGGCCCATCAGGAGAAATGATTTTGAGGAACCATCCGAAAAAAAATGTTTTGGGGAGGTATAGACTCTGGAAACATGTTGATATGAAGGTTACTGCGGAAGAACAAGAGAGGTTAGAACATGCATCTAAAGGAATATGGCGATATCGCCTATGCTTCAAGTATGAATAACTTTGCGGGTTTTTAATTCACTGTATTATGTGGATTATACATTGTCCACCTCCCGTCTTGAAACGTTCAAGTCAATTGCTCTTTTTCGCTCCTTCTTTTAAATTTATGTAACACTGAGTTAGAACTTGCATCGAAAGGAATATGACTATCTCGCCTTAGGCTCAAGTATTACTAAGTTTGTTCTATCACCTCAGCAACACAAGTGTAGTTGGTTATTTGGAATAATTTAAATGTGATCAATGGTCATTATAAGTGTGACACATGATAAAGTGCATCAACAAAATGCCTGAAAATCATTCACAACGTTAATGTACTTTCGGTAAGCGAAACTCATTTAGATATATAATCTTTAGAAGACTTCCATTCCCACATTCAATTATTTGCTACCTCGACATTCCGTCTATGTACATTCTAGCTACTTCTGTTTTCACATAACAAAGGATCGGTGAAACATAAGTCAAAATTAAAGGTAAAAATTGAATGTTATGTAACACTTAGACCATTATTATAAAGTTTCTTTCCTTGTGTAACATATTACAGGTAGAGCCATCTATGGGCAGCACAGACTGTTGTTTATTGTTTATGAGCGACAATGTTTCACCTAGCGGAAGATCCGTATAACTAAATAATGTTTCGTGTGTAACGTACGTTTCTAGCAGTAAATTAAGATATTACTGATGGCTCTGAAGTATTGCTTGCACGGTAATTAATATATTAAAATGAGAGGACCTCTGGTTCTTCGTACACCAAGATAACGAAATTAAGAGTAACAAAACACTGTCGATAAAGAAATCCCTCTAGGAGAACCAAAGAGTGTAGTAATTAAAGACCAGAGATGACATGGACGTCTGCAATCTCCCACAACCTACACACTAAATAGTTAAGTCGCGCTTACACATCGGATATCTGTCCATTCTATATAAATGTAACATAAAGGGTTTAGAGATGTAGTTCCCCAGCCAGGTTCGTGGTACATGCAACAGGGATACAGTCACACGGTAACACAAACCGCCGTAAAACTCCATCCTAATTCTATGGGACAGGAGGGTGCTAGCGTATATAATATATAAAGGTTTTCGAAAATTGAAATTGAAAGATAAGAACATCTCGAAATAGTCAATTGAATAAATAAATGATGCCCTTTAACAAGTTATAAGTGAGAAAATTCTTTCAAAATATATACAAAATGAAAACTATTTCTGAGACATTTTGTATGTTTGCGCCATGATCGTCATTTGTTTGTCGGGGGCATGAATATTTCACTTGGCGCCGGCTATGCGGCAAACTGGTCATGTGACCAGCCAGCGCGCATGAAAATAGGCTTTTTCCGGTTGCCAGATCAGACATGTTTGAGACATGTAGAAGATAGGTGTTGTGTTTCGCGGTGTGGCTGAGTGCAACGTTGTTGCAATGAAAAGACGTTTTTTAGTTTATCTAAATGTTAAATATGGCTAGTGCATTCCGCACTGAACGTTTCAGCTGAACTTTATTTCTTGTACTATATAGAATTATTCAAAATTCCTTTGCAAGCTTTGGGAATGATTCCGTTACATCAAAAGAGCAATAAATTTATGGAAGTATATGTTCCATCATTATTCTTTCTTGGGATTAGTGAAGGCTTAAGTTCATAAACCGTCAACATATAAAGCTCAAAATAGAGGCCGGTAACATCATTCTCATTACTTTAAAATGGGACAGCTTCTCCCATTTGTTCTAACGCAAAATAGCGGATCATTGCTTGTCTCGTCAGTTTACATTTCTGATCATACTAAGTTTCTAATATTTTTAATTAAAATTTTCCTCGACGCGCAACATGGGCTGTTGTTAGTCCTTCTGCTGCAGCACAGCCTGGACATCAGCAACAGTTTTGGATTAATATCTGTACTGTAATTGTACGTGAATCTCTTCTCGTCTCTATACATTTCTACATTTCCTACATGAAGATCTGCTCCTGTAAGTAGCAGAAAAGATGTTTGTGCATTGCGGTTCTCCAGCACATTTTAGCAGCACTACTGTTGTTGGGAATTTCCTCACCTGGAGTTGTTAGATTGGCCCTCGGAGGATTTTGAACGTTAACCCGTATAATGAACTTTGAAAGATCTGCTTCTATGAACTTTGGAACAGGACTTTGAATGCATTGATAAATCGCGGCCACATGCGCATGCATTACCTCGAAGCATTAAGTTGGAAAGCTATTCGGAACCAAATTTCTGATTGGACGATGCAGCTATTGTGGCTATTCCAGCCGTGTGTGTCTAATTAAGTGCGAATAGATAGAGCGGAAGTTGACCGGTAGAACCTCAGAAGAAATCAAGGTCATGGCTTTCAATTTTTCTATCTGTTCATTAGATCTTTACCGCGAATTGAAGACATGACCGGAAAAATGGGCTAAACCTCAAAATAAAGTATTTTGCAATAAGTGCTGCCCTCTGTTGTTGCAGCAGAGAGCTAACTTCTCTAGTGCTGGTCTATCCTCCTGCAATCATATTACGCTAAATAGAGGTGAAGTTCTTGCGTTTTGTAATATGCTATTTCTATGATGACAAAAATGGGCTAACCTGTTCATACTCTCTGCCTGCCACCTGGTGGTCATTCATACATTTTTGCCTTGTGATCATGTCTTCGGCATCATAGAGAAAAAAGAAGAGGCTAGCAGCTTACATTTATCTTCAAGATCAGTGGATGGAGCAAGTGAAAAAAATCCAGGGTAAGGAATCATTTTCATGTTGTCAGAATGACAACTAACATATTCATATCTACAAAGCCTGTTCTTGATAAAGTACAGGAAGGAGCAGTTTCAGAATCTGGGCCAAAGGTACTCCAAGGTGACATGCATGAGAGTACCGCTTTAAGCTATATTTTAAATACACTTACGGTGGTATTGAGGATTGACACTTTGGACATTAGAAGGAAAATATCTTGCAAACTGTCGCTTACTAATGTGCCATTTACTCCAAAATACAATGGTCCAAAACCTATAAATCCTGTAAAATTAAAGGACCTACAGGATCCGATGAATTATATCCCATCAATTTTTCATGAGTATTATAAAGCTCTTGATTTTGAGACTACAGCTTCTCAGAATATTACTAATGAAGCAATTTTCGATCAGCCTGACTACAGCTAAGAGCTCGTACCTACTTTTCAAAATGATATACTTATTTAAAAATGTAATAATCCAAAGTTTATCATGTTTAAAGATGCTAAAAGACATATTTAACTATTAGTTTCAACTAAAATGTACGTCAAATAAATTTAGCATAAAACTTAAGTAATTACTGACGAATGTCTTCACTTTATTCACCTTATTTTATTGTTATTGATGTTATTACATCAGTCATGTTTTGGGGTCTATTAAGGATGATACTGATAAAATACACTGTATTCTGAGATCCATATTCTCAGAAATGAAATAAAATAACGTTAACAATTTCATTCAGCCTGATTCATAAAACAATTCTTTTCTTCATTTTTACAAAATGAGGATTAACCCGTTTCTCCGGACAAGTCGCCAATTCAACATTTGGCTACTCCAAAGCCCGTTCGGGAACAAAGACTCTGCTGAGTGGCGGACCTACGTTCTCTTTCACATGACAAGAAATACCTAGCCATGGGCAATTTATACAATGGGACTAACAGCAGTCTGACTGCAGCCTTTTGTGAGATTAATGAACACTTCCCAAGTGTACTCCATCATTATAATTGGATACAAGTTGCAAAAATTCTCAGCTGTAAACATCCTGAGTTTAATATATCTACGCACACAGTTCCGAAATCCCCGAGTAAATAACTCATGCACGAGACATCTTCTCTTGGTCACAAAATATTTCAGCTTTGTCTATTGGCTTAGTTTTCACTGCGGCTGCTAGTTATCTTCACTTCCTGGAAACAAAATAAAATTAACTAACTGTTGAAGGTCACATCTACAAATTTTCATCCAGGTCTGTAAATATTAGAACCCTTCCTTCGCAGCATAACATATGACAGACCGCGCCATCTCTCGGCGTCAATGCGCACTCTTTAAAAGAACGCTCCATACTTTGTGAACCAGCATTACCCTTTGGCGGAAATCAGAGTAAGTAAAACTATAAAACTTTTATAATACCTGTTTATAATAGAAAGTCAATGCATTCATAACACTTTCGCGAGCCACTCTTAAACAAATGCTTATTTTGCGTTCTGATCGCACTTGCAAGTAAACATCTTCAAAAAATTGCTTGAGTACACATTTCGTTGTGGATACAAGGTCTATACAGCAGAAGAAGTGGTAGATAACGTTTAACTTATGTGCCGTAACTTAAACTGCATGGCATTGCAATTAATAAAACAAAAGTAACACTAGGCATTCCGAAATACTGATAAACCCTCACGCAAATGTAAGGCAGAATTTTGATAATCTTATTCCTTTAATGACGTTTAAGATAAAGCAAAAAGAGGTTCTAAAAATGTGAGGCCCTATATTCAGATACAACTAATTATAAATTCTCCTCCACAGGAGATATCTTGATACAGAAGCCAAAAAGGAAACAATCTTTTTATCGACACTCTCTTGTTGTCGACAGATTGCTCTGCCTGTGGTTTTTTATTGCGATAAAGTCTTAACCTGGTTTGCTATTATTTATAGACTTCTTTGACCAACTCTAGTTATAATGTACAGATATTTCGTAAATTTAATTGATTATTTTGAGCAAGAAAAAACTGCAGCGACAGTGTGTACTGAAACATTATCAATACAACAAATTGTAGTGTGGTAGAGTGGAACCAATGTAAAGAGGCTGCTCAGTTATGCGCATCTTGCACAACCGAATATTGTAGATATACTGTTTCATTCAGTATTGATCTGCCCGACCCTTTTGTTATTTGTATTTTATTAGAACTTCAGCTCGTTTGGACATTCTCTTCCCCTCTTATAAACTCCTCGCAGGCATACGATCTGTGGCTTTCTGCGCTAAGTACCTAGGTATCTCGGAGGAATTAATAAAGGAAACGAAACACGGGACAGTATGTGCCAGATACCGTAGATCACAAAAAGAGGTGGAGTACCTAAAGAACGTGTGTTCCACCAGCCTTGGTAGCGTAGATGGTATCATGTCTGCGTCACGTTCAACAGATCCTGAGTTCGAATCTCGGTCAGGGTGGTTTACCTAGATACGCTTTTATCGGGGTATTTCCTTATCCTGAAAGACGAATGTCGGGTAACTCTAAGCTCCAGGGACCCCGGACGCGTTGAGCATCATTACATCCATTTCATTCGTCGTCCGAAATGATTGAATGTTGGAGGACGTAAATTAAAAAAAAAACGTGTGGTCCAATACATTTTGCACTGCAGGAGTTGCGCAAAGAGGATGGCGTCAGGCGCCGACGTAAAATAAGAACTTCTTGGAGCGAGCATCCGTGCCATATGTCTACTACCCGCTTCGCCGATGGCAATTTAATCCCTTCAGGGGCCGGAAACGGATACTTAATAAACAGAACAAGACATTTAAAATGTTAGATGCGGTAAAAACGCATCATAATTACAATTCCGTATCTTCTGTATTTATTACGATATTTAAACAAAACCAAAACTGGTTTAAAACTCATTAAAGGCAGTATATATCTACAGTAAGAATAAAGTAGAGACTACATTAATAAATCGTTGAAATTTCACTAATTTCTTACACTATAGCAAAAGCCATTCTTTGCAAATAGCAAATACCAAAACAGTCAGACAGATCACCACTGAATCAAAAAATATATCTGCAACATTCGGTTGCGAAATTTGCGCATAAATGAGCAGCTTCTTTAGATAAGTTCCACTCTACCACACTACAACTTGTTGGATAGATATTGTGTCAGTACACACTGTAGCTGCACTTTTGTCTTCCTCAAAATAATCAATTAAATGTAAGAAATATCTGTACATTATAACTAGAGTTGGTCATAAAAGTCTCTAAATAATAGCAAAGCATGTTAAGACCTCTATCGCAATAAAAAACCACAGGCAGAGCAATCTCTCGACAGGATGAAGTCCGTAAAAAGATTGTTTCCTTTGTTGGTTCTGTACCAACATATCTCTCGTGGGGACAATTTATAATTAGTTGTATGCAATTATAATGCCTCACAATTTTATACGCTATTTTGCTTTACCATAAACGTCATAAACGGAATAAGATTATCAAAACTCTGCCTTGCATTTGCGTGAGGCGATTATCAATTTTTCGAGGTGCCTATTGTGACATTTAAATTATTTATTTATTGCAATGCCATGTAATTTATGTGACGGCCATAGGTACTGAACTTTTGATCGTTATCTACTACTTCTTCTGGTGTATAGACTTTGTATCCACAACGAAGTGTGTACTGAAGCAATTATATGATTTTTTATAACTTGGACCAGAAACTAAAATAAGCATTTGTTTAAGAGTGGGTTGCAAAAGTGGTATCAGTGATTTGACTTTCTATTAAAACAGATATTATATAAAAGCCATAGTTTTAGTTACACTGATTTTTCGCCACGAGGAAATGTTAGTTAAAAGGAATGGAGGGATCTGCTACAAAGTGCGCCTTCGTGCCGAGACATGTGGACTAACAGCAGTGTGACTGCAGACTTTTGGCACATTAATGAAAACTTCCCAACTGTACTCATCATTATAATTGCATACAAGTTCCAACAAAAACTTCAAAAACATCAAAAGTCTAAACTATCCACGCATACAGTTCCGAAATCTCCGACTAAATACCAATGCAGGAGACATCTTCTCTGACTCATAAATATTTCATCTTTGGTTATTGTCTTAGATTTATACTGTGGCTGCCAGTTATCTTCACGTACTGGAAAGAATTTAAACCTAACCAACTGCTGAAAGCCCCAGCTACAAACTGTTAGCCATCTCTGTAAATATTAAAACCACTCTCTCGCAGCAGAACACATGACAAGCTCTGCCATCTCTCGGCAACAAGGCGCACTTTGTAAAGGAACTCTCCATACTTTAGAACCAACATTTCCCCCTGGTGGAAAATCAGTGTAACTAAAACTATCGCTCTTATATAATATATGTTTTAATAGAAAGTGAATGCACTCATACTACTTTTGCGACCGACTCTTAAACAAACGCTTATTTTAGCTCCTGATCCAAGTTTAAAGAAACAAATCAAGCAATTGCTTCAGTACACACTTCGTTGTAGATACAAGGTCTATACAGCAGAAGAATCGGTAGATAACGATTAAGAGGTCAGTACTTATGTGCCGTCACTTAAATTACATGGCACTCCAATAAATAAATTAAAAGTCGCAGTAGCCATTTCGAAATGCTGATAAACGCCTACCGCAAATGCAAGGCAGGGTTTTGATAAGCTTATTCCGTTTTATGACATTAAAGGGAATGAAAAAAACAGTTTATAAACATGCGATGCATTATAATTGTAATTTACCTCCACGGGATAGATGTTGATACAGAAGCCCAAAAGGAAACAATCTTTTTACCGATACCATCTTGTTTTCGCGATGTATCTCTGCCTGCCGATTTTATTCCCATAAAGTTCTTCACATGCTTTGCTATTATTTATAGACTTTTATGACTAACTCTAGTCATAAAGTACAGTAATTCCTTACATTTAATTCATTATTTTGAGCAAGACAAGTCTGCAGCTAAAGTGTGTGCTGACAAAATATCAGTCTGAAAAGTTGTAGTGTGGTAGAGTGGAACTTATCTAAAGAAGCTGCTTATTTATGAGCACCTTTCGCAAACGAAAACTGTAGATATATTGTTTCATTCAGTGCTGATCTGCCTGGCTGTTTTGCTATTTGTATTTAATAAGAATTTCGCCTCGTTTGGACATTCTCTTCCCCTCTTAAAAATTCCTCTCAGTCATACGATCTTTGGATTTCTGCGAAAAGTAACTAGATATTTCGGAGGAATTAATAAAGCAAACGAAACACGGGAGGGTATGTGCCAAATACAATAGATCACAATAAGGAGCAAAGTACCCAAAGAACAAGTATTCGCCCGCTTTGGTAGCGTATATGGTAGCATGTCTGCCTCACGTTCAAGGGGTGCCGAGTTCGAATTTCGCTCAGGGTGACTTACCTAGATAAGGTTTTTAAACGGGGTTTTCCCTTATCCTGAAAGACGAATGTCAGGTAACTAAGCGCCATGGACCCCGGACGCATTGCGGATCATTTCATCCATCTCATTCATCGTCCGAAATGACTGAGTGTTGAAGGACGTAAGTTAAATAAAAATCTGTGTTCCAATACATTTTGCACTGCAGGAGTTGCGCAAAGAGGACGGCGTCCGGCGCCGAAGTAAAATAAAAACTTCTCGGATCAAGCATCCGTGCCATATTGCTAGTACATTCCGCACTGAACGTTTCAGCTGAACTTTATTTCTTGTACTACATAGAATTATTCAAAATTACTTTGCAAGCTTTGGGAATGATTCCGTTACATCAAAAGAGCTATCAATTTATGGAAATATATGTTCCATCATTATTCTATCCTTGGGATTAGTGAAGGCTTAAGTTCATAAACCATCAACATATAAAGCTCAAAATAGAGTCCGGTAACATCATTCTCATTACTTTAAAATGGGACAGCTTCTCCCTTTTGTTCTAACTCAAAATACCGAACTATTGCTTGTCTCGTCAGTTTACATTTCTGATCATACTAAGTTTCTAATATTTTTAATTAAAATTTTCCACGACGCGCAACATGGGCTGTTGTTAGTCCTACTGCTGCAGTTCGGCCTGGACATTAGCAACAATTTAATATCTGTACTGTAATTGCACGTGAACCTACGTTCGTCTCTATACATTTCTACGTTTCCCACATGAAGATCAGCTCCTGTAAGTAACAGAAAAGAGGTTGTTTGTGCACGGCGGTTCTCCAGCACATTTTAGCAGCACTATTGTCGTTGGGAATTTCCTCACCTGGAGTTGTAGATTGGCCCTAGGAGGATTTTGTACGTTAACCCGGATAATGAGCTTTGAAAGATCTGCTTCTATGAACTTTGGAACAGGCTTTTGAAATCATTGATGAATCGCGGCCACATGCGCATGCATTACCTCGAAGCATTAAGTTGGAAAGCTATTCGGAACCAAATTTCTGATTGGACGATGCAGCTATTGTGACTATTCCAGCCGTGTGTGTCTAATTAGGTGTGAATAGGTAGAGCGGAAGTTGACCGGTACAACCTCAGAAGAAATCAAGGTCATGGCTTTGAATTTTTCTATCTGTTCATTAGATCTTTACCGAGAATTGAAGACATGACCGGAAAAATGGGCTAAACCTCAAAATAAAGTATTTTGCAATAAGTGCTGCCCTCTGTTGTTGCAGCAGAGAGCTAACTTCTCTAGTGCTGGTCTATCCTCCTGCAATCATATTACGCTAAATAGAGGTGAAGTGTTTGCGTTTTGTGATATGCTATTTGTATGATGACAAAAATGGGCTAACCTGTTCATACTCTCTGCCTGCCACCTGGTGGTCATTCATACATTTTTGCCTTGTGATCATGTCTTCGGCATCATAGAGAAAGAAGAAGAGGCAAGCAGCTTACATTTATCTTCAAGATCAGTGGATGGAGCAAGTGAAAAAAATCCAGGGTAAGGAATCATTTTCATGTTGTCAGAATGACAACTAACATATTCATATCTACAAAGCCTGTTCTTGATAAAGTACAGGACGGAGCAGTTTCAGAATCTGGGCGAAAGGTACTCCAAGGTGACATGCATGAGAGTACCGCTTTATGCTATATTTTAAATACACTTCCGGTGGTATTGAGGATTGACACTTTGGACATTAGAAGGAAAATATCTTGCAAACTGTCGCTTACTAATGTGCCATTTACTCCAAAATACAATGGTCCAAAACCCATAAATCCTGTAAAATTAAAGGACCTACAGGATCCGATGAATTATATCCCATCAATTTTTCATGAGTACTATAAAGCTCTTGATTTTGAGACTACAGCTTCTCAGAATATTTCTGATGAAGCAATGTTCGATCAGCCTGACCACGGCTAGAAGCTTGTACCTACTTTTTCAAAATGATAAACTTAATAAAATATTTAATAATCCAAAGTTTACCATGTTTAAAGATGCTAAAAGACATATTTAATTATTAGTTTCACCTAAAAGGTACGTAAAATGTATTTAGCATAAAACTTAAGTAATTGCTGACGAATGTTTTCACTTTATTCTCCCTATCTTATTGTTATTGATGTTATTACATCAGTCATGTTTTGGGGTCTATTAAGGATGATACTGATAAAATACACTGTATTCTGAGATCCATATTCTCAGAAATGAAATAAAAATAACGTTAACAGTTTCTTTCAGCCTCACAATGCTTTTCTTCATTTTTAAAAAATGTGGGTTAATCCGCTTTTCCTGACAAGTCTTCAATTCAACATTTGGCTACTCCAAAGCCCGTTCGGGAACAAAGACTGCGCTGCGAGACGAACCTAAGTTCTCTTTCACATTACAAGAAATACCTAACCGTGGGCAATTTATACAATAGGACTAACAGCAATGTGACTGCAGACTTTTGTGAGATTAATGAACACTTCCCAACTGTACTCAACATTTTAATAGCATACAAGTTACAACAAACTTATCTTAAAAGCCTACTGTAGTTTAATGTACCCACGCACACAGTTCCGAAATCCCCGACTAAATAACTGATGCAGGAGACTTCCTCTCTGACGCATAACTATTTCATCTTTGTCTATTGGCTCAGTTTTCACTGTGGCTGCTACTTTTCTTCAGGTGCTGGAAACATATTAAACCTAACCAAGTGCTTAAAGTCAGAACCACAAATTGTTAGCCAGGTCTGTAAATATTAGAACTATTCCTTCGCAGCATAACATATGACAGACGGCGCCATCTCTCGGCATCAATGCGCACTCTTTAAAAGAACGCTCCATACTTTGTGAATCAACATTACCCTTTGGCGGAAAATCAGAGTAAGTAAAACTATAAAACTTTTATAATACCTGTTTATAATAGAAAGTCAAAGCACTCATAATACTTTCGCGAGCCACTCTTAAACAAATGCTTATTTTGCGTTCTGAGCCAACTTGAAAGTAAACATCTTCAAAAAATAGCTTTAGTACACACTTCGTTGTAGATACAAGGTCTATACAGCAGAAGAATTGGTAGATAACGATTAAAGGGTCTGGACTTATGTGCCTTCATTTAAATTACATGGCATTCCAATAAATAAATTAAAAGTCACCCTAGCCATTTCGAAATACTGATTCCCACGAATACAACAATAACAAGTCATTCAACCCATTCCCTCCATCCCTCAAACCCATCTGTTCCACCCATCTCATCCATCTAACCATCCGTCAATCCATTCGTGCCTACCATCCTTCCATTCATCTATCCATTCTTCTCATCCATTCACCCAATTACTCAGATGTGTAAATTGAAACCACGCGTTCATCACGTCCATCCCGTCCTTTCAGTTCAATCCGTCCATTCAATCCATCTATCAGATCCATCCATTCAATTTATCCAATCCAAACAATACACTAATCCAATCATTATTTTGCATCCATCCGATCAGTCCCTGTCATTCTTTTCATCCATCCATCCATCCATGCATCCATCCAGCCAGCCAGCCATCCTTCCATCCATCCATCCATCCAGCCAGCCATCCATCCATCCATCCATCCATCCATCCAGCTAGCCATCCATCCATCCATCCATCCATCCATCCATCCATCCATCCATCCATCCATCCATCTAGTTCTCCAATATATAGTTTGTCCGTCCATCGTGACCGTCCAATCGGTCCATTCCGTTTATCCCGTCCAAACCGTTCGATTCGTCCAAACTATTTAAGCAGCCTATTCGTCCTTTCCGTCCAATTTATCCATCCCAAACATTCATGCAATTCATCCATTCTAGCCGTCTGTTATATCCAATCCACTCAATTCTATCCATCCGTCATTCCATTCATCCATACTTCTATACATTTTATTCACAAAATGTCAAATAAAGGAGTGTACCAGGATTACGTACACTTCCTTGAGCAGCTAGATGTCTCTGAATCACCTGCAACTCAAACATATTAATCTACAAAACGTCTTCTGTGGAATATAAAGGAGAGACTAGTGACTAATTCATTCTAGGCGTTGTCGGACTCTAGCCTAAGATACATATGTCCTCGATGGTAATACAGGTTGTGTTGAAAACATTCTATTAAAAAGACATCACTTAAGTTAATTCATGAAATTAGAATAGATCCAGTACATCTGATCCAGACTCAACTGCATATTGTTTCTTATCTTCAAGTTAATTAAATGGCTTTATTTCTTAACGGTGACAACTGGAGCTTTGCAAAGGATAGGTTATCTACAGATGCTTGTGTATATTAGAAATTTGTCAACAGCACAATTGAAAATGTTACACAGATCATAGCATATGGACTTTCACCGTAAATTTTCATATGCATAGTAGAATTCTATTCTCTATCTTTCTCACACACAAAACGTTTGATGAAGAAGGAAGGAATGTCGTTAGAAGGGCGGTAACTCTGTCACTAGGTGTCCCTTCTAGTTCTGGTCTCAAGCGCAGATGAAATAGGAGAGACGCCAGCCAAAATCCTGGAATTGAGGTCAAAATAGCTGTAACAAAGGATTATAACTTGACGTGAAGTAATTCAAAATGTTGAAAATGAGCTGAAATCTTGTAACAATAAGTATACAATGTTTTTGCGAAAATTGAACATAAATAAAACAAGAAATACCTCCAAACAAAATTCAGATTTTCTTGAGGTTGAGTTATTTGAGAGTGTCAGATTAGATTGTATTGTATTACATTTGGTGGAGGTCAGTGTCTCGCCCGGAAATCAGGCTAGGTTGTATGTAAAATCAGGTTGTTAGATGCTGCCTTAGAGTTTAAACTATATAGTGTTAAATGATTAAGTTCAGATTAAGTTTAGGTCCTCCAGTATTTGTCCAGGTTAATCGGATGGTGTTACGTTAGGTTACATATTAAATCAGAATGGATTAGATTAGTTTAGATTAATTTAGGCGGTGCTAGGTTAACTGAGGCTGTTTTGGTTACATGTTAAAGGACAATTAGTTTGGTACTCTCGGTACTGTCTATTTTGCATTTGTTGAAAATGAAGTTAGGTGAAATAATTTAAATGGTGTCAGCTTAGGTTAGATGTAAGGTTCTGTTACGTAGAGATCAGAAGTTACCAAACCAGGTGACATAGATGGTGTCAGTTGACTAGATCAAGTTGAGGTCAGAGTGTGTGAGAGTAGGTAACCTAGGTGCTTACAGACTGCATTAGATGCATTCATCACAGAAGCCGGGTGCACATCCTATACACTGAACCTCTCTGATACCTTCAGCCTAACTAAATTTGTATCCTCTCGTAATATTTCTTTCCGGCGTTAGGCTGATCACTCATCCTGGAATCTCTCTGATCAGGACACCTCTGATTCTCAACCTGTTGCCTACGGGCCTCGAGGTTTCGCGGTTCAACAGGCCCTATGTTCCACTTAAAGGAAATACAAAAATTCATTCATTCGTTTATTCATTGATTGATTGATTCATTCATTCATTCATTCCCAATATTTCTATCTTCTACAAGATCGACTAGCCAATTTGTATTAAAAATGTTAATGTTATATGGAATTCAATGCATCAGGTATTATACTTCTTCTCCATAAGGTATTAAACTGTTTACAGCTTTAACATAGGAAAGTTCAAAAATTAATAGGAGCTAAATGTTCAATTACTGTAAATGTTCCCTAAAAATGTCTGTATGCTAGTTGACACAATTAAAGGAGAGTGCTGCTACCCCAAGAATAGTACATTGGTTCGGCTCAGTGGTAATTCTGTCAAATCATTCGTTATTAAATTATGTATGCCCTAAGCTGCAGAAATTACGGTGGGCACTCGCAAATTTCTTCAGTTGACCTTACAGCACAGGTTGTGTAACATGGCGATACAATTAAACGAAAATAGAGTACTAAAAATGTAGGTTTACTTTTGAAGGCAGTATAATGTTGAGCTGAACCTGTTCCCTTATGGCAATCTTTCTCTCCCACTCCATATGAGGAGTCGTTCCAAGGTGGTGGTAGTTCACTGAGAATTCTAATTTTATTCCAGGTAAATAGTTTGCTTGGAAATTTTTCCATCAAGATAATTCATATGACTTCAGAAATTACTACCTTTAACATATGTTTACCCCATAATGTGCAATAAAAACCACTAATATAACTATGTAAACCTAAGATAAAGTTAGCACCATATTCTGACAATCACGACAAATTAAAACATAGATTTTGTGTATGTGTTTGTGTGTGTTTGTGTGTGTGTTCATAATATGGGCGAGAAATATCTAGTCAGCTAAATGAGCTTGAACTCACAGAACAGCAATAGGCCTAAGCCATCATTCATTCTTCTGAAGATATAAACATTTATTGAAATATATATTAATAAATTGGCTTCAAACTTTCACTGAAATCAGCGAATATGAAGGGAAGAATTGGTCCACTACAGAAGTATGCGAATAATCCAAAGTGAAATTCCCTCCAAAATTGGACAGCTTTTATGCTTGATACAGATGTAAAACTGAACTCATGGAGCGCAAAATGCTCTGCAATTAAAACTTGTGTTTACGGCAATACTAGTAATAGCATCGAGCAATGCGAATGCGTGCATTAAGAGAAAAATGGCACAAGTATCTATAATAACTATGTATGTCAATATTTACATGTTGCATATATCACAGTGCATGGCCTTTCTAACACAAAGCTTCCTAGCACTTTAACATTTAAATATTTTACAAATATTACAGAATGTTTTGTGGTGTAGTGTTGTGGTCAAGACAAGGTCACAGAAGCATGAGGGAAAGACTTCCCTTCTGTCAAATAATCGGAGGCACATACGGGGGCGAGTTGGTGCATCCACTGCATGTGACAAAGAGGGAGGATTGGAGAATGTATCTTTCTTTCATTCTGTTTCGTTAAGCACTTGCATGTTACATGACTTAAAGCAATGCCATCGGCAACCTGTACACACCTGCCTGCGTCTGTACTAAGAATAAACAGAATTAAAACGAAACCTAAATATTTATGTCTGCCACTTTACACACAATATTGCTGCTTAACCATACACCCATTTTATTAATTTATCTGTCTTTGTTAACAAACAAACATGAAAGAGCGAATAATCCACGTTAAAGAAATAATTGTGTAAACAAATGCAAATTGATAAGCAATTTGCCTTTCTTTGTAAGTCCAACACATTCCTCGTTGCAGAAATTATCACAACTATAGGTCCTCGCATGTCTGTTCCATAATTGGCTGAATCCCAGCTATTTTCCTCTCCCTTTTAACAGAAACCGTTACATTTGCTTTTGTTACAGTATATGCGCAACAAAACACAAATGTAACTGAACCAGCCTCCTGAGGAACCTTCGTGTCTTTTGTTAGTGCTCTGGTAGGAAAATGTCCGTTACCAAGTCAAAGAGTTCACGTAAAAGCACTTCGAGCTTCAGCATATTATACAGGGTGATTAACTCGTGTTTAACCGAGCTAGGTGGCTCCGAAGTAATAGTGTGGTTCGCATTCGGAAAATCTTGTGCTCGATTACCAATGGTAGCTTTTGCCATTGGTTTTCTGGTGACTTTTCCGGATCTATAGGTACATGCTGGAGTGATTTCCGTTCTACCGCGAATTGTATGACTCCTTCAGTTCATTTCATCTCATTCTTCTGATATGTTTTAGGACCAGGTAACGACAGCGGTTGTTTCTGTAGGAGAGTGTAATGTGTACTCCGGAAGGATTTCTCCCTGGCATTTGATGGAGCTGCTGACGCCCCCATTCACCTCATAAAATGTTTCTTGTATTCCTGAGATATCAAGATTGCGGAGCACTAAGACAGGGTCAGTTGGCGTTAGGACTTGTGT
Source organism: Mantis religiosa (assembly GCA_030765055.1). NCBI lineage: Eukaryota > Metazoa > Arthropoda > Insecta > Mantodea > Mantidae > Mantis > Mantis religiosa. The sequence continues at coordinate 703,341 of JAUKNK010000035.1, read as the reverse complement.
CCTGTTGAAATTGGTAGGGAGCTTCATTATCCTTTGGATCTGCACCCCATCCATTCCTCACAGGGGCCGTTTAGGAAGCACAATTGTCCCAGTTCTACTTCAGTTAGTAGAAGTCCCTTCATATTAATACTGTGACAATCTGACCATGGATGGTAATGAATAAACATACTACATGGCCGGATCTTGCACGGGGGGGGGGATTAACTCTTAAGATTGGATTCACATGCATTGCGGAGAGGTTGGGATTTTCTGTATTAAGGTTCAGTTACATTACAAAATACTGAAACTACAATTTAGACATGAAAGGTTTACTACAATAATAGGAAATACAGAATTGGCCACATGGCCGATTATTTTACAGTGAGCGGACCTAGGTTCGTCCTTGTCCATAATTGGCACACGAGAGAGAAGAGTTCTTGTACATGCTTCGCTAGAGAGAGGGAGAGGTCACGTGACAATACTATATATAAAGCCTTTATTTCAGCCCCTGTTCTTAAAACTGCTACACCTACGTGTGTCCATGAGCACGTTAGTATATTCCGTCAAAATGATTTTGACACTAGAAGGACCGGCGAGTATGGTCTACCGAGAAGGACCAGCCCGTCATTTTGACGGGTGCAGTTTTATTTGCCCTTTTTAAGATAGTAAATAAATTTGAATGCACACAAGTTTGTTTAATATTATTTATACAGTTTGCAGTATATGATTTTACTTTTGTCTGAAGAATTGCATGGTTAAATGAACATTATTAGCCTAAAAATTAATCCAAATGTGTATACGACAACCAAATGTAAAATGGACAACTTCCCTTAGCAAACACATGTGTTTCAACATAACATTTTGAATACCACAGTATATACTAGAAAAAACACTTATAAACCTGTTTTCATTCAAAGCCAGCTGCAGCATCGTAGCACCTAACACACGTGTAATCAGCGTTGCCTAAACATGGTCCACAAACATACTTGCTGCACTTGTTACACAAATGCTTGCTCCTATTCCTCCCTCTGCATCCGCCAATTTGGCAAGTCTTCCAAATGTTGCTGTGCTGAGGTACTGTGTTAGGAAGTGTATTTTGTACCCTTGTGGATTTATATGCTGAAGGCAACTCTTCCGCTAAGTTGTATATGAACTGACGTCTGCTTACTTTTTCACCCGTTACTTCCATATAGAATACCCATGCATTAATAGCTGCTAAGGTCAACACATTAAAAAAAGCATGCATAGGCCACCTTCTGCATCCATATTTCTCTGTGTACAGTCGAGCTATTTGATCGACGACGTTAACGCCGTACTTGGTGTTACTGTAGTACGCCACTGATTCTGATAGCTTTTTAGGATGTTGTTTATTTATAGTAACTGTGTCGTGCATTGAACTCAAAAGAACCATATTTTTGTCCTTTTCCCCCTGATAGCATGTTGGAGTTATGTCACCTGACTTATAAAGTACAGTTATGTGCAAAGGTGTTGTAGCACATTTTGCTGATTGAGGGATTTCCCTTCTACATTTCCTTACTGTTTCCCACAATGCTTGTACTTTTACGCTTCAAACTTTCTGCGAGGCATTTGGTTGTGGAAAAATTGTCACATGTAATATTTCTTCCTGCAAAAACAAAGGACTGTATAAGAGGCATTAGAACATGCTCTGCAAGAGGAACACCTGTGGGGCGCTGATCGTCTTTGCCCAGGTGAGGAAAACCATTCATCAGATACTTTGAATTTGCGTCAACTGTAAGCCAAAACTTTATTCCAAATTTTCCCGTTTTATTGCTCATCTATTGAATGAAAGATCATCTAACCTTGCAAGGAAACAGTTGCTCTCCACCGTGATATTTTCACTTGGAATGTAACTCTGCAAGGAACTGGCAATAAAAGGATTCCAGACAGGAGTAGCAGCTGCAAAGCGATCTGTACTTAGTCTTTGAGAATGTGTGTCCTTGTCATCAAATCGCATAATACACAAAAATTCAGCGAATTTGTTTCTGCTCATTGTGTTCCTGGAAAATGGTGTTCCCCAGGTATTCGACCATAACAACTTCAACGGAAAGTTTTTCTCAGCCACACGCCTTGAAGCAGACTAAAACCCTCCAGAGAGCTACCTCCTGCCTCTTCCTTCTCTCTTCTGCAGCAGTTTTCTTGAATTTTAATTTCCTTCTGGATGTTTTAGAAGTTACCTTCGCAGAAATTGCTGAATGAAGTAAGTGTAATTGGTCCTTCCCTTGGCAAATTTTTAGAGATGCTGGTGAAATCTCAGTATCCATTATGTCTGGCTGCAGCTTGAGTGAGACAGAACAACCAGAATTGAATTCACTGATGGTTAATGTCCCAGCAACCTGAAGTCTCTTCTTTGAAACAAATATTTCTTTTGGGCAATTACGCCATATCATGTTATGTAAACTTTCATTTGCATTTTGTGTCTTACCCAATGTTCATCTCCTTAGGATTTCATCTGATGTCAGCCTTTGGTACACAGGCATTTGTTTTCTTACCACATCAGGCCTCAAGTATGTTCCCATTGTTGTGTTATGTTTAGGTGTTTCTTCCCATGGTATCGGATAGCCTACTCCATGATCCTAACTATGTACACAGTCAACAAAAGGACTGTTGTTTCAATGAATGTTTTACCTATATAACAGTTATATGCACGTTTAGATGTATAAAATACGTTTATAAATGCTAAATGGCACAGTAAAGCACACTAAAACTCAATAATTCCATTCCATTTTAGGGGTTGTAACTTTTTAATTATGTAATTGGGATTACTTAAACTGTTTCTACTGGTTCTCATACCGATTTCTTACACCAAAATTATTGCTTCTTCTCATCTTGAAAACAGCATTAGTAATTCAAAACATACGTAAACAAAGCATGGAAGAATTAACATCAGATGCACAGATTAACATTAATACAAAAAACAAGGACTTCCTTTCCTAATAAGGGTGTATAGCTTCAATAAGGTTACAACTAAGGAGAGAACACAGTTACAAATGGCTAACAGGGGGCGTGGCACACTGTACAGCCTTTTCAAAATGAGTCTATTTAGGTCTTTTTAAACTATGGAACAGTAAAATAAATATCGTTATTCGCTTGTACAAACATCAGGGATGATTATTTTGGCTATAACTCATTTTATGAAATTTTACCTCAGAATGCCTTTCTGGGATAAAATGAATGCTCCGCTTAATGAACATCAGTGGATTATAATAGATACCTGGCAAATAGCTTGTACTTAATAAGTAAGAATAAATTTATTTTTAGAAAAATAAAAGTGTCAAGTAGCATAGGCCTGTTTTCTGGAGGAAATCTTAATACATTGAACTAAAGAGTTGGGTCAAAGGCTCCGAGTTTGTCCAAACATAAAAGAAATCTTTTTTGGGGGAAGGAAAGACAGGCAAACACTATGTAGATATGCGCTAGCAGACTTGATATCGGTTCCTGGGGACTACCTGCGTCCATGTGTTACCTCTACAGATGCTTCCAACTCCAGAACTAAAACAAAATCAATGGAAGAGGGGATCTCTTTCTACAGAATGTTTAAAAAATCACTAAACACATGTGAAAACTATATTTATATAACGTTCTGGAGATGGCCACCATTATGTTCTTCACCTTAGTGGACATGTCTCGTCGTATTGCTGAACTCCGTGTTCAGTATTTATTTTGAGATGATTTCTACGTTATTCTGAATATTCACTGTTGTTCGGGAATAGTGTAGCTCATATTTGACAGATGCGTGCCAAAAAGAAAACAATATAAACACAAATATCCTGTTTGGTTCACTAAAGAAATAATAAAAAACATACAAGAAAAAGAAAATACCGTAAAAATAAAAACGTATCAGAATATTACCTGTGGTGCTATAAAAAGTCAAATTAAGATAGTTTTTAGAAATTATGTTAAGCTTGTTGAAGATAAAGGATACATAATACCAACGATTTCTGGCAATTCATTAAAAATGAACGGAAACAATTTCAGACAAACGCGGAGATGGAGTGTAATGGTAGAATATTAAAAACTCCTACTGAAATTGCTAAAGGATATTCGCATTACTTTAAATCAATTTACTCAATTCGTACTTCAAAATACACTTCTAAAACTGATAACAGAGTCAGCATTTTAGACTCTCTTAATATAAATGCAGTAAGTGAAAATTGCAATCAAACAACTTAAGAGTAAAAGATCTGCAGGGCCCGGTGGAATATCAACTTATGTTTATAAAGGCTGTGGAGAATTGTTACTATACCCTTTGACATTAATTTATAACGAAATCTCGCAACAAGGTCTTTTTCTCAATGTATGGAAACTGACAAAAGTAATTCCGATTCCTAAATCTGGAAACTCTAAGCTGATAAGCAACTATAGGTCCAATAAAGTTTATGAGAACTCCTAAATGGTTTACCGGGAAAAACGCGAGTCAGTTGGAGAATTTAATGTCATATCAGCACGTTGGCCATAGTAGCTCAAGGGTTAGAGCAGCTGGACGGCAACCAGGAGATCCATGGTTCAAATCCCGGCTATGGCATTGAATTCTTCAGTCTGACTCTATCTTTCCATACTTTAGCCTACATCAATAGCCTCTTATTGCACAATTTACTTTTTTCAGATGACCAGATTATAAAAGGATAGGATAAAGATGATATAGAATATATGACTAGAAAATTAATAAATGTATTTGAAGTAGGCGGATTAGAAATAAATGCTATTAAAACTGAATATATGGTAATAGGAGGAAATTTGGAAGATCTGCAAGTAAATGATGTGATAATTAAATGTGCAGAACAATTTAAGTTCCTAGGATCAATAATAGAGAGGAATGGCACTTGTGAAAAAGATATTATCAATAGGGTAAATTGTGTAAGGAAGGAGATTAGAAGTTTGAATAATATTTTATGGAATAGAAACCTGACTAGAAGGATAAATATCAAATTTTAGAAACAATAATAGAAAGTATACTTTTATATGGTTCCGAAAGTTGAACATTAAAAGGAAGAATGCAGAAAACAATATTAGCGACAGAAATGGGTGGACTTTGGAGAAGTATGACGATATCAAAGCTACAACATGTCAGAAACGCCTACATTAGACAGGAAATGGACGCACTAGAAACTGTTATGGACAGAATGTCCAGTAGAGCTCTACATGATATGGACATGTACAATAGATACCGGAAGAACGGTGGCCCAAACAAGTCCTAAACTGGGAAGTACCAGGCAGAAGAAAGCGTAGAAGAGCCAGAAGAACGTGGCACGAGGAAATATATTGTCATATGAAGAAGAGGGGACTCGAAGGACAATGGAACGATAGGAATCTCTGGAAAGCAGGAACCAATGGTGAGCAGGGATAAAGTGGAAAACCTATAAATAAATAAAACTAATACCTGCTCTCCAGACATCGGATCCCATACACCTTTAAAGGTATATGAAGTTTACGAGTCTCGCAGTATATAACTGCTGACTTCAGTCCCGGGGACAACACGCAGGGATAGACCGGTTCGCAATGCGTAGCTTTAGTTTCATTACAACTACTGCTCCCCACGCAGGGAGTGCAGGCTGTTGGACATATTGTGTTAATAGCATTACTTTAACAACAATTATTGGACAATCTCCATTTTATGAATCAAAAAGTTTTGCGTATTATCAACAACCATTAAACAGCTTGAAGAATGTACTTTCGATCTGTCGAGGAGGTGTCTGCAATTTTCAATGCTGCGTAAAAGTCCCGGACAAACATACAAAAATGATTTGTACTACTCAATGCACCATTAATGTCATGTGATACTGAATGAACATTCTCCCAATATGTTTATATAGTTTCAGTGAGAGGCGCAGAAAATTCACATTCGACAATTTACGAATGTACGAGGTTGTTCACTGTAATTCCCGCATCGAAAGCAATGAGGAGGATGGCATATTGTAATGTAGCTTACACTTTGTATCCGTACCGGAGTGTAAACATACAGCGCTTCGGTATACTTGTTGACACAGACGTTTGTTGATGTCTCGCTTGGCCTTCCATAGTAGCTGTATATTGATTGCTAAGGTGTACGGGATCCGATATCTGCTACTGTCTTGAAATTACCATGTTTCTACATATATTTGTGTCCTATGTATCAGTGTAAAGATATCAAAGAATACTTATAATTTATTAATCTCTTTATAAGAAATAAGCCTAACTGTTCAATAAAGAACTATCACAACTTTTTCTTTTTTTGACAACGTACCCTTACTCATCCTCATAATTTCGATGGTCCTTCTCAAAATAGTCTCCCCTGAATGCGATGCACCTGTCCCAGCGTTTCTGCCAGTCTTCAAAGACATGATGGAAACTGTTTTCTGAGAGATCCTTCAAAATCGCCTCCGCAGCCTTCACCACTGCTTCTGATTGTGGATAATGTCTTCCACGAAGGCATTTCTTCAAATTAAGGAATAGAAGAGAGTCACATGGAGCTAAATCCGGACTATAGGGAGGGTGAGAGATGCATTTCATGTTGATTTTTGCAAGATATTCCGCAACAACATTAGCAATATGTAGCCGCGCATTATCGTGGTACATCATCCAGCCTGCTTCACGGAAAAGTGATCTTTTGTGCCTGATATGGACTTGCAATGTTTTCAGGACATGCCTGTAGTATTGTCCAGTTACTGATGTGTGTGCAGGTACAACATGCTGATAGACCATTCCTTGAATATCAAAGAGTGAGATGATCATAACTTTCCCAGCAGAAGAAACCACTTTTGCTTTTTTGGGGGGTTGGTAATGAAGGAGATTTCCACACTGAGCTTTGCTGTTTGCTCTCAGGATGAAAATGATGTAGCCAAGTTTCATCAGCAGTGATTACGTTTGAAAGAAACCCCGGATCTTCCTCTAACATCAACTTTAACTGCATGTTACCTCCATTGCAGCAGTAGGTGATACTGAACATGTCTGAACTTGCCTGGTTCTCCTGGCGGGAACCAGGAGTGCCAACAATGAAACTACTACGGCGTGTTTGTTTCATATTAAGCTAACAGAATATAATAAGATTGAATTTTAGTGCGAAAAATTATGACCGTAAAAAATTATGATCATTCTTTATTGAACAGCCGTCGTAATTAGTCCCAAGGCAAGTAGTACAGGTTCTTCAAAATTCAATATCTTTAACAGATGCTTATTCTAAATACACTATGTGTATGTTATTCAATTGTTTACACTCAATACGGAGTTCAAATTTAAATCTAACAATATATTTCTTTTTGATTTTCCAAAATTGTTATTTTAAAGTTAGATATTTGTTTTTCATACAACCCCACCAAGATCAACCGCTCATATCATGTTTTAACACGGTAAAAGGATAACAGAAGGTGCAATTCTGTAACGGAAAAGTTCAGACTTCACCTTTAAGATACCGCGTTACTGTAGTTCTACAAATATCTTCATAGAAATGTTTCAGGTACTTAGGAGCTAACAATATGCTGCCGCCATTTATAAGACGTTGAATGCCATTCTTTGATTTCTGAATGGAAAATTATGCAACAAAAGTTCTGACTTTTCGTTAATGGTTCAACCCTTCACTTTTGTAGTGTTGCATTCAACGTGAATGCATTTAAAGGAAGGAAAAGCAAAATCTCTTCATGTTGGTGCAAGTTGTTAAGTATTTGATGCTGCAACCGGAAAGCTTTGGAAAAGAAAGAAAACAGCGTTACGTAAAGGAGACTGACTGTTTTGAGACATTTAGAAACATTCGTTCCTTGTGCTTATTTTAGGATACGTTGAGCCTGGACGAATCACTTCTCTACTGGAAGCCTTATATTTTTTTTTTTTTCCTTTAACTGCAATGCTCATATCGACGGCCGTTCTCTTTGGAGCATATCGAAGGTGTTAACTCGTATTCGTTGGGTTTTAATCATTAGATCACGTACACATTCACACTCTCATTTATACCCCGCCTTTAACTGCAATGGTCATATCGGCGGCCGTTCTCCTTTGGAACATATCGAAGGTGTTAACTCGTATTCGTTGGGTTTTAATCATTAGATCACGTACACATTCACACTCTCATTTATACCCCGCCTTTAACTGCAATGGTCATATCGGCGGCCGTTCTCCTTTGGAACATATCGAAGGTGTTAACTCGTATTCGTTGGGTTTTAATCATTAGATCAGGTACACATTCACACTCTCATTTATACCCCGCCTTTAACTGCAATTGTCATATCGGCGGCCGTTCTCCTTTGGAACATATCGAAGGTGTTAACTCGTATTCGTTGGGTTTTAATCATTAGATCACGTACACATTCACACTCTCATTTATACTCCGCCTTAAACTACAATGGTCATATCGGCGGCCGTTCTCCTTTGGAACATATCGAAGGTGTTAACTCGTATTCTTTGGGTTTTAATCATTAGATCACGTACACATTCACACTCTCATTTATACCCCGCCTTTAACTGCAATGGTCATATCGGCGGCCGTTCTCCTTTGGAACATATCGAAGGTGTTAACTCGTATTCGTTGGGTTTTAATCATTAGATCACGTACACATTCACACTCTCATTTATACCTCGCCTTTAACTGCAATGGTCATATCGGCGGCCGTTCTCCTTTGGAACATATCGAAGGTGTTAACTCGTATTCTTTGGGTTTTAATCATTAGATCACGTACACATTCACACTCTCATTTATACCCCGCCTTTAACTGCAATGGTCATATCGGCGGCCGTTCTCCTTTGGAACATATCGAAGGTGTTAACTCGTATTCGTTGGGTTTTAATCATTAGATCACGTACACATTCACACTCTCATTTATACCCCGCCTTTAACTACAATGGTCATATCGGCGGCCGTTCTCCTTTGGAACATATCGAAGGTGTTAACTCGTATTCGTTGGGTTTTAATCATTAGATCACGTACACATTCACACTCTCATTTATACCTCGCCTTTAACTGCAATGGTCATATCGGCGGCCGTTCTCCTTTGGAACATATCGAAGGCGTTAACTCGTATTCGTTGGGTTTTAATCATTAGATCACGTACACATTCACACTCTCATTTATACCTCGCCTTTAACTGCAATGGTCATATCGGTGGCCGTTCTCCTTTGGAACATATCGAAGGTGTTAACTCGTATTCTTTGGGTTTTAATCATTAGATCACGCACACATTCACACTCTCATTTATACCCCGCCTTTAACTGCAATGGTCATATCGACGGCCGTTCTCCTTTGGAACATATCGAAGGTGTTAACTCGTATTCGTTGGGTTTTAATCATTAGATGACGCACACATTCACACTCTCATTTATACCCCGCCTTTAACTACAATGGTCATATCGGCGTCCGTTCTCCTTTGGAACATATCGAAGATGTTAACTCGTATTCGTTGGGTTTTAATCATTAGATCACGCACACATTCACACTCTCATTTATACCCCGCCTTTAACTACAATGGTCATATCGGCGGCCGTTCTCCTTTGGAATATATCGAAGGTGTTAACTCGTATTCGTTGGGTTTTAATCATTAGATCACGCACACATTCACACTCTCATTTATACCCCGCCTTTAACTACAATGGTCATATCGGCGGTCGTTCTCCTTTGGAACATATCGAAGGTGTTAACTCGTATTCGTTGGGTTTTAATCATTAGATCACGCACACATTCACACTCTCATTTATACCCCGCCTTTAACTACAATGGTCATATCGGCGGTCGTTCTCCTTTGGAACATATCGAAGGTGTTAACTCGTATTCGTTGGGTTTTAATCATTAGATCACGTACACATTCACACTCTCATTTATACCCCGCCTTTAACTGCAATGGTCATATCGGTGGCCGTTCTCCTTTGGAACATATCGAAGGTGTTAACTCGTATTCGTTGGGTTTTAATCATTAGATCACGCACACATTCACACTCTCATTTATACCTCGCCTTTAACTGCAATGGTCATATCGACGGCCGTTCTCCTTTGGAACATATCGAAGGTGTTAACTCGTATTCGTTGGGTTTTAATCATTAGATCACGCACACATTCACACTCTCATTTATACCTCGCCTTTAACTGCAATGGTCATATCGACGGCCGTTCTCCTTTGGAACATATCGAAGGTGTTAACTCGTATTTGTTGGGTTTTAATCATTAGATCACGCACACATTCACACTCTCATTTATACCTCGCCTTTAACTGCAATGGTCATATCGACGGCCGTTCTCCTTTGGAACATATCGAAGGTGTTAACTCGTATTCGTTGGGTTTTAATCATTAGATGACGCACACATTCACACTCTCATTTATACCCCGCCTTTAACTGCAATGGTCATACCGGCGGCCGTTCTACTTTGGAACATATCGAAGGTGTTAACTCGTATTCGTTGGGTTTTAATCATTAGATCACGCACACATTCACACTCTCATTTATACCCCGCCTTTAACTGCAATGGTCATACCGGCGGCCGTTCTACTTTGGAACATATCGAAGGTGTTAACTCGTATTCGTTGGGTTTTAATCATTAGATCACGTACTCATTGACACGTCGATGGTGTATCTCGTAGACATTGGGTTACTGGTACGCACACACTCATGCTCTCATTCATACTTACAGACTCTGAGGAAGATGGGAGATCATCTTAGTTGGAGAAAAATCCACACTCCAAGCCGGGTATCGAACCCGGGACCCCTAGCACAGCAGGTAGGTGCTCTACCAACTGAGCTACGGGGCCAGCTCTAAGCCTAATGTTACGACAAAGTGTCAGCTAATTGCTTTGGCTTAAAACCTGCTACTCTGACTCGAAGTAGAACCATAATGTTATTTGGTTTATCCTAATCATTAATACTTCAATATTTTTATTATAAACGCTATACATCAGAATTTGACTCATTTTCTTAATTATTACACACAGATTTTCACGTGCAAATCTACTTAAAAATAGATATAACAGGGGAAGACAGTGGTGGTGTGACGTCAGCTCCGTCAGTTCCTAACCGCCAAATATGCACCTGAACGAAAGGCCGGTTAGCGTGTGACGTCACCGCGCTGATTTCTGCTGCCGAAGAGGAAGGAAATAGTTTGATATGTTGGGGTTCCGACAGCGTAGGAAAGACAGGAAACGTATCGGGTATTAATAATATGTACAACTTATATCTTGGGTGTTGTAATATTAATGCTGACTGCTTTAAGTACACAATTGGTCACAGTTTATAAACAATTACATTTTAGCTCATGACAGTAGAAAATGTATAAAACTTCAACTCGTAGTATACCCATATGAGGTTTTGTAATTTACGTCCTCCAACGTCGATGAGACTGGACTGAGTATAGTTCAAAGCAAGATACCAAAAATTGTTGGTCTTAAAAGTAAATGTCAGATTGGAGCCCTCACATCTACTGAGAGAGGTGCCCTTGTGACACTCATCGTTTCAATGAGTGCCGGAGGTAGTTTCATTCCTCCAATGCTAATCTTTCCCCGAGTTAAATGCAGCGATCAACTTATGAAGGGAACTCCTCCTGGGGCTACTGGAGTTTGCCACCCTTCTGATTGGGTACAATCCCATCTATTCACCAGATGGTTTGAACATTTTCTGGCCAAGGCGCGCCGTCTGCTAACTCCCCAGTTCTGCTGATCCTCGATGGTCATTTCTCTCATATAAGGTACTTGAATTTAATTCAAATAGCGAGAGAAAATCATGTGACAATTGTGAGTTTGCCACCTCACTCAAGCCACAAGACACAGCGTTTGGACAGAACCTTCATGTTGATACCGAAATTATGGTTTGCAGGAGCAAAGAATAATGATAGACGTCAAAGGAATGTTGGTTCTTTGTGACGACCAAGGGCAAGGTCAGTTCAGTTGGGGAAAGTGTTCTAACAAAGCCATGAATGAAAGGAGCAGTGTCCTTTGAAGGTTTCTAAAGGAATTGTCACTTGACGTATATGAATAGGGAATTCTTTGGATCGTTTACAATGGCGACCAAAACAGCCACAAAGGGACTTTGGTTTGAAAAAGGAATTTGGAGAGAAAAGTTATATAAATATACACGCGCAGTTGTGGTTAGGGTAGTCGTCGGTGTGTAGCCGATATGGCTATATCGCGGCTAGGAAGCCATTATAAACATTTATCGGCGTGTAGCCGATATGAGGAGAGGAGTCTGAGACGTCAAGCCTATTAGAGCGGCCAACTTGTTCTGTCTTGAAAATTTGTCGGGTCATCACAATTTATCGAGAAATATAATTAGCATTCAGTCACTATAAACCGAGATTGGTAACCCTCGGTCGGCAGCTTCCATTTTGAGGTTAGAAAAGAAGCAGCGAATAAATAATTTGGAGATGGGCATTCCAGTGTTGTAAAATTTCCTTCTCACACACATCCACGCATACCCTGAGAGAAACCTCATTGCTCGCCGACTTCTGTGTTCGCCATTATATTATATTTGCATCAAATTGGAGTTCCAACGTGGAACTTGTGTACACCCATAATCATTATTGCTTCAAACTGGCGCACAACGTGGAGCTGTGGTAACCTTGATCGCCACCTTCATAATTAGTTACAAACTGGCGCACAACGTGGAGCTGTGGTAACCCTTGATCACCACCATCTTAATTTTTTTCATCAATGTCTACCCTAAAGTCCTACTGCAGTGACGAGATTCGCATGAGACTACGCCAAACACAAGGTCATGTGTCCCCTTACGACATTGCGGAGCTGTTAGGCAGAGCATACTTCAAAACACAAACAGGGGAAATAGCTGTTAATGGCTTCAGGGTAACAGGCATCTATCCCCTGAATAGAAATGTGTTTACAGAAGTAGATTTCATCGAGGCCAACAATGTGAAAGAACAGGTAACTGCAGCCAGCAGCCTTGACAAGTAAAAAATCACTTTACCTACCCCACCAACGGCTGAACACACTCGATCTAACCACGTGAGTCCTATAGATATTTCGCCCATGCCTGTACTTAAAAAGAAGACCAGCAACAGAGGAAGAAAGGCTTCAGCAGCAGTGATTACAAGGTCTCCATATAAGACTACAATTGAAGCTTCAAATAAGAGAAGGTGAATTCTGAGAAATAAGGTCAAGATTCTGCAAGAATTGCTTCTGCAACCATCTACAAGCGGATTCAGAAGTATGGGAAACCCAACCAAAAATGGAAAACACAAGATCAGTCATGCAAAAGAAAGAAGAAAACTGAGTTTCAGACATGAATCATCTGATTTTGATGACCCCGATGAATCCATATCTTCAGCAGAAAAAGTTTTGTCTCTTCAAACTGAGAAATCAATTCCGGGAGAAAATGATGCTGAATGCCTGTTCTGTGAAAGAACATTTATGAACTCTAGACCTGGTGAACTTTGGATAAAGTGGGTTGTTTGTAATAGATGGGCTCATATGGACTGTAGTGCTTGCGAGAATGATAGATTTGTATGTGACTTTTACTCTTGATTCCGTTAGTTTTATTTTTAAAGACAATCACCTAGATAGACACAGATGTTTGTAACAGTAGTTTCGAGTTATGTAATTTTATGTAATAGTTGGAACTGTTTAAATACAACAAAGTAACAATTTATGGAAATGTTGGAAGTAACCTGTAAGTGACTGGGAAAGGAAGTTAAAGTAAAATGTAATCCAAATAATACAATTAAATTTTTACAAAATTTGACTTCTCCGAAACTTTATTCCGAACCACGCCTGAAAAATAGATGTCACATGACTCTTATTTAATCAAACACTATCATCAAGAAACAACTCAAAATACAACGAATTAACCCTGTTATATCTGGCTTCTCGACTTGGGTCATCGAAACAGTCAAAGTGCATCCCATCTCAAACATAGAAATCCCGCACCAAATTGTGCCCGAACGTGTGGCTGATTAAGATGGAGAGAATTTAATTACGAATGGAATTCCTGCACCATGTTCCTTATTTAATTTTATGCTGAGACTAATATTTAATATCTATAAGGATGAGAAAAAGCATCATATTGCACTATTCTTAGCTTTTTGCATGTAAAAGTTTCTTAAAAATTAATAAAACTAGAGTTATTTGCCCTTTCATTGGTGTTTTGATTCGTTTTCTTCTTTGTCCCATATTACCACCTTAATTGTGAAAGACTCAAATTTGTCGTGTAATCATTTACTCAAAATTTTAGGACCATATTTTAAAATCTGAGCTTTTGTAACTTGCAAATGATGAAGGCAAGTGATTTACAAATAAAATGATGATACCAAATGCACTTTTTACTGAAAAGCTCACGATCTACAGAATCACAAAAGGACTGTCCCACAATACCACTTTCTCCTCTGAGTCATATCGGACGATGAATGGAATGAGTGAAATGATGTTCAAATGAGCCCAGGGTCCATAAAGCTTAGAGTTACCCGACATTCGTCTTTCAGATAAGGGAAAACACTGGAAAAAAACCTTACCCAGGTAAATCGCCCTGACAGAAATTCGAACTCCGGACCTCTTGAACGTGAGGCAGACACTCTACCACCACGCTACCGAGGTGGGCAGTTTATATGAATGTCGGGCATGTTATGAAGTAAATAAAATAAAAAAGAAAGTAATTTCTTCTGCAAATTAGAGGAAACCCATTCAGAACAAAATTAGGTGCACATTTTCCGACTTTTCCGTTTCGTTTTTCTTTAACTAGTTTGGAAATTAATTGTTCTTTCACACTAGCCGTGTGAAGGACGCACTATGAAAGGGTAGAGCCATAGTGAAAAATTCAATGCCATAGCCAGGATTTGAACCACGGATCTTCTGGTCTCCGTCCAGCCGCTCTAAACAATTGAGGTATTATGGCCATTAGTTTTACAATATGTAGAAATGAAATGTGTAGTGTTTAACGCCCGCTTTTACTACATAAGGCACCGCAGGCGATGACACTGGTGATACATGAGATGAAGATGGCGCACCGATGGAACGAGATGGCGGGGGAAACCGGAGATCCCGGAGAAAACCCACCCCAGTGCCGTGTTTTCCACCACAAATCTCACTTTGCTGTCGCCTGGGATGGAACCCGGGCCGCCTTGGTGAGAGCACAATATGTACAAAGCTTATATCCAAGTCTAAACAAGAAAATACCTCTAGTACATAGTGTTATGTGTCCATTTTCTTATATTTCCTTTCTCTCTTCCCCTTAAACACTGTCTGTATTACGAGAAGGTATGGTTGAGGCCTTTCTGTCATAACATTATTTACTGTTTGTAGATTGGGACCAGTCACTTTATAACGTCCAGTGTCTCTCTTTTTGCGAGTAACTGATCCTGTATCTTGGAAATGTTTGATGTACCTATTGGTTTTAAAAGACATAAGGATACCAACATTAACAGACATTTTAATTAAGCGTGAGAATGACTAAAAACGTATATCGTATACTGATAAAACGTATGACGTTTATGTTGGAAACAAAAGTATGTGAGTTTGACGATATCTGAACACTTTTGACAACATTACGCTCCGAGGAACTTGTCTAAATGCTGGATAGCGTTGCATAGACTCCTCTATGCAGCGGTTTAAATTATATTTATATGTCGCACCAATTTTAATGCCGGTACGAAAGTAGCATTCAACCATGAAGACGCGGTGGTCTGTGTTCATATCCAGGGGAAGCTGGTTGTATTAGTTATCAGAACAACCACACTGAGAGCGCTGTAATTTGCTTACTGTTCCGCAAAAAATAACTGCTTCTTCTCCGTAGAGGTCACTATGATTTCAAGATAGACTCACCAGTCAACTATGACGTCATTCTTGCTCTATCGGAGGGCGGAAACTAACGAGTAAAAATGAACACCGTGTATTCACTAGTGCCATTTTCCCTCTTCGCGCTTTCCTAGCCAAACCTTGAGTTTAAAAGTATTCATTTGATTACACCCAAAACCCGAATTACCGCCATTGTGGCACACGTCACCTGTTGTTTACGTGATAGACGGAAAAAGAAAGGGGTGGTTGTAGAGCTAAGGTATTGCCAAGCGTGGTGGTGCCGTGATAACGCGTACGTCTTACGTTCAGGATTCAGGATTGGTTTGATTCCCGTCGACCGAGCACCCTAACTTACTTTTCCTCATGCTGTATTAGAAAAAGATTCAAAGAGAGTATGGGAAACATTTAAGGAGATCGGCGAGCAACCTAAAGTTAGCTTTAAAAATGGATTTGGGATGGGGAGGTGGCGCAAGATAATAGATTAGATTGGGAAATTACGGTAGACGAAGTGAATTTACAAGTGAAAAAGGTTAAAAAAAACAAGGCTGGGGCTTTGATGAACTAGCAGGAGAGTTCTGGAAGGAATATGGTAAAACAAATGAAGGTATAAGAGTCATGACGAAATTTCTAGAATTAATAAGGCAAGTGATTAGATTTCCAGAAAATTGGAAAGTGAGTATTATTGCACCAATTTACAAAGGCAAACGAGAAGTTAGTAAAGGTCAGTTTACTAGCAATATTAGGGAAAATTTACACAGGAATAACGTCTGAAAGATTGCAAAGGTGGGCGGAGACAGAAAAGAAGCTATCCGAATTTCAATCAGGAATCAGGAAAGGGAGAAGGACAATAGATAATGTACTAATTATTAGAACAATGGTAGATAAGTACACAGGTAGGAAAAGCGGGAGAGTATATATGTTTTTTGTAGATTTTGAAAACGCTTTTTACACAACAGTGAGAGAAGCATTATGCTGTAAATTAAAATGAAACGGGTCAGCAAGAAATTTATTATTGGGCTAGAAAAAATTTATGAGGGAATAAAGTTTGGAACAAAAGTAGATAAGAATGGGATAACAGAATTAGTGGAGCAGAAAATGGGATTAAGACAAGGCTGTAAACTTAGCCCTATATTGTTCAACTTGTTCATTGATGATATAATTGAGAGGGTTGGAAAAAGTAACAACCATTGCCTAATTATTAGAAATAAGGTAATACCAGGGTTACTATTAGCAGATGATTTGGTAATAGCATCTATAACAGTGATAGGATTACAGAGAGCAATAAATGAAATTAGCAGCTACTGTAAAGAGTGGGGGATAAGAATCAATATAAGCAAGTCAAAAATAGCAGTGTTTAAGAAGGGTGATAAGAACGTGGAGGTGGTAAAGGAGTTTGACTATTTAGGGATGAGACTGTGCTACAATGGAGGCTGGGGAGCACATGGGAGAAAGATATTGTGACTTTGTGGGTTCGTGAAATGAAAAGTCCAATTTCACCACTCAAAAATGTTCTTTATTTCCACCGACTTACAGTTAAACACTTGCCAATTACACAAAATTACGTAATGCACACAATTACGATTCACCAGTTCGTCCGTTATCGTTCCGATGCACGTACACAATTACGCAAATTCTTCCGTTGCACGGTCTTCTCTTCCACTAACACGGCGCTACTTCACTAGCACGTCAAGCACTAACTAACTAACTTCGCTCACTGCAGCCCCTTTTTATAGGAATATCGCCGTCTTCTCGACTTCTCTAGTTTCCACGCGAAGGTTCCAGATGGCCGTGGAAGAGGGGGAAGGGGCCGCCCGCGCAAGTGACATTTCCTCTAATCTTCCCCCTCAGTTAGTGACAGAGACTGATGAGTGGGTGTGGCCCAGCTGCCTTGGGTCCCTTCCAGCGGTCGCCGGTCCTGCCTTCCGCTAATTGGGTGACAATATGAATGAAAGGGAAGATAGCGATGTCTGGGGTAAGGAGCTGTAAATATAAATTACCAGATATGTCAGTACAGTGGCATGAAAGAATCAATGAAGCAATAGTAGAATAAAAAATGACATATGGTGTGGAGCTGTGGGGGGTCAATGAGATAAGAAATCATGTTGAACATACATATGAACAGTTCTGTCAAGAGATACTGGGTTTGAATAAGTCAACGCCAAATGGATTAGCTAGAGTGGAACTTGGAAGATCTTGCAGAAGTGGGTTAGTTACTGCTATAGCTGTATAAAACGGATGATGATAATACATTGAAGATCTGTCTAGAACATCAGAAGAGTTCAACATGTAAGAACAGCTGGTGGGCAGAGCTAGAGAGAACGCTGGGGGATATCTGGCATGAGAGTGAAAGAAATGTAAAAGGTTTTTGGACAATTATTAAGAATAGGATAGAGCACATTGACAGACAAGTGACGTGGGGAAATCTGATAAGAAAGAAATCACTAAATGTATACCTGAAAATAAAGACAGAATGGGAAAAGGAAACAAATATAGACATATGTGATAGATGTGAGAGGGAGGGTTTAGCTTGGTTAAGGACAGGAGCCATATTGAGAGAGGGTTCACCAAAGGAGTGCATTCTATGTGGAAACAAAATAAGTTTAGAGCATTATGTAGTGGAGTGTAAACAAATTGAAAACTGGAGGAAATTAATATGGGATAAGAACTGGAATAATAAAGGGGATTATGTAGTAACAATAAAAATGCTCACGATGAAAAGAGAGAAAAGATTAAGGGAGGTGGGGAAATTTGCTGACAAAGTCAAAGAGAAATGGTTGAGAAGGGCGAGGAAATAGGAGGTATTGAAATGGAAGACAATCAGAACAGGTGAAGGTCATATAAGGGCTAGGATAGAGGTAAACGACCAGGAAGCCAACACAACTATCAGCCCGTAATATAAGCAGCTGACAAATTTGTACCTAGATTGGAATTGTAAAACTTGTAATTGAGATCGTAAGATATGTAAGTACAAATAAATACAAAATACTTTTCTTCATGGTTTCCCCTTATTACTAGAGGAATGCTGGGGTAGATCCTCAACCTCACGAATTCCTTTCCTTTATAATTGCACTCCGTTGTCGCCTGTCAGCGCGATAGTTCCGACGGCTGCGGACAGATGAGCGGACACAAATGAGAGTGCATTCTGTAAACCTACTTCCCACAGAGCGGAATGGCTCAGGGGTTTTCGTCTGTGGCCCGCATTCGGGAGGCCCTGATTCGATTCCCGTGGCTGATCTACCTGACTCATGGGTTTTCCTTGGGTTTTCCAGGTTCGCTAGGCGAATGGTGGGTAGGTTAATTACATCCATTTCATCTTCATTATTATTTCATGTCATCTCCCATCTGGTGCTCTCTTACAGGGTAGAAGTGTCGGCGGGTGTCTCGGCGGTGCATGGCAAGATGATATGCTCTGAGTGAACTAGTTCCTCCTCTGGTAGACCGGTTGCCGGTCTCCGGACCGACTGCTGGGACCGTCTTCAAACCACAGTACGGGAGAATGTCCGTTGTCCTCGCCTGCCGAGGGAGGTTTCCATCGAAGTAAAATATAGGGACCCTGCCCTCTATACTGTAGTGTCTCCTTAGGACGGCCACCCTCAGTCTCCTCTCATCTCTTCCTTTCTTCCGGGAATACACACTTCGGGGCATAAGGTACAATGGACCAACACTGCTCGTAATGACGAATTCCCTCCGAAAAGAAACCGCTAGCTAAGGCCGCTAGGGTCGCTTCGTCGCCCTCTTCCTGCTGACAGGCTCGTTAGTGCGCCAGGTGCTGTATGCCCACTACAAGAAGGCTAGAGCGGTATGAAGGGCAGAGGAGCTTGAACTGTTGATCTGCTCCGGTAACGGATCTGTTTACTAGGAAATGAGTGTATGAGAGTACATATGAGTCACCCATGCTGCCAGATCTATTGTTTGTTGCAACGATAGGTATTATGAATAGGCGAGCTATGGGACAACACTTGTGTATTTTAAACGAATCTTCCATCCTTGTCATTCTCGGAAGGCGAGCATACACCTCGAGGAGACAGCAAAAGTGATTACGTTGCACATTCCCCTAGCTTGCCTTCTTGTCATGGGCAATCAGTAACAATCTCTCCTAGTTAAAGCTACCAAATTGTACTAGTCATTTAACCAAACCATTACACCACCCTTCCGTGTTTGTTTGGATGTGTACAAAACATATCAGCTATTCCTCCAACACCCCAGTACAGGTACACTGGTTTGTTTGGACTTGGGAGCTGGTTCTCATAGTGACCTACCTTGACCTTGAGTGTTGCCTATGTCTCCAACCATATCAGGATTTACTATGGAGGGGATTCGGTACGTAGGCCATCATACCTATGCCTCCAAGTGGGGCAAACCCAGGAGGAAGGATGAGGCGAGAGGAGACAGAGAGCGGACGTCCCAAGGAGCCAGCATAGTGGAGAGGGCAGGGTTCCTATAGTTTACCTAGACAGAGACTTCCCCCGACAGGCCAGGACAACGGACACGCTCCCCTACTGCGGGATGGCAGCGAGCCCAGAGGTCGCTGGCTGGCGGTCCCGAAATGGTCCCAGCAGAGTTGCGCAGACCAGTAACCAACCTACCGCAGGAGGAAGCAGTTCACTCAGAGCATATCATCTTGCCATGCACCGCCGTGATACCCGCCGACACTTTTACCCTGAAAGAGACCACCAGATGAGAGATGATATGAAATGATAATGGAGATGAACTGGAGGGACAGGAAATTCGGGGGATGTTATTAAGCTACTCAGCATTCACCTAACGACCCGGGAAAACTACCGAAAAACCCATGGGTCAGGTAGATCGGCCACGGGAATCGAACCTCCAACCATATTACGTCTGTAAAATACTGTACGAAAAATGATTAACTATTTCAAAGCCCTGTGTAACTTCACACACTTACCACTGAAATTACCTCACAAATAGGTTTTTCTACCCATCTGAAAGTAACAAAATATTGCCTTCATACATTCTCTTGGAATACAGCACATACACTGGAAAAATAAACCCCTTTTTGTAAAACAGCTGATCACAGAACAAAATGCTGCTATGTGTTTCAAATGGGAAGGCGTTTGTCCTTGAGCGCTACTAGGTGAGCAACCAATCGGAGTCCTGCGGTGTTGTATGGCATTGCCCCATAGTGGTGTGTGACGAACGCCAAACTAATCAATATTTAATAAATACTATTCGCGCTCAGACAAAAGTTCAGATGTTGCCAAAACTGATCCATGAGGAAAGGGAGAGTAATGTATTTAACATAACCATAAAAACCGCATACTTTTAGCTCAAATAGTTTTGCTAATACAAATAACTAAAGTAGATACCTTTATATTATAACAATGCATTGCGACGTAAGCACTGTAATGAATAGCATTATTGGTTGGCATGTATGCGTGAACGTATATTTGAAATTACTCAGAACTGAAACGTAAACATTTGACATGACGTAATAAAAGAAATAAGCCAAGGTGTTTGTTAAATTAGATGAGAGGAAACGATACACTTCTTGCTAGTCTGGCACAACGTGTCTGGTCACATCATATCTTTGTTTATGAATGGTTCGTAATCTCTATTTACTCTAGAGAGTTCAAAGCAGCATTATTCAGTTACTCTTCCATGAAAAATTGTATTAGGTGGATCAATGTCCCCCTTACTACTGCTAGAACAATCCATAGAATTCATGTGGGCTCAAATTATGTTGCAAACAGAAATAATATTTTTAAACTCATTGACGCTGAACGACTTATTCACGAAGAAATTGACAAGGAACACAACAAGACTGGGAAAACTGCGTGAGACACCAGATAAACTACAAGAAGACGACTTTTGGAACGAAATGGCACGTAACGAGATTTTGGAACCTATCATCATAAATTTGCAGTACTCAGACGATGAAGACAATGACAATGACGAATTATCTCTTAACGTAAGTAACATTCACAGCTATACGGATGCACCGCTGGTATTTTCGTTGGATTAGAGAAATAAGTAATTCGTAAACTATAATTAACTTTAAACTAAATATTTAAAACATTTGCGTAATATACGAATATTCATGTTGCAATTGTAATTTTAACAACTACATTATTATAAAATATTGGAAAATTCCGTTTGCGTTCCCTTACGTCTAGCGCCACGAACACTCGCAAGTGTGCGAGAGAGAGGGAAATATAAAAAGAATGGGGATAAAGAGGTGACAACACTAAAGGCTCTAACGCATCTGATTCGCCACAGGCGAGAACTCTTCCCATTTGAAACGCATGCAAATATACTTTTTGTTTGTAATACCTGTATGAAGTAAGTCTTAGAAAGAATGTCAAAAGTTTCGTTCCATTTTGTAACTATAGGTAATGAAAATAATGCTTCATTTGCAGGTCTAGGCAGAACTGGTGTTCTAATTGCTTGCTATCTGGTATACAGCCTAAGAGTAAAAGCAAATGATGCAATCAGATTTGTAAGATTGAAGAGGCCAAATGCTGTTCAGACAAGAGGACAAATTCTGTGTGTACAGGAGTTTGAGCAGTTCATATTGCCACATTGTGTTGTCTTCTGCAATAAGTGAGTAACCACTAAAAAATATTTATAATTTTTATCTTTTATATACTCAGCTAATTAATACAAATAGCAGGATGACTAGTTTGCTGAATATTAATTTTCCAAATTTGAACTTATGAACCACTTTGGTAATTTCATTGCTCAAAGAATATGCATTCTTGAAATATTTGCTACTTTCGTATTAATTGCTGTTTCTCAAAACTTATTCATATTTTTATTTTATATAATGTATTAGCATTTTACTCTGTAGTTACAGGAAAATATTTATACGAGGTACGTCCAGAAAGTAAGTTCTGTTTTGTAATAAAATTAAATTGTGTATAGATACAGAAAAATTATTCATTGCACAAAATTCTAACACTCTTAAAAACTATTTTTCCACATAACTGCCGAAATTTTGCAGGCATTTGTCATAGCGAGGTACAAGTTTTTGTATACCTTCTTCATAGAAGTTTGCCGCCTGTGTCTTCAACCAGTTGGAAACATTTTCTTTCAGCTCTTCGTCATTGTTGAAGTGTTGACCGCCAAGGAAAGATTTAAGAGGCAAAAACATATGAAAGTCGCTAGGAGCGAGGTCAGGGCTGTACGGGGAGTGGTCAAACACGTCCCAGCCAAATCCCTGTAGGATGTTTTTCGTCGCATTTGCAGTGTGTGGTCGTGCGTTGTCGTGAAGAAACACAACACCTTTTGACAGCATTCCTCGGTGCTTATTCTGTATTGCACGGCGCAATTTCCTAAGGGCCTCGCAATAAACATCTGCTTTCATTGTTTGGCCACGCGGTAAGAAGTCAATGAGTAAGATGCCTTTCCTGTCCCAGAACACTGTGCACATCATTTTTCGAGGTGTCAAAATTTGTTTCTGCTTAACCTTTGCTGGGGATGAGGTGTGCCTCCATTACATTGATTGACGTTTACTTTTAGGGTTGTTGTAAGAAACCCAAGTTTCATCTCCTGTGACTATCTGTGTCATCAATTCCTCGCCGCCTTCATCATAATGGGTCAAAAACTGAAGTGCACTACCCATCCGTTTTGTTTTGAGTTGCTCAGTAAGAATCTTTGGCACCCAACGTGAGCAAGGTTTACGAAATTTCAGTTTTTGGGTAACATTTTCATGAACTAGTGATCGTGAGATTTGGGGAAATTCCATAGCGAGAGCACTAATTGTAAACTTGCAGTTTTCCTGGATCTTGTCATCAGTCGCGTGAACCAGTTCTTCTGGATCCAAAGATGGACGCCGACTTCGTTCTTCATCGTGCACTTCACTATGTCCTTCATTGAACTGTTGGACCCATCTTCTCACCATTGTATCACTCATCGCATTTTGTCCGTAAACATCGGACATTTGCCGATAAATTTCAATTGGTTTCACTTTCCTAGCATTCAGAAAACGAATCACAGATCTGATTTCACAAGCGGCGGGATTTTCAATCAATACCGACATTGTAAACAAGCACAACAAAGCGTACATGGCTGACAGCGATCTCACAATGGTGCACGTTTCTTCTTGATACAGAGCGTCCACCGCGCATGTGGGAACTGCGGTCGCAACGCTGCAGCGGAGATAAATTGAAACAGAACTTACTTCCTGGACGCCCCTTGTACCACCAATGTCAATGAATTTATTAACTCATAAATTAATGTTAACATACATTATAATTTAAACATATATTGCAAGAACATCACCAGGAACTAAGTAAGTATTTTATGGAATGCAAGCTATAAAATATTTCATATATCCTCACTCACAGGTACATAGACATACATTACATATCTGGTTATTATTAATGAGATGATGACAACACTGTATGGAAGGCAACTTAAAAAAGTAAGGTATAAGTTAAACAAATATAAAAATTTGCAACAAAAACCTCAATCTTGGTTTAGGTTGTGATCTAATTTACATTGGTAAGACGAAACGTAATTTGTAAATCAGAACGAAAGGACATTTTCGTAACATTAAGTATAAACAAACTAATAAATCGGCTGTAGCAGATCAGTTTTGGTCATTTAACCATAAAATAAATCCAGAAGTTAAGTTATTAAAACAATTAAATGTCCCGATAGATTTAACGGTTTGGAAAAAGATATTTATTTTAAAAAATAAACATCGCGTAATGAATTTTGAAATACCAGCAGTTGATTCTGTTCTTAAGTTTGTTTGGGTTTCAGATTTTGGTAATACTGAAAAAACATAAGAACATAGTAATACTGGAAAAACATAATAACATAGTAATGCTGAAAAAACATAAGAACACAGTAATACTGAAAAAAAAACATAAGAGCATAGTAATGCTGAAAAAACAGAAGAACATACAATAGTAATACTGAAAAAACATAAGAACACAGTAATACTGAAAAAATATAAGAACATAGGAATGTTGAAAAAAGAGAAGAACATAGCAACTTCCTTAACGACGAATTTGTTTTCTCCTGTGGGTTTCCTTAACTGAGATGCGGACAAGAGTTCGTGAAATCGATATCAGTTAGAAAGAAGAATATCAATTAGAAAGAGGAATTAACATTATTTTCTTAAGTTCAGTGAAGTTTTATTTAACAATGGTTATATTTGTATAATATGCATTGCTTCACTGTAGCTAGCTTCATTTTCTACATAAGGTATAAGTTATTTGCAAGCAGCAAAAGCTTACAAAGTATGCTAGTTTTTGCCTCATCAGAAAGAAGGATTATTCAGTTAAAAATTCTCTTCAAATATACATTATTTGAAAACAACTTTTTAAAGGAGGACAGAAGTGCTGTTTTAGTCATTTTCGTGAAAAAAAGATGGAAGTTTGGTTTTTTGTTGCAAAATATGCACAATAATTTAATTTGCTTGTTTACAAAGTTTCATTCCCGTAGGGCAAACGCATCACCTGTTTTGGACGCACTGTTTAAAACTCCATGCTAGTTAAATGCCTCTCCATGCTTTAAATGGCACCCTCACATGTTCGAATGCAGAGAACTTACGAACGATTTGATTTTAAAATGCGCGTTCAAATAGCATGAAGCCACCGTAGCCTATTTTAACAAGCTTTCATATGAATCCCCTAGATGGCAGTGATCTTTCCGGATGTTTTTAGTCGTTTCCTTAATGCACTTCCTGTGTAACGGCGCTATATGTTTGTTTACGTTTTCTTGTGTTCCAGTGTTTTAAAAGTGATACTTGGCTTTTAAAGTTATTATTTTTAGATTTTCTCCTCTTTGCATTATATTTATTATACTCAAGTGTCCACTTGTGCCTAAAATTACACCGTAATTTGTGATACAAGTTTATTTCAGTAAACCTAAATAGTGTCCTGGTGACCAGTACGAATTTAAACGAGTGTATAATTAAAATGAATTATGTTTTGAACTGTATGTCATGCTGGTTTAAAGCAAACAAATTATCTGTGAATCTAGACAAAACAAAAGTGGTCAAATTTATAATCTGTCGTACATCACATACTGAAATAGAAATCGGGATTAATGATATGTTATTAGAAGAAATTGACAGCATAACATTTCTGGGCCTTCAAGTGGACAGATGTTTAGATTGGAAAGCTCACATAAATTATATCTTACCTAAACTTAGCTCTGCCTGTTATGCTATCCGAGAGCTGGTTAATGTGAGTTCTATTGACACACTTAAATTAGTATATTATGCATACTTTAACTCTATTATGGAATATGGAATATTATTTTGGAGCAACTCAATAGAAAGTAAAAAAATATTTCTTATGCAAAAGAGGGTTATAAGAATCATTACTAACACCCACACCAGATGCTCCTGTAAAGATCTTTTTACAAGATTGAAGATATTAACGCTTCCTTGCATGTATATATTCTCGATCCTAAAATTCTTTGTATGCAATCGTGCCTTATTTGCAACAAATAATGTACTGTTCGGCCGCTCTATCTCCGGCTCTGACATTTCTCGAGAGGGGGAAGCAGGCTGTTGCCAGTTCTTTAGCGGGTATTTCAAGCAGAGGAATAATGCGTATTTTAAATATTTCAGTACTTGCATATTACACGAACCAGGAGCCATATTATTATAATAGCGATAATAATAGGACCTACGAACATTAAAAATCGGAATTCACGCACGCAAAATATAAGCAAAGAAAGTTTACCAGCGCAAGCAGCTAAAACCACGTGGCTCAAACAAATTTAACCTGGCAACACAGTGTTGGGTTCGGGAGTCACGCATAGCAGCGACAATGCTGATTGGCGCTAGCAGACAGTTTTTACTTCCTGACCACAGCACCGGATGTAGAGATTCCCAGTACTACCAACAGATGCTGTTAGTGTGTGTGTGAAAGGTATGAACGAAATATTCGAATAGAGTAGTGTTTTAATAAATATCTTGCATGATAATGAAATTGTAAGTTGTATTTCAGTGGTTTAAAGCTAATATAGTCATATATTTTCATTCTAAAGATAATTTTGAGGATAAGTTTTCAATTGCTCATTACTGTATGTTGGTACTATTAACCTCCCCCCTCCACCTCTTGCAATCGCAAAACGTCAGAGCCGGAGATACAACGGCCGGACTATAATTCACAAAAGAAACACTATACCTTGTTTCACGTAAGCTTGCCCAGTATCTCTTAACGGTCACGTGACCTAATCACCTCTCATTGGTTGCTGTTGTGGTAATGATTGTCGGGCGGTAAAAATTAGTTCCTTATTTAACATGGTGATATATCATTCTATGTTGGAAGAGAATTGTCAAATTTATATTTTCGTAACTGTTTTAGTTAAATATATTACGCAACAGAGTTGATTTGTCTGAAATGCATGTTAATTCTTAAACGAAGTAAAGAGGAGGTTCCTTTGCTCTCAAGCACATGGCACGATAGCACGTGATTTAGCAGTAGTGGTGACATTTGTTTATAAGACTTTTATCACTGACCTTGTTTTGAACTGGATTAGTCATGCATCGCCATTCGAGAGTGCGGGAGCTAAATCATTTTATTGATCGTTTATTGCGCATGTACTTATTATATGTATAATGGCAGAGTCTACCGGCAGTTTTTCGCTTAAGTATCGCAAGGGTAATTCTTTACAAACAGGCGAAAAAAGAATTGTGTTGCATGTGTTTAATGCACAGACAGAGAAGAATTCGTCTTTGTCAGTGAGAGAAGTCGAACAGCTGTGCTCTGAAGTTACAGGTGTGTGTGTTATGTAACCGCAGTATCAGACAGCGATTAGGAGGTGGCGAATTAATTGAAATCACGAGAATTAAAAAAAGAAGATAAATTAATAAAAAATGCTTTGCTAAACTAATATAAAATATTGTTATATTAATATGAAATTAGAATGAAATTAGAGTAATGATGAAAATAGCGGTTTAATTAAGAATAAGATGGGAAGAATATAATTTAAGACAACTAACATGCTAGAATCCATGTAAGGGAGAAAAAATATTTCTGTAAAATCTGAACACAAGTCGGGGAGACAGGAAGAGGTGACCGTTAGCCTCTTTGTTTAAGGAAAGGTTCAATGTCTGAGAACTATAGCCACGAATGTGTAGGAAAAATAAGGTTTTCAAGATGCGGTCAAGCGTAAGACCTAAAAGGATTTACTTTGCTGAGGTGATAATGATGTATACCGTTACAAAGAGCCCAGGGTAGGCGTGACCCAACTCACGGTGGGATGTAACGTCAATGAGTTCGATGAGTTTTGCTAACCAATAAAGAAAAATCGAAATAAAATGAGAAACCAATAATAATGTAAGATTTGAGAAATGGGAGAAGGGTGAGTTATTTTGGTCATGTGATAAGAGTTAGGGTGGGGATCAGAATAAAGTACGAACTGAATCGCAGAGTAGACGAAAAATCACTTCAACAGTCATGCTACGAGGGGAAAGATGTGTTAGTGCGCGTGAAGAAGAAGTAGTAAAGATTTCTAAGTCCGAAATGTAGGGAAGTCAAGAATAACGCAACCAGCGTAAGAGAAAAATCACTTCAACAGTCATACTACGAGGGGAAGGATGTGTTAGTGCGCGTGAAGAAGAAGTAGCAAAGATTTCTAAGTCCGAAATGTAGGGAAGTCAAGAATAACGCAACCAGCGTAAGAGAGGCAGCAGAAGAATTTTATAATAGCAAAGTATTCGCCGTATAAAGAAGTAAGAGAATTCTGTTAGGAAGTTTAGTAACAGGTGGTCACCGCTACAAATCAATCTGAATCAATGAACTTAGTGAGAATTAAATTAAATCATTTTTGCCTCGAACCAGTGTATTATTGAGACAACTGAGCAGCCAACAAACAACAAATCCATTTCCTACAACCATTCACCTGAGGATAAGAGATCTCATAGCTCCAATTAGAACCCAAATCAAAAGTAAACACCAACCAATTGAAATCTGACATGCGGGTATGCCGTATAATGGCGCCGACACGTTGGGGCTTCGAATTGTAGGAAATGGGTGAAATGTAACGACGACAACGACGAGGATAAGTGAGAAGAACGACGACGAAGGACGACTACGAGGAGAAGTGAGAAGACCGACGACGACAACTACGATGAGGACAGCAGAGACTACGAAGAAGACGGCAAAAACAACTAACAAGTGAAATTTTCCCCCAACCAAGAGAGAAGTTCAAGTTCTTTCCACATCAACTGAGCCTACTAGACGACGAGCAGCACGACAAAAAATTGGTAAAGACATCACATAAACACCACAGCCGTACAAAAGAACTGTGAGTTACACATACTCAATTTATTTTTCTTGTAAATGTAATATCATTCATTGAGATCAATATCTATGTAATGTCTTAGTAATAAGTATTTTGGAAGGGAAATTAGAAAATTTAAAGGGGAAGTTCAATGCTTTTGAGAAATAAGAAGATCGTACAGAATAAATTTAAAATGGAAAATTCTGGGGAACAAATAGTTATGGAGACAGAGAAAGAGTTAGAAGTTGTTAATGAAGAGATAATGGAAAGCAGTGTTATAGGATCAGTAGATGAGGGTGTAAATGGTGTAAGTAGCTTAAATGTAAATAGGAGAAGTGACAATCCTGGGGTAATGGAAAATCTACAAGAGATGTTCCAGAAACTCATGGCGCAAATGACTATTCAGAACCAATCACTAGAGGCTAAATTACTAGATCAGAGCAAAGCTATGGACAAATCACTAGAGACTAAATTACTAGATCAGAGCAAAGCTATGGACAAAAAATTAAGTCAAATTACAAGCCAAGGGAAAGAAACAGAAGCTAGAATCACTGTCAAAATTCAAGGAATAACAGGGGAAATCCAGACCGTAAAAGAGGCCCTGCAGCGAGAAGTAGGTACTATAAGAAGTGACCTAGAAGCTACCAAATCTCTCGTTGCAGGAGTAGAAAATAGAATAGGGGAGGAAATTAATAAGGAGAGAATAAGATTAGATGAACTGACCACGACACAGGTAACTTTTGTACAAGAGATAAATGACCGGTTTGACACTGTAAACAATAGTATAACAGCTGACATGGAGAAGTTAAAAGAAAAGGTAGCACGTGTAACAAATATTCAATCAGAAAATACACAAATGTTGAGGGAAACAGTAAGCGAGATATCTCAAATCAGAGATACTCTAACTGGCTTACAGCTGGGACAGCAAGGGCAGGTACCTGAGAGTTCCAATTGTTCTATACATACACACAATGGAGAGAGGCAGAACGAACAGGTTAGCGCCCCTTCTGTCTCTCCTCAAAACAGCAATAATAGCGAAGTAAATATGCAAAACGTAAATATTTATCCACCAGTGCACATGAATTTTCTAAGCGAATTGCCCCTCCCGAAATTTAATTGTCGCAATGACAACGCAGTACAATTTTTGGCCGACTTAGAAAAGTATTTTGCCATCAGAGGTGTACCCGAGCAATATAAGATGATAATAGTTCAAAGGGCGTTACAATCTGCCGAACTTAATTGGCTACGAGTAACTGTGGGAGAAGGATGCAGCTACGAGTTGTTCAAAACAGCTTTCCTAGAAAAGTATTGGAACGCCAATGTCCAATACCAAGTAAGGAATCAGATAACAAATGGCCGATACCAAGGTAATAATGGAGAGTCTATTACTGATTATTTCCTGAGATATTCGCAAATAAGTAAATATCTACAACCTCCATTACAGGAAGCCAAACTGATTTCTCTTCTCACGCCCCACCTTCCTGAGAACATTAGAAATCACATGGTGGTAGCAAGACCTCAGACATTGAGAGAGGCAGTTACATTGTTAACAGCTTTACAAAGCGCTGGGACGCAAAATTCACAAAATAGACATGAGAATCGAATGCCAGTGAGAAATCCACACAGACCGTGGAATAATAATAATGATGACGGGGAAAGGGCACACAATCCCCGAAATTTTAACACAAACCATATGGCTACTCGTCAAAGATACGATGCCCACGTCCCGAGGGAATTCCCTAACAACAATAGAGGGAGACAGGGACCACCAAATTCAAATTCATATAATTTCCCTATAAGATATGTACATGTAACTAGGAATGGAAATTGGGGTCACCCCCCATTTCTTCGAAGAGGGAATGCAAGACCGACGTTCCGACTACCAGAAGCTAATAGACAGTATCAACCACGTGACGCTGGTAGAGAGAACAATACAGACAGACCTGAAGTAAGACAGAGGAATCAACTTCTCTCAAGAGAATGGGTGCGTTCTCCTCCACCCACACCGAGGGACGCGGCGCCCGAGGTAGATGAAAGGCCAGATACGACACAGCAGACGGGAAACGACTCCAGGGTGCGATAGAAGACGTCCCGCATCGGACCCGGATGAACACGCTAGTTCTTAATTTGAACAGGGACACAGCTCTGAGTAGGGTGGTACAGAATAAAACAGAAACAGAAATAGTAAACGGTACTCAAATAAACAATCACTTAACAGAATTGCAAGAAGTGAGAGATGCTCCACGTATTGCTGCAATAATAAACAAAGAAAAATGGCACATTACCATAGATTCAGGATCCTCAGTTTCAGCTATAAGTCAAGCATTCTTTTATCACTTAAAAAACAATGGAATGAAATTGCAAACATTGCCCGTGAAAAGTGCATATTGTACTCTGGCGGTAGGTCGCGCCAAACAAAAGATTAATACACAAATGCTTTTGAAAGTCACCATTGGGGAGGATACAATAGAATTTGTATGTTTTGTTATTAATAGGCTATCTGTAGACATCATTATGGGTAATGACGTGTTGTATGCGCTTCAAGCTAAGTTGAATTATCAAATGGAAGCCTTGGAAATCAAAATTAAAGACGTCATAGTTAAAGTTCCGTTTAGCTCAAGGGAAGCAGAAAATGAGATAAGATTGACAGATGAAGAAAAAGAAATAGATGGAGAAACATTTTTTGTAGAATTTATACGAATAGGAGGGATGGAGCTAATTAAGATGAATCCATTAGAAGCTGAAGAGATGAGAAACTATGATAAGGATGAGTATATAGCTGGAGAAGAAGGGCTTTTAGAGATGACGTCATACGGACTTGGGCAGGCAGAAGCAGGTGAACAGGAGATAATTACCCTACCAGATGATTTCCAGGTAGTCGAAAATAACGTAAACATGACCTATAGAATAAGAGAAACAGTAGCAAACTCGAACCTACTTAACGACCACCAAAAAGAGATTTTTTATAACATTTTATGTAAACACAGAAATGTATTTTCGGAACACACTGGGACCTATAGTGATTTTGAGTATGAATTCGAGATACATGATGTTCCCCCATTCAAATATAAGTGCAGACCTATTCCATTGGATTTACAGGAGGCAGTGAACCTTAAAATACAGGAAATGTTGGAAGATGGAATTCTGGAGATATCTACATCAAAATTTATAAGTCCCCTATGTATAGTCAGAAAAGCAAATGGAACAGTACGACTGACGATAGATGGACGTCATATAAACCAATATATTGTTCCGGATAATTTTCGAACCCCAGCAATAGAGCAAATTTTGGCCGGTATTGGGGCACAAAGGTATTTTACTTCACTAGATGTGACCAACTCATTTTTGCAAATTAAGTTGAAACCTGAGTTAAGGCAATATACCTCATTTTTGCACGGAGGATATCAGTACCAGTTTACAAGAAATTGCTTTGGACTAATTAATTCTGGAAGCGCATTCCTACGGGCGATGCAGAAAATACTCAACACGCAAAGGGAAACATATGTGTCACAGTATGTAGATGATTTATTGATATACAGTAGAACAGTGGAAGATCACCTTACATATTTGGATTTAGTGCTCGGGAGGCTAGCAAATGCTGGATTAACACTGAATTGGGCCAAATGTAAATTTTTCCAGGAATCAGTTAAATATTTAGGATATATCATAACAGGCGAACATATAGCTCCTGATCCAGAAAGAGTGGAAGCCATTTTGAAAATACCACGACCTAAGACACCAAAACAAGTAAAACGTTATCTGGGTGTACTTGGGTACCAATCAAGGTTCCTGATAAACTATGCAAAGGAAGCCGCACCGTTGCGAGCACTACTGGAAAAAAAATCGAAAATGGCGATGGACTATGGTAGAAGAAAATGCTTTTAAAAGATTACAAGAACTCTTCAGTGAATCCGTATTATTGACATGGCCTGATCCAGATTTACCTTATCTCATATACACGGATGCCTCCATGGTGGCGTTAGGAACTATTTTAGCCCAAGAGACACCGACTGGAGAATTAAAGGTCATAGCTACAGCCTCCCGAGGGTTAACGAAAACAGAAAAAATTGCTTACAGAACAGAACAGGAAATTACGGCTATTTACTATGCCATTTGTAAATTTAGACAATATATATAATAAAAGGATTGTGATATTCACTGATCATATCAGCCTATCATTTATACGAAATTGCAAATTGACCAGTACAAAAATTGCGAGATATATCCACGAGATCATGGCTTACAACCCAGAGATTAAACATATACAGGGAAGTCTTAACATCTTTAGTGACATGCTTTCACGTATAAAGCCACAGGGGAATCTTCCAGAAAATATCAGTAGTAATGGTACAGAATTACCATTGTTAAAGATGGATGTAACCTTCAGTATAAAATTAACAAAGGAGATGAGAAGATTGGCGGAATTACAACGCCAGGATTGGAAATTAAAACAAATTATGGAAAAGGCATTGCCCATAGATCAAGCAAATTCACAGAAATACGGAGTGCTAAATAACGTATTGTATAAGTTACAGGGTGTTTCCAAACCTGTTTGGAAAGCATATATACCCGCAGCGCTGGAAGAGTTAGTGATTTCTGCTTACCACACAGCTCTTATACATGCTGGCGTTGAGAAGACAATGATTTCCATAAGCAACCATTTATACATATTTAGATTAGGCAAGAAAGTTAGGACCTTTATATCTACATGTGACATCTGCCAGAGGGCAAAATCATTAAATTATAAGATAGATCGACCCCCTGTATCCATCACCAGGAAGGAACCATTAGAATTAGTTGCAGCGGATGCATATGGTCCACTCCCTGCAGGAAGAGGAGGATTAAAATATTTATTTGTACTTATCGACGTGATGTCGAAATTTGTGAAAATATACCCTCTCAAGAAATTAACAAGTGCAGCATGCGCGAATAAAATAGTGAAAGACTATATTGTCAAATACGGGAAGATGAGAGCACTATTAGTAGATAACGCGTCCATACACCATGGAAGACGATTCGTGCACACCATTCAGGATGCCGGAATTCGCATCTATAATACAACGTCGTACCATCCATGCTCTAATCCAAGCGAGCGCGTACTGAAAGACCTAGGTGTTCCTCTCCGAGTCCTTTGTTCATTGAAACAGACTACCTGGCCAGACCACATCAACTATATTGAGTTTATATTCAATAATTCAGTCAATCTAACCACAGGATATGCTCCTATCCAATTGCATAGGAATTTAACACCGGAACCAATAATAGAGGGTGTTCCGGAAAGTATACAAGTGACGACCGAGACAGATCGAGAACGGATCCAGAATGCTGTTAAAAGAATAATGGAAAAAGTAGAGAAAAGAAACGCAAAGAAACTGCGGTATAAGAAGAATTGGGAACCAAAGGTCGGCGACTTAGTTCTAGTGAAATCGTTCGACAAATCAGATTTGTTAGGAAAGAAGACTAAAAAGCTATATATGCTATGGAAAGGCCCATACCGGATTGAGAAAATATTTGGTGACAGAGCGTATGCTCTAATACACCCAAGAAATGGTAAACCGATAGGCAGATATAACATCTCCCTAATAAGGCCATATCGTAAAAAAAACGTTGTAAACAGTACAGAGCAGACCCAAGAATAACCAGGAATGTGATTGAAATTATATATACGAAGATGTAAAGAATACCAAGTAAAAGTTATATAATTAGTACGGGTAACGTTTTCGTTTGAAATTCAAACACTGCGTGGGAGTTGCAAGTTCCAAAATTCCTGTGCACAAACAAAATGATAATGTAATAAGAATAACCACAGCTAATGAACATGTTAGAAAGATCTTTAAAAATAATTTGTGAAATGTAAATATAGTATAAGTACTGATGTATTCATGTGCCAAAAGGCTATATTGTTATTGTAAAGGTCACAGACTTAGGCGTGACAAAGTGAAAGAAAGTTTAGAGTGAAAAGTGAAGTGGAAAGACAGGACAATGAACTGTCAATGTTTACTGTCAGGTAAACGAAACACCTGATTACAGGTAGACAACTGAGTGCAGGTAGAGGTAACCATATTTGGACATCATTACGCAAACTATAATAATGTGAGGACGAATGTTCTTACGGTGAAGGACTGAAAGATAAAGAAACGTCCCAATATGTTAATATAATAATATTAAAAAAAATCATTGAATGTAAAATGTAATATTGTAAACTGTAATATAGTAACATTAATGTAGTACTTAAGGAATGTAATAAGGTAAAATCAAGTTGATGTCAAGTGAGACAAGGATAATTCAGTTAAGTGTATATATAGTTGAGGTATCACGAATGTTATTTGTATATAGGGTAATAACCACATATACGACAGTGTACCTGTCTATGTACGTAATGTATCATATCTATAATTCTATATATATGATGTACCATATTGACCATTCTATGTGTATAAAGTAACACACTGATGAAGATGAGGGAAACGGTGACCACCGCAAAATGTTTCAAGTAGGGAATGAGAAATTATAAGATATATAAGGAGGAAATGTCATGACGGGGGTTTGACAAAATTTAAATAATGGGTATTTCATTGTTGTCAAACGGGCATTATGTAACCGCAGTATCAGACAGCGATTAGGAGGTGGCGAATTAATTGAAATCACGAGAATTAAAAAAGAAGATAAATTAATAAAAAATGCTTTGCTAAACTAATATAAAATATTGTTATATTAATATGAAATTAGAATGAAATTAGAGTAATGATGAAAATAGCGGTTTAATTAAGAATAAGATGGGAAGAATATAATTTAAGACAACTAACATGCTAGAATCCATGTAAGGGAGAGAAAATATTTCTGTAAAATCTGAACACAAGTCGGGGAGACAGGAAGAGGTGACCGTTAGCCTCTTTGTTTAAGGAAAGGTTCAATGTCTGAGAACTATAGCCACGAATGTGTAGGAAAAATAAGGTTTTCAAGATGCGGTCAAGCGTAAGACCTAAAAGGATTTACTTTGCTGAGGTGATAATGATGTATACCGTTACAAAGAGCCCAGGGTAGGCGTGACCCAACTCACGGTGGGATGTAACGTCAATGATTTCGATGAGTTTTGCTAACCAATAAAGAAAAATCGAAATAAAATGAGAAACCAATAATAATGTAAGATTTGAGAAATGGGAGAAGGGTGAGTTATTTTGGTCATGTGATAAGAGTTAGGGTGGGGATCAGAATAAAGTACGAACTGAATCGCAGAGTAGACGAAAAATCACTTCAACAGTCATGCTACGAGGGGAAAGATGTGTTAGTGCGCGTGAAGAAGAAGTAGTAAAGATTTCTAAGTCCGAAATGTAGGGAAGTCAAGAATAACGCAACCAGCGTAAGAGAAAAATCACTTCAACAGTCATACTACGAGGGGAAGGATGTGTTAGTGCGCGTGAAGAAGAAGTAGCAAAGATTTCTAAGTCCGAAATGTAGGGAAGTCAAGAATAACGCAACCAGCGTAAGAGAGGCAGCAGAAGAATTTTATAATAGCAAAGTATTCGCCGTATAAAGAAGTAAGAGAATTCTGTTAGGAAGTTTAGTAACAGGTGGTCACCGCTACAAATCAATCTGAATCAAAGAACTTAGTGAGAATTAAATTAAATCATTTTTGCAACGAACCAGTGTATTATTGAGACAACTGAGCAGCCAACAAACAACAAATCCATTTCCTACAACCATTCACCTGAGGATAAGAGATCTCATAGCTCCAATTAGAACCCAAATCAAAAGTAAACACCAACCAATTGAAATCTGACATGCGGGTATGCCGCAGTTAGATCCGTAGGAACATCGCACATGAGATTGAGGAAACAGGAAAACTTGCCACTCCAGGCAAAAGCAGGAATAAACAAAAGTGCGTGCTCGGAGAAAATACGTGAAAAGTGTTGTGCGTCGTCATGTGTGTAGTTTTTCTCTAGAAACGAACTCCCTAACATAAGTAACATTTCGTCTGCTGTAAATGAGGATACAGATTTACCAAATTTCAGCAGATTGCTTATACAGCTGGGATTTGTGAATGAAAAAAGAGGCAAGAAAAATGTGCTAAAAGACAGAGGCGATATTGCTGTGTGGCGAAGACGCTATTTAAGGACAACCACACTGCACCGAGATACAAATCGCTAAATATACACGAAAAGTAAAGTATGGTGTGACACGACTTTTAAGACTGAAAGACAAGCATTTTTGAAAGGTATGTGTGCTGTTTTAAAAATCTCAGTGGAAAAGGCCAAAGGCCTTTCATTATAAACTCTTTCAGTTTCATTGCTCAGTCATTCTGTTTCAATTTCCTCAGTTCATTATAAACTTGTATTTTTGCATGCCTTCATATCCTTATTTGTATGATTTTTGTATTATTTTATCTATCTTCCCGGCAATTATTACATTTACTGCAGGCACCGCCTATGGCCTATGACGCGAAAGCACTAGCCAATTAGGGCGAGGGGGAGGGTTGTTGAACGCGGAGTGATACATTTCAGCCGGGCAAGGTTATATGAAACAGAGATTAGACAAAAGTACACAGTCTTTGGTCTTACCATAAATACTGTCACAAACTTTTGAGGTTGGCTGTACCTCCAGCCGGAGGAGCCGGCACATTCCAGAGCGGTAGCAGGCCTGAGTCATTGATGGAGCAGCTGCGGAAGTGTAAAGTTGTATTGTAAAATATGCAAGATGGAATGGGATGACTATGAAAATCGTGTGGCTGTGATAGCGCTATATAGGGTAGGTAAATCACCAAATGAGATTTTCAAAACTTTCCAGAAACTGAAAATCACAAAGAGGTTTCGATGAGACTGGAGATGTGAAAGATCGCCTGCGGAGTTTCAGCAATCCGATCCCTTAATTTGTTATCAATGTATTAAGGAATTTGATTGTACCAAAATGAGATTTATTGTGCAATATGTGTCAAAGAAGATAGATTTTGATTTTAGGTAATAAAATTGCATAAATTAATTCATATATCAAGAATGCAGTTACATATTGGAATGAAAACTGGTACACACATTTCTTTAGTTACTAGTAATATCTGTACAAAAAATTGAGGCTCTAGCGTTAGTAGTTTAGAAAATCACTTTTAGCACTTCGGTCCCCCCTTAAACATCTTAATCTCAAAATAACTAAACATTAGAAAGATATCTTAGCTGAATACTAATGATCTAATCCTTCTAACCTGCAAAGTGTGCAATGTGTTTGATGTCCTGATGTTAAGGGACATATTGGAGGCTGGTTATGTAAACCATATATTATTTGAAGTATAGGTTTGCAGCACTAGGTGATGTGAAGTCCATGATAAAACTTACACACATATAATTCTAAAACAACTTTTGTGAATACGTAAAATATGAAGTTATTAACAGTGAAGCAAACAAATATATACAAATATAACAATTTGTAACTTGAAACTTATCTTATAAGAAATTATGATAATTTTCTTATAAATTGTCCAGGATCGCGATTTGATGGAAATTCTTCCACATCCTCAGCCGGAAACAATAAAGTTGTCGTCATCGTTACAAATGCTATAGTGCGGCCGCTGTATCGCCGGCTCTGACATTTAGTGGCTGCAGGAGGTGGAGGGGGAAGGTTAAAAGCACCAACATATAATAATGAGTAATTGAAAACATGTCGTCAGAATTATCTTTGTAATGAGAGTATAGGACTGTATTAGCTTCAAAACATTGAAATCCACCTTGTAATTTTATTATCATGCAAGATATTCTTTACAACATCACTCTATTCGAATATTTCGTTCATACTTTTCACGCACACCAACTGCTTCTGTTGGTGGTACTGGGAGTCTGTACATCCGATGTTGTGGTTAGGAAGTTAAAACTGTCTGCTAGCGCCAATCAGCGTTGTCGCTGCTAGGCGTGACTTGCATATCCAGCACCGTGTTGCCGCTGCAATTTTTGTGGACCACGTGACTTTTAGTTGCTTTTGGATCCCGCGCTGGTGGTTTGTTTAATTTTTTGTGTGTGTGTGAATTCCGATTTGTAGCGTCTCTAAGTCTTATTATTATCGCTTTTATAGTAATATGGCTACTGGTTCGTCAGAATTCAAGAAAAAAATCGGTTCTTATAAGAGCCAAAGCCATGAATTTATATTCAGGCTACGTGAGTACTTCGAGAAGGAGCGGGAAAATGGTGTACCTCTACTACCTGTTACCAAGGTGCCGGACAGAGTTTGTGACGACTTGAAGGTGGGAAGAATGTGACCAAGGAAAAGTGCCAGCTGATTTAAGTTCGCCGTCTGCAGTTCTGCGTACACCGGGAGAGCAAAGGCAACGAGGCAGCCTTAAAGCTTCACTTGATGCTTTTCAAAAGGATGCTATAAGGCGACATGTATATCAATATTATATGAGAAGGGAATTTCCCACTCGTGCGAAGTAGCCTTTTGTTATTTCTTTTCCAGTAAATGGTATATTGTCCCCATATGCAACTATTCTGGGATCATGTATATACACATTGTCCACGTACATTTACGAAGTTACGATCTGCAAATGCGTGAAATATTTACACATGTTCCTCTGCTTGAAATTCCCGCTAAAGAACTGGCAACAGCGCGCTTCCCCCTCTCGAGAACTGTCAGAGCCGGAGATAGAACGGCCGGACAGTAGATGTGGATATCTTCTTGTTAGTACTACCAAAATCTGATAATAAAACAAATTTAAAAACAGAATCGACTGCCGGTATTTCAAAATGCATTATGCGATGTTTGTGGTTTAAAATAAATGTCTTTTCCGAAACCATTAAATTTATCGGACCATTTAATTGTTTTAATAATTTAACTTAGGAAAATAATAATAAAATCTGGTATTTATCAGTTTAATTGTTTCGATTGTGATAAAGTTTATATTGGAAAGACAAAATGTAATTTACAAACCAGAACGAAAGAACATTTTCATAACATTAAGTATAAACAGACTGATAAATCGGCCGTAGCAGATCATTTTTGGCCATTTAACCATGAAATAAATCCAGAAGTTAACAGCTACATCAGCCAAAGAGAACAGCTTTTGTTAATTTTCAAGACTAATGTAGAGGTATTTTATTGATTTTCACTTAGAAACGGTACAGTATTAGAAGAATTACCCCCTATTGAGCCTATGAACTTATTACTTTTATCGTCATACCAGTCTGTATCACATTCAGGACAATTTCGTATTTAATTAACTAAAGATTCTTGTGAATATGTTTTTGCTTCAGTTGCTTTTGTTGAAAAGATAAATTAATGTTTTCTACATATTCTAACTTTCATCTAAAATTTAGACAATTCTAATTGTTTTTTTTCTAACTGCTTTTAGGGAATTTGTAAAAGACAAGAAGTGTGTGGAATTCAGCCTGTCACAGTATTTGAACAAGCAGAAGGTCATGCTTCATGGATATGAGGCCAGGGCTCTGAGATACATTCCAAAGGTAAGAAAAGTTTACAGCTCAGGGCAAAACGGCCTTCCACTATTCCCATACCAGGACTTGTTCCTTACTGACATATGATAGGATTCTTAAAACAATGGGTAAATAGTGGCACTTTATATATATCTCAAGCCTAGGATGCTTGTAGGTTTTCCTTGAGTCAATGCAGCACTCTCCATGTCCACCTATAAGTTTGTTAAAGCTAGAGTATAATTTAGTGTAGATTTTAGTGACAGGTGAAGATTATGATGAAGATTTGTATATAAGGGCACTCAACTGCTTGGTCATCAGCACCCTTACGAACACTAAATCATGGCAATAGCCAGAGATAAATACTCAAAAAAGAAAGGCAAAATCAAAACAAAGTGACAATGAAATAAATAAATCCAAATGGGAAAAAAACAATAAAAACTATAATTAACCATAAAATACCAAAAGGCATAAAACGGTTTTCAATATCAACTTGTCAAAACGAACTACCTGCCAACTACCTGGTCACATCAGTTTGTTCCTTTTCTTAGGGGCCTGTCTAGTATTCTCAGTAGGTTTATCCTACCTTTTTCTCACTGTAGTTTTAGCAGTGAGGACAGTATGTTCCTGCTCCACATCCTCTAATGGAGGAGGATGGCTTTCCTACAGATAATTTTGTTTCGAGCCGCTCGAAGATGAGAGCCGCTGATCTGAGTCCTCTCCAGATATTCCTCAGAAGATGTTCTCGGAGGAGACGGTCATGAACTTTTGCGCTCCTTTTGCTTGGTACTAGCCTTCTTATTTTCCCTGAGAAAGTCAGTTCTTTCATATGAGGTCTTGAACTTTCTGGGCGATGCATTATATATTACCGGTACACATATTCGTGAGGTAGATGCTTTCTGCGGTGACTTGGCTGCAACGTTCTTCATTGGACTGGACTTAGTAGGTGTTGTCACTGTTGTTCGTGCTGGTTGTGTCTCTTGCTTTGGCTGTGATCTGGGTGTAATTGTTCTTTCGGACATTACTGCCCCGTTTATGTCGCTAGTTAGTGTTGCGATTTCACGTCTAGGTACCGCCTTAGCTGCAACTGCACTGTAAGTAACGGTCCTTGGGACAGAAGACTGATGAATACGCGAGTTTCCGAGCTTCCACAAAGGACACCCTCTCTCTTACCTGGATCTCTTGGATCACCTTCTTTTCCATAAAGCGGGGACATTCTCTGAAGTTTGATGAATTATTACCACTGCAGTTAACACACATTGCAGGTGAAGTACATGCATTATCATGCTTTACTTCCCCACAGTCAATGCAAGTAGCAACTCCATTACATGAATCACTTGTGTGGCCAATGCGCTGGCATTTATAACACTTTTTTTTTTTCTAATTTACGTCCTCCAACAATAAGACATATCAGACAGTGAATTAATTGGGTGAAATGATGCTCAAATGAGTCCAGGTTCCATGGAGCTTAGAGTTACCTGACATTCGTCTTGAAGGATAAGGGAAAACCCAGAAAAAAACCTTATCCAGATAACTCACCCTGACCAAGATTCGAACTCGGGACCTCTTGAACGTGAGGCAGACATGCTACCATCTACGCTACTGAGGTGGGCAACACCTCAGTGGCT
Source organism: Mantis religiosa (assembly GCA_030765055.1). Lineage (NCBI taxonomy): Eukaryota > Metazoa > Arthropoda > Insecta > Mantodea > Mantidae > Mantis > Mantis religiosa. The sequence continues at coordinate 661,416 of JAUKNK010000035.1, read as the reverse complement.
TCAATAGCTTCATACCCTGCCTTAATTCTTTGCCAGAATCTCATGATCAAAGGTAAGAAGCAGTGGGCACTAGTTCATCTCGTTCTTTGCAGTGAACTCGATACACATCTGTAACACCTTCTGCCGCCAAGTTTTCCTGAATCTCCTCATTGGACATACCGTCCAATGCGTTGGTGTTTACAACACCAAGCGAGGAGTTCAAAGTCCTATGCAATTCAACCTGCACCGGATAGCTCGCAAGCATATTGGCTTTCAAAATTTTCGCAGCCTGCGTCGGAGAAACTGCTTCGACCAGGAGCATGCCATTGCGAGATCGAGTACATGATTTTACTGGACTAGCAATATTATTTAAACCCTTTTGAATAATGAACAGGTGCACGGTAGTAAATTATCTACCTTCCTCAATTGTAAAAATAACTAAATAGCGAGGACCACAAGATTCAGCTATTTCCTTTCCACTTCTCGCAACATTTTTGTTGAATTTATCAGTTCCCATAGTGAAAATATCCTCCACCATTGCAAACATCTCCGATGGCATGCTCACATCCTGGGAGCCACCCCGGCATAGGTGAGAATCCTGGCCTGGACCTTGCTCACCTCAGGGTCTCACCTCCCAAGGTATAGACAGAGGGACCAAATCGCCTTCAGGAGTGTAACAGCTCATGCAATGGCCCCTCCCTGGGACTGACTATATCAGTGGATACGAACACAGTCCTACATGATAACCAGGAGCTGGGGGTTACGCGTTACGCAGTCACCCCTGCGCTTCCCACTCGGCCAACCCACGCTAGGTTATCCGTCAGACGTGTGTTCAGGGAGGTTAGGGTCAATCACAGATGTGGGTCTTGTTTGGCGTTTGGCATTAGCTCTCTCACCACTCTTGAGGCACCCAATCGAGAGGTTTGCCTCGGGACGGTGGGATCGCCAATCCCCGTGCCTACCGCAGTAGGTCCCTGGGGGAGTGTGACAGGTGTAGGATGTATTCAGTGAGTTTGCAGAAAGATGGATCAGAATGTATATTATTGTTTGGTATATACCATTCAGCAGATGTTGCTTTACGAAGATATCTGTTTTGCAATATCTCACTTTGTAAAGATTAGTTTTGTTACTATTCGCCATATTTGGCAGGCATATGTCAATGCAGCTCTCAGTACTTGCTTATAAAGAAGAAGTTTATTTCTTAGTGAGATTGATGATTTCATGTTGTATAAGGTGTACAACATTGACATTCTTCTGCTTCCTCTATTTGCCAAAGTTTGAATATGGGGCTTCCAAGTTAGGCAATATCCAAAATCGCTCCAAGATATATAATGCACATTTTTTTTTTTTTTTTTTTTTTTTTTTTTTTTTTTTTGACAACGTACCTTTACCCATAATGTTGATGGTCATTCACCAAATAGTCTCCCCTAAATGCGATGCACTTGTCCCAGCATTTCTGCCCGTCTTCAAAGACATGCAGGAAACCATTTTTTGAGAAATCCTTCAAAATTGCCTCCGCAGCCTTCACCACTGCTTCTGATGATGGATAATGGCTCTCACGAAGGCGTTTCTTCAAGTTAGGGAATACAAAAAAGTCACATATGGCTAAATCTGGATATAGGATGGGTGAGGGATGCATTTCACGTTGATTTTTGCAAGATATTCAGCAACAACATTGGTAATATGCGGCCGCACATTATCGTGGTGCAACATCCAGCCTGCTTCACGGAAATGTGGTATTTTGCGCCTGATATGGACTTGCAATGTTTTCAGGACATCCCTGTAATATTGGCCCGTTACTGATGTGTGTGCAGGTACATGCTGATAAACCATTCCATGAATATCAAAGAATGAGATGACCATAACTTTCCCAGCAGAAGCAACCACTTTTGCTTTTTGGGGGATTGGTGACGAAGGAGATTTCCACACTGAGCTTTGCTGTTTGCTCTGAGGATCAAAATGATGTAGCAAAGTTTCATCAGCAGTGATTATGTCTGAAAGAAACTCTGGATCTTCCTCTAACATCAACTTTATCTGCATGCAGACCTGAATGCAAATGTCCTTTTGTTCAGGAATCAACAGTCTTGGAACCCATCGCGCACAAACACATCTCATGTGTAATGTTTCAGTCACCAACGTGTGGGTGGCACCCAGTGAATTGTTCAATATTTCAGAAAGTGATCTTAAGGTAATTCGTGAATCCTCTCTCACAATGGTTGCAACAGTATTGATGTTTTCTTCCATAAGAGTAGTAACTAGAGCACTGAGTCCACCTTCCTTTGAAATTGATTTTCTCCCCTCTTTAAATATTTTAAACCACCTTCGAGCTGTGCTGTTGGGTAGAACAGACTGTCCATAGGCCTCCTGTAACATTGTATAGTCTCAGCTGAAGATTTGTTGAGATGAAAGCAGAATTTCAAAGCCACATATTGTTCCTCGCATGTTACCTCCATTGCAGCAGTAGGCGATACTGAACATGTCTGAACTTGCCTGGTTCTCACAGGCGGGACCAGGAGTACCAACAATGAAACTACTACGTCGTGTTTGTTTCACATTAAGCTAACAGAATATAATAAGATTGAATTTTAGTGCAAAAAATTATGACCGTAAACACATTATGATCATTCTTTATTGAACAGCCCTCGTACATTCATATAAAATAGCAATTTTTCAAACACCCAGAATCTTGCGATTAGAATTTGATACATTATTATAGAATATTTCATGTACTGGATATCAAAAATACATTTCTTAAGTTTAGGACTTAATGGGAGGTTTTGAATTTTCACTTATACAATATTGTAACGGGAGCGCTGGAACACCCTGTGAAAGCAGCTGGCAGCGGAAGGCAGGGGGGGTTCGGTTAGCCACACCTCCTCCTCGTTTGTCTTGTAGTGGTGACAGACTGTGGTCAGGGAAAAAACATGACTGTGTCGCCTGTTTTCTCTACACCTGGTTCTCGATCTTTCTGTTACTAGAACAATCCTGTAAACACCAGAAGGCGGGATATTCCGATATAAAGAGGGTTACAGACAGACGGAGTCGGAGTTAGTTAGTCAGTTGTTGGTTTGGTCAGTGAGTGTGAGTGAGGAGACAGTCGCAGTTCTTGGTGTAAGAGTTAGTCAGTGACGTGTTAATGAACGAAAGGGTTGTGCAACGGAAGACTGTACGAACTGTGTATGTGTATCGGAGTTTATGTAATCGCGAGTACAAGTGAAGTTGTAACGGACGAACTGGTAAATTGTAATTGTGTGCAGCAAGTAATTCTGTGTAATTGGCAAGTGTTAAACTGTAAGTCGGTGGAAATAAAGAACATTTTTGAGTGGTGTAATTGGACTTTCTATTTCACGAACCAACAAAGTCACAATATTGATCTATAGTAAAAGAATTCAATTCAATTTCTTCATTCTTTAAATCTCCATACAAGATTGTGAACAAGTCAAAACAAAAATATTTACAAAATTTAAATACAGAAATTACAAAAAACATGTGTAAGAGTAAATCCAAAATATAATAATATAACTAAACTTTCCAAATACTCTAGATTAGAATGAAAACATGCTTAAAATGGATAGTCTACATGAAAAATTCAATGCCATGGCCGGGATTTGAACCATGGATCTCTTGGTTTCTGTCCAGTTGCTCTTAACCTTTTAGCTACTATGGCCAACGTGCCGTCCTGACATTAAATTCTCCATTTGACTCGTATATTTCCCCGGTAGACCACTAGGGGCTCTCGCATCCGAGATACACCGTTTGTGGCGACTTACTATCGTAAGTACTTGAGTCCCAGGGTTCATCATTTAACTCTTATTATTTTAGTTAATTGATGCTTAAAAATATATGTAGTTTCAATTTAAAAATCTTTTGGTTGTCAATCTGTTTTAAATAAAGAGGTAACTTACTGTACAATTGGGTACCACTATAAGTGAAGGAATGTTTGTATAACGTGGTATTATGACTAATTGCTAGTAGGTTTGAACTGTTTCTGGTATCATGCTAGTGTGTCACTGCATACGTTTTAAAGCAATTTAAACTAGCTTTTACAAGTAAAAGAACTTTGTATATGTATAAATATGGCCTGGTTATAATTTTCAGTTCCTTAAAATACATTCTACAGCTCACATGTGCAGGTTGGTTCACTATTATTCTCATGGCTCTTTTTTGCATTCGAAAAACCTTTTCTGACATATTTGAATTACCCCAAAAGATCATAATTCATAAGGGAATGAAAATATGCACAATATGCCATTTGGACTGTCTTTACGTCTGCTATCATTTTTAATGTTTTTAAAGCATACCACTGCTTACTTAACTTTTTAATCAAATCTTCTATATGTACAGTCCAATCCAAGTTTTGATTAAACCACGAACCTAAAATTTTTGTTACTTTTATATATGAAATGTTGATGGCATCCAAATTAAGGTCAGGAAAGGTAATACTTCTATTTACTTTATGCCGAAAACCTATTGCTACTGTTTTATCTTTGTTTAAAATTAGTCTGTTTTGATCAAGCCATGGCATAATAGTTTCATTAATTTCATTTAAATTTTGAAGTAAACGACCTTTATAATTACCAGTGATAAGTATGTTTGTATCATCTGCAAAAATAGTAAGTTTAATATTTTCCTTATCTACATTATGGGTTATATCATTAATATAAACTAGAAATAGAAAGGGAGCCCAAGATAGAACCTTGAGGGACCCGTCATTTTATAATTTTCATTTCAGAATGTTCATCATAAAATGTATTAGAGTAGCTACAAAATAAGAATGAACATGGATTAAGCCAATACAGTTATCCTACTGTCTTGGTGTTGCCAATTCCACGGCAAGCGGGCAACAGAGATGGAAGATATATCCGTCTTTGTCTCAACCTAGCAAGTATCATACAGATGCTGAGATGTACAGTGATACAATGTTGACAGAGAAGTTCGCTTAATATTTCAGCATGTGTGTGAGAACATACACAGTGATTATCGCACAATCTGAACCTTAAAACCTTGAACTGGAGAACAGTTCGCTTATATAGCTATCGTTCGTATGCACACAAAACAAAATGATTCAAATTAGATGCGTTCTACGAAATAAGGTGTTTGCTACAGTGAAACGAGATAGTGACATTTCAACAATTTGTGAATATAGTTTCTATTTTAATGATGCCATATTTGTATATTGTCTGTAATGGACTATAAACCAATTTTTGTTTCATTAAAATACTTAATAAATACGGAAGATATGTGTATTTATGCAGCATTTTTACACCATGAATCCCATGTACTAATGTTATGTATTGTGCACAGAAATTTTAGTCTTGCAGCAACAATATCGCTTCTTTCAAGCAGAAATTTGTGACTATCATTGGTTCTCCTATATTTGAACCCAATAGATTTCAGAATATTATTCATAGAAGATATGGAATCCGTATATTCTATTTTCACCCTCATTAAATTTGTCAGCCTTTTGACAGTTGGATATTGACCCTTGTCATATAAATCATAAATTGTTCTACGTGAAACACACTTTTGAAAATTGTCTGAGTTGGTAGCACGTTTTTTAGCTGCCCGATGTTTCCCTGGAGATCTAAATGTGGAAACTTCTCCTAATTTGGTAAACTGTTTGCCTTCTTTAACAATGTTCGTCACAGAATGAGCACTCACGTGACAAGCTTGTAACATTAATTGTCGACTCTGAGCTAAATTTGTACTTTCGAAAATGTCTTTAATTGACATTTGTTTGAAAAAGCAATACGCATTAACAAGAATATTTGTAGTCTATTTATGTAAAATCTTATAAGTTTTTTCACAGTTACTACTAGGCGCACCAGTACTAGGCTTGCTAAGCGATATATTTACTAACACGTGTGCACTCTTAAAAGATCACCACTTTACTGAATGTAATGTACAAAATGCAACTGCAGCATAGCACGTGTGTGCTTTACTTCACTGACAGTTAATGATTCTGTACTTTCTAGTCAGGCATCTTATCTTTCCATATCTCTGACACCAGATGTGCTACAAACATGGGGTTTAGACATTAATCCTCAGAAAAAATAGGTCTGTAACATGGGAAGAACAAAATAATTCTTTAATTGCTATCTTTAGAGCATGCAAAGAAATTAGCTGCATGCTTCGGCAAAGCGAGCCAGTATGCGTGCTTAACTGTACAATGTTACATGCACCGCATTGGCTAGTAGCCATAGAACAGTCACGTCTAGCCACGCCTTATGTTCATTCCTATTTTGTAGCTACCATAGTCTTTGCATCTAAAAATTCTGTTTCCTGTCTTTTAAAGTGTGTTTATTAATGAAGGACATTAACCTTCTAAACATTATTTTTTTTTTTTTTTTATAATTTTAGAAAACGTTGATAGTAGAGAAATTGGTCTGTAAATTAAATAGCTATATATGGTACATTGTCAGAATTAAAGTATGTATGTATTTATTTGTATCTTTTATCTTTTTCAGGTTATATTTGTTCTGTGTGAACGCATATTAAGGTTATGCAACTGTGAAATTCTGACGGCATGCTGCAGTTCTATCAGCCTTCCATTTACAAAGCACTTCATTGTGGCTCAGCTGAACTCAGATCACCGCTCCGGTCTGATTCAGTCACATGCATTGTCAACTGCATCTCCAGAATCCCTATGTTCTCCCTCAACTTCTCCTTTTGCAAGTACATGTGAGTGGTACTCTTCCTGCCATTTATTACTTTCCTTTATTTAGAAGTATTAAAGAATGTAAAACATACTCGTATTATCTTTCTAAGTAGTTAAAACTGTATTATCCTTCAGCAGTATATAACAAAGGTATGCTTGGTCGTAACATAAAATTGCATGCTTATCTATATAACTATTTGGAAATAATATTGTTATGCCTATTATGGTCTTTTAATAAAGATAGAGCTGCTAGTAGCAAAGCAGAGTTTTAAAATACTGCTTAAGGGTCTTTGGAATAATATTCCTTAATTTTCCTCAACTTATTATAGGAACGATTTGAATAAACCAAATATGGATTTTACCATGCACAATAAAATTTAAAAAAAATGGATATGTGGGTTTCTCCCCTGCAATGATTCAAAATGGAATAGTTATCGAAGGTAAAGTTTAGTACAAACTTGAGGGCTGCAAATATCTTAAGTTTCTTTGTTCAGATAGAAATATGTTCTTGATACATCTGGGCACTTATTGCAAAGCAAAAGCTATAACACAAGTAATGAATACTACCTTTTGAACAATGTCAAATCCTCCTAAGGAACCATAAATGAAAAGTAAAAAAAAAAGAACAAATAGAGATACTCATGGTAAAAGCATACTTCTTAGGCAAAAAGGTCTATGCTATACAACCATAAATTTTATACTACCTGGTTGTACTCTAGAAATTCCATCATTTAGCAATCAAGTGTAGATATGAAACTGATTTTAACTTTTCATTTCTTATGAAAAATATAGTGATACAATAATGAATGAAAATGCACGTGCTTCAACTGCTATTCAAACATTTATGCTAAGCAGATTGCTGCAACATGGTATCAGTACAGTACATAAGTATGCATTCTTGAGCTTATTCAGCATTTGCATTGCTTTCTTTTGTTATAAACATCTTAAAAATGATAGAAAAAATATATATATATATATATTAATTTAAAAAATATAATCTTTCTTTATTAATTTGTTTTGAAATTGCTTCTCAACTTCTTTGATTATAAAAGTTATTACTTTAAGCAAGTGTATAAAGGTTAATCTGGAAATTTTCAATAAAAGAAATGCAAACTATGGCTTTGAACATCTCAGTCTTATTCTTGACAGAAAAAATAGGAAGTGGCAACAATAGCAGTGCGCGAGGCGGCCTCTGGGTCTTTTCACACATCTATAAATACTAGACTCTGCAAGCTTACAACCAGTTTCCTGATGATGGCAACAGAGTGCATCGTCGAAAGCTTGGACAGCGATTTAACATTTACCTGGCTGATCTCCCGAGAAGAACTTATTCATAATGAAGATATTGTTACCATGCCAATAGAAGTACAGAAATGAATACCTAAGCATCTAAATTAACTGCCAGTATAGATATATAATAAAAAGAAGTATTTAAATGGCAAATTTTCATTTCATCCATAATACTTTAAGAAATTTGAAAAGATATTTAAGAACTTCAACATAAAAATAGCCCCTCAGAACAAACACAACATCCGCAACTTACTAAACCATCCTCTGAAAAATAGCACACCAAACACTCAATTATAAGGCATTTACCAGATGAGCTGCCAGGATTGCGACAAGATATACTTTGAGAAGACAAAAAGAAATTTAGTAACAAGAATGAAAGAACACTTCAAAAGTATCAAATTCAAACACATGGACAAATCTGCCATAGCACATCGCTTTTGGCCTGAGAATCACATCAAGCAAGAAATAGAATTGATGAAACAGGCAAAGAAACCTCTAGAACTGCAGATTTGGGAAAACATATTCATTACTAAGAAACAGAACCTCCCGAATTTTGAAATTTCCACAATGGATGACATCATCAAACTTTTCAGATCATCTTTTATCTACAAGGCTTTTTCCATATCCATTTTTAATTTCAGTTTTTAAGATATTGATAAGTCTGCAATAGCAGCTCATTTCTGGTCTGAAAATCATGAAATTGAAGATAGCACCAAATTACTAAAATACGTACAAAAACATAGTGAACTCGTCATATGGGAGAGAATATACATAGAAAAATATAAAAACCAACTAATGAACTTCGAAATCCCGCCAGAAGACAACCCCATATTTAAATTCATCACAAAATCACCAGATGGCAGCAGCAACTCCAGAACTACCCACACCACTGGATCAAGCTGTAGTCGCATTAGAGCCAATGATGCGAACGATGGTTTGTGAAACATGTCCTCAATATAGGTATGTAAGTGAAGCTGATGTGTAATAAATAGGACTCATCTATAATTTAATAATTGTTTCGCTTCACTGTGGTGTTCCAATACAGTTAAATTTCAATATCTTAATATTTATTTAAGTTTATTGGAAATGGGTGAGGTGATATGCATAATTGAGTTTTAACACTAAAATTTTTATGGGCTGATTTATAAACTGATCTTTTATCATCTGCATTGTCTTGTTCCATAAAATAAAATGGAAAATTATCCAATTGGAACTATCATCAGGATCATTTTCATAGATGCTGAAATTTGTTTTAGAATTCATTTGAATTCAATAGGTTTGATGAACAGGGCACTGTCATTTTCAATGACTGACTGCTATAGTTTTATCAGAGCGTTTATTTTCACATTGTGAATTCAATATCATCTAAGCTATTCAGGTAAATTGATGGAAATAATCATTTCTTCCACACTAGCCATGTGTAGTCTAAGGTTCTGATGAGTAGAGCCAGACTGCAAAATTCAATGTCATAGCCGGGATTTGAACCATGGATTCTAAATTGAATTCTAAACAGATTGTTTTGCATTGATACTCGACGGCATCTATGCCTAGCAAAACATTTTGCATCTTTACTCGATGACATCTATACATAGAATGAATTTAACTCTAGCTGATTTGAAATTATTGAATTGGCCATTGCTATCGCAATTCAATAATTTCTCATTGGTTTACATCATCTTTAGTTGCACACTTCTAATGACCTTATTTGGCAATCTTCATAATCTTTTCTTTAAATCATTATTTAAAAACATTTAACATTCAAAAGAATTTCTTACAAATTTAAACTAATGTTATCATCGTTAAACATATTTACAATATTCCTTTTCCCTCGCTTCCACCTCTTCAATCACATTTCTCCTTCTTCCTTGTTCTTTTTAAACTCATTCCCTTCCTACTACGATGTTTAGCAATTATGTTCTCAATAAATTCAAAATAACAAAATTAAAATATTGACAACATTTTAGGGGTTTTGAACTAAATCAGTGGTTACATTACTCTGTATATCTGCAAAAAAGGAAAATGACTGTAAATTAGCATTGGACTAGTGACAAAGTGAGTTCAGTGCAAACTTCATGTTGTCATTTTGTCACAATATGCTTGAAGGTCAGCAGACTCAAATGAAAGAAATTTAGGAGAAAAGGTTGTAGCTTAATTTTTACAAGGTAAGAAAAATAAATTTCATACCATATACTTTGACAATACTATTCAGGAACCCCAGTTTTTCAGAGGGTAAAAGACACAAAAATAATTGCCTCTAGTATAGAAAATACTTCAAGAAAGTGCCTAGACGACAAACAATAAAACATGGAGATTAAAACTAAACTATCAGTGCCATGGGACTTGTGATGCTAAAATGCAAAGATAAAAGATCTATACAATTTCTTTCTAATTTTCATGACTCAGTGGAGCTAGTAGAAGTCAAAAGAAAAGAAAACAACTGTTCTATTGAATTCCAATGCAAACATGAATGGCAAATTAGTTCATTTGAAAGGTATCTATGAGAGTTTTTTCTTTCTTTTTTTTAACGTCCTCCGTTAGTCATATCACACGATGAATGGAATGGATGAAATGATACTGAAATGAGCCCAGGGTCCATAGAGCTTAGAGTTACCCGACATTCGTCTTTCAGGATAATGGAAAACCCTGGAAAAAACCTTATCCAGATAACTCACCCTGACCGAGATTCGAACTCGGGACCTCTTGAACGTGAGCCAGACATGCTACCATCTACGCTACCGAGGCGGGCACACACACACACACACAAATAGACTGTGATGGTTCCTCAGTTGCATAGTGAATGCTGCATGATGGTACGAATAGTGTACCACCTCTCATGAACATGTATAAACAGATAACATGTACACATTTTCTTGAGATTGTATTATACTATACATAAATATATAGGATGAGCACATGCACACACACACACACACACACACACACTTACATAAAAATGTTTTGAATTCAGGGAGTCTCAAAACATGAATGTTAAATTTTTTTAAATAATGATTTAAAGAAAAGATTATGAAGATTACCAAATATGGTCATGAAAAGTGTGCAACTAAAGATGATGTAAACCAGTGATAAATTATTGAATTGCCATAGCAATGGACAATTCAATAATTTCAAATCAGCTAGAGTTAAATTCATTCTATGTACAGACGTCATCGAGTAAAGATGAAAAATGTTATTCTACATTGAGACTCCATCGAGTAAAGAACTAAAATGTTTTGCCTCAGATAGATGCTGTCCAGTATCAATGCAAAACAATCTGTTTATAATCTGTGTTTCAAATCCCGGCTATGGTATTGAATTTTGCAGTCTGGCTCTACTCATCATCTAAGCTAGTTTTCTAAATACTACAGAAGGCACTGAAATTTGGTTATTCAATCCAGGCACCTAGGCCATGCTAGCTGCTTGTTGCAGAAGCTATACCAAGCCTGGCTACAAGATAACCAGTAATTTATATTTTCTTGTTAAACATTTGTATTTGGAAATTCTGCAGCCAGTATTTGTATCTTTCACCTGTTCCACTTATTTCTCCCATGTTATTTCAGATATTAAACAAATCATCTTTAAACTTTCAAAGTTCAGTGGATTTACAGAATAAAGGAGTAAAAAGGTATATGGCAGATGCTAAAGCAAACATCAAACCATAAATTTGGACAGCAATAAACTGATATAAAATAATCTATGAATGTACATTCAGATCTTCACAATCAAAAGTAACAGGGAATACACCTTGTCTATGAATGAATCCAACATGCTCGTTTGAAACCACTGTAAAATAATCAAAATGAGCAAGTTCTTACATGAAGTGTCAACAACCCTCTTGGAATGTCTAACATGCACTACATGTATTATGTGAGAGTCCAAATTATTTTTAAGTAAGTGCTATGTGACCAACATCACATTCAGGAAAGAGGAGGAGGAGGAGGAGGAAAAATCAAAAGAAATAGAATAAAAGTCAAAGCTAACAGAAAGCTATTGATACACTTCTAAGGTGGTTAGAATCTATGCAAAATACACAGCATTCATAGAGCTGGAAGTGCTAACTGCAGAGTGACTAATTTACTTGGTCACTTCACCATTTATGAATGTAGGTAGACTGTTGAAGATCAGGCTAATATTTTCTTTTCAGCATGATTTGGAAGAATATGGACATTTAACCATCATGCAAGCTAGAACTTTTACGAAATAATGTATTTTGACAAAGTGTGCAATGTAAAGTAAATTATTTGGCACTTCCTTAGAGCATGTCCCGTAATAAATTTTGTCTAAGTCCAATATCGGAGGCACACACGAGGGCTGACAGAATCTGCCAAAGTGGCATGCACTGACGTCAGAAGTGGTTTGCGCCGACGTCAATAGCAGACAACTTTCAACACTGCCAACATTGATCCAACAACTACACTACTTTTTGTTGCAATGCCGGGTCTTCTCTTATCTACGTTTAAAAAACAATCGTTTGATGTGCCTTAACATTAGAAGTCCTAATCACAAAAAAAAAAAGATTAAAAGTTAAAAAAAATAAAGCTGTAGTCAATGAGCATATTAACAATACCGGGTAGTTTTGATTGATGAAGTACTCATCCCACTCCCGGCACAACATTCTCGTTCTTAACAAACCTTCGTCATACAGAAACTGCATACACTTTTCCTCGTCTTTGCATAAAGGTGCAATATCAATAAAACTTATAAAATGAGCTATTGGTTTCAGATACAACTTCCACCTAATAACTTTATTTACTGAATGCCGGTGGAATATTCATTTTCAGAGTTAACAGTTAAGCTGCTACCTTCCTAACAATGGTACATGTACTGTGCACCTGTGAAGTTTCGAACATCTGCAAAATAGATGCTTGGGGTGTTGGTCTAAAGGTTGGCAACAGAAGCTTACACCAATAACCATGTCAGGAGCAGTACGACTGCGAGCTTACTTCGGCAGGTTCCGTCAGCCCTCGTGTGTGCCTCCGATGTTGGACTTAGACAAAATTTCTTACGGTACTCGTTCTAAAGAATATCCAATTATTTTACTCTGTGGCCCTTCTTCAGAGGTGTGCAGCATAGAAACTAAGTTACTTAAGGAAATATAGTAGCAAAGAAACTATAATAAGAGATAGTCCTGTAAGTGAATGGGAAACAATTATTTTTAACATTTATATGAGGATTGTGCAAAAGTCAAGAAAACCATTTATTTTTTCTTAGATAATGTGAGTCAGATATGATATTTAAAAACATACAATTTGTACAATTATGTATTGATGTTTAATGTATAAAATTACATACATTCTATATATACTATTCTGTTTATCAGAATACAGAATAGGAGAAATAAGAAACATCAATAATTCATTAGAAATGTGTTTATTCCTCTAATTACAAGTATACACAGTGTTCATTTTTATTCGTTATTTCCCCCCCTCCGATTGAGCAAGAATGATGTCATAGTTGACTGGCGAGTCTATCTTGAAATCATAGTGCCCTCTACACAGAAGTGGTAATTTTTGCAGAAACGTAAGCAAATTACAGTACTCTCAGTGTGGTTGCTCTTGTAACCAATACAACCAGCTTCCCCTGGATATAAACACAGACCACCGCATCTTCATGGTTGAATGCTACTTCCGTAACAGCATTAAAATTCGTGCGACATATAAATATAATTTAAACCGCTGCATAGAGGAGTATATACTTCGCTATCCAGCATTCAGACAAGTCCCTCGGAGCGTAATGTTGTCAAAAGTGTCCAGGTAACGTCAAATTTGCATACTTTTGTTTGCAACATAAAAGTCTTACATTTTATCAGTATACTGTATAAGTTTTTTATCATTCTCACACTTAGTTAAAATGTCTGTTAATGTTGGTATCCTTATGTCTTTTAAATCCAATAGGTGCATCAAACATTTCCAAGATACAGATCAGTTACTCGCAAAAAGAGAGACACTGGACGCCATAAAGTGACTGGTCCCAATCTAGAAGCAGTAAATAATGTTATGGCAGAAAGGCCTCAAGTATACCTTCTCGCAATACAGTGTTTAAGGGGAAGAGAGAAAGGAAATATAAGAAAATGGACACATAAGACTATGTACTCGAGATATTTTCTTGTTTAGACTTGGGTGAAAGCTTTGTACATATTGTAACACTAATTTATTTTTAATTCGTGGAACATGTTCTACTAATTTTTTGGTTTGTAATGAAGTTACATTGTGAGGAAACTGTGGGTGATAGAAAAAAATTGAAATCAAATTGAAATATTTCTATTTTATGTGACAGGTTTACAATATGCATATAAGTCTGCTATAAGAGAAAAACAGATGTTCATTGTGAAATAAGTGTTTATTGACTTATCATTTTGTATATTCTTCATGGTCGACTTTTATGGTTGCATAATTAGCTTTGCAGTGCATTGCATTGCAGTATATAGTTTTTCAAAGCAGTTGTATCTATGCACCAGGCGAAATTACGCACCTTTATATTACGTGGGCATACCCAGCTCTCAAATAGTATATTTACTGCCGATAGAGGGAGGCCTCAAAGCTGCTAATACGATTTAATACTATTACAAGCCGCTAGGGGAATCATATATAAACTTTCTCTATAAGCGATGCTATTGATGACGTCAAATTTTGTGCAGTAAAATTACAGATAAAAATGAACACCGTGTACATTACCTATGTCATCTACAGTCCTTCAAAACACTGTCCCTCACAATCCTCTTACTATGAGAAATACACTCATCCTTACCATTAGAAAATTTGCTCTTACACATCATTGCTTTGCATATCTCATGCAATGGTTCCATCAATTTTAGTATTACTTAAAAATTATCTAACCATTAAGATATATGCTTAATTATTCTCCATTCCCACCAGCAAGGCGATGCTGTACACACTTTGTTGTACGGGTTGTGACGTTGATATGAAATGTAATTGCATTTTCTAAACCTTCAGAGTTTGTTTTGTATAGTTGTCTTTACACAAAAGCATGCAAGCAGTGTGGAACAAAATCACACTGCTTCACTCACGCTGTTTTTTCACAGGACATGTTTCAAGAGCTTTTTCTCTTATCAGCTGTGGAACTTGACTAGTGCAAATTGTAGTGGTTTCCTCTTTCTCTGTATCGTCAATAGATGGCATGATGTACTTGTCAAAGATGTCCAGTGGTGGAGTTTCCAAATTCATGGCTCTATGACGATTTTTGAAACTCCACCACTGGACATCTTTGACAAGTACATCATGCCATCTATCAACGATACGGAGAAAGAGGAAACCACTACAATTTGCACTAGCCGAGTTCCAGCTGATGATAAGAGCAAAAGCTCTTGAAACATGTCCTGTGAAAAAACAGTGTGAGTGAAGCAGTGTGTCAATATCTTCTCAATTCACTTTTGTGCTAAGTTGTGCTTCACTGTCTCTACTCTTCTTTCAAGTTTATACTTTGACATTCTGCTTGTTCAGTTGATATCAATATTACCAACTACTTATAAAATATATGCATGGTAAAGATATGGCAATATTTGGTATAAATTATAGCTGTTAAGGTTTGGTTGGCTATACAGGCATTATCCCGTATGACATAAATTGATGATGGAAATTAATCATTCTTCTACACTAGCTCTCTGTAGGCTAAGGTTTGGATAGGTAGAGTCAGACTGAAAAATTCAATGCCATAGCCACAATTTGAACCTTGGATCTCCCAGTCTCCATTCAGCTGCTCTTAACAATTCAGCTACCATGACCAACATGATCATAATCTTTACCAAGAAAAATATGAGTAAGTTGGAGAATTTAATGTCATGAATTTCATGTAGGGCAGGGTAGCTTCATAGTTAAGAGCACCGGACAGAGACCCGGAGATCCATGGTTCAAATCTTAGCTATGGTATTGAATTTTTCAGTTTGACTCTACCTATATAAATTGATGAGTTTAAAGCCAATAATTTTGGCTCAGAAGAAGTAATTGCATTTTATCTACATAGTTATTCTAAATTGTTTTAGTCAATATGTGAGTGTTCCACTTTCTTAATTGTTGTTTCCAAAAAAGATTTGATTTACTGACTGACTTGGCAGTACTTCAGTTTAGTTTCACTTTGAATTCCTGGACACTCATTACATTCATTCTCTCTCTTTCGCTCTCTCTCTCTCTCTCTCTCTCTCTCTCTCTTGCTATCTCTCTAAGCCAATCTTCAGTTTCCCTACCCTGCAGTGATAGAAAATAATTTTAACCACATTCTGTCTGTGCTCCCATATAGTATCCTTTTCTATCTATTAATAAATGACTAATTCAACATAGCTTCAAGTTACCTAAAGTAAAGTGCTCTGATGGTTCAAGGTTGCAAACTTTTGTTAAATATTTCAGTGAAATTATTTTAGTATAAATGAATGTATTTTATTTGTTAAATTGTGGCAGATGAAAACTACGAGGCATGTCCGTAAAATAAGGTCTCCAATTTTATTTAATATAGAAAACATGTTTATTGTCAATGAATGTTATTGATGGAAAGGCAGAACTTACAGCTATTTTTCAACATAATCACCAATGCGATCGGTGCACTTTTGCATGCGCTGTGGCAATTTTTTTATTCCCTTGTCATAGCACTCTCCCACCAAGTTGCGCAGGTAGCGGTCAACCTCGTTTTTCAAATCATTGTCAGTCTGGAAATGTGTTCCATCCAGTTGCGACTTCAACTCAGGAAACAGATGATAATCACTAGGTGCTAAGTCTGGACTATAAGGGGAATGGGTGAGGATGTCCCATCCAAACTGGGCCAGGAGATCAGCCATTGCATGTGCAGTATGGGGACGAGCGTTGTTGTAATGAAAAATCACTCCCTTCGTCAGCATTCCCCTCCTTCGATTTTGAATGGCATGGCACAATTTTTTTAAAGTCTCACAGTAGCTAGCAGCATTTATTGTTGTGCCGGTAGGTATAAACTCGCACAACAATTCATCTTTTCTGTCCCAGAACACACTGGCCATCACTTTGCCAGCAGAAAATGTCTGTTTGAACTTTCGTGGCTTCGGCAAATTTGAATGCTGCCACTGACGAGAGCGTTCTTTAGTTACACAGAAAATGTGTTCTTTAGTTCCTGGTGTTGTTTAGTGCACCCAGGTTTCATCGCCAATGACAATTGAATCCAACAATTCCTCGCCCTGTTCTGCATAGCGCTCCAGGAATCGGTGGACTGCTTCAACACGTTGCCGTTTATGGTGTTCGGTGAGCATTTTGGGGACCCACCTCGCACACACCTTGCAATAATGCAAATGTTCGGTCAAAATCTTGTCAATCGTAGTCTTACTGACTTCAGGGATAAGTTCGCACAGCTTGTTAACTGTCACACGCCGATCTTTAAGCATTTCTTGCTCCACTTTTGCAATTGTTTAGGCTGAAACCAAAGGCCGACCAGAACGCTGTTCGTCATGGATGTCTGTACGTCCGTCTTTGAACTCTCTGACCCACTTTCGCACGTTTTTGATGTCCATACACTGTGGCCCATAGACTTCGCATAACTGACAATGAATTTCAGTGGGGGTAGTGCCCTTGGTACTCAAAAACTGGATCACTGCACGCAATTCGCACTTGACAGCGGAAGTGATAGGAAGCTCCATCACAAAGGGCTGCCCAGCCAAGACTAATGGTTGCAATGGGTTCGGTGTAATGCGGATTTGAAGGGGTGAAACAAAGCTACACGCCAGTATTGCCGGATCTTGTGTAATAGCGTTCCTCACAGCTCCAGTGCCTTGGAGACCTTATTTTACGGACACGCATTTTAAAAGTGTGACAACTTGTAATACAGCTAAATCTAAAAGTTGTGTGAAAAAATAATTTGCTCTGGAAAGCAAACAGTGATCTGTTTTCAGAAACCACCCAGCAGTACATCAGACAGTGCATCTTCTTAGTTTTTAAGGGTCCTTATGAAACGATGGTGTCAACAAGCATTGCTTTATATGAAGTAGAGATACCTAATTTCAAATACTCCTTACAGAATTACATGATTTATCTCATTCTCTCTGAATATATGTGAACAAAAAAACTTTCTTGTTATTAAGATACAATGAAGATAGTGGTCATAGTAACAAAATAATGTTTTCCATTGATGAACTCATTGGCAGAGATGGTACATGTGTGGGAAATGTTATTGTAGGCACTATTAAACATCGTCATTGTGGAAAAACATGTCTGTTTATGTGTGAAGTTCTAGGATGAGCAACCATCCCATTGCTGTTGTTTTCAACTCTGAAATGAATTTTTGTGTAAAGTAGAGTAAGAGAGTGTACTTATTATCTTAATGGATGCTTCTTCTTATAAACACATCAAAAGGTCTTATGCGACTACCCCCAAAATGGTGAAAGTAACATCAGTAGTGGCTGAGGAGGCTAAAGTAAACTACCATGAGTTGAAAAAATTCATTGTTAATGCCAAAATATTTTTGTTAATACTCCACTTCATTTCAACAATTTAAAGGAGCATTATCATCAACCTTTTCCCCTCAGCCCATTGAAACACATTGGGGACTTTGCTTGATGCTGTAAATCACTATTGCATAATCTACGATGGCTGTTCAGTAAGGAATGATCACAATTTTGTTTTTGACAAAGTACCTTTACTCATCCTCATGATTTCGATGGTCCTTCTCATAGTCTCCCCTCAATGTGATGCACTTGTCCCAGCGTTTCTG
Organism: Mantis religiosa; assembly: GCA_030765055.1. Taxonomy (NCBI): domain Eukaryota; kingdom Metazoa; phylum Arthropoda; class Insecta; order Mantodea; family Mantidae; genus Mantis; species Mantis religiosa. The sequence continues at coordinate 642,812 of JAUKNK010000035.1, read as the reverse complement.
CCAGTCTTTAAAGACATGCTGGAAACCATTTTTTGAGAGATCCTTCAAAATCACATCTGCAGCCTACACCACTGCTTCTGATGATGGATAATGCCTCCCACGAAGGCGTGTCTTCAAGTTAGGGAATAGAAAGAGGTCACATGGGGCTAAATCCGGACTATAGGAAGGGTGAGGGATGCACTTTGCAAGATATTCAGCAACAACATTGGCAATATGTGGCCGCGCATTATCCTGGTGCAGCATCCAGCCTGCTTCATGGAAATGTGGTCTTTTGTGCCTGATATGGGCAATGTTTTCAAGACATCCCTGTAGTATTGTCCAGTTAGTGATGTGTGTGCAGGTACAACATGCTGATAAACCATTCCATGAATATCAAAGAATGAGATGACCATAACTTTCCCAGCAGAAGCAACCACTTTTGCTTTTTTAGGGGTTGGTGATGAAGGAGATTTCCACACTGAGCTTTGCTGTTTGTTCTCAGGATCAAAATGATGTAGCCAAGTTTCATCAGCAGTGATTACGTTTGAACGAAACTCTGAATCTTCCTCTAACATCAACTTTAACTGCATACAGACCTGCATGCGAATGTCCTTTTGTCCGGGAATCAACAGTCTTGGAACCCATCGCGCACAAACACGTCTCATGTGTAATGTTTCTGTCACCAATGTGTGGGTGGTACCCAATGAAATGTTCAGTATTTCAGAAAGTGATCTTAAGGTAATTCGTCGATCCTCTCTCACAATGGCAGCAGCAGTGTTGATGTTTTCTTCCGTAAGAGCAGTAACTGAAGCACCAGGTCCACCTTCCTTTGAAATTGATTGTCTCCCCTCTTTAAACATTTTAAACCACCTTCGAGCTGTGCTGTAAGGAAGAACAGACTCTCCATAGGGCTCCTGTAACATTGTATAGGCCTCAACTGAAGATTTGTTGTGACGAAAGTAGAATTTCAAAGCCGCACATTGCTCCTAGTGTGTTACCTCCATTGCAGCGGTAGGCGATACTGAACATGCCTGAACTTGCCTGGTTCTCACAGGCGGGAACCAGGAGTACCAACAGTGAAACTACTACAGCGTGTTTGTTTCACATTAAGCTAACAGAATATAATAAGATTGAATTTTAATGTGAAAAATTATGACTGTAAAAAAAATGATCATTTCTTTATTGAACAGCCCTCATATATAAGATTGAGAAGGTACTGGATAACTTTGATTAAAGTGACTCCTCTTCAACAAAAAATTTACAACATTTATTTTCATTCACCATGTCAATAGACTTAGCTTCCATAAAATAAAATTTCTCTGTGATATACAAATTTATCAGTGCTCTTGAAACTGTGAGTATGTAATTACTTTGTGATGTATTAAGCATTACAAAGGAAATAGAATGTGAATTATCAGATGTGCAAGGCAAAGTAGCTCACAAAAGACTATGTAAAAATTATGATGAATGCTTGAAGGTAATGATGGATGTACCACTTTGTGGTAAAGAAGCAGAATTTGATGAAAGTGAGCCAGATCCTTCTTCTAATAAATTCCTTTATTTTAAGTATGCTGTCATGACGTTTTTTATATAGTGAGAACTTTGTCCAAGTACGAGGCTTGATTTGCTCATAACCAAAGATCCTCTAAGTTTGACCACTCGAAACATGTTTTCATCCAGTGTAACAAATAAAAATTGAAGCTAAGGGAGGTATGGATTATTTTATTTATAACTGTTAAAACTAATTGTATTTTTCTATATTCCCTTTACTTCTTAGGTCATATTCTGTTTGCCTTTAAGGCATAAATTCATGCATATTTCAGGAGCTTTTAGGTAATACAAATCTGAACCCTACTCATAACATCTCCACTGTTTCTCTTCTGTTAATCCATTTGGCATTCACTTCATTATAACTATGTTGTCTTCTTGTAAGTTCTGATTGTGTCCAGAGGTAGTCCTAGTCGGGCGGGGCTTTTCCCCATCCGGGTGTCTTGTGCCATAGTACCTAGCTGCTTTGCGGCTTAACCTGCGAAATGAGTCTAGTAGGATTTGTTTTATTCTGCTAGGGGTGGGTTGTGTGATTTAGGGAATTTGAGTTGGGATGCCCTTGAATAATCTCAGAAGGCAGCGGCTTTATGGCGTTCCCCCATTTTGGGAGAAATGATTTGATGTTTTTGCTCCGTTTTGGTGACGGGTTGCATATCGCTTGAACCATCAGGCGTAGCATGGGACATAGAGATATATGGGGAATTTTTCTTGGGTTAACCAAGGGGCCCCATGACATCTCTTGGGAGTTTGTAGGATGGCAAGCGTCTTTGCTCCCTCTGGTCATATCTGCCCAGGGTGTTCACCAAAGGGTTGCTGTGGGTTTGAATTTAGTCGTTCATTGCTCGTGCTCTCTTGCAGATGACAACAATGTACGGGATCTTGGAATGTTCATGAAGGATATGGGCAGGAAATTTCCAGTCTGTATTGTAGATGATTCGGAGTGCCTTGTTCTAAAGCATCTGGAGCCTGCCAAAAGTGGTATTAGCCACTGTTCCCCATATCTCACAGCCATACAGAATCATGGGCGGGATGATCACCTGATACAGCTGGAGTTTGAGACAGAGAGACATTGTTGAACGGAATATGGGGCAGAGGTTCCGGAGCGCGATGTGCCCCAGCTGGATCTTACTCTTGACATGCGGAACGTAAGATAATTTATGGTCCAGCGTCACTCCGAGATACTTTGCCATTTGCACCAATGGGATTCTACGGCGCCGTAAAATGAAGTTCTGCTTGGCCCTGATTTTCGCCAGGAGAATTGCAGTGCTCCTCTCCGGGTTAATTGCAATTCACCATTTTGCGCTCCATTTGCCAATGGTCCAGAGCTGAGTTTGGATTTGTCGAAAGCTATACCTCGGGTTTCTATTTACTGCAAAGATCATGAAATTGTCCGCATACTGACAGGTGTGGGTGTTATGGTGTGTAGGAATGTCGGCCATGTAAGCTGCAAAAAGTGCCAGCGACAGCATGCTGCCTTTCGGCACTCCAACGCCAATAGACCACTCGGTGTACATTGCCCCATCCATCTTTACTCAGAAGCTTCGGTTTCAAAGGAAACCGGCTACCAAGGAAATGTATGGAAGGAGGATTTCATGCTTTAGGAGCTTGTAAATAAGCCCCTCGTGCCAGGTTGTGGTGAACACCTTCTCCACGTCAAGCAGCACTGCTAGCATTTTAGACCTTTCCTGAATTCCAGGGAGGCCTTCTCGGCAACCCGCAGTAGTTGCTCGGTCATAGAGTGGCTAGAACGGAAGCCAAACTTATGTTCCGGGATTAGGCCCTTTTCCTCAAGAAGTGTATGAATCTGAAACTTCTGTCAATCCGTATGTGTTGAGTAATAAAAGCAAAAGCAAAATCCTTAATGAAGTCATAGGTTGCCCTGAACATTGCATATTGGTAGTTGTTTTTCTTGTATGCTCATATACTGTCGTCCACCTTGCAACAGTTTTGTATGGTAGAGCATTATTTCTTAATGCTATACAAGCTCACATTGATATTCTCCCACATTCCTTCCATAGAGAACCATTACTTTTACATATGAAAACTGTTCAAGCCAGGCGATATTCGTGCTCAATTACTGTTAAATATGCGCTACATCCCCCATTCCTCTGTCAACGTATTAGCAGCCATTATCATTCAGTCACATAATACATTATCTGTGAGGATCTCCACTATATGTATGTTCAAATTTCTCATCTGACATGCATTAATATGAAAAAATACTGTTACCATGAGTTTTGTGGTAACCCTCATTTAAGGAGATTAGCACAATAGATACCATAAAGCCTCCAGAGAGTAAACGAATAAAAGATTAGTCTTTTCTTATGCAGTTATGCTTTCAGTTCCCTCTACGGCAACAAGTCGAAAGTTTAGTGCAGAGGTTTGTGACCGTCATTACGAGCTTCCAACCAAGGGAAAAACAGATGCTGATGACGACGATGTGACCACACCTCATACAGCATCTTGCACCTCACCGGATATGCCCTCTTGTGCCTCTGGAATGTCAGGTAGTCAGAATTTTTGGTAAAATCCTTAAATGTGTCGAAAGCATCACTTACATTATAAGTGCAAGGGCTTTTTTCTTTTGTTGTTCAAAAAAAAGAGAAATAATCAACAGCTGTCTAAAGAGTTGTACATATCTTATGAAGAAGGAAGTAACACAGTGGGGCACATATATACTTCATAAAAACAGTTATTTCATTGTTAAGAAATAACAATATACTATTTACTGTAAATCTTACTAAAACACACAATTGCTACACCTTAGTTTTAACACTAGTGGTTTTATGTAAAAGGGATTGTTCCACATTTTGATATGCACACTATTGTGTTGCATAACGCATATATAAGACATATTTCCTGGAAGAATTTTACCAGTTTTAGGAAATTTATTCATATTCTTATTAAAAATTAGGAAAATTATATAAACAAAGCAAGCAGTGAGGTCATGCATGATGCTTACAGGAGAAATATGTATATTTGCATACTTGTGAGTTTTAGTCCTAAAATAAGCTGCCTACATTTATTTTGTATTTTTAATTATTCAAGATCCATAAACTATACTGAGAGAAATTACTCAATCTTAAATCTATATTTTTTTTTGTTATGCTTGATGTCGCTATATGTTTTTAAAGTGTACATTCTGTATTAAGGTAGAAAACTCGTCCAATTTTGATACATAGTCATAAAAGAGCTAGTTTTGAAGACACTTTTTTCCAATAGTATCAACATTATCAAGACTTGTGATATCAATATTATAATTTTCTATTCCTCTCACATCAGGGGCGTAACGTTAGGGCCTACAGATCCTGCAATGCGGGCGGGCCCACTATTTTAGGGGTCCACAGAAAAAGAGAAAAAGCATTATTATTCTTATTAATGAATAGGTACAACAATTTGAATATATACAGATATAAATTCAGAAATATGTACATCATAAATAGTAAAGTTTAATGTCAGTCTGCAGAAAGTTAATGGTCAGATCATTCCAAACAGTTTCCTAGAACTGGTCAATGTTTAGTTGAGTTTAGCACAGCTGTGTGTGTTAACAATGTATGTCCTTCACTACAAATTCTCTGATAACACTGGTTTGCATCATGTTTCTCTGTCGTCACAAACGAGCGGCACATAGTTGCAACAATGAAAATGAATACCAAAATATCACATTAGGCAGAAAGTTATTCTTTATTGATGTGTACAGTTCCTGATGTTGTAATATGCACATTTTTTTTTTCTAAACATTTAACTTTTGTCACACTTCTCGTTTGACAACAATGTCAATTATACATTAAGATGTGAATAACTGGCAGGTCATTCAACAGCCAACTCAGTTTCAGACGAACTTTCTTCGCGGGAACTAGGTGCATCGTAAAAGGTGGTGTGATATTTTCAAAACTTAACTGCTAAAAAGTTCAACTTTTTCTATTTAACCGTGTACTTTTTCAGTAAAATGAAACCTTTTAAAGTTAAGTACAAACATCTAAAAGATGCACAAAAAAGAAAGAAGAAGCGTGAATTAGAAAGAAAAAACAAAAAACAAATTAGTGAAAATAAATTATCCTTTTTCTCCTAGTAGTAGTACCAGCTCAACATTTACAGAAGTTTGCAGCGCCACAAATGAATGCATTTCTGAAGTGAATACCAATAATAATTGTGAAAGTGAAAATGAAATAGCAAACACCATAAATATAATTAGGCAAATCACAGACTATTTAAATAATCATGCAGATAGTCACTTAGATGTAGATAATGAAACTAAAAAGTTCCTTGTTAGACAAAATCCTCGTCAACCAGCGGGCCCATTCCCCAAAGATGCTAAGCAGGAAAACAGTTCCTTCTCCACTAAATATTAGGAAAAGTTAACTTCGCCAGGACAAAGAATTTGGAGAGAATGGTTGTGTTATTCATCTAAAAATGACTTTGTTTACTGTAAACCGTGTTGGCTGCTTGGAGGGCAGAAATCGTCGTCAGCTTGGAGGGAAGGAGTTTGAGATTGGTGGTGCCTAACCAAAAGTATATTGTGACACGAAACTAGTTATGCATATTTGAACACACACATTGTTTTCAATTCGTGGCGTAAGGAAAACACAGTTAATGCGGGTATGAATTCAGAACTAAAGAAAAGTGAGAACATATGGAAACAGCTCCTTGGTCGTATTGTGAATGTGATTAACTCTGGCATCCAATAATATAGCTGTAATTGAAGTTAGGTCAATGAGTTACTGATCGGTTATACATTATATTTTAGGGGGCCCGGATTTTAATTTTTGCAGGTGGGCCCGTATTGCATACGTTACGCCTCTGTCTCACATGTAGATTGCCTTACTGGTATTGCAAAGTTGCTGAAGTTTCTCCAAATTGCACCACTCTACCCTTAAGGACTTTGTACATAAGAATATGTACATGTCCGCGGCATATAAGCCTTTAAGCACTATATTTGAAGCCTTAAACTAAAATAAAATAATGGATAATGATGGTGATGGTGATGATGATGGAGTTGGTGAACTACTGCTGTTATAAAAGTAGCAGTGATTATCACATTACGTCTTCTAAAAATTAGAACAAGCTTTCATCTTGGGCTTGTAGGCTTAAAAATTTATATTTCAAACTTGGACCAGACTTATGTTTATCGTTGCTGAAAACAACTTCATTCCACATTGTGAAGTCCAAGAAACAAATTAAAAATGTTGGTAAGACATTGTTTTGTTTTGTAAATATGTATAATACAAAAAACTATCTTAGAAACAGTTAATACATATGCATTGCACAGGCATGTGAAATTTATCGTTATTTACCCAATTCTGAATACAAAGTGTTCTAGCAGTTAAAACTTACAAAATACAAGTAAAATATGAGTATAGGGGAAGGTGGGAAATGTAACTACTTAACTTGATTATCAAGCTGTATTGATCTTTGCTTCTTAATTCACGGATTTCCATGTTTAAGGCCGGTTTCCAAGAGGAGCTGAACTGAAATCCTGCATCACGATTAAGCGTCCTCCTTTCAGAGGAAATCGCCAAAGCCTCCTTAATATCTGCTCCCAGTAACTGTTGCATATTGCCAAGATGGTCGTCTCCTGAAAATTGGCTCTATGGTCGTTATCAAAACAATGCTCTGCCAGCCCAGACTTCTCAGATTGCATTAAACGAATGCTCCGTTCATGTTCGATTGTTCTGCTAACAATGGTCCTTCCAGTTTGTCCTATATACGATGTCCCACATTCACAGCAAATGCGGTACACTCCCGGAACTTGGAACTCCAGTTTGTCTTTCACTGGTCTCAACAGATGTTTAATCCTTGGAGGTGGCTTGTGGATGGTTCTGATGTTGTATTTGGCGAGAATTCTGCTGATTCTGCCGGATAGATTGCCGGTAAATGGGATGCAGTCTGTAGCAGTAGGCTTATCTGACGCTTGCTGTATTACAGGTTTCCCTTTCTTAGGTCTGGTGATCGAGGCTTCAGCGTCATATTCGGAGTAGCCATTTTGACGGAAAGTGAGTCTCAGGTGCTGTAATTCTTGTTTTAAGTGGCTGGGATCAGAGATAGACAAAGCTCTGTGGGCCAGTGTATTGAGATATCTAATCGTCTTTTCACCTGGCTGGTTGCCCGAGAAGAAAGTGAGCACTTTCACTCCTTGTAGTGTACTGCTTAGGAAGTAGTCAATTTAGTTTTTTGTTAATAAAATTTTGAGTCGAACTAGTACTAAATGCTCCACTTATTGCTGGTATTTACTTAGAGTGTGTTTCCTTAGGACCTTCCTAACATTATCAGCTGTTGTTGACTAATAGATGTTGGTTTGGTGAACTCCTTGGAGGTGATAGGTGCGTCTCTGTCAGTATCTTGATGAACTTGAAGTTTGGGTTTTCTTCAAAGGTAGTGTCGAAATTAAACAATTTTCTTTCGTATTTCTTTATGAAGATTTTTTTCCCACGTGGTTAATGCAGCTAGACCTTGGACACTTTTAAATAAGGGGATTTCTCGTTCTATATCATGATTCTCCTTCCAAAAATGGTACGCTACTGCCGATTTATCTATTTCTTTGTTCCTGATGTTCCTAAAATACTGTTTAAGCCTAATTTTACAATTGGGTCTTCATTTTCATTTTTGTATTTCCCTACAACGAAGATTCTTGTTCTGTGCCGATCCAAGGTATTTTCCAATTCATTGTAGAAGTCCTTTAATTCTTTGTCTGTGCTCAATTCAGTCAGAGTACATACTTGGATGGTCATCATTATTTGGTATTTCGTTGCTAGTTTCAACACAGCAACCCTCTCTGAAACGCCTATTATTTCCTGTATCACAGGTTTTAAAACTTCCTGTATTATTAAACTCCCACTTTCCTCTGGCCTAGGGTTGTTCCCTTGTAGTAGAAGAGGTCTCCATTTTCTTTTTCTGTTATTGTTTCCCCTATATACAAATACAACAATTTGTAACTTAAAACTTCACTTATCTTATAAGAAATGATTATAATTCTTATAAATTCTCCAGGATCACGATTTCATGTAAAACTTTTACATATCTTCTGCCGTAAACAAAGCTGTCGCCATCGTTACGAACGCTAGATGTTGATATGTTCTTGTTAGTACTACCAAAATCTGAAAATAAAACAAATTTAAAAACAGAATCGACTGCCGGTATTTCAAAATTCATTACATGATGTTTGTTTTTTAAAATAAATATCTTTTCCCAAACCATTAAATCTATCGGACCATTTATTTGTTTTAATAATTTAACTACTGGATTTATTTCATGGTTAAATGACCAAAAATGTTGTGCTATGGCCGATTTATCAGTTTGTTTATACCTAATGTTACGAAAATCTTCTTTCGTTCTAGTTTCTAAATTACATTTTGTCTTTCCAATATAAACTTTATCACAATTGAAACAATTAAACTGATAAATACTAGATTTTTTTATTATTAGGAATTTTATCTTTTATAAAGAAATTCAATAAATTTTAATACATTTATTTTGAGGAACTAAAGTTATACCAAACTCCTTAAAAAAAAATTTTGAAAATGTTTATTAAATGGTAAGTACATTTTTTTAAATTATAATCATCTTTTATTTTTCTAAGGGTAAGATGTACCGTTATACCCTTTCTTATACCCTTTATACTTTATACTTTTTTATACTCTCTTATACCCTTAGAAAAATAAAAGACGATTATAATTTTAAAAAATTTACTTACCATCCTTGGGTTAGTAAACATTTTCAAAATTTTTTAAAGATTTTGGTAATACTTTAGTTCCTCAAAATAAATACAGTACTAAAATTTTATTGCATTTCTATAAAAGATAAAATTCCTAATAATAAAATATCTGGTATTTATCAGTTTAATTATTTCAATTGTGATAAAGTTTATATTGGAAAGACAAAATGTAATTTGGAAACCAGAATGAAAGAACATTTTCGTAACATTAAGTATAAACAAACTGATAAATCGGCTGTAGCAGATCATTTTTGGTCATTTAACCATGAAATAAATCCATAAGTTAAATTATTAAAACAATTAACTAGTTCAATAGATTTAATGTTTTGGAAAAATATATTTATTTTAAAAAACAAATAAGGTGTAATGAATTTTGAAATACCGGCAGTCGATTCTGTTTTTAAATTTGTTTTATTTTCAAATTTTGCTATTACTAGCAAGAACATATTAACATCTAGTGTTCGTAACGATGGCGACAGCTTTGTTGTTTCCAGCTGAAGATGTGTAAAAGTTTACATGAAATCATGATCCTGGAGGATTTATAAAAATTATCAACATTTCTTATAAAATAAGTGAAGTTTTAACTTACAAATTGTGTTATTTGTTTGCTTCACTGTTAATAGCTTCATATTTTATGTATTGTTTCCCCTGTTCTTCTTACTTCACTTAGGCCAACTACATCATACTCAATATACTTCAGTGCATTTTCTAATTCTTCCTTCACTTCTTCTGTTCTGAATGTTCATACATTGAGTGTTGCTATTCTAAATTCTTGCCCTTGTCATTTTATTTCTTAGTTAGTGCCATTGTTTGCTCTTATGTGGTATGTTGTTGGGGCATGTCTCTCCAATTTAACCAGATGTCACTGATTTGTATTTTCTGGTAGCCTATTTTTTACAGCATTACCCTTTTCTCTTTCCTCTATTGCTCTTTGATCTTCTTATGAATCTCTATTTCTTGCCTCTTGAGGTCTGCGTAAATGTACCATTCTTCTCCTTTTACTTGTATGTATACCATAAAAGTGTGTACAAAATAATTAGTGGATGCTTATGTTTCTTCCTGAATATTCACTAGCAATTCTCTGAGGCTGTATTAATGGAAATTTTGAGCTTTATGTCACTGCTAATATATTAGCTATTCAGAATTACTACAAGAATTACAGCCTAAGCATAAATGTTCTAGTAAAAGAATCAGACAAACATTTTGAAATTTAATTCTGATCTGAACTGCTATACAAAATTATTTTCTCACTGCTGCTGCAATTAGATAAAAAATAATTGGAGATTAATTTTTAAGAAATCTAATGCAGTAACCGCAATATATTTTCTGTTAATGTACTGTAGAATGTTGCCATGCCATGGCTGAGTGGTTAGACCGCTTGGCTCTCACCAACGTGGCTCGGGTTCGATCTCAGATGACTGCAAAGTGAGATTTGTGGTAGACAACATGGCACTGGGGAGGGTTTTTCCCTGGGTCCTCCGGTTTCCCCGGCCAGCATTCGACCGACTGCTCCATCATCATCTTTCCTATCACCTCACCTCTCTCGTACTTTAACTTCTGGTGTTGGGCTGATCACTCACCTCGGAATCCCTCTGATTATGAAACGTCTGATTCTAAACCCGTTGCCTATGGGCCTCAAGGTTGTGCGGTTCAGTAGGCCCTATGTTCCACTTAAGGATATACAGGAATTCATTCATTCATTTCACTGCAGAATGTAAAAAGCATAAAATTTCCATATTTAATCTAAGAATTTTACCACATCTATATTCTTTCAAGTGCCCTGGCTCAGAGTCATGTGTTCTATGAATTCCTAGTCCCTTTTTTTATAATACTTTCTCATTATTTTAATTAGTATTATACACAACACTGGTAATACAAGACTGACACATAATAGATGTCATTCTCTTCTCACACGACACAGTTCATTCATAGGATTAACATCTGACAGGTAAAACCTTTTTAAACCACTTCTCGAACTGTAAAAACACTTAAGCTCCACTTACATTTAAAAATTAGGACATGTTTCAAGGACCCCGCATCCTCATCGTCAGCTGATGTTCAACTAATTCTTCAGGTGACTGCCTCCCTCTCCTGGCACTGTTCAATGAATTGAATGACGTCATCTACTATCGGTATTTCAAAGTTCATGGCTCTCTTTTTATTCTTCAAAATGTGTATATTTTCCCAGAATGTTAACAGTTTGGGAAAATAAACACATTTTGAAGAATAAAAAGAGAGCCATGAACTTTGAAATACTGATAGTAGATGACGTCATTCAACTCATTGAACAGTGCCAGGAGAGGGAGGTGGGCACCTGAAGAACTAGTTGAACATCAGCTGACAATGGGGACGCGGGGTCTTTAAAACATGTCCTAATTTTTAAATGTAAGTGGAGCTGAAGTGTTTTTACAGTTCGAGAAGTGGTTTGAAAAGGTTTTATTGATGAAGCTCCACTGTTTATAAATACTTCTATTTATAGTTTTTATCTGACAGGTCTTTACTCAAAGTTATTGCTAAATGTAACAGAAAAGGAGATTGTTAATTCAATTATCAGGTGCTGAATCAAAGCTCCAATGAAATCACAGATATGAATTACACTCAGCTTACAACTCACTGGTACAGATCTTGTGAAAAACAATAACTAACATTAGAGAGATAGGTATCAATTTAGCAGACAGCAACACATTACAGGAAAGAGAATGTTAATGGAAGTCTGCTCCATCTTGAACAAACACTTTCTTTGAGAAAAGTTCTTTTAGCTGTAGAATAGTGGTAGTGATGGTGGTAGAAGTAGTGGTACAGCAGTAGAGCTAGTAGGATTAGTAATAGTGGCAGTAGCAGTAGAACTAGCAACTAGTCCTAGCAACTGCAGTAGTGCTAGAGGTAGTTTGGAAGTGAAATGATTCTTCTTTGACTAAAACTATTCTCTTTGCATACTTTCAAGTGAACAGGTAACAGAAGTTATAAACTTTTTCCTATTTTTTATTTTTAGAAAGCAAATGAAAGCAAATAAGATATGAAAATATTGTGCTAGTGCTTCTGCTTTTTCTACTTTCCTTTTAACTGTCTAAAGTGTTCCTTACTTATTGCTTACTAAGCATCTTTCCTGTTTCTATTCCTAGAAAATGTTATTTTTTTAACTGATTAAGAATTAAGTGAAAATACTTTGAAAAGTAAAGTAATGTTTTGACTTATGAAGTTAATTGTTTGGTAAAATACTTCAGAATTCTTTTGCAATAAGATAACCTTACAGGGTCTTTGTCCGAGCATTGAAAGCTATGAATGTTCTCATGGCCTAAAATCTTTTTGATTGCATTCAGAACTGCACTGAATATGAGGTACATCAAGAAAGTAAGTTATCTTTGGTAATAAAATTAAAATGTGTACAGATACAGAAAAATTATTTATTGCACAAAATTCTACAACTCTTAAACTACTGTTCCACATAACTGCCGAAATTTTGCAGGCATTTGTCATAGCAAGGCACAAGTTTTTGTGTACCTTCTTCATAGAAGTTTGCCGCCTGTGTCTTCAACCAGTTGGAAACATTTTCTTTCAGCTCTTCGTTATTGTTGAGGTGTTGACTGCAAAGAAAAGATTCAAGATGCAAAGCAGATGAAAGTCGCTAGGAGAGAGGTCAGGGCTGTACAGGGGGTGGTTAAACATGCCCCAGCCAAATCCCTGTAGGATGTTCTTTGTCGCATTTGCAGTGTGTGGTCGTGCGTTGTCGTGAAGAAACACAACACCTTTTGACAGCATTCCTTCGGCACTTATTCTGTATTGTGCGGCGCAATTTCCTAAGTGTCCCGCAATAAACATCTGCTTTCACAAGCGGCGGGATTTTCAGTCAACACCGACATTGTAAACAAGCACAACAATGCATACATGGCTGACAGCGATCTCACAATGGCATACGTTTCTTCTTCTTGATATAGAGCATCTACCGTGCATGTGCAGAACTGCGATCACTGCGCTGCAGCGGAGATAAATTGAAACAGAACTTACTTTCTGGATGCCCCTTGTATAATCATACAGTTACTGGTGTTATTTATAGGCATTAAATTAAAACATTTATAAATTAATTGGAGAGTTATTTCAAGTAGTTACTGATATTACTGATGAATTTTGAAACTCCACCACCGGACATCTTTGACAAGTACATCATGCCATCTTTCGATACGGAGAAAGAGGAAACCACCAGAATTTGCACTAGTCGAGTACCAGCTGATGATAAGAGCAAAAGCTCTTGAAACATGTCCTGTGAAAAAACAGTGTGAGTGAAGCAGTGTGTCAATATCTTCTCGATTCACTTTTGTGCTAAGTTGTGCTTCACTGTCTCTACACTTCTTTCAAGTTTATACTTTTTCTGTATGAAGTTTCATTACTGATTGGAGAAAGAGTAGTTACTTGTTTGCATCTTTGTTGTCTTTTGAATTTATCAATTTTCCCCAATTCAGCACTGAATCTATTGTACTCTGCAATGTGAATTATATTATTGTACTCTTTGATATATTCCATCTTGTTTAATGGTACATTAAACAGCCTGTAAGTTAAACTGTTGATAACAGGATACTTGTGTTGTGTTGGGTTATATCCTTCTGCCTTTATGAAATTTTCTGTGTGTGTTTCCTTCCTATGTATATCAAATTCAAGTTTTTTATGTTTTCTGGTAAGTTTTAAATCTAAGAAAGGGATTTCATTGTTTGTCTCTTTTTCTATGGAAAATTTTATAGCAGGGTTTTGTAAATTAAGTAGTTTTAATGCATCTTGTTTCTCATTTACTATTGCTCAAATGTCATCCACATATCTATACCAATGTTTGAAAATTAGTGGAAATGCCTTTGTAATATGGGTTTCCAATAAGCTCATGAAGAGATCTGCCAAAAATGGGGACAATGGGTTGCCCATAGTCCTGATTTTTGTTTGAAATTTTTTTATTGAATGTAAAAAAGGACTGTTCATTGCAAATATTTGTTAAATGAAGGTATTCCTCTATGATGTTTTGGTCTAATTGTAGGGACTGAAGCCATATTTGCATATACTCCATGAGTTTGTCTCTTGGCACACTTGGGAACAAAGAGATTACATCAAAAAATACCATTTGTTTGGTGAGAGAAAATTGTAGATTTTTAGTTTTCCAATGAATTTTTAATACTGTGGCTTTCAAATTTTGGTAGCTCCTTACATTTTTTGCTTAGCCATTTGGATAGTTTGTAGATATGATATAGAACAAGAAATCCACTTATTAAAAAGTGTCCAAGGTCCAGCTGCATTAACCACGTGGGAAGAAATCTTCATAAAGAAATATGAAAGAAAATTGTTTAATTTCGACACTACCTTTGAAGAAAACCCAAACTTCAAGTTCATTAAGATACCGACAGAGATGCACCTATCACCTCCCATGAGCTCACCAAACCAACGTCCATTAGTCGACAACAGCTGATGATGTTAGGAAGATCCTAACGAAACGCGTTCTAGTAAATACTAGCAATAAATGGAGCATTGAGTATTAGTTTGACTCAAAATTATATTAATGATACTACATATTTGATCCGTAAATGCATGTCCCTCATTTAGTTATAGGAACATAAAGAATCCATTTCTGATTACATTACATTAATTAAATGCACAAGTTAGGTGTGAATACTTAGAGGCTAGGATATATATATATATATATATATATATATATATATATATATAACCTGTTTCTGATCTACAGGTTACTGTATCCCACTCACAGCCATAAGGGATATATCAAACTAACATTTCTGTTATGCCCCTATTACCCTCTACCATCTTACCCATATGAACAGAGCTACTGGAGTTATCATCTGTGGTCTGGGGTTAATATCCTAGCCTCTGGTTCCCCAGGTCATGGTTCAAACCCAGTGGAGCGTGATGAATTTTTTCAAGCATAAAAATCCTTAGTATGGCTCCTTGGGAAGTAAAAACTATTAGGTGTTTCAAATGGGAAGGGTTCTCGCCTGTAGCGAATCAGATGCGTTAGAGCCTTCACCATTTCCACCTCATCATCCCCACTCTTTTTATATTTCCCTATCTCTCACACATTTGCGAGTCTTCTTGGCCCTAGATGTAAGGGAATGAAAACTGAATTTTCCAAAGTTTTATAACAATGCAGTTGTTGAAATTACAATTGCAACATGAATATTCGTATATTACGCAAATGTTTTAAATATTTAGTTTAAAGTTCATTATAGTTTATGAATTACTTATTTTTCTAATCCAACAAAAATACCAGCGGTGCATCTGTATAGCTGTGATTGTTACTGACGTTAAGAGATAATTTGTCATTGTCCTCATCGTCTGTGTACTGCAAATGTATGAAGATATGTTCCAAAATCTTGTTACATGCTATTTCTTTCTAAAAGTCACCTTCTTGTAGTTTATCTGATGTCTCAAGCAGTTTTCCCAGTCCTGTTGTGTTCCTTGTCAATTTCTTCATGAATAATTCGTTCATCAGTCAGTTTAAAAATATTATTTCTGTTTGCAACATAATTTGAGCCCACATTAACTCTATTGGATTGTGCTAGCAGTAGTTAGGGCGGGGAAAAGGTAGATCGCGTCTCATTGATCCAGCTGATACACATTTTCATGGAAGAGTAACTGAATAATGCTGTAAATAGAGATTACGAACCATTCATAAACAGAGATATAATGTGACCAGACACGTTCTGCCAGACTAACAAGAAATGTATCGTTTCCTCTCATTGAGTTTAACAAACACCTTGGCTTATTCAAAATACATATTTCTTTAATCACATCATGTCAAATGTTTGTTTAGGTTTCAGTTCTAAGTAATTTCAAATATACGTTCACGCATACATGCCAACCAATAATGATATTCATTACGGTGCCTACGTCGCAATGCATTGTTATAATATAATGGTATCTACTTTATTTATTTGTATCAGTTAAACTATTTGACCTAAAAAATATGGGGTTTTTACGGTTATGTTAAATACTCTGTCCTTCCTCATGGATCAGTTTTTGCAAAATATGAATTTTTGTCTTCATGTTTATTAGATTGATTAGTTTGGCGCTCGTCACATACCATTTAGGGGGAATGCAATACGACAACACTGCAGGACTCCGATTGGTTGCTCACCTTGTAGTGCTCAAGGACATACACCTTCCCATTTGAAACAGATAATAAGCAGTCTTTCACTCCCAGTATAGAATGGGACACTGAGAATCACAGCAGTTAATGAGTGTCCATATACAAAACATTTATAAATAAGAGCTACTAGATCTATTTATAGCTGCAGAATCTGTAGACAGCTAGCTGTTTAGTATCAGTACTGCGGGCTTTTGATTGAGCCTTACCCATTAGTAAGAAAGTAATGAAATATATGAAATAAAAGTATTAAAACTCTCCTAAAAGTTACAAAGCAAAACATTGCGCTCAATTGCCCAAAAAGTTGGAAGATTGTGGCCCTTTAGGATGAGCCATTCCTGGCAACTCCTAAAGGATATATAATAAGTTTAGCCCATAGACATCCCATAAGGGCAAAGGCCTCCTGTTTACACAGGGACGAGCACATACTTAGGCGTCAAAGGCAAGCAACTCGTTGGGAACTTACTTTTTTTTATTATTTATTTATTGTTATCTGAAAAGGGTCCCAGAGCCGTAGCTCATACTAGGGAACAGTAAAAAAATATATAAACTTTGTTGTCTTGTTACCTCTTCTTTTTTCTATTCCTATTTTCCACTCTTCTACCATTTCTACTTCAGTTGTCCCCCAAGCACTTCTGCACTGCACTTTTCACATATTGCACTCGCTATCATTTTCTTTTTGTCCCTCTTGGTACTTCTTGATTCTTGCTTGGTGCCAGCTATCTCCATATGTCTCTTGTCCATTGACTTCCAGCTTTGGTTCTGAAGTAATCTGCCCATTTGGTTCATTGGCACCCCACATTTCTCCGTCCTTCTCTTGGGTGCCACATTGTGGTCCGGTGTGTCCATTTCAGATGATCTATGTGTGATATGTGTCCACCTCATTTCCATTTTAGACTTTCTGCCCTTTCTGTCACATCCTGCTTTTTTGTTCTACTTCTTAATTCTTCATTCCTAATTCTGTCCCTTAGTGAAATGTTCAGGATTTTGTGCTCTATTCTCCTTTGACACACCTGTAGCTTCTTTTTCAGTTTTTCTGTAAAGGACCATGTTTGACAACGATAGAGTAGCATTTGCATTACACATGTATCTAGGATTTCTGCTCTTTTACTTATTTTTTGTCTCTTGCCTGTGAGTAGGAACTTGAGTGACCAAATTTTGTTCCATGCTAGTGCTATTCTGTGTTTGATTTCACTCTCTCTGTCCTAGTTTAGGGAGACGCTTTGTCCAAGGTACATACATACTCAAGTGGTAATTGTACATTCAAGAGGAAGTGTATATACTCAAGTGGTAAATGATGGATTTTAAATCCAGCAGCCTATTTCACTGCTAACTTTGTCCAGCTCCCTGATCATTTCTTATAGCATTTTTGCTGAACTTGCTGTTAAGTTAATGTCATCTGCAAATCTGAAATGTGTCAGTTTCTGACCAACTATATTTATTCCATATTTGTGTTTCCATTTATTTTTCTGAATTAATATTCCAGCACACTTGTAATAAAGGATGATAAAGGGTCTCCTTGTTTCACACTTCTTTTTATTTGAAACCATTCATTGTCTCTTTCTGTTCTTACCTTTGCTGAACTGGTGTGGTATAATTTTTTACCTAACAACCTTAAGTATCTGATGGGAATCCCTTGTTTTAAAGCCTGTAACACACTTTCACTTATCATGGTATCAAAACCTTCATTATAATCTATGAAGGAGATGTAGATTTGCTGTTGGTACTCTTGCATCTTCTCTGTTAGTTGACATAAAGTTTGGAGGTGATCAATGGTGCTATAACAGGACCTGAATCCTGCTTATTCTGTTGGTTGGTTATCATTGAAGGATATATAGCAGTTAAATAATATTTATTTCAATAATAAATTAACATGTAAAATAGAATAAAAAGAAGTATTTCAGTAAGTGGAGTGCTATTGTTACTAAAATTAGGCAAATGAGTTAATCTTTTATATACTTTTCTCCACTTACAAGTTTTTTAATGAAGACTAGTTTCTGGGAACTTCTTCACTATCCTCAGTTCTGTGGTTGACTGATGATGCATCTGGTGTCTGTATCTGGCTTGGTGTCATGCTGCCATAAGTTTGATGACGTCATCTATGGCGGGAATTTCAAAATTCATCAAGAGATCCTATTTCTTCGTAATAAATGTTTTCCCAAATCTGTAGTTCTAGAAGTTTCTTTGCCTGTTTGATCAGTTCTATTTCTTGTTTTATGTTGTGATTCTCAGACCAAAAGTGATGTGCTATGGCCGACTTGTCCATGTGTTTGAATTTAATATTTCTGAAGTGTTCTTTCATTCTTGTTCCTAGATTCCTTTTGGTCTTACCAATGTATATCTTGTCACAATCATGGCAGCTCATTTGGTATATGCCTGATAATTTAGTTTTTGGTGTGCTATTTTTTAGAGGGTGGTTTAGTAAGTTGCGGATGTTGTGTTTGTTCTGAAGGGCTAATTTTATGTTGAAGTTCTTAAGTATCTTTTCAAATTTTTTGAAGTATTTTGGATGAAATGCAAATTTGCCATATCTGGTGATGATTGTAGATCACCTTTTTGATGAAATTTGTGTTATAGTTGTTCAATTCGGCAACCTGGTGTATGTGAGTGTACTCCTGTTCATATTCTGTTTTTGTTAGCGGAATGTTGATTAATCTGTGAACCAAACTATGGAATACTGCACCATTGAAGTAGAACTGGATGGATGGCTACCTTTTCTAGATTTGAAAATCATAAAAACACCAACAGGATTACGATTTGGAATATACAGAAAAGCAACACATGTTGCCAATTACATTAAATGCAACCCATTTAACCCAGTGCAACATCAATATGCAGTATTCCATAGTTTGGTTCACAGATTAATCAACATTCCTCTAACAAAAACAGAATATGAACAGGAGTACACTAACATACACCAGGTTGCCGAATTGAACAACTATAACACAAATTTCATCATAAAGATGATCTACAGACACAAAAGAAACAAAAACTTAAAGGACATTACTACTTAAAAAAAAAACTAGAAAACCCAACACCAGATATGGCAAATTAACATTTCATCCAAAATACTTCAAAAAATTTGAAAAGATACTTAAGAACTTCAACATAAAATTAGCCCTTCAGAACAAACACAACATCCGCAACGTACTAAACCACCCTCTAAAAAATAAAACACCAAAAACTCAATTATCAGGCATTTACCAAATGAGCTGCCAGGATTGTGACAAGATATACATTGGTAAGACTAAAAGGAATCTAGGAACAAGAATGAAAGAACACTTCAGAAATATTAAATTCAAATGCATGGACAAGTCGGCCATAGCACATCACTTTTGTTCTGAGAATCACAACATAAAACAAGAAATAGAATTGATCAAACAGGCAAAGAAACCTTTAGAACTGCAGATTTGGGAAAACATATTTATTATGAAGAAACAGGATCTCTTGATGAATTTTGAAATTCCAGCCGTAGATGACGTCATCAAACTTACCAGAACATTAGATGGCAGCACAACACCAAGCCAGATGCGGACACAAGATGCATCATCAGTCAACCACAGAACTGACGATAGGGAAGAAGTTCCCAGAAACTAGTCTTCATTAAAAAACTTGTAAGTGGAGAAAAGTATATACAAGATTGACTCATTTGCCTAATTTCAGTAACATGTAAAAGTTCATCTGTGAAACTTCTATATTATTGATAATTCATGTTTTTCAGAAATGAAAACAAATTTTCCAGCACAGGTACAAGTATTTCTCTGTTACCTTGAAAAGGTAATTATGATGGTGCTATAAGAGAACAATTCTAATAAAGTAGGCTTTGTGGGTGATCAGCTGTGTCAGGTTTATGAATGTTGAGTTTTCGGCCATTGTATACTCCATGGCCAAAAGCTTGACATTCATAAACCTTACATGGCGGATCCCCCGCAAAGCCTCGCGTAATAATTCTTGCTGTGAAAGCTTCAAGTCTTAGATTCTAATAAACGTCAGCCTAATTATGAATGTTCTATTTATAAAACATCATCTGTCTTATTTAAATACCACAAAAAGAAGGAAAGAAAGATTAATTCCAATAAGAGCCAATCTTAAATGGAACACAGTGTTAGCTCCTTATTTATCAGTAATATCTGGAACATGTTTCACTATAAAGAATGTACTGAAATAACCAGTATTTTGCTAATAACTAACACATTGTTTTATATATAGGACTAGATGACAACTGTCTAGATGCAATTCTAGCAGATGGCATCCATGCTCAAATTCTACAAGATAACAGTTGCTTCCAAGAATTAAGTTCACATCTGGACTTGCGAAAAACATTAGAATCTGAGAAATTCAAGGTAAGTAATATCAGGTAATAAACAGTTGTAACCCATTATTATTCTATTAATATATGTACTATCATATGTACCTCGTAACAAGCACCATCACTACTATGAAGGTAACACTAATTTTAGAGTGTTTTGATATGGTTTTCTGTTACCATATTAGTGTTAATGCTATTTATTGTTTTTACTTCTTTTAACTATATTGAGCCAGAGTTATATTTTCATATATTAATAATGTAATTACCTAACTAAAAATATCATCATTGTGATATTTTCAATAAAAAGGGCTAGTGAACATTAACCATTATTTCAGTTTGCTTTATTATAACCCCTTTAAATTCTAATGTAACACATTTGCATCAAACCACTATTTGGTGAGGTAGTTAGTGATGGCCTCCATACGAACACAGTGGAGAACCACTTTCTGAATCTCCTATTACCTAACAGCCTCACTGATGAACTGTTTTAAGTCTGATACAGACTCAGTACTAGATACCACATTATCAGCATAGAGGCTTCGTTTCAGTTTCAGCATAGTGAACAGTATAGTGAGAAGGCGTGACTTAGGTGATAGGTATGTAAATAGTGTTAATGAAAATATTAGATGGGCATGCCATGCTCTAAGAGCTATTTATGTGGACCTAGACGAGAAGCTGGACTACTCGTGCCTTGGCAAGGATGGTCTACATCTAAACAGAAAAGGTTTGTTTACACTGAGTGAAGCTATAAAAGATGTAATAGGTGTAGTATGTAAAAGTCGGGTAAATTAGAAACGTATGAAGAAGGTGAAAAGCATGTAGGCTTTGATAGCAATCCTCCTGAGAAAACAAATACTGGTGTAAATACTAGCTGTAAAATTAGTAACAATAGTAAATTCAACCTATCAATCTTCCACCAAAACATCCAAAGCTTAAGGAACAAAAAGTGTAATATTGAAGTACTATTAACATCTGCTTTAAAAAACTCTACAGCAATTTGTTTAACGGAACATTGGTTAGGAGAAGATGAAACTGAGTATTTTAATATACCTAACTATGTGCTAGCATCTTCCTTCTGTAGGTCAAACAAGAAAAATGGTGGATCATGTATATATGTAAATGAATCAGTTAAATTTAGGGAGATTGTTATGTTTAAATACTTAAACCAGGAGGAACACTTTGAAGCCAGCATGTGTGAACTATTAAACAGCAAACTAATTCTTATTTGTGTGTACCGAAATCCCACAAGCAATACAAAAATTTTCCTTCAAAATTTAGAAATCATTTTAGACTTCTTTAAAAAGACAAAAAAATCTGTAATTATAGTAGGGGACGTGAATATAAACTATTTAACAGAAAATGCAAATAAAAAGCAGCTGCAAAATGTCTTTAATATGTATGGAATGGAAAACATAGTTAAATTACCAACCCGTGTCTCGAATTCGTCTTATTCTGCGATTGACCAAGTAGTGCTGAATATAAATAAGTGGAAATATGAAATTCAGATTTTTGACACAGCCCTGTCAGATCATTACGCACAAATGTTAAAATTAGTTGTCCCAGTAGATCAGCATAACCCAAAACAGAATGCAAAAAAAATATTCAAAAAGGTTAGACTTGCTAATGATGACAATCTAAGCTATCTAAATTTTCTATTAAGTAAAGAATCTTGGGAGAGCGTTTACACTGAACGAAATCTAAACGATGCCATGAATGCATTTTTGGACACATTTGATTTTCACTTTGTAACAGCCATACCAATAGTTAAAGTAGCAATGAACAAGCTGGGTAATAAGTGGATCACAACAGGAATCCGCAAATCTGGTGATAGATTAAAATTCTTGAGCAAATTCATGAAGGAAAACAAGACTACACCGGATTTTAAGGCCTATTATGTAAAATATCGAAATATATATAATAAAGTTATAAGAGCAGCCAAAAAGTTACATAACGATGAAACAATAAAAAAAGCAGTTAATAAAACTAAATCCATATGGCAAGTAATTAAGCACGAAATAAAAAATGGACCCAAATTGAAAGAAAATTACCATCTAGAAATTAATGGCCAAAAAGTAAGTGATCCTAAACAAATTTCGGAATTATTCAACCAGTTTTATTCAACTGTAGCGGAGAAACTGTTAAATACTCATTCTCTAGGAAAGAAGAAAAGATTAAGTGTAAAGAAAAATGAACATAGCATGTTTTTAATTCCAGTAACAGTTGAGGAAGTTAAAGATGTTATAAAAAAATTGAAGAATAAGAAATCAGTAGGAATAGACGGTTACTCTAACTGCGTCATAAAGCGTTGCTCCTTATTCCTAATTGAACCACTGACGTACTTGATAAATCCTTCACTTTCAAGTGGGACGTTCCCCAACAGATTAAAAAAAGGTAAAGTGAAACCCATCTTTAAAAAAGGTAACAAAGGGGAGGTAGGAAATTACAGGCCAATTTCCATAATTTCAACTTTTGCAAAGATCTTCAAACAAATAATGTATAAAAGAGTAACAAGCTTTTTGGAAAAATTTAAAGTAATTAATGACAATCAAAATGGTTTTCGAAAAAATAAATCAACAAGTTCTGCACTGATGAATTTCATTGAACAAGTGTATGAAACACTAGATAGTAAACAACTAGGGATAGGCATTTTTTTAGATCTTACAAAGGCGTTTGACTTGGTTGATCACAAACTTTTATTAGAAAAATTATCCTCATATGGCATAAGGGGGCTAGCTTTAGATTGGTTCAGATCTTATCTGGAGAATAGAGAGCATTCGGTGGAAATAGAGTATTTTGATAGCGAAACGAGTGAAGTTAAAACTCAGATTTCAAGTAGCGCTATAATGAAATATGGGGTCCCTCAAGGTTCGGTGCTTGGACCTCTTTTATTTATAGTGTACATTAATGATTTGGCAGATAATGTAGAAAACAGAACCAATATAAATGTTACACTTTTTGCAGATGATACAAATATTTTTATCAAAGGGGTGAATAAGGAAGGGGCAGATGTACATATTGAAAATAGTCTAAAATATATTCAAAAATGGTTTAGTGCCAATATGTTAATATTGAGTAAGGAGAAAACAGCAGCCCTGAGCTTCTATAATAAAATGAGTGGAAGTCAATTGTATCCAAAATTAATGCTGGGACAAGACCAAATACATTACGTACAAACTATCAAATTTCTGGGACTAATACTAGATGAAAATTTAAATTGGGAAACTCACATAGAGGCATTGACGAAAAAGCTTAGTAAAATGTGTTTCTTAATGAGGGCGATTACAGGCATGTCAAGCTTGAAAGTTCAGAGAATAGTGTACTTTTCATATATACACAGTTTGTTGGCATATGGTATAATTTTTGGGGGAAATTCTAAAGACAGTATAAAAGTATTCAGATACCAAACGAAAATAATTAGAATCATAGCAGATGTCTCAAGCACAACTAGTTGTAAGCCATACTTCAGTAAATTAGGTATCTTACCACTGCCAAGTATATACATATATGAAACTCTTGTACATATGAAAGCAAGCCTAAGTTTATTCAAAACAAATTCTGAAATTCATATACACAACACTAGAACAAAGAATAATTTATTTGTGAAGTCACACAAAACAAAGATGTATGAAAATAGTTTCACATATGCTGGCTTACATCTTTACAATAAGCTACCTGAATCTATAAAAAAGATTGAATCACAACATCAATTTAAGAAATTGTTATTAAACTTCCTTAGAGCCAATAGCTTCTACAGCGTGGATGAATTTTTAAATTTGTAAATATTTAGTTAGCTACCTTAATTATAAATATTGTACTTAGTTTTTAGTTTTTAGTTCTTAGTTTTTAATTTGACGTGTCCTATAACATGTACATGTTTTAATGGATGAATCAATAAATCAAATCAAATATCATTGTTGTATAGTGAGCTACGGATTGCTTGACTGACATGATAATCAAGAACTGCTCCCAGGATGAAAGGGCTACATTTCAACCCGAACACCACTCGCTGGTGCTGAAACACCCTAACCTTTGCCCTGTCATCCTTATCCCACCATAGGAAAGGAACACTGTCTCTATCTTCTTGGCCAGCCACAGCCAACTCGCTTGCCGCGGTGCACGTGCTGTGCTACAAACACTGTGTTGCCTCAGTGCGTTCTTCACACGATTTGTCTTCCATAGCAGTGGCAGTCCGTACTTCAGTGTCAGTTTGATATAGAATGGCACTCATTAAAGCGAAGGGTACCCACACCGACACATTATTTCAATCCCAAATGGGAAACTGAGTACTTCTTCATGGAATGTAGCGGTGGTGCTATTTGTTTAATTTGCCAGAAAAAAATTGCAAATGCTGAAACGATTTAATCTTCAGCAACATTTTAATACATAGCATGCTAATGATTATTCGGCCCTATAAAAAGAACGGGAAGAAGGGGATGGCGGAATGGCAGAAACCTCAGTTTATGTTCGTTACGAAATAGCACTAGAAATTGTCAGATCTTCTAGTAGTTTTTCTGATGATCCACTTATTAAACGACGTATGCCTATAGCTGCAAGTAAATTCACCCCGCCAGTGTTCAACAATTCGAGAGTGGCAGTCTGTCACCTCATACTATTTCATGCAGAATTCAAGATCTGGCGGACAACATTTACGCACAACTTATTGAAAGAGCAAGAGAATTTGTTGCATTCTCTATTGCCATTGATGAGAGCACTGACATATCAAGTATGGCTCAATTATGTATTTTTATTCGTGAAGTAAATGAACATTTGGAAGTTGTGGAAGAAATGCCAGATCTGGTGCCAATAAAAGGCACAACAGGAATCACCTTGAAATGTGACACTGAGTTAGCTGACAGTTACAGAAACAGAGGAAGTTCACTAGATTTCTACAGAAGGTTTCCTAAATCAAGATTCTACCGATTACGCTGGCGTGTCGCATCTATGATTGCAATGTTTGATTCGGCCTATGTATGTGAATCCTTATTTTCAGCTATGAAACGCATTAAAACCCCTCAGAGAGCCAACATCAATTATCATAACTTAAAGTGTGCATTAAGGGTCCAGAGTTGTTTTTCATTGTCTCCAAATGTGACGAATATTGTGAAAACTAAAGGATGTCAGAAGGCAAGAAAGAGTATCTACCAAAAACTGAATGTATCAAATTATTAACTGAAACTGTATATTTGTTTGATATGAAGTATTCTGTGTAATAACTTTATATAGTAAATATTATTTTGTTATTTGGTATTTTTCAATTGTCTCAGGATCAAAATTGTGCTAATTTCCACAAAGTACTGTTTCGTTGCTATAATTAAAAATACTGCTTTTATATGTCATCATTTGGTTGTATAGGATGGAAGGCTATAATAATGTTACTAGTATTGGGTTGTTTTATATATAAATTAATAACAACTACCACAGACATATTAAACGATGTATTATACAGTTTCTGGATTGTTCCTTCACTACTAATATGTCCTTAATTATTTAATGGTAACGCAAGTGCAAATTGCGGAACGCCACTGCGTGAGGGAGTGATTGGCATATCTCCCTAGCACTCGCCAGCAACAACCAGGCACGCCGACACTGTGCGAACTGTGTAGGCACACCGTGCATGTCAGTTGGCAGAGCCTGTTCTTGGCAAATACTTATTTGCAGGAAGGCTTTCTCTATGTCCGCTACTACCCCAAATTTCCCTTTCCGAAACTTGAGTAATATAGAAGGGATGAGCTAAATGAGGCGAGGCCCACACTCCAAACACTGGTTCAGAGAGGGCGAGTTTCTCTCTCTTGCAGAAGCATCAAATACCTGACGCACTCTTGTAGTGCTGTTTTCCATAACAACAGCTCGATGAGGTAAATAAGTGCCCATAATCTCCCAGTGTCTGAGGTGGGAGCTCTTCAATTATCCCCAATTGTTCCCACTCAGTTAGAATGGCATCATATGTACTAAACAAATTTTGTTCATTTATTTTTCTGCTTGTGGACTCGAGTCTTTTGAGTGCCAAATCCCAGTTGCTTGGAAGAGGTAGATAGTCCTCCTTCCACAACAGGGGTATACCTCATACCTCCCATCATCATTTCTGACAATACAAGTCTGAAAATTTATTTGAATCTCCCGATCTCTTTCTTCTTTGGTCTTCTGAGTGGTTGAGTCCGATATACCAATAAGATAAGATAATGGTTTATTCACTTATAGACATGACATACATGTTTCAAGTTTCGTCGAAAAAGTTTACATATTACAATATTTAGTTATATACATCAAGATTTACAAATTTTACAGAGCATATACAGAGATTAATAAATAATGTAACTGTCTTTATGGTAAAAAAAAAAAAAAAAACGATCTTCGGTTTTCACTTTCTTTGAGGAGGGTCTCGCAGTTCTTCCTATCCATTGGTCATAAGGTGAAGATCTCAGTAATATGAAACAGAAGATGTAATAAACTGTATTAGTATTTTCTTATTTGTTATATAATGATTGAACATAAATAATAATAGTAATAATAAGAATAATAATTTATAAATATGTACTTATTTGCTGATTTCAGAAATATATTTTGAAGGTTATACTCACTTGTTGAAATTACTAGACAGATTGACAGTTTGATCTCCCATTTATACCCTCATTGAAATATATACAAATTACATGTGTCAGGAGGGGAAAAAAAAAAAAAACATTGAAATTACAATTGCAGATATTCATCTATGTCATAAAAGGCCCTCTCAATTAAGTAATTTTTTAAACATTTATTAAACTTGGAACCAGTTGATTGTTTAATTGTGGCTGGCAGCTTATTGTATAAAGTTTTTCCAATTACAAATGGATTTTTATCAAAAAATTTCTTACTCTTTGCTTCCCTATACATATTCTCTTTAGTTCTTGTGTCATATTTATGTATATTGCTATTACTCCTTATATTTGTAGTTCTCCTAACTAGTAAAATAACTCTAAAAATATATAATGCAACAACTGTAAGAATTCTTTCTTTTTTAAAAATTTCTCTACATGAATCCCTTGATTTTAATGAATACACAATCCTTACACACCTCTTCTGCAATACCAGTAATCGTTTCAAATTTTCTTTAGACGTTGTACCCCATAACTCAATACCATAATTCAAATGAGGATGAATTATTCCATAATAAATCAATTTTAAATTAGGTTTATCCAAATAGTGTGCCACGTAATTTAATAGATAGATACCCTTACTTATTTTATTGCATATATAATTTACATGTTTTGTCCATGATAAGTTTTTGTCAATATTCAATCCTAGAAATAAGTGATCATCTGTTGTATCTATTTCTTCATTTCCAATTTTAATTTTCATATTGTTGTACATGCAATTACTAATTTTAAAATATATTATGCTTGTCTTGTTTAAATTATTAACTAGGTTGTTATTAGCAAGAAATTTAAGTATTACATCTGTACCTGAGTGTATATTATTGGTTAAGTTGTCTAGATCTTTTCCCCAACAAATTATAGATGTGTCATCAGCATATGATACAGTTTTAACATTATTAATCACAGGTAAATTATTAGTGTATAATGTAAATAGTAAAGGCCCAAGCACAGATCCCTGTGGGACTCCATATTTAACAGTTGCTAATGAGGATTCATATTTTGTTTCTATTTGGTTTAGTTTACATATTATTTCTGTGCTTTGTACCCGGTCTTGTAAGTATGTGTTAATTAATTTACCTGCAGTCCCCCTTATACCATAATGTTCCAATTTTTGTAATAAGACTTGGTGATCAACACTATCAAAGGCCTTTGATAAATCAAGAAAAATCCCCATTACTTGATTGTCATTTTCCATTTTGTTAATTAATTCGTCTATAAATTCTACCGCAGCAGTAATTGTAGAATAACCTTTTCGAAAACCATGCTGGGAATTAGATAAAATTTTATGTTTGTCCAAAAAACTTAAAATCCTCTTTAAAATAACTTTTTCCAGTAGTTTAGCAAAAGTAGATGTTAAAGTAATTGGTCTATAATTACTCACATTAGTAACATCACCCTTTTTGTGTAATGGTTTAACAACCCCCTTTTTTAAACAGTTCGGAAAAATTCCTTCCCCTATAGAGGCATTTATTAGATGTACTAGGATGTTAACTAATTCTTCCTTGCATTGTTTCAGGATTTTTGATGAAACTTCATCCCACCCGCTCGAGTTTTTAGATTTTAATTGAGTAATAATTTTGATTAATTCTGTCTCAGTAACAGGATTTAGGAACACTGTGCTACCAATATACTTTATTCCCTCATTCCTATCCATTTTAACTGCTTTATTTCCCTTAGGCACTGCTACATTTATAAAGTATTCGTTAAATATATTACCAATGCTTACTGGATTATCAACCCTTTTGTTCTGATGATTAATTACAATGTTCTCTGAATTTTTACAGTTTTTCTTACTAGCATTTACTAAGTCCCATAAAGCCTTACTTGTATTTTTTGCAGTAGCTACCTTATATTTAATATTTTCTGACCTTAAACTTTTGAGAGCAGCTTCATACTCTTTTTTGTAATGTTGATATCTATCATAATACAATCTATTACCATACTGCTTATAAAATATATACATGTCCTTCATTGATTCCCTAATCTTAATTACACTGGGGAGAAGGATTAATTTATTACTTTCTTTTTTGCGTTTATTTATAACCCGTTTTGGACACGAAGTATCAAAGTGTTTATTAAATATGAGGTAAAACTTATCCCATTTTTCATTAACACAGTCAGTATCATGTACTTCATCCCATGATTCATGTTTTAGCAACTTTTTGAACACATTTATATTATATGAATTGGTTTTCCTTGTTCTTGATTTTAAAATAGTATCACTTCTAACAATAATTTTTTGAATTTTCATTATCTGTGCCTTATGATCAGAAATAAAGCTGTCAAATACTTCTACTTTTATTCTTTTGCTATCTATATTTGTGGCAATTTGATCTATAGCGGTAGCTGATGCCAAGGTAACCCTAGTCGGTATTTTAATATGCATTTTAATATTAAACATATTTAATAACTCTGTAAGTTTTGTATACACGTTATTTCCATTGATAGAGTTTATATTTATATCACCTATTATTACAATTTTGTTACTATATACTGAGTATTTTGTCAACACTGTTTCTAATCCTTTGAAAAAATTTGAAATTTCACCACTTGGCGATCTGTATACTCCAAAAAGTAATATGTTACCCTCTTCAGTATTAATTTTAACCCCAGTAATTTCAAAATCCTTTTCTATGCAATATTTATTTAAGTTGTATATTTGCACAATTTCGTTGTAGTTTTCATGAGCATATATTGCAACACCCCCACCTTTAAATTTACTTCTGCTGAAACTATTTTGTAAAACAAAATTGTCTAATTTATAATGCTCAATTTGGTTTTCCTTTAGTCCATGTTCTGTAATAACTACAAATATAGGGCCTACTTGATTTATAAGTATATTAAATTGCTCAATTTTGTTTGCTAAATACTGCACATTTTGATGCAGCACGCTTAAGTAACTGTTTTCATTATTTTGTGTTACAGATACCATATAGTTTTTGTCTGAATCTTTTACTTTATAATCCCCCACCTTAAAATCTTTTAAACAATCAGCCTGGCTCCTTTCATGCAAAGCTAATTCTAACTGTTGAGTTTTATTTCTTAAACAACTAGCACTGATACAAGGGGCCTTAAAAGCATCGACCATGTTTTTACCATTGAAATCATTTACTTTAGGAGGAAGATTGTCTATAAAAAATCAATACTTAGCTTTTGTGGTGGTCTTCTGTCCCTTTTTGATGCACGCAGCTCTTCTCTAGTTGTCATCACTGCTGTTACACACTCATGCACATCTAATGACATCTAATCTCCAGAGGTCACTAAGATCATTAATAAGTAGTGAATTAACCTCTACTGCCAAGCTAGTTGAAGACTGACATGACTGTAGAGCGTATTTGCATCCCTCCTGTTGTTGCAACATATCGTCATCTGCACCTCATTCGTTTCCACGTCGATCATCCCCAAGATCCAGTTGCCCTCTACGGCGCGCCCACGATGAAACTTGCATTGTTGCTATTTTGCATTCATCGATTTGAATGACGTGGCCGGGACCGTCAATTTTCCCCCTTGCAGCATACTTGGCGTCATTTGACATCCTGCACACTTCGCGGCAGTAGCCGAACCAGTCTGATACAGTCCATGAGCTCATACATGTATTTCCTACGGAGCACTCCATTATCATCATGTCGTAGGATTGTTTATGTGCAAAGCAGTGCATGAGTAACAAAATTTGACCAGGCGCTAACTTAGTCTGCTCAAACCAGGTTCCTTTGCACAAGGACTGCATCACCTATGTCTGGGGCATTTTTGCAGAGGTTGGCTATAAGTTATACATATCTTTCTCATGTTGGCTGCAACGCGAGAAGAGGCTGGTCGTCTGCCTGCGCATGTGTATATGTGCACCTTTGGACTTAGAAAATATTCTTTCATCGCACAAAAGAAAGTTTCTCCGTTAATGCTAATCTTTATCTACTTATGATGAATTTCTCTATTAAAAATATTCCATTTGCCATGATATCAAATTAGTAGTTTATTATACTTTACAGATATCAGGTAGTACAAGCAAAATGTTTTAATTATCTGAATATTAATTCAGGAATTTTCAACTATTGTTCATTAACATATTTCTTTTGTGATGAAGAGCTAAACAAAAATCATATTAAGCTGATCCCAATTCTAAACATATTTTGCTGGTGCCAGGTACTAAAATTTATTCTTGCTGATATTGATATTTATTACTTTATATTTATTTCATTTAGGAATGTTTCAGGAACTGTGCAACTTAAACAGTGATACACAGATTAGAAGAAAAGCTATGCTTGTAAGGCCAGCTTCTGCTTTTTTTCTGTTTACCCAATAGCTTTACTGACAATTTAACTTAATCTGTCTCTTTCTCACTCCACAAGCAGCTGGTTAGCTTTCTGAGTCATGGTTAACTATATGCTCAAAGAATTTCACAGTAGTGCAGTCAATTTCAGTCAATTAGTACACCAACTACTACCACTAAAGAAGCAGCAACTTAAAGAGATGCAAGGGAAAATAGAACATATCCATAAAAAATAATGTAAACAAAATTAAGTGTTTAAGGATTACATTCATTTAAATAAAAGTATGGCAGTTTCTAATTATGTATGACATCTTCAAGGAGCATGCAAGTCAGCAGTGGTCAAGGGTAGCAAGAGAAAGAAGAGACTGGAATGATGATGATGATGATGATGATTTGTATTTATGGGTGCTCAGTTCCGGCCCTCCTGCGGTCCTGCTCTGGCTTCGCTCAGACTTTGCTCTGGCCTCATACTAATTTAATTCTGTACCTTAACTCTGGCTTTGCTCTGGTTTCGCTCTGCCTTCGCTCTGGCTTGGCTCTGGCCCCACTCAAGTTCTGCTCTGGCTTTGCTCTGGCTAGGCTTCGTACACAGCTACGGTTCCGCACTGGCTTGGCTCTGGTTTCACTCTGGCTTCACTCTAACATTCTTTAACTTAACTCTGGCTTAGATTTGTCTTTGTACTCGCTTGGCTCTTGCTAGGTTCCAGCCCCGCTCCTGTCCCGCTCTGGCTTCGCTCCAGCCTCACACTAACTTTGTTCTGTAACTTAACTCTGGCTTGGCTCTGGCTTTGCTTTGGCTAGGATTCGGCCACCACCCCGATCCCGCTCTGGCTTGGCTCTGACTCCACACTGGCTAAGCTCTGGCTTTGCTCTGGTTTTGCTCTGGCTCCACTCTTGTTTTGCTTAGTTTAATTTACTTTATTTATGATGTGTGTTTGGAGGAATTTAGTAACAGTGACGTCAAACTTGTTATAAAAATTATTTGTGGTTGATTTATTGACACTCGTCACTTACTTTTTCATATATTTATGAGAGACTAGTTTCAAAGGCCCTGGCCTCCATTTTCAATCTCTTTCCAACTGGCATCTGTTGTTGTCTGCTCTCTCTGGTGGTGGAACTATGTTCAGAGATGGAACTATGTTCATAGTTCCACCACCAGAGTGAGCAGACAACAGATGCCAGTTGGAAAGAGATTGAAAATGGAGGCCAGGGCCTTTGAAACTAGTCTCTCATAAATATATGAAAAAGTAAGTGACGAGTGTCAATAAACCAACCACAAATAATTTTTATATTACTTTATTTAACTTACATCAGGGTCAAACACGGATGTGGACCTTGTTTGGGCGTTTGGCATTAGCTCTCTCACCACTCAGAGGCACCCAATTGAGAGATTTGGCTTGGGACTCCGGGATCGCCAATTTCCATACCTACCGCAGTAAGCCCCTGGGGGGAAGAGACTGGAAATCCCTGGAGATGCATCTGTGTAGGGACTAATTGTGAATAGTGTAAATATAGAACAGTGTGGCCAAATAGAGAATAGTGTAAATACAGAGTAGCAGTAACTAAATAGTGTAAAGTGTACATATAGAATAGTAATGGCTAAATAGTGAATAGTGCAAATCCTGGATAGTAGTGACTAAGGAGGGAATAGTAAAATTACTAAATAGCGTTATTACTAGGCAATGACTAAATAGTTCACCGCATAATCAGACTAAAGTGACAATAAGCATTTCCAATGCCTAACGTTGAAGAAGGCTTTTGCCCTTCAAAAGTCATTTTAGGCTATTTTCATTCATTTCATTCATGTTATCTGACTACAGTAATTTTGGCGACATTGCATACCATCACTGCCTACACTGCATACAAAAATTTTGTGACTAGAAACTTTGGACTATACTTGTTTATTAACTCTAACAAAACCAAATAATCTGTACCATTATATTTTAGATACAGTCTCATCCACTGATGTTAATTTTATCTTTCATTATTTTACTGCAGCCGTATCCCTTGGAAGATGTGGTTCAGGCATTGCTGGCTGACCATAATGCGCTGAGTGATGGAATGAAGAAATACATCCGCAACTTCCGAATAGAACTGAATGAAAAACAGTCAGCTTGGACCAGATTGTTGGTGGAGAAGAATCTTTACGTGCTCACTGCATTGCTATTTGATTGGTTGGAACACTTAAGAGTGCCAATTTTAGGTCGTGACGACCTGAGTTATGTAGTGATTTTGGCAAATCACCCTGAAGCTTGTTTGAGGAAGTTGGATGTGGTGAGAAATATTTTCATATTGTTTATCATGTTATATAAACTGTAGGTGAAAATCCTAATAGATATTTTCATTGAGAGAAATTCAGTCTCAGACATATATTTGCTTAATTGCAGTTTGTTTATGTTGTGGTGAAAAATATTTTTGTATTATT
This sequence comes from Mantis religiosa, assembly GCA_030765055.1. Classification (NCBI taxonomy): domain Eukaryota; kingdom Metazoa; phylum Arthropoda; class Insecta; order Mantodea; family Mantidae; genus Mantis; species Mantis religiosa. The sequence continues at coordinate 608,806 of JAUKNK010000035.1, read as the reverse complement.
TATCATGTTATATAAATTTTAGGTGAAAATATAAATATATTTAAATATTACATAGAAAATGCAGCTAGCTACAGTGAAGCAATGAATATTAAACAAATATAAATGTTTGTAACAAAAAAACTTCTCTGATCTTAAGAAAATGATGTTTATTCTTCTTTCTAATTGAGTTCGATTTCATGAACAGATCGCTTGCATCGTCAGTCCATCAACACACTTCATCGTCAAGGATTCTGGTTACCATGTTATTACGTTTTTTCAGTATTACCAAAGTCTGAAAACGAAACAAACCTAAAAACATAATCAACTGCTGGTATTTCAAAATTCATTATGCGATGTTTATTTTTTAAAGTAAATATCTTTTCCCAAACCATTAAATCTATCGGACCATTTAATTGTTTTAATAATTTAACATCCGGATTTATTTCATGGTTAAATGACCAAAAATGATCTGCTACGGCCAATTTATCAGTCTGTTTATGCTTAATGTTACAAAAATGTTCCTTCGTTCTGGTTTCCAAATTACGTTTATCTCTCCAACATAAACCTTATCACAATCTAAACAATTAAATTGATAAATACCAGATTTGTTATTATTAAGAATTTTATCTTTTTTAGATCAATGTAATAAATGTGTAATACTATTGATTATGTAGAAAATGAAGCTAGCTACAGTGAAGCAATAAATATTACACAAATAAAAATATTTGCCACTAAGGCTCCACTTATCTTAAGAAATTGGTGTTGATACTTCTTTTCAAATGGAAATTGATTTCGCAAACAAATCGCTTGCGTCCTCAGTCCACAAATAAAGTCCCTTGTCAAGAATACCGGTTACCATGCCTTTCTTATGTTTTTTTAGTATTACCAACATCTAAAAACGAAACAAACCTAAAAACAGAATCAACTGCTGGTATTTCAAAATTCATTACGCAATGTTTATTTTTTAAAATAAATATCTTTTCCCAAACCATTAAATCTATCGGACCATTTAATTGTTTTAATATTTTAATTTCAGGATTTATATTATGGTTAAATGACCAAAAATGATTTGCTACGGCTGATTTATCAGTTTGTTTATGCTTAATGTTACGAAAATGTTCTTTCATTCTGGTTTCCAAATTACGTTTCGTCTTTCCAATATAAACCTGATCACAATCTAAACAATTATATTGATAAATACCAGATTTTTTATTATTAGGAATTTTATGTTTTTTTAGAAAAATGTAATAAATTTTTAATACTATATTTATTTTGAGGAACTAAAGTTATACCAACTTCTTTAAAAAAAAAAATTGAAAATGTTTATTTACCCAAGGATGGTAAGTAAATATTTTAAAATTATAATCATCTTTTATTTTTTTAAGGGTAGAAATATCATTAACAGTTTTTTTATATTTAAATTTTTCAATCTTCTTTTGTATAAAGTCTTTTTAAAACCATTAATTAAAGCAGTATTAATAATATGTTTATATTCTTTATTAAATTCATCTTTATTCAGGGGTATATTTACTAATCTATAAATCAAACTTTTAAAAACAGCAAATTTATGTGAAAAAGGGTTAAAATTTTTACTTTTTATGTAATTATCAATATGAGTAGACTTCCTATAAATACCAAAATCTAATTTATTATTATTTCTTATCTTCAAATCTAAAAAAGGAAGAAAACCATTAATTTCAGTTTTTAATGTGAATTTTATAGCTTTTTCTTGTGAATTCAGTAATTTTAAAGCATCATTAATTTGGAAACACACTGGTCGTGTGTAGGCTGAATTGTGGAAACGTAGAGTCAGGCTGAAAAATTCAATGCCATAGCCGGGATTTGAACCACGGATCTTCTGGTCTCTGTCCAGCCACTCTAACCATTGAGCTGCTATGGCCAATGTGCCGATATGACATTAAATTCTCCAACTGACTCGTATTGTAAGTCGCCATTAAGGTAGTTGTCTCATGTGTTTATGAGAACTCCTAAGTGGTTTACCGGGAAAAATATGAGTCAGTTGGAGAATTTAATGTCATATCGGTATGTTGGCCATAGTAGCTCAATGGTTAGAGCGGCTGGACAGAGACCAGAAGATCCGTAGCTCAAATCCCTGCTATGGCATTGAATTTTTCAGTCTGACTCTACATTTCCACATCGTTAATTTGTTTATCAGGAACAATAGCAAAAATATCATCAACATATCTATACCAGGTTTTAAAAATCAAAGGAAATGCTTTAGTGACTTGCATTTCGAAAAAAACTCATGAATAGATCAGCAAGAACCGGAATTCTTGACTACGAAGTTTGTTGATGGACTGAAGATACAAGCGATCTGTTTGTGAAATCGATCTCCATTAGAAAGAAAAATTAACATCATTTTCTTAACATAAGTGAAGTTTTTTGTTACAAATATTTATATTTATGTAATATTTAAATATTTTGAAAATTTATATGTTCATTAAGAGAAATTAATTCTTGGAGGTTGGTTATGCTTATCTTGTATATTAGTTAGTTGTGACTTACTTCGCTCCCATTCCAAAACATATTCTAATTTTTCACAAGTGAGGTATAGTGCAAATATCACCAACCTTATATTAATGTGATTAACCTCACTGTCAAAAATTATAATTACAATTATTATTGATATTTTTACTTATTAATTTTCAATATTAAGGTTCTACAATTATCAGGGTCTACTGAAATACTAAATGAAATAAAATTAATGAATTAAAAAATTGAATAAATCATCTCCAAGTGCATTGCAGTACCTGGTGTTCACTTTTGAGCTTAAGAGATAACTTTAGATCAGCCACAGCCAACTCGCTTGCCGTGGTGCATGTGCTGGGCTACAAAACACAGTGTTGTCTCAGTGCATGCTTTTCACAATTTGTCTTCCGTAGCAGTGGCGGTCCGTACTTCAGTGTCAGTTTGATATGGAAGGGCACTTGTTAAAGCGAAGGGTACCCACACCGACATATTATTTCAATCCCAAATGGGAAACTGAGTACTTCTTCATGGAATGCAGCGGTGGTGCTATTTGTTTAATTTGCCAGAAAAAAAATTACAAGTGCTGAAACGATTTTATCTTCAGTGACATTTTAATACATTGCATGCTAATGATTATTCGGCCTTATAAAAAGAAGAATGCACTGCAGAGATACAAAAGCTCAGAGAAAAGATTACATCGCCGGAAGAGGAACAGGAAGAAGGGTATGGCAGAAACCTCAGTTTATGTGAGTTACGAAATAGCACTAGAAATTGCCAAATCTTCTAGTAGTTTTTCTGATGGTCCATTTATTAAATGATCTATGCTTATAGCTGCAAGTAAATTCACCCCGTCAGTGTTCAACAATTTGAGAGTGGCAGTCTGTCACCACATACTATTTCACGCAGAATTCAAGATCTGACGGGCAACATTTACACACAACTTATTGAAAGAGCAAGAAAATTTTTTGCATTCTCTATTGCGATTGATGAGAGCACTGACATATCAAGTATGGCTCAGTTATGTATTTTTTGTAATTTACGTCCTCCAACGTTAAGTCATATCGGACGATGAATGGAATGGATGAAATGATGCTCAAATGAGTCCGGGGTCCATGGAGCTTAGAGATACCCAACATTCGTCTTACAGGATAAGGGAAACCCCCGGAAAAACCTTATCCAGGTAACTCACTCTGACCGAGATCCAAACTCGGGACCTCTTGAACGTGAGGCAGACATGCTACCACCATGCTACCAAGGCGGGCATGTATTTTTATTCGTGGGGTAAATGGACATTTGGAAGTTGTGGAAGAAATGCTAGATCTGATACCAATAAAAGGCACAACAACAGGAATCACCTTGAAAGTGACACTTAGTTAGCTGACAGTTACAGAAACAGAGTAAGTTCGCTAGATTTCTACAGAAGGTTTCCTAAATCAAGATTCCATCGATTACGCCGGTGTGTCGCATCTATGATTACAGTGTTTGGTTCGACCTATATATGTGAATCCTTATTTTCAGCTATGAAACGCATTAAAACCGCTCAGAGAGCCAACATCAATTATCATAATTTGAAGTGTGCATTAAGGGTCCAGAGTTGTGTTTCATTGTCTCCAAATGTGGCTAATATTGTGAAAACTAAAGGATTTCAGAAGGCAAGAGTGTCTACTGAAAACTGAATGTATCAAATTCTTAATTGAAACTTGTATATTCGTTTAATACGAAGTATTCTGTGTAATATTATCACTAAATATTGTTTTGTTATTTTGTATTTTTCAATTGTCTCGGGATCAAAATTGTGCTGATTTACACAAAGTACTGTTTCTTTCTTATAATTAAAAATACTGCTTTTATCTGTCATCAAATGGTTGTATAGGATTGAAGGCTATAATAATCTTATTGGTAATGGGTTGTTTTATATATAATTTAATAACAAGTACCACAGACATATTAAACGATGTATTATGCAGTTTCTGGATTGTTCCTTCACTACTAATATGTCCTTAATTATTTAATGGTAACGCAAGTGCAAATTGCGGAACGCCACTGCGCGAGGTAGTGATTGGCATATCTCCTTAGCACTCGCCAGCAGTGACCAGGCATGCCAGCTCCGTGCAAGTATAGGCACACCGTGCATGTCAGTTGGCGCAGCCTGTTTTAGATAAAGCCTTACCCAGAAAACTGATCCCATTTGTGGATTAAACATAAAGGCAGACAAGTGGACACTTTTGTGAGAGAGAGTATACACTTTTCCAATCTTTCCATTCAACTGCTAATACCTGGTTGTTGTTACTCGCAGTATTCTAACAAGTCACCTTTTTAGACCTTTGATAACATTAATAAAATAAATTCCTTTGTACTCAGCCTTCTAAAAAAAATACGCTGAAATTTTATCAGACATACTTCTCCTGCAAGTACTCCTACATATGTTTCCTGTTATGCCAAAAATGCTGCTTTGTTAATCTCACTCACTAAATTCCCTTATTGTTATTTTTCAGTGGAATCAAATAATAAGTCTATCATTGTGGTTTTGCAACTATCCATCTGTACTTTTTATTACAATTTTAGGAGTTAATGTCTTCCAAATTTGTTGTATATAGATAGTAATATGTTTCTTATTTAATGTGCACTTTCAATTTAATGTTCTATTTATTTATTTTTATGTATATTGGTGCCTATGTCTGTCACTTCTCTGTATTTATGAATAACAATACTCGGATTCTACAAGTTTATAATTTTTCCTAACAGGCCAGCCAGTATGTCATTGAATACATTCTGCGCTTCATAGCCAGACTCCAGCCACTTTCTCGGGAAAATCAGATCAGTATAATAAAAAGGTTTGTTGCCTCCTTCACTCACCAAGCTGTACCAATACATGGAAGCTTAAAACCAGCAGGTAAGAACTTTGGTATTTAAATTCATTTGTAAAGACTATTCTCTAAGACATTTATTTAATTCTTTTGAGGCTGAATTCCACAGAATTTTTATCTTGAAAATAACAAAAGCATAACTGACAACAGAATATCTAATATTGACTTGTATAGCTCAAATTAAGTATCAAGAGTCAACATGAAAAATTCAATGCCATGGCCGGGATTTGAACCATGGATCTCCTGGTTTCCGTCCAGTTGCTCTAACCCACTGAGCTACCATGTCCAACATGTCATCCTGACTGCTGTCCATTTGACTCGTATATTTCCCCGGTAAACCACTAGGAGCTCTCACATCCGAGATACTTACTCTAGCCATATATAGGCTAAGGTTTTTGATAGAGTCAACATGAAAAATTCAATGTCATGGCTGGGATTTGAACCTCAGATCTCCTGGTTTCCATCTAGTTGCTCTAACTCATTGAGCTACCATGACCAATGTGCCATCCTGACATTAAATTCTCCATTTGACTCGTGTCAGGACAGCACGTTGGCCATGGTAGCTCAATGAGTTAGAGCGATTGGATGGAAACCAGGAGATCTGTGGTTCACATCCTGGCCATGGCATGGAATTTTTCATGTTGACCCTATCTATCAAACCCTTAGCCTGTATACGGCTAGCGTGAAGAAATGATTAATTTCCATCAATTAACTAAAATCAACGTTAATGTTCTTCCAGCACTAGAACTGTGTGGAATTTGATATACCTAGAACTGCGGCAGGGGTCATTTTGGCTGCTGTAATAATATACACATACAAATGATCTATATTGAAATTGAACAACTTTTAGTCTAATTTTAAAAAGTAAATTGGAATTAACACTGAAGTAATGTAATAATTACAATTATTCTATGAGTTAACTGAGACACATTGTGCTTCAAATGCCAAAGTTTGTTTCAACACGTTCTTGGAAGATGAGACATCTGTTGGCGATCCAATGAGGCTAAGTAAAATATTCTATTCCGATGGAATGTCAAAATTCATTAAATGCATTTCAAACTTCTTTATATAAATGTTTTTTCCAAATTAATGCGTGATTAAAGGAATTTAGTAAAAGTGATGTCAAAATTAATTTAAAAAACTATTTGTAGATGGTTTTTTGGTTTTGCAACAATAAACAGTATTAAACACAGACTAGATTAGCTACAAAATAAGAATGAACATAGGTTATTCTATCGTCTTGGTGTTGCCAGTTCAACGGCAAGCAGGCGACAGAGATGGAAGATATATCTGTCTTTGTCTCAACCTAGCAAGTATCATACAGATGCTGAGATGTACAGTAATACAATGCTGACAGAGAAGTTCGCTTAATATTTCAGCATGTGTGTGAGAACATACACAATGATTATTGCACAATCTGTAACTTAAAACCTTGAACTGGAGAACAGTTCGCTTACATAGCTATCGTTCATATACACAGAAAACAAAGTGATTCATATTAGATGCGTTCTACGAAAGAAGGTGTTTGCTACAGTGAAACAACATAGTGACATTTCAACGATTTGTGAATTAGTTTCTATTTTAATGATGCCATATTTGTATACTGCCTGTAACGAGCATTAAACCAATTTTTGTTTCATTAAAATACTTAATAAATACAGAAGATATGAATGTGTATTTATGAAGCATTTTTACACAATCAATATCACGTACTAATGTTATACATTGTGCGCAGAAATTTTAGTCTTGCAGCAACAATATCGCTTCTTTCAAGCAGAAATTTGCAACCATTATTGGTTCTCCTATATTTGAATCCAAGAGATTTCAGAATATTATGCATAAAAGATACAGAATCCCTATTTTCTATTTTCCCCCTCATTAAATTGGTCAGCCTTTTGGCAGTTGGATATTCACCATTGTTATATAAATCATAAATTGTTCTACGTGAAACATACTTTGAAAATTATCTAAGTTGGTAGCACGTTTTTTAGCTACCCAATGTTTCCCTGGAGATGTAAATATAGAAACTTCTCTTAATTTGGTAAACTGTTTGCCTTCTTTAACAATGTTTATCATGGAATGAGCACTCACGTGACAAGCTTGTAACATTATTTCTTGACTGTGAGCGAAATTTGTACTTTCGAAAATGTCTTTAATTGACATTTGTTTGAAAAAGGAATACACATTAACAAATATATTTGTAGTCTATTTATGTAAAACCTTATGAGTTGTTTCGCAGTTACTACTAGGCGCACCAGTAATAGGCTTGCTAAGCAGTATATTTACTAACTTTGAAAAACACGTGTGCGCTCTTAAAAGATCACCACTTTACTCAATGTAAGGTACAAAATGTAACTGCAGCATAGCACGTGTGTGCTTCTCTCTACTGAGAGATATAATTCTTTTCTTTCTAGTCAAGCTCCTTATCTTTCCATATCTCCGACACCAGATGTCCTACAACCACAGGGTTTAGACAGTAATCCTCAGAAAAAATAGCTCTGTAGCAAAATAATTCTTTAATTGGTATCTTTAGAGCGCGTAAATAAATTAGCCACGTGCTTCGGCAAAGCAAGCCAGTATGCGTGCTTAACTGTACAACGTTGCACGCACTGCATTGGCTAGTAGCAATAGAACAGCCATACCTAGCCCCGCCTGATGTTCATTCCTATTTTGTAGCTAACATTCAAATTTTGTCAACATACCTATGGCTAAAGCAGAATACTACAAGGAACAAAAAGTCATACTTCACATAGCAGAAGAAAATGGATACAACAAAAGTCTGGTGTTTAAGAAAATTAAATAGACTAAACTAAAGAAAGCTATTAAGGAAGAAACCTCATTTACAAAAGAAAAAAACATCATATTCAGTGCATTCACATCCCACCCAAAAACATTTGATAAATTCAAAAAGATCTTTAAGGAACAAAACATCAAGTTGGCACGTACTAATAGATACTCAGTTTTAAAATTGCTAAATTGAAATACATAAGATGAAATCCCATCAGTTAACAGATCCGGAATATACCAAATAAGTTGTAAAAATTGTGAAAAATGCTACATAGGTCAAACTAAAAGAATATAAAAACCAGAGTCAAGGAGCACTTTAGAAACATCAGATTGAAACAAGAAGAAAAGTCAGCAGTAGCATTTCATTTTTGGAACAAAAATCATGACATTGATCCACATCGAAAATTATTAAAAGGAGTGATAAACCAAAATAAACTAACAACATCGGAGAACATATTCATATGGAAAAGTAAGCACTGCATAATGAACTTTGAAATCCCACCAGTAGATAATTTGTCAAAAAAGTGCACAGTTCCACCATCAGAGAGAGGAGAGCCAGTTGGATAGAGGTTGAAAATGAAGGCAACAGCCTTTGAAACTAGTCCCTCAATAATATAAAAAAAGTAGGTGACGAGTGTCAATAAACCAACTACAAATATCGACAAAAAACAATGAAAAACTGGAATTTGGTATTCATAGAAAGGCAACACACACAGATAATTACATCAAAGCAAATAGTTTCAACCCAATTCCACACAAACATGCCACCATCAACAGTCTCATATTAGTAAATCTACCCCTCAGCCAGCAAGAATTACAAAAAGAATACCATCAAATCTTAAAAACTGCAATTAAAAATGGATATGGAAAAAGCCTTGTAGATAAAAAAATAAAATCATTCAAACTTCAAAAAAGATTAAAACAGATCACAGCTCTTTCATAAATGAAACAAGAAATTAGATTTGCTAAATTTACTTACCACCCCTGGGCCACAAAAAGTTCCAAAGAATATTCAAGAAATACAATATAACATTGGCACCAAAAAAACAATTACAACATTAAAAACCTACTTAACAGTAATAATACTGATAAGATAAAACCAGAAGAAAAGTAAGGCATTTACAAGATTAAGTGTAAAGACTGTGAAAATATTTACATAGGGAGGACAAAAAGAAATGTGGGCACTAGAAAGAAAAAACATTTTAGGCACCTAAGATAGAAAAACATTGATAAGTCCGCAATAGCAGCTTATTTCTGGTCTGAAAATCATGAAATTGAAGATAGCACCAAATTACTAAAAAACTACAAAAAAATAATGAACTCGTCATATGGTAGAGAATATACATAGAAAAACATAAAAACCAACTAATGAACTTTGAAATCATGCCAGAAGACAACCCCACATTTAAATTCATCACAAAATCAACAGATGGCAGCAGCAACTGCAGAACTACCCACACCACTGGATCAAGCTTTAGTCGCATTAGAGCCAATGATGCAAACAATAGTTTGCGAAACATATCCTCATTATAGGTACGTAAGTGAAACTGAGAGTGTAATAAATACGACTCATCTATAATTTAACAACTACAAATAGTTTTTACGATTAATTTTGTCGTCACTTACTAAATTCCTCCAAACACACATAGCAATTAGGAGCTATTTAAATGAGAAATAGCAAGCCTATCCCTGGCCTGAAAATCAGTATGTGAGCAGTTAACATGCGTCATCTAATAGATTGCAAAAAAGCATAAGGGCAATTTTTTAAGTTAATTGATAGAAATTAATCATTTCTTCATACTAGCCGTATATAGGCTAAGGTCTTTGATAGATAGAGTCAACATGAAAAATTCAAAGCCGCAGCCGGGTATTGAATCACAGATCTCCTGGTTTCCGTCCAGTCGTTCTAACCCATTGAGCTACCATGGCCAACTTGCCGTCATGGCATTAAATTCTCCATTTGACTCGTATATTTCTCCAGTAGACCACTAGGGTTTGTTTGAATTTACGTCCTCCAACATTAAGTCATATCGGACGGTGAATGAATTGGATGAAATGATGCTCAAATGAGTCCAGGGTCCATGGAGCGTAGAGTTACCTGACATTTGTCTTGAAGGATAAGGGAAAACCTTATCTAGGTAACTCACCTTGACCGAGATTTGAACTCGGGACCTGTTGAACATGATGCAGACATGCTACCATCTATGCTACCGAGGCGGGCAGACCACTAGGGGCTGTCGCATCCGAGATACACATGTTGACTCTATCTGTCAAAAGCCTTAGCCTATATACAGCTAGTATGAAGAAATGATTAACTTCCATCAATTAATTAAAATATTAAGAGTTAAATGATGAAGTCTGGGACTCAAGTACTTACAATAGTAAGTTGCCACAAACAGTGTATCTCGGATGCGAGAGCCCCTAGTGGTTAACCGGGGAAATATACAAGTGAAATGGAGAATTTAATGTCATGACGGCAAGTTGGCCATGGTAGCTCAATGTGTTAGAGCGACTAGACGGAAACCAGGAGATCCATGGTTCAAATTCCGGCCATTGCATTGAATTTTTCATGTTGACTCTATCTGTCAAAAGCATAAGGACAGTTGATTTATTTGCTTATTTAATGATCATTCTTGTGTTCCATACTGCAGAGAGAGAAGGGGGGGGGATATTTTGTCCATAGTTATTAAAGTTGCATGAATAATTTAAATTGCCCAAATTTTTCTGTTTCAGGAAAAGGCTTTCATAAACTGCGTGAGGGAACTCACCGAAAAGTAATGGAGTTCATGTCTTTATTGTTTGACATGGTGTCTCATAATATTAGAGCGATTCATGCATTCCCCAAGCACAGTACATCCCAGCAAACCATTGCATCATCTGATGCTGCAGAAGATGAGGAGGAGACAGATTCCCTCAAAACACCATAGGTCAACCTGTGATTACAACAAGCATATTAGGAATATGTTACTAGCAGCTTAACAATTAACACCAGATCTGTTTCAAACCACTGGAAAACATCCTTTGGTCACTTTCTGAATTATTTACAGGTCCCAAACCCAAAAAGTAGTATGTATATTGTTGTGCTCACCTACTGACACTTTCTCACTTCCTTCTTTGAATTTTTTTGATACAGTTCTGGTCTTTTGTGGTGAATGTATATATGTATGTAAGCAGCCAATTAAAATTGTTCATGAGTCAGCAAGGCCTTTTCAAGCATCACCATCTGTGTGAACTTACTATGATATTCCAATGTGTAAGGACTATGATACATTGAAGCACAAAATTAATATCATTTTGAGTCATACTAATACTCAATGCTCCACTTATTGCTAGTATTTACCTAGAATGCATTTCGTTAGGATCTTCCTAACATCATCAGCTGTTCTCGACTAATGGACGTTGGTTTGGTGAATTCCTTGGAGGTGATAGGTGTGTCTCTGTCGGTATCTTGATGAACTTGAAGTTTGGGTTTTCTTCAAAGGTAGTGTCGAAATTAAACAATTTTCTTTCATATTTCTTTATGAAGACTTCTTCCCATGTGGTTAATGAAGCTGGACCTTGGACACTTTTTAATAAGTGGATTTCTCATTCTATATCATGATTCTCCTTCCAAAAATGGTACTGTACTGCCGATTTATCTATTTCTTTGTTCCTGATGTTCCTAAAATGCTCTTTAAGCCTAATGTTCAAGTTCCTTTTTGTTTTTCCAATGTAAAAGTTGTCACAGCCTTTGCAGTTTATCCGGTATACACCTGATTTTTTGTCTGTGGGTATCTCCTTTGTATTATGTGATTTCAAAAGGTGTTGTACACTAATTTGTTCGAAGATTCGCCCAATCGTTAATAACATAAACGCATCCTGCTACAAACTATCCAAATGGCTAAACAAAAAATTTAAGGAGCTACCAAAATTTGAAAGCCACAGTATTAAAAATTCATTAGAATTCATCAACAAAACTAAAAATCTACAATTTTCTCCCACCGACCGAATGGTATCTTTTGATGTAATCTCTTTGTTCCCAAGTGTACCAAGAAACAAACAAACTCATGGAGTACATGCAAATATAGCTTCAGTTCCTACAATTAGACCAAAACATCATACAGGAATACCTTCACTTAACAAATATTTGCATTGAACAGTCATTTTTTACATTCAGTAAAAAAATTTTCAAACAAAAATCAGGAGTATCTATGGGCAACCCATTGTCCCCATTTTCGGCAGATCTCTTCATGAGCTTTTTGAAAACCCATATCACAAAGGCATTCCCACTAATTTTCAAACATTGGTATAGATATGTGGATGACATTTGGACAATAGTAAATGAAAAACAAGTGGATGATGCATTAAAACTACTAAATTTACAAAATCCTGCAATAAAATTTTCCATAGAAAAAGAGACAAACAATGAAATCCCTTTCTTAGATTTAAAACTTACCAGAAAACATAATAAACTTGAATTTGGCATACATAGGAAGGAAACACACACAGAAAATTTCATAAAAGCAGATGGATATAACCCAAGAAAACACAAGCTTGCTGTTATCAACCGTTTAACATAGAGGCTTGTTAATGTACCTTTAAACAAGATGGAATATATCAAACAGTACAATAAGATCATTCACATTGCAGAATACAATGGATTCAGTGCTGAATTGGTAAAAAAGAAAATTGATAAATTCAAAAGAGAACAAAGATGCAAACAAGTAACTACTCTTTCCCCAATCACCAATGAAACTTCATACAGAAAAATTTACACATCATCCCAGAGCTACACACCTTTTCCAAAAAGTCTTCAAAGAGCACAATATTAATTTGACCCCACAGAACAAATTTAGTGTATAACACCTTTTGAAATCACATAATACAAAGGAGATACCTACAAACCAAAAAATCTGGTGTGTACCGGATAAACTGCAAAGGCTGTGACAACTTTTACATTGGAAAAACAAACAGGAACTTGAACATTAGGCTTAAAGAGCATTTTAGGAACATCAGGAACAAAGAAATAGATAAATCGGCAGTAGCGTACCATTTTTGGAAGGAGAATCATGATATAGAATGAGAAATCCACGTATTAAAAAGTGTCCAAGGTCCAGCTGCATTAACCATGTGGGAAAAAGTCTTCATAAAGAAATACAAAAGAAAAGTGTTTAATTGCTACACTAGCTTTGAAGAGAACCCAAACTTCAAGTTCATCAAGAGACGCACCGATCACCTCCAAGGAGTTCACCAAACCAACATCCATTAGCCGACAACAGCTGATGATGTTAGGAAGATCCTAACGAAATGCGTTCTAGGTAAATACTAGCAATAAATGGAACATTGAGTACTAGTTTGACTCAAAATTATATTACTATGATATGTTTCAAAACATGTTGCTTAAATTTGAATAGCAGTGGTGTTTTAAAAGGCCTTTTTGAGTCATAATTATTACATCCATCACTATCTATAATACCTGTGATGAAATTTGTGTTTTGTGTTGTGTTTTTCACAATAATTAAACTTTATTTTAGAAAATCGATGTAAAATGCATGATAAAAGCTGTAACAATTTTGTGGTAACGTCAGGACCTTTGACTAATATGGACTAATCTCAAATGCTTCCCAATGAACCCATTTATATTGCTCTTGTAATAACAAACCCAAATCAATGGATGAATATAATTCTTATATAAATGATACTAAGACTGTGGTTATTCTTTTTTTAGGCATAAAAATGTTATATGTTTCTATATTAATTTATTTGAAAATAACAAACTTGAAATACGTTACTTACAACTCTGTATTTGAAATACATATATATCTATATATTTATAGTCCTATTTTGTGTTGTTTTAATGTATTTATGTGAAAGATATAAAGAGGAACATTAACTGGAAAAGTAAATTATGGTTATTTCCTGTCCTTATATTATATTCCAACAATCATTACTCACCCTGTACTATGACATATTGGGAGAAAAAATAAAAACAAAAAGCTGTGTCAATTTCATGATCAAGGTAATTTTAAATAACATTCCATGGTAAATATAAGTTAAAATATTTATAAAACACAAAGATATATACGTGTCCAATCAATACAGTTAAAAGTGTAAACTGAAAAAAAGGGGAAGACACTGTAAAAACATTGAAGTTTTTCATTGGTTGGGAGAACCAAGGAAAAGCAGTAAAACACATACAAGGTGTGATAAAGTAACTGAAAGTTAAGTTAATTGGTGGAAATTAATCATTTCCTTACACTAGCCGTACACTAGTCAACATGAAAAATTCAATGCCATGGCCGGGATTTGAACCACGGATCTCCTGGTTTCCATCCACTCACTCTAACCGATCGAGCTACCATGGCCAATGTGCCGTCCTGACATTAAATTCTCCAATTGACTCCTATATTTTCCCAGTAAATCACTAAGGGCTCTCATATCCAAGATACACTGTTTGTGGAGACTTACCATCGTAAGTACTTAAATCCCAGGCTTCACCATTAAACTCTTACAACAATTTGATGAAAATAAATACTGATAAAACAAGATTCAAAATATTTAGCTTAAAAAATAAAATCCCTAAACTAAATCTGCAGTTCAAGAAAACAAACCTGAACCAAACATATGAAACAAAATATTTAGGAATAATTTTTGATTCAAAATTATCTTGGATACATCATATTGAAGCAGTAGTAAACAAATCAACAAAAAAGTTTCCAATTTTGAAAAGATTAGCTGGAGTCAAGTGGGGCAGTAATCGGGAGACACTGACCACCACATACAAAACATTCATCAAGCCAATACTTCTTTATAATGCAGAGGTAATAATTACAGCAAACAGTTCTAACATAAATCACCTAGAAGTATGCCAAAATCAGGCCCTGCGACTAATAACCAGTGCAGCAAAATCAACTCCAATCACGGCAATGCAAGCCTTAACTCGAAACTATCCAATACATCTAACTTTAGAGGAGCAGGCACTAATACAACATGAAAAAATGTTGTGGTTAAAAACAACAAAATGGGAGAACAACCAATCCAGATGAAAACACAAACAAGTTTCCTACAAAAAGTTATGGAATTAAAAACATCTGAATCTTCCTAATTCTAAAGAAAAAATTTTAATCAAAGAAAACCCACTGACTTTTGAACCAATTAATATTCAATTAGAGTTAGAACAAATAGTTACAAAATCTGAAACTTCCAAACCTGTACTAAAAGCACTAGCATTAGAAACTGTGAACAATAGATACCCACCTGAAGAATGGTTACATATCTACACAGATGGATCTAACTTGGACAACAACTCAGGAGCAGGAATTAAGTGTGCACTGTTCTCATTCTATCAACCAGCAGGATACCACACAACAAATTTTTATGCAGAAGTAACGGCTATTCATATTTCACTCCAACACCTTCTATACAGAATAGATAAATTCAAAAATGCTGTCATACTTTCTGATTCTAAAGCAGCATTATGTGCAATAAGTTCATATAAAATGAGGTCAATCCAAATTAAAGAATGTCACAAAATGATCCAACAACTTCAAAAACTACTGAAAAGAATTATATTACAGTGGATACCTGCACATTGTGGAATTGCTGGAAATGAATCAGCTGATTTTCTTGCCAAAAAAGGTGCAAATTTAATTCAGAACAAAAGTAAAAACTTGTCCTATACATCCATAAAAAGATTAATCAAAAGCAAATATAAAAACAAACAAAACCAATCAATATCTAACAAAGCCAAAGATAAAAAATGAAACATTTTAATTAAAAATCCAGAAATCCCACATAAAGCTGCAGTAGCAAATTTTAGATTACTTACGGAACATGATTATTTGGCCAAACACTTACACAGAATAGGAATTTATATACGTCCAAATTGTCCTCTGTGCAACAAAGAAGAGTAAATGAGTGAAGAACATCTTCTAACCTGTGAAGCCCTACCTGCCGGAGCCACTACAAGAAATATTGGAGAGCAAGAGAGCTAATGGCTTCATTGCCAAAGCCTAGCATTTGAAAACAACAACAACCATTAAACTCTTATTATTCTCGTATCCAAGATACACCGTTTGTGGCAACTTACTATTGTAAGTACTTAAATCTCAGGCTTCACCATTAAAGTCTTAATATTTAACTTAATTGGTGGAAATTAATCATTTCTTTAACTAACCGTACATAGGCTAAGATTTTGTATGGATAGAGTCAACATGAAAAATTCAATGCCATGGCCGGGATTTGAACCATGGATCTCCTGGTTGCCGTCCTGACATTAAATTCTCCATTTGACACCTATATTTTCCCAGTAAACCACTAAGGGCTATCGTATTCGAGATACACCATTTGTGGCAACTTACTATAGTGTGACTGTGTGGGTTCGTGAAATTAAAAGTCCAATTGCACAAACTCAAAATATTCTTTATTTCCACCGACTTACAGTTGAACACTTGCCAATTATACAGAAGTACGTAATGCACACAATTACGTTTCACCAGTTCATCCGTTACAGTTCCACTGCACGCTCACAGTTACGCACACTCTTCCGATGCACGTACACAGTCTTCTCGTCCATACACTAGCACGGCGCTGCTTCGCTGCTCGCCAAGAACTGACTGACTCACTCACTGCAGCCCCCTTTATATGGATATCACTGTTTCTCAAAGCCTCTCCTTTCAGTGAATCACTGCGAAGGTTCCAGACGGCAGGGGAAGGGGGAAGAGGCGGCCAACGACAAGTGACACTTCCCTAATCATCCCCTCAGTTAGTGACTGAGATAAATGGGTGGGTGTGGCCCGGATGCCTCGGGTCCCTTATTCAGCTGTCATTGGTTGTGCTTTCTGATAATTGGGTGACAATTGTAAGTACTTAAATCCCAGGCTTCACAATTAAACTCTTATTATTTAAGTTAATTGGTCGAAGTTAATCATTTCTTTACACTAACCGTACATAGGCTAAGGTTTTGTATGGATATAGTCAACATGAAAAATTGAATTTAATGTCAGGACGGCATGCTGGCCATGGTAGCTCAATGGGTTAGAGTGACTGGACGGAAACCAGGAGATCTGTGGTTCAAATCCCGGCCGTGGCATTGAATTTTTCATGTTGACTCTATCCATAACTGAAATTTTCTTTCTCCAGCACTTTTTCTAAGTTTGGAAGCACTGCTGGAACTCACTTTTTGTTATGGTGTTCAGCTCCTTCAGCGATTCTATTTGTATCTCATCAATGGTGGCCTGGCTAATAGAAAGAAGTCACAATTGGATATATCTGGTGAATACGGGGACTGAGACAGCATAACGGTTTCATTTTTTCCCAAAAATTCATGAACAAGCATTGAAATGTGAGCAAGAGCATTACCATGATGCAATATCTAGTGTAATTTTGCAGCAATTCTGTCAAACTCTGTGATGGTGATATAGGTATTTTTCAAAACCATTTTCTTTACTTCTACACTGTTATCAATAATAAATGTGCAAAGGCATTCAATGTGGTTGTCATCTTCGTCTTCTCAACCGTCTTTGAAACATTTATATCACCCATAAATTCTTCTCTTACAGTAGATTCACCAAAAACCACACTCAACCTTTCAAATGTGATACTGCACTTTATTCATTTTTCAAGAAAAATTTAATGCAAATTAAGTTAAAATTCGCTAAGCACTGGAAATCTGTATAACCTTTTTGACTATCAACATTAAACTAAATATTCAAAAGAGCTGAAAATGAGAATATATATCAGGAGTATGTGTACTAACAAGAAAAAGAAATCCAAAAGATAGCCTGAAAACTCTCTTTGGAAGTTCATCTCACAGACAACAGATGCCACCACAGACAACCAGCTCACTTCAGGAAACCACGGATCCAACCAAACTGCTGAAGATGGGGACAAACCATTCTCCGAAACATGTCCAAGTAAGGATAATTTAAGTGATGTTTGTGTTTGAATTACCGACTCATTACTTTCAAAATAGAATCCGTCGGGCATCTTCAGAGATTCTAAGTCTTGTCTGTTCACAACTACACAAGACTTAGAATCTCTGAAGATGCCCGATAGAGTTATGGGTGAAACGTCAGATGTTTATATCGTCTAGACCACGGCCTTCAATCCTGGAAACAACATTCTATTGGATTAACGCCGGCCGTGAAAGCCTAAACATGTACATAAGAAAAAAAAAAAGTTTCAAAAATCAGTGTTCAGGCCATGAAATAAATTTTTTTTTTTTTTATTTTTTTCTATTTTTTTATCAGACCTCATATGAAGGTTGCAGCTTTAAAGTCAATGACAATATTTTATGGATTACAGATGTTTCTCTGAAGGTCAACGTTAGGTACAGGCTCAGATACTTACACATTCATGTTTAATTTGGTGTGCGTCCTTATCTGGTTGTTGGGGAGAAATTCTAATAAGTTCTAGTTAGAAATAAATATGCAAATCTGTCAAATTTACACCAGAATAATGTCAAAATAAACCATGAGGAGAAGTTTGAGCCATCATTCCAGATGTTGCATATAACATGTGTATGCATAAATTTTGCTACTGATATGTCATAATTTTATTAGAATCTAAAACTTTATGCATTAAGAAATCTGAAAATATGCATTAGTGTGGGATTTCTCTTGGGGAGGCCTTTTGGTGTGGTATGGCAGGATGGTTAAGGATTGCATGTCGGTGAGCGGGAGTACTCTCTCAGGGTCCAGCAGTTATCACCAGTAAATAAAAAGTCCTGCTTCAATTTCCTGTGGATTGTTTAATCCCACAGATCTTACTTGTTGTATTGCTCTGCTTTTCTCGATTGCTATCACTCTCGTTGCGTCACCTTGTGTCTTTGAGAATATTTAATCCCACCACGTTTTAAATCTAACTCCACTATTACCGTGCCATCAATTATTAAACTAATGCATC
The DNA here is from genome assembly GCA_030765055.1 of Mantis religiosa. Taxonomy (NCBI): domain Eukaryota; kingdom Metazoa; phylum Arthropoda; class Insecta; order Mantodea; family Mantidae; genus Mantis; species Mantis religiosa. The sequence continues at coordinate 589,799 of JAUKNK010000035.1, read as the reverse complement.
TTCTCCCTTTTGTTGTAATCAACCAAGTGACGCTTCTCATCTCGTCCTACTCTCAGCTTCTTCCTAGATTTGCTTGTCTATCTCCACCCCTTTTCTATATGTTCTCTATTTCACGCCTATCATGTGGTTTACGCTATATTTTATTGGGGGAGTTTATTTCTAAGATTTTACCTTATTGGCCATTTCCATTCACCTTCAAGTGTGCAGCAGTCACGGGTCCACCCCCTAAAGTTGTATGACCCCTTGGCATCATAACGGTATTGCATCCTGCCTCTACATATTTTCCTTAAACCTCTCATTATTGTTTGTGACTCCATGCTGGCGAAGGAATTTTGGACCTCTATTGTCCTATTGTTTACATATCAGACCTCGTCTGCCCATTCTAACTTAAGGCAACTTTTTCCCTATATTTATTTCATTTACACATCATTCCTATTACAATGTTCCTTTATTTCTTATATCATATATTCCCAATTGCTTATTACTAATTAATATGGTTTTATCATCCATTTCTTACGTTCTTCTATTGGAAACCTGTGGTTTCTGCTTCAGCATGCAACTTTGCATAAAAACAACTGAAAAGTATGCTAAAACCTTAACTGTATACAATGAAAAATATACTTAGGTTTATTGAAATTTAACTGTATTGGAACACCACAGTGAAGCGAAACAATTATTAAACTATAGATGAGTCAATGATGCGAACGATGGTTCACAAAACATATCCTCAGTATAGGTACGTAAGTGAAGCTGATGTGTAATAAATACACTCATCTATAATTTAATAATACTTAGGTTTATTTGTTGTAATAGTTTAAAATATTAAATCAGTGATTAACTACAGATCAACATTTTTATTATTTTTGTGTATTGACTACTACATTTAGTAGTAGAATTTGAATTGATAGACTTTCACCATTGTAAGTTTTAACCTCCTTCACTATTCGTTAATTCTTATACTAGTAAACAACCAACAACTTTTCTAGGTTCTCTACTGTTTAAACTTCTCTCCTTATCTGTCAGAATAAATTTAAATGCAGAGAATGATTTCTCATTATCTCGTAATGTAACTGGTGCATATATACACAGTGTTCATTTATTCGTTATCTCCCGCCCTCTGATTGATTAAGAATGACATCATAGTTGACTGGGGAGTCTATCTTAAATCATAGTGCCCTCTACGGAGAAGAAGTGGTAATTTTTATGGAACAGTAAGCAAATTACAGCGCTCTCAGTATGGTTGCTCTGATAGCTAATACAACCAGCTTTCCTTGGATATGAACACAGACCACCGTGTCTTCTTGGTTGAATGTTACTTTCGTACCAGCATTAAAATTGGTGTGACATATAAATATAATTTAAACCACTGCATAGAGGAGCTTATGCAACGCTATCCAGCATTCAGACAAGTCCCTTGGAGCGTAATGTTGTCAAAAGTGTCCAGGTACCGTCAAATTGACATACTTTTGTTTGCAAAATAAACGTCTTACGTTTTATCAGTATATGATATAAATAGTTTGTCATTCTCACGCTTAATTAAAATGTCTATTAATGTTGGTAACCTTATGTCTTTTAAAACCAAAAGTTGCATCAAACATTTACAAGATACAGGTTCAGTTATTCGCAAAAAAGAGAGACACTGGATGCCATAAAGGGACTGGTCCCAATTTAGAAGCAATAAATAATGTTATGACAGAAAGGCCTCAAGCAGACCTTCTCACAATACAGACAGTGTTTAAGGGGAAGAGAGAAAGGAAGTACAAGAAAGTGAACACATAAGATTATGTACTAGAGATATTTTCTTGTTTAGACTTGGATAAAAGCTTCGTACATATTTTAACACTAATATATTTTTCATTCCCAGAACATGCTCTGCTAATTTTTTGGTTTGTAATGAAGTGACACTATGAGGAAACTGTGAGTGATAGAAAAGAATTGAGATCAAATTAAAATATTTCTATTTTATGTGACAGGTTTACAATATGCATTTAAGTCTGCTATAACAGAAAAACAGATGTTCATTGTGAAATAAGTGTTCACTGACTTATCATTTCGTATATTCTTCATGGTATACTTTTATGGCTGCAATTTGATGATGTCAAATTTTGCGTGGTAAAATTACAGATAAAAATGAACTATATATATATATATATATATATATATATATATATATATATATATTTATATATATATTTAGGTTTAGCAGCCAGTGTTCGATCTTATGATCCAGAAACACCTTCCAGTGCATCTTCGCCTTTACAACTGTAACCGATTCTGTTAGAAGAATACTCACAGTTTTCAAATGGTTATATTTCTCTTTGTTATGGAGAAGGTAGCAGTCACACAAGTAGATCATTTCATAGGTTTCTTTAATTCATAGCCTCTTGTATTCTCTGAATAGAAACATCTTCTTTCACATCCAGTCTGCCAAAACCTGAAACTAAAAATATATTCAATACTAAATCTATGTTTCAAGGATTTAAAAAAAATGGAAAAGGTTTCATAGAATTTCTAGAACTGCACAACAGCATAATTTATTTTTGCAATGTGGGCATGTTGTGGGTTGTATTGGTGTGCTCCTGGTGATGTTTAAGTGACACTTAAAGTAAATTATAGAAATAATAGTAAGGGGCACTTAACTAATTGTCGACTTACACCTGACGTTGAAAAATCTAGGGAGTGTATGCTTTCTTTCAATTAGGCCAAAAAAAATGTATGCAGTTTTCAACTAATGATATAAGAATAGTAATGCAATTGAAACATTGTTTCAATTCCCTAGTGAAGTAGGTTAAATGTGACCAAACAATGCAGGGGTAGGCTTACAATAATATTTAGTTACATCTTACAGTTATGGGAAGTACTTGTTACAGAAAACAGCAACCCTCTGCCAAGTCAACCATCTTACAGTTACTGGATTTGGAGGCAGAGGCAATTCAATTATTCCTAATATTTTTGGACTTGCAATCAACACCATTTTTGTTTACAAAATCATTTCATTTATTAATGGAAACAATCAGCAGTTCTCTGTAGTCCATGTGCCAAAAGCCGCCTTAGGTAGATCATATTGGTAATAAAAGCTTTCAGCACTTTCCCTTCTTTCATCATGAAAGATAAGCTGCATGTAAGCCAAAGCAACCTAAACCCTTACCTCGATCCACAATGGGTGTCATGAAGGGGAGAGTAGAAGGGGGGGGGGGCTGAATCATGTTTAGCATTCCTTGGCAGGTTGCAGTCTTTGAGAAGGAAGTGACCTGAAGATGGGAATGAATGTGTGTAGGAAGATGATATAAAATGAAAGTGAAAACAATGAAAGAAAAGGTAATGATGGAGCAGTTAATGGAATAAATGATAGAGTAAACTACAGAACCCAGAGAAAACCTACCAGATGCTGTTGTTTCCACTAAATGTCCTACATGTCATTTGGTATCAATTTAGGATCACCTAGGTCAAAAACAAGTGGTCTAATCACAATATGCTACAATATGACACCAGGAAAATCATTCTAATTTGCATCAAAATCTCTGTAACAACTGACCAAATAAATATTTCCTTACACCAAAACTAAAATCTTCAGATAGATAAAAAAGAATCATCAAATCGAGGGAAAGATGGTTTAGCCCGAACAGTGGGTTAGAGGAGCATCAAATAGCTAAACCTACTTTTTATACCATTTTGAATTATTTACCTACATATTGAATGATACTTCTTGAAAATATTCATTGTTGAAAGCTAAACTTAATTTCAGTAATGAGAAATATTTAATTGATTTTAAGTTTGGCCAGCTGATATGTGTAATAGCTACACTTTAATGGATCTTATTAAAGTGACGCTGTTCATTAAAATACAGTTTTCCATCAATCAGAAGATCTGTATGTAACAATCAATACCTTCAACCCTGCCTGCTCTTTTGCTAAGATAAAGTCATTGTACCTATTGACTCTTGTAATCATAGAACAAAGAAAATAATTTATAAATTTATTCAACTTAAACGCATGGTTGAACCTAAACAGTCATATGAAACTTGACTATAATGACATTTAAGGTGCTCATATGAGAATTATGAAACTGGACTCTGCTTTTTTGAAAATGCAAATTGGAATTAACACTGAAGTAATATAATAATTAAAAACTATACAGTGAGTCGACTAAAACACTCTGTACCTCACATACCACAAATTTCCTTTTAGCGAGTTTCACCTCCACTTGAAGGCATTATGAAGAAGTTGTCGATGGCTAGAACTTTGGTGCTCCAGGTCAGGGACATAGCGTTAGGGCCTGCAGGGCCTGCAATGCAGGCAGGTCCTGTATTTTAGGGGCCTGCAGAAAGGGAAAAAAAGGAATATTATTCTTATTAATGAATATATACAAATATAAATTCTGAAATATGTATATTATAAATAGTAAAGTTTAATGTCAGTCTGCATAGAAAGTTAATGGTCAGATCATTCCAAACAGTTTCCTGGAACTGGTCAACGTTTGGTTGAGTTTAGCACAGCTGTGTGTGTTAACAATGCTTGTCCTTCACTACAAATTCTCTGATAACACTGGTTTGCATCATGTTTCTCTGTCATCACAAATGAGTGGCCCATAGCTACAACAATGAAAATGAATACCAAAATATCACATTAGGTAGAAAGTTATTCTTTATTGATTGTAGAGTTCCTGATATTGTAATATACACATTTTTTTCTAAGCATTTAACTTTTTTCACACTTCTTGTTCGACAACAATGTCAATTATACATTAAGATGTGAATAACTGGCAGGTTAGTCAACAGCCAACTCAGTTTCAGACAAACTTTCTTCACGGGAACTAGGTGCATCATAAAAGGTATTTTCAAACCTTTAGTGGTCAAAAGTTTAAATTTTCTATTTAACTGTGTTAAAGAAACATTTTAAAACATCGAATGAAACATTTAACATTTTAAAGTTAGGTAGTGGTGCACAAAAAAGAAAGAAGAAGCATGAATTAGAAAAAGAAACAAATAAATTAGTGAAAATAAATGATTTGTTTTTCTGCTCCTAGTAGTAGTACTAGCTGAACAGTTACAGAAGTTTGCAGTGTCACAAGTGAATGCGTTTCTGAAGTGAACACCAATAATAATTGTGAAAGTGAAAACGAAATAGCAAGCTCGATATAATTTTAATTAGGCCAATCACAGACTATTCAAATGATCGTGCAGATTGTCAATTAGATGTAGATAATGAAACTAAAAAGTTCCTTGTTAGGCAAAATCCTTGTCAGCCAGCGGGCCCATTCCCCAAAGATGCTAAGCAGGGCGGTAGCGGGTCAGGGCAGGCCATTCCCGTCTATCCGCGCAAAACACTGTCACTGCTGACTGAGGGGCGTGACGTCACTGAGAATACAACGCAAAAGTGCTTACACGTGAATGTGCATAATGCAATATTATGATTGCACATTATAAGATAAGATAAGGCGCTGATGCATGCAAATTCCACAATCCTTCTGATGAAATAAACGAGATGCAGTTGCTTATGAGCTATTGTAGTTATTTGCTGTGTTGTTTGTCGTAACATAATGAAAACCATTGCGCTGTTGCTGAAAGCAAACATGCTTCGTATAAAACTACGAATGTGATTTTCCAATGTTTGCCTAAAGATCGAGAACTACAGCGAAAGTGGGTTTTACTCTGTAAAAGGGCTGATCCGGTTAATGTGAATAATGCAAGGATTTGTTCCGATCACTTCCTGCCCGAAAACTATGAACGGGATTTAAAAAACGAGCTGTTAGGTTTGCCGCTGAAAAGAAAATTAAAGGGCGACGCTGTACCGTCATAGAAAATTCCTAATTGGCATGGGGATGTATTTGAGGCGGTAGTAGCAAGTACCAGCAAAACCAATTTGCAGGTAATTATCAGATACACATTCCATTTATGTATTTGTTTCTATGTGTACACTGAGTTCATTCGCTCCTTTTTTATAAGAAAAGTTTGATGCGTGGAATAATAATAATAATAATAATAATAATAATAATAATAATAATAATAATAATAATAATAATAATAATAATAATAATAATAATAATAATAATAATAATAATAATAATAATAATAATAATAATAATAATAATAATAATAATAATAATAATAATAATAATAATAATAATAATAATAATAATAATAATAATAATAATAATAATAATAATAATAATAATAATAATAATAATAATAATAATAATAATAATAATAATAATAATAATAATAATAATAATAATAATAATAATAATAATAATAATAATAATAATAATAATAATAATAATAATAATAATAATAATAATAATAATAATAATAATAATAATAATAATAATAATAATAATAATAATAATAATAATAATAATAATAATAATAATAATAATAATAATAATAATAATAATAATAATAATAATAATAATAATAATAATAATAATAATAATAATAATAATAATAATAATAATAATAATAATAATAATAATAATAATAATAATAATAATAATAATAATAATAATAATAATAATAATAATAATAATAATAATAATAATAATAATAATAATAATAATAATAATAATAATAATAATAATAATAATAATAATAATAATAATAATAATAATAATAATAATAATAATAATAATAATAATAATAATAATAATAATAATAATAATAATAATAATAATAATAATAATAATAATAATAATAATAATAATAATAATAATAATAATAATAATAATAATAATAATAATAATAATAATAATAATAATAATAATAATAATAATAATAATAATAATAATAATAATAATAATAAAACTGTTTTTATTAATAGCCAATATCAGCAAGAGATCGCCCGTGCGAAGTTAGGACCGTGCGAAAGAGGGCGCTGTCTATTATAGTATCTTTATCTCCCAAAAAAAAAAAAAAAAAAAAATTGACCAGTCGACCAGAACGGAGGTAGCTCCTGACCACTCTGTTGTTGCTGAAGAGGAAATAATTGGACTAAAGACTCAAATGCAAGCCCTGAAGAAAGAAAACAGTGTTTTGAAACGGCAGAACAAGGTACAGAAGTAATATTTTGTAGCTTCCATGGACAAAGTGCTGCGAAGTGTAATGGAGTGATGCAAAACTTAATTTCTATAATAAGTTCCAAGTTTCCCGAAATTCATCACAAAGTGATCTCTCTTAATGTGAGGACAAGAACCTTCATTAGAATTAGGCACTTAAACAAAAGAGCGAAGGCAGAAATGATCAGGAAACTTGCAGCAAAGAAAAATCTTCAATGGGTTGCTTCGTCATTTTCTTGAGCTACAGTGAGTAAGTACATATGAATAGTAACATGTTTTAAACTCTTAATACTAACTGCTAGAAAGAACCTTCATTATAATACACAAGTGGGTGTTTATTCCTTCCGATTTTACACGTAGCAGAGCTTAAATAACACATACTGAGGGGCTAGTGTTTAACTCTCGCGGTTGAACTGTATTCTCAGTGACGTCATGCGCGTTAGCCAATGGCAGCGCGACTCTCCGGAATAGCCTACCTGAGTACTCTAGTTGCCTTGGTAGCGGGTAGCCTGAGTCTGTGCCTGAGTCATTGATGGAGCAGCTGTGGAAGTGTAAAGTTGTATTGTAAAATATCCAAGATGGAATATGAAAATCGTGTGGCTGTGATAGCGCTATATAGGGTAGGTAAATCACCAAATGAGATTTTCAAAACTTTCCAGAAACTGAAAATCACAAAGAGGTTTGTCTATCGCACTATCCAGCGTTTCGATGAGACTGGAGATGTGAAAGATCGCCCGCGGAGTTTCAGCAATCCGATCCCTTTATTTGTTATCAATGTGTTAAGGAATTTGATTGTACCAAAATGAGATTTATTGTGCAATATGTGTCAAAGAAGATAGATTTTGATTTTAGGTAATAAAATTGCATAAATTAATTCATATATCAAGAATGCAGTTACATATTGGAATGGAAACTGGTACACACACTTCTTTATTTACTAGTAATATCTGTACAAAAAATTGAGGCTCTAGTGTTAGTAGTTTAGAAAATCACTTTTAGCACTTTGGTCCCCCCTTAAACATCTTAATATCAAAATAACTAAAAATTAGAAAGATATCTTAGCTGAATACTAATGATCTAATCCTTCTAACCTGCAAAGTGTGCAATGTGTTTGATGTCCTGATGTTAAGGGACATAATGGAGGCTGGTTATGTAAACCATATATTATTTGAAGTATAGGTTTGCAGCACTAGATGATGTGAAGTCCATGATAAAACTTACACACATATAATTCTAAAACAACTTTTGTAAATACGTAAAATATGAAGTTATTAACAGTGAAGCAAACAAATATATACAAATATAACAATTTGTAACTTGAAACTTATAAAAAATTATGATAATTTTCTTATAAATTGTCCAGGATCGCGATTTCATGGAAATTCTTCCACATCCTCAGCCGGAAACAATAAAGTTGTCGTCATCGTTACAAATGCTAGATGTGGATATCTTCTTGTTAGTACTACCAAAATCTGATAATAAAACAAATTTAAAAACAGAATCGACTGCCGGTATTTCAAAATGCATTATGCGATGTTTGTGGTTTAAAATAAATGTCTTTTCCCAAACCATTAAATTTATCGGACCATTTAATTGTTTTAATAATTTAACTTAGGAAAATAATAATAAAATCTGGTATTTATCAGTTTAATTGTTTCGATTGTGATAAAGTTTATATTGGAAAGACAAAATGTAATTTACAAACGGGAACGAAAGAACATTTTCATAACATTAAGTATAAACAGACTGATAAATCGGCCGTAGCAGATCATTTTTGGCCATTTAACCATGAAATAAATCCAGAAGTTAACAGCTACATCAGCCAAAGAGAACAGCTTTTGTTCATTTTCAAGACTAATGTAGTGGTATTTTATTGATTTTCACTTAGAAACGGTACAGTATTAGAAGAATTACCCCCTATTGAGCCTATGAACTTATTACTTTTATCATCATACCAGTCTGTATCACATTCAGGACAATTTCGTATTTAATTAACTAAAGATTCTTGTGAATATGCTTTTGCTTCAGTTGCTTTTGTTGAAAAGATAAATTAATGTTTTCTACATATTCTAACTTTCATCTAAAATTTAGACAATTCCAATTGTTTTTTTCTAACTGCTTTTAGGGAATTTGTAAAAGACAAGAAGTGTGTGGAATTCAGCCTGTCACAGTATTTGAACAAGCAGAAGGTCATGCTTCATGGATATGAGGCCAGGGCTCTGAGATACATTCCAAAGGTAAGAAAAGTTTACAGCTCAGGGCAAAACGGCCTTCCACTATTCCCATACCAGGACTTGTTCCTTACTGACATATGATAGGATTCTTAAAACAATGGGTAAATAGTGGCACTTTATATATATCTCAAGCCTAGGATGCTTGTAGGTTTTCCTTGAGTCAATGCAGCACTCTCCATGTCCACCTATAAGTTTGTTAAAGCTAGAGTATAATTTAGTGTAGATTTTAGTGACAGGTGAAGATTATGATGAAGATTTGTATATAAGGGCACTCAACTGCTTGGTCATCAGCACCCTTACGAACACTAAATCATGGCAATAGCCAGAGATAAATACTCAAAAAAGAAAGGCAAAATCAAAACAAAGTGACAATGAAATAAATAAATCCAAATGGGAAAAAAACAATAAAAACTATAATTAACCATAAAATACCAAAAGGCATAAAACAGTTTTCAATATCAACTTGTCAAAACGAACTACCTGCCAACTACCTGGTCACATCAGTTTGTTCCTTTTCTTAGGGGCCTGTCTAGTATTCTCAGTAGGTTTATCCTACCTTTTTCTCACTGTAGTTTTAGCAGTGAGGACAGTATGTTCCTGCTCCACATCCTCTAATGGAGGAGGATGGCTTTCCTACAGATAATTTTGTTTCGAGCCGCTCGAAGATGAGAGCCGCTGATCTGAGTCCTCTCCAGATATTCCTCAGAAGATGTTCTCGGAGGAGACGGTCATGAACTTTTGCGCTCCTTTTGCTTGGTACTAGCCTTCTTATTTTCCCTGAGAAAGTCAGTTCTTTCATATGAGGTCTTGAACTTTCTGGGCGATGCATTATATATTACCGATACACATATTCGTGAGGTAGATGCTTTCTGCGGTGACTTGGCTGCAACGTTCTTCATTGGACTGGACTTAGTAGGTGTTGTCACTGTTGTTCGTGCTGGTTGTGTCTGGTGCTTTGGCTGTGATCTGGGTGTAATTGTTCTTTCGGACATTACTGCCCCGTTTATGTCGCTAGTTAGTGTTGCGATTTCACGTCTAGGTACCGCCTTAGCTGCAACTGCACTGTAAGTAACGGTCCTTGGGACAGAAGACTGATGAATACGCGAGTTTCCGAGCTTCCACAAAGGACACCCTCTCTCTTACCTGGATCTCTTGGATCACCTTCTTTTCCATAAAGCGGGGACATTTTCTGAAGTTTGATGAATTATTACCACTGCAGTTAACACACATTGCAGGTGAAGTACATGCATTATCATGCTTTACTTCCCCACAGTCAATGCAAGTAGCAACTCCATTACATGAATCACTTGTGTGGCCAATGCGCTGGCATTTATAACACTTTTTTTTTTTTTCTAATTTACGTCCTCCAACAATAAGACATATCAGACAGTGAATTAATTGGGTGAAATGATGCTCAAATGAGTCCAGGTTCCCTGGAGCTTAGAGTTACCTGACATTCGTCTTGAAGGATAAGGGAAAACCCAGAAAAAAACCTTATCCAGATAACTCACCCTGACCAAGATTCGAACTCGGGACCTCTTGAACATGAGGCAGACATGCTACCATCTACGCTACTGAGGTGGGCAACACCTCAGTGGCTTCAATAGCTTCATACCCTGCCTTAATTCTTTGCCAGAATCTCATGATCAAAGGTAAGAAGCAGTGGGCACTAGTTCATCTCGTTCTTTGCGGTGAACTCGATATACATCTGTAACACCTTCTGCCGCCAAGTTTTCCTGAATCTCCTCATTGGACATACCGTCCAATGCGTTGGTGTTTGCAACACCAAGCGAGGAGTTCAAAGTCCTATGCAATTCAACCTGCACCGGATAGCTCGCAAGCATATTGGCTTTCAAAATTTTCGCAGCCTGCGTCGGAGAAACTGCTTCGACCAGGAGCATGCCATTGCGAGATCGAGTACATGATTTTACTGGACTAGCAATATTATTTAAACCCTTTTGAATAATGAACAGGTGCACAGTAGTAAATTATCTACTTTCCTCAATTGTAAAAATAACTAAATAGCGAGGACCACAAGATTCAGCTATTTCCTTTCCACTTCTCGTAACATTTTTGTTGAATTTATCAGTTCCCGTAGTGAAAATATCCTCCACCATTGCAAACATCTCCAATGGCATGCTCACATCCTGGGCGTCACCCCGGCATAGGTGAGAATCCTGGCCTGGACCTTGCTCACCTCAGGGTCTCACCTCCCAAGGTATAGACAGAGGGACCAAATCGCCTCCAGGAGTGTAACAGCTCATGCAATGGCCCCTACCTGGGACTGACTATATCAGTAGATACGAACACAGTCCTACATGATAACCAGGAGCTGGGGGTTACGTGTTATGCAGTCACCCCTGTGCTTCCCACTCCGCCAACCCACGCTAGGTTATCTGTCAGACGTGTGTTCAGGGAGGTTAGGGTCAATCACAGATGTGGGTCTTGTTTGGGTGTTTGGCATTAGCTCTCTCACCACTCAGAGGCATCCAATCGAGAGGTTTGCCTCGGGACGGTGGGATCGCCAATCCCCGTGCCTACCGCAGTAGGTCCCTGGGGGAGTGTGACAGGTGTAGGATGTATTCAGTGAGTTTGCAGAAAGATGGATCAGAATGTATATTATTGTTTGGTATATACCATTCAGCAGATGTTGCTTTACGAAGATATCTGTTTTGTAATATCTCACTTTGTAAAGATTAGTTTTGTTACTATTCGCCATATTTGGCAGGCATATGTCAATGCAGCTCTCAGTACTTGCTTATAAAGAAGAAAAAGAAGAAGTTTATTACTTAGTGAGATTGATGATTTCATGTTGTATAAGGTGTACAACATTGACATTCTTCTGCTTCCTCTATTTGCTTAAGTTTGAATATGGGGCTTTCAAGTTAGGCAGTATCCAAAATCGCTCCAAGATATATAAAGAATGAACTTTTTTTTTTTTTTTTTTTTTTTTTTTTTACAACGTTCCTTTACCCATAATGTTGATGGTCCTTCACAAAATAGTCTCCCCTAAATGTGATGCACTTGTCCCAGCATTTCTGCCCATCTTCAAAGACATGCTGGAAACCATTTTTTGAGAAATCCTTCAAAATTGCCTTCACCACTGCTTCTGATGATGGATAATGGCTCTCACGAAGGCGTTTCTTCAAGTTAGGGAATACAAAATGTCACATGGGGCTAAATCTGGATGGGTGAGGAATGCATTTCACGTTGATTTTTGCAAGATATTCAGCAACAATATTGGCAATATGCGGCCGTGCATTATCATGGTGCAACATCCAGCCTGCTTCACGGAAATGTGGTATTTTGCACCTCATATGGACTTGCAATGTTTTCAGGACATCCCTGTAATATTGGCCAGCTACTGATGTGTGTGCAGGTACAATATGCTGATAAACCATTCCATGAATATCAAAGAATGAGATAACCATAACTTTCCCAGCAGAAGCAACCACTTTTGCTTTTTGGGGGATTGGTGATGAAGGAGATTTGCACACTGAGCTTTGCTGTTTGCTCTCAGGATCAAAATGATGTAGCCAAGTTTCATCAGCAGTGATTACGTCTGAAAGAAACTCTGGATCTTCCTCTAACATCAACTTTATCTGCATGCAGACCTGCATGCGAATGTCCTTTTGTTCGGGAATCAACAGTCTTGGAACCCATCGCGCACAAACACATCTCATGTGTAATGTTTCAGTCACCAACGTGTGGGTGGCACCCAATGAATTGTTCAATATTTCAGAAAGTGATCTTAAGGTAATTCGTCAATCCTCTCTCACAATGGCTGCAGCAGTATTGATGTTTTCTTCCGTAAGAGCAGTAACTAGAGCACTGAGTCCACCTTCCTTTGAAATTGATTTTCTCCCCTCTTTAAATATTTTAAACCACCTTCGAGCTGTGCTGTTGGGAAGAACAGACTGTCCATAGGCCTCCTGTAACATTGTATAGTCTCAGCTGAAGATTTGTTGAGACGAAAGCAGAATTTCAAAGCCACATATTGTTCCTCGCATGTTACCTCCATTGCAGCAGTAGGCGATACTGAACATGTCTGAACTTGCCTGGTTCTGACAGGCGGGGACCAGGAGTACCAACAATGAAACTACTACGTCGTGTTTGTTTCACATTAAGCTAACAGAATATAATAAGATTCAATTTTAGTGCAAAAAATTATGACCGTAAACACATTAAGATCATTCTTTATTTTAACAGCCCTCGTACATTCATATAAAATAGCAATTTCCTAAACACCCAGAATCTTGCAATTAGAAATTGATACATTATTATAGAATATTTCATGTACTGGATATCAAAAATACATTTCTTAAGTTTAGGACTTAATGGGAGGTTTTGAATTTTCACTTATACAATATTGATCTATAGTAAAAGAATTCAATTCAATTTCTTCATTCTTAAAATCTCCATACAAGATTGTGGACACTTCAAAACAAAAATATTTACAAAATTAAAGTACAAAATTTAAATACAGAAATTACAAAAAACCTGTATAAGAGTAAATGCCAAAATATAATAATATAACTAAACTTTCCAAATACTCTAGATTAGAATGAAAACATGCTTAAAATGGATGGAGTCTACATGAAAAATTCAATGCCATGGCCGGGATTTGAACCACGGATCTCTTGGTTTCCGTCCAGTCGCTCTTAACTTTTGAGCTACCATGGTCAACGTGCCGTCCTGACATTAAATTCTCCATTTGACTCGTATATTTCCCCGGTAGACCACTAGGGGCTCTCGCATCCGAGATACACCGTTTGTGGCGACTTACTATCGTAAGTACTTGAGTCCCAGGGTTCATCATTTAACTCTTATTATTTTAGTTAATTGATGCTTAAAAATATATGTAGTTTCAATTTAAAAATCTTTTGGTTGTCAATCTGTTTTAAATAAAGAGGTAACTTACTGTACAATTGGGTACCACTATAAGTGAAGGAATGTTTGTATAATGTGGTATTATGACTAATTGCTAGTAGGTTTGAACTGTTTCTTGTATCATGCTAGTGTGTCACTGCATACGTTTTAAAGCAATTTAAACTGGCTTTTACAAGTAAAAGAACTTTGTATATGTATAAATATGGCATGGTTATAATTTTCAGTTCCTTAAAATACATTCTACAGCTCACATGTGCAGGTTGGTTCACTATTATTCTTATGGCTCTGTTTTGCATTCGAGAAACCTTTTCTGGCATATTTGAATTACCCTGAAAGATCATAATTCATAAGGGAATGAAAATATGCAAAATATGCCATTTGGACTGTCTTTACGTCTGCTATCATTTTTAATGTTTTTAAAGTATACCACTGCTTACTTAACTTTTTAATCAAATCTTCTATATGTACAGTCCAATCCAAGTTTTGATTAAACCACGATCTTTTATATATGAAATGTTGATGCCATCCAAATTAAGGTCAGGGAAGGTAATACTTCTATTTACTTTATGCCGAAAACCTATTGCTACTGTTTTATCTTTGTTTAAAATTAGTCTGTTTTGATCAAGCCATGGCAGAATAGTTTCATTAATTTCATTTAAATTTTGAAGTAAATGACCTTTATAATTACCAGTGATAAGTATGTTTGTATCATCTGCAAAAATAGTAAGTTTAATATTTTCCTTATCTACATTATGGGTTATATCATTAATATAAACTAGAAATAGAAAGGGAGCCCAAGATAGAACCCTGAGGGACCCGACATTTTATAATTTTCATTTCAGAATGTTCATCATAAAGTGTATTAGAGTAGCTACAAAATAAGAATGAACTTGGATTAAGCCAATACGGTTATCCTACTGTCTTGGTGTTGCCAGTTCCACGGCAAGCGGGCAACAGAGATGGAAGATATATCTGTCTTTGTCTCAACCTAGCAAGTATCGTACAGATGCTGAGATGTACAGTAATACAATGCTGACAGAGAAGTTCGCTTAATATCTCAGCATGTGTGTGAGAACATTTACAATGATTATCGCACAATCTGAACCTTAAAACCTTGAACTGGAGAACAGTTCGCTTACATAGCTATTGTTCATATGCACACAAAACAAAATGATTCAAATTAGATGCGTTCTACGAAGTAAGGTGTTTGCTACAGTGAAACAAAATAGTGACATTACAACGATTTGTTAATATAGTTTCTATTTTAATGATGCCATGTATGTATACTGTCTGTAATGGACTTTAAACCAATTTTTGTTTCATTAAAATACTTAATAAATACGGAAGATATGAATGTGTATTTATGAAGCATTTTTACACCATGAATCTCATGTATTATTGTTATGCATTGTGCGCAGAAATTTTAGTCTTGCAGCAACAATATCGCTTCTTTCAAGCAGAAATTTGTGACTATCATTGGTTCTCCTATATTTGAACCCAATAGATTTCAGAATATTATTCATAGAAGATATGGAATCCGTATATTCTATTTTCACCCTCATTAAATTTGTCAGCCTTTTGACAGTTGGATATTGACCCTTGTCATATAAATCATAAATTGTTCTACGTGAAACACACTTTTGAAAATTGTCTGAGTTGGTAGCACGTTTTTTAGCTGCCCGATGTTTCCCTGGAGATCTAAATATGGAAACTTCTCCTAATTTGGTAAACTGTTTGCCTTCTTTAACAATGTTCGTCACAGAATGAGCACTCACGTGACAAGCTTGTAACATTAATTGTCGACTCTGAGCTAAATTTGTACTTTCGAAAATGTCTTTAATTGACATTTGTTTGAAAAAGCAATATGCATTAACAAGAATATTTGTAGTCTATTTATGTAAAATCTTATAAGTTTTTTCACAGTTACTACTAGGCGCACCAGTACTAGGCTTGCTAAGCGGTATATTTACTAACACGTGTGCACTCTTAGAAGATCACCACTTTACTGAATGTAAGGTACAAAATGCAACTGCAGCATAGCACATGTGTGCTTTTCTTCACTGACAGTTAATAATTCTGTACTTTCTAGTCAGGCATCTTTCCATATCTCTGACACCAGATGTACTACAAACATGTGGTTTGGACATTAATCCTCAGAAAAAATAGCTCTGTAACATGGGAAAAACAAAATAATTCTTTAATTGGTATCTTTAGAGCGCGCAAAGAAATTAGCTGCATGCTTCGGCAAAGCGAGCCAGTATGTGTGCTTAACTGTACAATGTTGCACGCACCACATTGGCTAGTAGCCATAGAACAGTCACGCCTAGGCCTGCCTTATGTTCATTCCTATTTTGTAGCTACCTTAGTCTTTGCATCTAAAAATTGTAATTCCACTATCTGTTTCCTGTCTTTTAAAGTGTGTTTATTAATGAAGGACATTAACCTTCTAAGCATTATTTTTTTGATAATTTTAGAAAACGTTGATAGTAGAGAAATTGGTCTGTAAATTAAATAGCTATATATGGTACATTGTCAGAATTAAAGTATGTACGTATTTATTTGTATCTTTTATCTTTTTCAGGTTATATTTGTTCTGTGTGAACGCATATTAAGGTTATGCAACTGTGAAATTCTGACGGCATGCTGCAGTTCTATCAGCCTTCCATTTACAAAGCACTTCATTGTGGCTCAGCTGAACTCAGATCACCGCTCCGGTCTGATTCAGTCACATGCATTGTCAACTGCATCTCCAGAATCCCTATGTTCTCCCTCAACTTCTCCTTTTGCAAGTACATGTGAGTGGTACTCTTCCTGCCATTTATTACTTTCCTTTATTTAGAAGTATTAAAGAATGTAAAACATACTCGTATTATCTTTCTAAGTAGTTAAAACTGTATTATCCTTCAGCAGTATATAACAAAGGTATGCTTGGTCGTAACATAAAATTGCATGCTTATCTATATAACTATTTGGAAATAATATTGTTATGCCTATTATGGTCTTTTAATAAAGTTAGAGCTGCTAGTAGCAAAGCAGAGTTTTAAAATACTGCTTAAGGGTCTTTGGAATAATATTCCTTAATTTTCCTCAACTTATTATAGGAACAATTTGAATAAACTAAATATGGATTTTACCATGCACAATAAAATTTAAAAAAATGGATATGTGGGTTTCTCCTCTGCAATGATTCAAAATGGAATAGTTATCGAAGGTAAAGTTTAGTACAAACTCGAGGGCTGCAAATATCTTAAGTTTCTTTGTTGAGATAGAAATATGTTCTTGATACATCTGGGCACTTATTGCAAAGCAAAAGCTATAACACAAGTAATGAATACTACCTTTTGAACAATGTCAAATCCTCCTAAGGAACCATAAATGAAAAGTAAAGAAAAAAACAAGAACAAATAGAGATACACATGGTAAAAGCATACTTCTTAGGCAAAAAGGTCTATGCTATACAACCATAAATTTTATACTACCCGGTTGTACTCTAGAAATTCCATCATTTAGCAATCAAGTGTAGATATGAAACTGATTTTAAGTTTTCATTTCTTATGAAAAATATAGTGATACAATAATGAATGAAATGCACGTGCTTCAACTGCTATTCAAACATTTATGCTAAGCAGATTGCTGCAACATGGTATCAGTACAGTACATAAGTATGCATTCTTGAGCTTATTCAGCATTTGCATTGCTTTCTTTTGTTATAAACATCTTAAAAATGATAGAAAAAAAAATATATATATATATATATATATATATATTGTAATTTAAAAAATATAATCTTTCTTTATTAATTTGTTGTGGAATTGCTTCTCAACTTCTTTGATTATAAAAGTTATTACTTTAAGCAAGTGTATAAAGGTTAATCTGGAAATTGTTAATAAAAGAAATGCAAAGTATGGCTTTGAACATCCCAGTCTTATTCTTGCAAGAGACAGAAAAAATAGGAAGTGGCAACAATAGCATTGCGCGAGGCGGCCTCTGGGTCTTTTCACATAGCTATAAATACTGGACTCGGCAAGCTTACAACCAGTTTCCTGATGATGACAACAGAGTGCGTCGTCAAAAGCTTGGACAGCGATTTAACATTTACCTGGCTGATCTCCCGAGAAGAAATTATTCATAATGAAGATATTGTTACCATGCCAATAGAAGTACAGAAATGAATACCTAAGTATCTAAATTAACTGCCAGTATAGATATATAATAAAAAGAAGTATTTAAATGGCAAATTTTCATTTCATCCATAATACTTTAAGAAATTTGAAAAGATATTTAAGAACTTCAACATAAAAATAGCCCCTCAGAACAAACACAACATCCGCAACTTACTAAACCATCCTCTGAAAAATAGCACACCAAACACTCAATTATAAGGCATTTACCAGATGAGCTGCCAGGATTGCGACAAGATATACTTTGAGAAGACAAAAAGAAATTTAGTAACAATTATGAAAGAACACTTCAAAAGTATCAAATTCAAACACATGGACAAATCTGCCATAGCACATCGCTTTTGGCCTGAGAATCACATCAAGCAAGAAATAGAATTGATGAAACAGGCAAAGAAACCTCTAGAACTGCAGATTTGGGAAAACATATTCATTACTAAGAAACAGAACCTCCTGAATTTTGAAATTTCCACAATGGATGACATCATCAAACTTTTCAGATCATCTTTTATCTACAAGGCTTTTTCCATATCCATTTTTAATTTCAGTTTTTAAGATATTGATAAGTCTGCAATAGCAGCTCATTTCTGGTCTGAAAATCATGAAATTGAAGATAGCATCAAATTACTAAAATACGTACAAAAACATAGTGAACTCGTCATATGGGAGAGAATATACATAGAAAAATATAAAAACCAACTAATGAACTTCGAAATCCCGCCAGAAGACAACCCCATATTTAAATTCATCACAAAATCAACAGATGGCAGCAGCAACTCCAGAACTACCCACACCACTGGATCAAGCTGTAGTCGCATTAGAGCCAATGATGCGAACGATGGTTTGTGAAACATGTCCTCAATATAGTTATGTAAGTGAAGCTGATGTGTAATAAATAGGACTCATCTATAGTTTAATAATTGTTTCGCTTCACTGTGGTGTTCCAATACAGTTAAATTTCAATATCTTAATATTTATTTAAGTTTATTGGAAATGGGTGAGGTGATGTGCATAATTGAGTTTTAACACTAAAATTTTTATGGGCTGATTTATAATCTGATCTTTTATCATCTGCATTGTCTTGTTCCATAAAATAAAATGGAAAATTATCCAATTGGAACTATCATCAGGATCATTTTCATAGATGCTGAAATTTGTTTTAGAATTCATTTGAATTCAATAGGTTTGATGAACAGGGCACTGTCATTTTCAATGACTGACTGCTATAGTTTTATCAGAGCTTTTATTTTCACATTGTGAATTCAATATCATCTAAGCTATTCAGGTAAATTGATGGAAATAATCATTTCTTCCACACTAGCCATGTGTAGTCTAAGGTTCTGATGAGTAGAGCCAGACTGCAAAATTCAATGTCATAGCCGGGATTTGAACCATGGATTCTAAATTGAATTCTAAACAGATTGTTTTGCATTGATACTCGACGGCATCTATGCCTAGCAAAACATTTTGCATCTTTACTCGATGACATCTATACATAGAATGAATTTAACTCTAGCTGATTTGAAATTATTGAATTGGCCATTGCTATCGCAATTCAATAATTTCTCATTGGTTTACATCATCTTTAGTTGCACACTTCTAATGACCTTATTTGGCAATCTTCATAATCTTTTCTTTAAATCATTATTTAAAAACATTTAACATTCAAAAGAATTTCTTACAAATTTAAACTAATGTTATCATCGTTAAACATATTTACAATATTCCTTTTCCCTCGCTTCCACCTCTTCAATCACATTTCACCTTCTTCCTTGTTCTTTTTAAACTCATTCCCGTCCTACTACAATGTTTAGCAATTATGTTCTCAATAAATTCAAAATAACAAAATTAAAATATTGACAACATTTTAGGGGTTTTGAACTAAATCAGTGGTTACATTACTCTGTATATCTGCAAAAAAGGAAAATGACTGTAAATTAGCATTGGACTAGTGACAAAGTGAGTTCAGTGCAAACTTCATGTTGTCATTTTGTCACAATATGCTTGAAGGTCAGCAGACTCAAATGAAAGAAATTTAGGAGAAAAGGTTGTAGCTTAATTTTTACAAGGTAAGAAAAATAAATTTCATACCATATACTTTGACAATACTATTCAGGAACCCCAGTTTTTCAGAGGGTAAAAGACACAAAAATAATTGCCTCTAGTATAAAAAATTCTTCAAGAAAGTGCCTAGATGACAAACAATAAAACATGGAGATTAAAACTAAACTATCAGTGCCATGGGACTTGTGATGCTAAAATGGAAAGATAAAAGATCTATACAATTTCTTTCTAATTTTCATGACTCAATGGAACTAGTAGAAGTCAAAAGAAAAGAAAGCAACTGTTCTATTGAATTCCAATGCAAACCTGAATGGCAAATTAGTTCATTTGGAAGGTATCTATGAGAGTTTTTTCTTTCTTTTTTTTAACGTCCTCCAACGTTAAGTCATATCACACGATGAATGTAATGGGTGAAATGATGCTCAAATGAGCCCAGGGTCCATAGAGCTTAGAGTTACCCGACATTCGTCTTTCTACGCTACCGAGGCGGGCATCTATGAGAGTGATAGAAAAAGTCACAAACCATGGCAATGTATATTTTGATATATCATAGATGGAAGCACAGCAAGTATGTTTATAATAGCCTTCAACACAGTTAGTGGCCAAAAAGCCCCTCATACCAAAAATTATATGCCAGGAAAGTTCGGCTCATCAACCTGAGAGATCAAGTAGAAGACATGTTAAGTGCAGCACAATGAAACATGTGTTCTGTTTGTAAAGTGCCATTATGTCTGGGTAAACATAAATCTTGTTAGAAATATCACAAATAGACCTTTTTTTTTCTGTAATTTACGTCCTCCAACATTAAGTCATATCGGACGGTGAATGAATTGGGTGAAATGATGCTCAAATGAGTCCAGGGTCCATGGAGCTTAGAGTTACCTGACATTCGTCTTGAAGGATAAGGGAAAACCCCAGAGAAAACCTTATCCAGGTAACTCACCCTGACAGGTTCGAACTCGGGACCTCTTGAACGTGAGGCAGACATGCTACCATCTACGCTACTGAGGCGGGCACACACACACACAAATAGACTGTGATGGTTCCTCAGTTGCATAGTGAATGCTGCATGATGGTACGAATAGTGTACCACCTCTAATGAACATGTATAAACAGATAACATGTACACATTTTCTTGAGATTGTATTGTACTATACATAAATATATAGGATGAGCACATGCACGCACACATGCACGCACACACACACACACACACACACACACACACAGAGAGACACTTACATAAAAATGTTTTGAATTCAGGGAGTCTCAAAACATGAATGTTAAATTTTTTTAAATAATGATTTAAAGAAAAGATTATGAAGATTACCAAATATGGTCATGAAAAGTGTGCAACTAAAGATGATGTAAACCAGTGAGAAATTATTGAATTGCCATAGCAATGGTCAATTCAATAATCTCAAATCAGCTAGAGTTAAATTCATTCTATGTACAGATGTCATCGAGTAAAGATGAAAAATGTTATTCTACATTGAGACTCCATCGAGTAAAGAAGTAAAATGTTTTGCCTCAGATAGATGCTGTCTAGTATCAATGCAAAACAATCTGTTTATAATCTGTGTTTCAAATCCCGGCTATGGTATTGAATTTTGCAGTCTGGCTCTACTCATCATCTAAGCTAGTTTTCTAAATACTACAGAAGGCACTGAAATTTGGTTATTCAATCCAGGCACCTAGGCCATGCTAGCTGCTTGTTGCAGAAGCTATACCAAGCCTGGCTACAAGATAACCAGTAATTTATATTTTCTTGTTAAACATTTGTATTTGGAAATTCTGCAGCCAGTATTTGTATCTTTCAACTGTTCCACTTATTTCTCCCATGTTATTTCAGGTATTAAACAAATCATCTTTAAACTTTCAAAGTTCAGTGGATTTACAGAATAAAGGAGTAAAAAGGTATATGGCAGTTGCTAAAGCAAACATCAAACCATAAATTTGGACAGCAATAAACTGATATAAAATAATCTATGAATGTATATTCAGATCTTCACAATCAAAAGTAACAGGGAATACACCTTGTCTATGAATGAATCCAACATGCTCGTTTGAAACCACTGTAAAATAATCAAAATGAGCAAGTTCTTACATGAAGTGTCAACAACCCTCTTGGAATGTCTAACATGCTGTATTATGTGAGAGTCCAAATTATTTTTAAGTAAGTGCTATGTGACCAACATCACATTCAGGAAAGAGGAGAAGGAGGCGGAGGAAAAATCAAAAGAAATAGAATAAAAGTCAAAGCTAACAGAAAGCTATTGATACACTTCTAAGGTGGTTAGAATCTCTGCAAAATACACAGCATTCATAGAGCTGGAAGTGCTAACTGCAGAGTGACTAATTTACTTGGTCACTTCACCATTTATGAATGTAGGTAGACTGTTGAAGATCGGGCTAATATTTTCTTTTCAGCATGATTTGGAAGAATATGGACATTTAACCATCATGCAAGCTAGAACTTTTACGAAATAATGTATTTTGACAAAGTGTGCAATGTAAAGTAAATTATTTGGCACTTCCTTAGAACATGTCCCGTAATAAATTTTGTCTAAGTCCAATATCGGAGGCACACACGAGGGCTGACAGAATCTGCCAAAGTGGCATGCACTGACGTCAGAAGTGGTTTGCGCCGACGTCAATAGCAGACAACTTTCAACACTGCCAACATTGATCCAACAACTACACTACTTTTTGTTGCAATGCCGGGTCTTCTCTTATCTACGTTTAAAAAACAATCGTTTGATGTGACTTAACATTAGAAGTCCTAATCACAAAAAAAAAGATTAAAAGTTAAAAAAAATAAAGCTGTAGTCAATGAGCAT
Source organism: Mantis religiosa (assembly GCA_030765055.1). NCBI lineage: Eukaryota > Metazoa > Arthropoda > Insecta > Mantodea > Mantidae > Mantis > Mantis religiosa. Next base: position 566,543 of record JAUKNK010000035.1, on the reverse strand, counting down.
ATTAACAATACCGGGTAGTTTTGATTGATGAAGTACTCATCGCACTCCCGGCACAACATTCTCGTTCTTAACAAACTTTCGTCATACAGAAACTGCATACACTTTTCCTCGTCATTGCATAAAGGTGCAATATCAATAAAACTTATAAAATGAGCTATTGGTTTCAGATACAACTTCCACCTAATAACTTTATTTACTGAATGCCGGTGGAATATTCATTTTCAGAGTTAACAGTTAAGCTGCTACCTTCCTGACAATGGTACATGTACTGTGCACCTGTGAAGTTTCGAACATCTGCAAAATAGATGCTTGGGGTGTTGGTCTAAAGGTTGGCAACAGAAGCTTACACCAATAACCATGTCAGGAGCAGTACGACTGCGAGCTTACTTCGGCAGGTTCCGTCAGCCCTCGTGTGTGCCTCCGATGTTGGACTTAGACAAAATTTCTTACGGTACTCGTTCTAAAGAATATCCAATTATTTTACTCTGTGGCCCTTCTTCAGAGGTGTGCAGCATAGAAACTAAGTTAATTAAGGAAATATAGTAGCAAAGAAACTATAATAAGAGATAGTCCTGTAAGTGAATGGGAAACAATTATTTTTAACATTTATATGAGGATTGTGCAAAAGTCAAGAAAACCATTTATTTTTTCTTAGATAATGTGAGTCAGATATGAAATTTAAAAACATACAATTTGTACAATTATATATTGATGTTTAATGTATAAAATTACATACATTCTATATATATTATTCTGTTTATCAGAATACAGAATAGGAGAAATAAGAAACATCAATAATTCATTAGAAATGTGTTTATTCCTCTAATTACAAGTATACACAGTGTTCATTTTTATTCGTTATTTCCCCCCCTCCGATTGAGCAAGAATGGTGTCATAGTTGACTGGCGAGTCTATCTTGAAATCATAGTGCCCTCTACACAGAAGTGGTAATTTTTGCAGAACGGTAAGCAAATTACAGTACTCTCAGTGTGGTTGCTCTTGTAACCAATACAACCAGCTTCCCCTGGATATAAACACAGACCACCGCGTCTTCATGGTTGAATGCTACTTCCGTAACAGCATTAAAATTCGTGCGACATATAAATATAATTTAAACCGCTGCATAGAGGAGTATATACTTCGCTATCCAGCATTCAGACAAGTCCCTCGGAGCGTAATGTTGTCAAAAGTGTCCAGGTAACGTCAAATTTGCATACTTTTGTTTGCAACATAAAAGTCTTACATTTTATCAGTATACTGTATAAGTTTTTTATCATTCTCACACTTAGTTAAAATGTCTGTTAATGTTGGTATCCTTATGTCTTTTAAATCCAATAGGTGCATCAAACATTTCCAAGATACAGATCAGTTACTCGCAAAAAGAGAGACACTGGACGCTATAAAGTGACTGGTCCCAATCTAGAAGCAGTAAATAATGTTATGGCAGAAAGGCCTCAAGTATACCTTCTCGCAATACAGACAGTGTTTAAGGGGAAGAGAGAAAGGAAATATAAGAAAATGGACACATAAGACTATGTACTCAAGATATTTTCTTGTTTAGACTTGGGTGAAAGCTTTGTACATATTGTAACACTAATTTATTTTTAATTCGTGGAACATGTTCTACTAATTTTTTGGTTTGTAATGAAGTTACATTGTGAGGAAACTGTGGGTGATAGAAAAAAATTGAAATCAAATTGAAATATTTCTATTTTATGTGACAGGTTTACAATATGCATATAAGTCTGCTATAAGAGAAAAACAGATGTTCATTGTGAAATAAGTGTTTATTGACTTATCATTTTGTATATTCTTCATGGTCGACTTTTATGGTTGCATAATTAGCTTTGCAGTGCATTGCATTGCAGTATATAGTTTTTCAAAGCAGTTGTATCTATGCACCAGGCGAAATTACGCACCTTTATATTACGTGGGCATACCCAGCTCTCAAATAGTATATTTACTGCCGATAGAGGGAGGCCTCAAAGCTGCTAATACGATTTAATACTATTACAAGCCGCTAGGGGAATCGTATATAAACTTTCTCTATAAGCGATGCTATTGATGACGTCAAATTTTGTGCAGTAAAATTACAGATAAAAATGAACACCGTGTACATTACCTATGTCATCTACAGTCCTTCAAAACACTGTCCCTCACAATCCTCTTACTATGAGAAATACACTCATCCTTACCATTAGAAAATTTGCTCTTACACATCATTGCTTTGCATATCTCATGCAATGGTTCCATCAATTTTAGTATTACTTAAAAATTATCTAACCATTAAGATATATGCTTAATTATTCTCCATTCCCACCAGCAAGGCGATGCTGTACACACTTTGTTGTACGGGTTGTGACGTTGATATGAAATGTAATTGCATTTTCTAAACCTTCAGAGTTTGTTTTGTATAGTTGTCTTTACACAAAAGCATGCAAGCAGTGTGGAACAAAATCACACTGCTTCACTCACGCTGTTTTTTCACAGGACATGTTTCAAGAGCTTTTTCTCTTATCAGCTGTGGAACTTGACTAGTGCAAATTGTAGTGGTTTCCTCTTTCTCTGTATCGTCGATAGATGGCATGATGTACTTGTCAAAGATGTCCAGTGGTGGAGTTTCCAAATTCATGGCTCTATGACGATTTTTGAAACTCCACCACTGGACATCTTTGACAAGTACATCATGCCATCTATCAACGATACGGAGAAAGAGGAAACCACTAAAATTTGCACCAGTCGAGTTCCAGCTGATGATTAGAGCAAAAGCTCTTGAAACATGTCCTGTGAAAAAACAGTGTGAGTGAAGCAGTGTGTCAATATCTTCTCAATTCACTTTTGTGCTAAGTTGTGCTTCACTGTCTCTACGCTTCTTTCAAGTTTATACTTTGACATTCTGCTTGTTCAGTTGATATCAATATTACCAACTACTTCTAAAATATATGCATGGTAAAGATATGGCAATATTTGGTATAAATTATAGCTGTTAAGGTTTGGTTGGCTATACAGGCATTATCCCGTATGACATAAATTGATGATGGAAATTAATCATTCTTCTACACTAGCTCTCTGTAGGCTAAGGTTTGGATAGGTAGAGTCAGACTGAAAAATTCAATGCCATAGCCACAATTTGAACCTTGGATCTCCCAGTCTCCATTCAGCTGCTCTTAACAATTCAGCTACCATGACCAACATGATCATAATCTTTACCAAGAAAAATATGAGTAAGTTGGAGAATTTAATGTCATGAATTTCATGTAGGGCAGGGCAGCTTCATAGTTAAGAGCACCGGACAGAGACCCGGAGATCCATGGTTCAAATCTTAGCTATGGTATTGAATTTTTCAGTTTGACTCTACCTATATAAATTGATAAGTTTAAAGCCAATAATTTTGGCTCAGAAGAAGTAATTGCATTTTATCTACATAGTTATTCTAAATTGTTTTAGTCAATATGTGAGTGTTCCACTTTCTTAGTTGTTGTTTCCAAAAAAGATTTGATTTACTGACTGACTTGGCAGTACTTCAGTTTAGTTTCACTTTGAATTCCTGGACACTCATTACATTCATTCTCTTTCGCTCTCCTTCTCTCTCTCTCTCTCTCTCTCTCTCTCTCACTATCTCTCTAAGCCAATCTTCAGTTTCCCTACCCTGCAGTGATAGAAAATAATTTTAACCACATTCTGTCTGTGCTCCCATATAGTATCCTTTTCTATCTATTAATAAATGACTAATTCAACATAGCTTCAAATTACCTAAAGTAAAGTGCTCTGATGGTTCAAGGTTGCAAACTTTTGTTAAATATTTCAGTGAAATTATTTTAGTATTAATGAATGTATTTTATTTGTTAAATTGTGGCAGATGAAAACTACAAGGCATGTCCGTAAAATAAGGTCTCCAATTTTATTTAATATAGAAAACATGTTTATTGGCAATGAATGTTACATTGTGGAAAGGCGGAACGTAATCACCATTGCGATCGACGCACTTTTGCATGCGCTGTGGCAATTTTTTTATACCCTTGTCATAGCACTCTCCCACCAAGTTGCGCAGGTTGCGATCAACCTCGTTTTTCAAATCATTGTTGGTCTGGAAATGTGTTCCATCCAAGTGTGACTTCAACTCAGGAAACAGATGATAATCACTAGCTGCTAAGTCTGGACTATAAGGGGAATAGATGAGGATGTCCCATCCGAACTGGGCCAGGAGATCAGCCATTGCATGTGCAGTATGGGGACGAGCGTTGTTGTAATGAAAAATCACTCCCTTCGTCAGCATTCCCCTCCTTTGATTTTGAATGGCATGGCGCAATTTTTTTAAAGTCTCACAGTAGCTAGCGGCATTTATTGTTGTGCCGGTAGGTATAAACTCGCACAGCAGTTCATCTTTTCTGTCCCAGAACACACTGGCCATCACTTTGTCAGCAGAAAATGTCTGTTTGAACTTTCGCGGCTTCGGCAAATTCGAATGCTGCCACTGACGAGAGCGTTCTTTAGTTACACAGAAAATGTGTTCTTTAGTTCCTGGTGTTGTTTAGTGCACCCAGGTTTCATCGCCAGTGACAATTGAATCCAACAATTCCTCGCCCTGTTCTGCATAGCGCTCCAGGAATCGGTGGGCTGCTTCAACACGTTGCCGTTTATGGTCTTTGGTGAGCATTTTGGGGACCCACCTCGCACACACCTTGCAATAATGCAAATGTTCGGTCAAAATCTTGTCAATCGTAGTGTTACTGACTTTAGGGATAAGTTCGCACAGCTCAGGAACTGTCACATGCCGCTCTTTAAGCATTTCTTGCTCCACTTTTGCAATTGTTTAGGCTGAAACCAAAGGCCGACCAGAACGCTGTTCGTCATGGATGTCTGTATGTCCGTCTTTGAACTCTCTAACCCACTTTCGCACGTTTTTGATGCCCATACACTGTGGCCCATAGACTTCGCATAACTGACAATGAATTTCAGTGGGGGTAGTGCCCTTGGTACTCAAAAAATGGATCACTGCACGCAACTCGCACTTGACAGCGGAAGTGATAGGAAGCTCCATCACAAAGGGCTGCCCAGCCAAGACTAATGGTTGCAGTGGTTTCGGTGTGATGCGGATTTGAAGGGGTGAAGCCAAGCTACACGCCAGTATTGCCGGATCTTGTGTAATAGCGTTCCTCACAGCTCCAGTGCCTTGGAGACCTTATTTTACGGACATGCATTTTAAAAGTGCAACAACTTGTAATACAGCTAAATCTAAAAGTTGTGTGAAAAAATAATTTGCTCTGGAAAGCGAACAGTGATCTGTTTTCAGAAACCACCCAGCAGTACATCAGACAGTGCATCTTCTTAGTTTTTAAGGGTCCTTATGAAACGATGGTGTCAACAAGCATTGCTTTATATGAAGTAGAGATACCTAATTTCAAATACTCCTTACAGAATTACATGATTTATCTCATTCTCTCTGAATATATGTGAACAAAAAAACTTTATTGTTATTAAGATACAATGAAGATAGTGGTCATAGTAACAAAATAATGTTTTCCATGAATGAACTCATTGGCAGAGATGGTACATGTGTGGGAAGTGTTATTGTAGGCACTATTAAACATCGTCATTGTGGACAAACATGTCTGTTTATGTGTGAAGTTTTAGGATGAGCAACCATCCCATTGCTGTTGTTTTCAACTCTGAAATGAATTTTTGTGTAAAGTAGAGTAAGAGAGTGTACTTATTATCTTAATGGATGCTTCTTCTTATAAACACATCAAAAGGTCTTATGCGACTCTACCCCCAAAATGGTGAAAGTAACATCAGTAGTGGCTGAGTAGGCTAAAGTAAACTACCATGAGTTGAAAAAATTCATTGTTAATGCCAAAATGTTTTTGTTAATACTCCACTTCATTTCAACAATTTAAAGGAGCATTATAATCAACCTTTTCCCCTCAGCCCATTGAAACACATTGGGGACTTTGCTTGATGCTGTAAATCACTATTGCATAATCTACGATGGCTGTTCAGTAAGGAATGATAACAATTTTGTTTTTGACAATGTACCTTTAGTCATCCTCATGATTTCGATGGTCCTTCTCAAAATAGTCTCCCCTGAATGCGATGCACTTGTCCCAGCATTTCTGCCAGTCTTTAAAGACATGCTGGAAACCATTTTTTGAGAGATCCTTCAAAATCACCTCTGCAGCCTACACCACTGCTTCTGATGATGGATAATGCCTCCCACGAAGGCGTGTCTTCAAGTTAGGGAATAGAAAGAGGTCACATGGGGCTAAATCCGGACTATAGGAAGGGTGAGGGATGCACTTTGCAAGATATTCAGCAACAACATTGGCAATATGTGGCCGCGCATTATCGTGGTGCAGCATCCAGCCTGCTTCACGGAAATGTGGTCTTTTGTGCTTGATATGGGCAATGTTTTCAAGACATCCCTGTAGTATTGTCCAGTTAGTGATGTGTGTGCAGGTACAACATGCTGATAAACCATTCCATGAATATCAAAGAATAAGAGGACCATAACTTTCCCAGCAGAAGCAACCACTTTTGCTTTTTTAGGGGTTGGTGATGAAGGAGATTTCCACACTGAGCTTTGCTGTTTGCTCTCAGGATCAAAATGATGTAGCCAAGTTTCATCAGCAGTGATTACGTTTGAAAGAAACTCCGGATCTTCCTCTAACATCAACTTTAACTGCATGCAGACCTGCATGCGAATGTCCTTTTGTCCAGGAATCAACAGTCTTGGAACCCATCGCGCACAAACACGTCTCATGTGTAATGTTTCTGTCACCAACGTGTGGGTGGTACCCAATGAAATGTTCAGTATTTCAGAAAGTGATCTTAAGGTAATTCGTCGATCCTCTCTCACAATGGCAGCAGCAGTGTTGATGTTTTCTTCCGTAAGAGCAGTAACTGGAGCACCAGGTCCACCTTCCTTTGAAATTGTCTCCCCTCTTTAAACATTTTAAACCACCTTCGAGCTGTGCTGTAGGAAAGAACAGACTCTCCATAGGCCTCCTGTAACATTGTATAGGCCTGAACTGAAGATTTGTTGAGACGAAAGTAGAATTTCAAAGCCACACATTGCTCCTAGTGTGTTATCTCCATTGCAGCAGTAGGCGATACTGAACATGCCTGAACTTGCCTGGTTCTCACCGGCGGGAACCAGGAGTACCAACAATGAAACAGTTAAATCTCGATATGCTACAGCATGTTTGTTTCACATTAAGCTAACAGAATATAATAAGATTGAATTTTAATGTGAAAAATTATGACTGCAAAAAAAATGATCATTTCTTTATTGAACAGCCCTCATATATAAGATTGAGAAGGTACTGGATAACTTTGATTAAAGTAATTCCTCTTCAACAAAAAATTTACAACATTTATTTTCATTCACCGTGTCAATAGACTTAGCTTCCATAAAATAAAATTTCTCTGTGATATACAAATTTATCAGTGCTCTTGAAACTGTGAGTATGTAATTACTTTGTGATGCATTAAGCATTACAGAGGAAATAGAATGTGAATTATCAGGTGTGCAAGGCAAAGTAGCTCACAAAAGACTATGTAAAAATTATGTTGAATGCTTGAAGGTAATGATGGATGTACCACTTTGTGGTAAAGAAGCAGAATTTGATGAAAGTGAGCCAGATCCTTCTTCTAATAAATTCCTTTATTTTAAGTATGCTGTCATGACGTTTTTGATATAGTGAGAACTTTGTCCAAGTACAAGGCTTGATTTGCTCATAACCAAAGATCCTCTAAGTTTGACCACTCGAAACATGTTTTCATCCAGTGTAACAAATAAAAATTGAAGCTAAGAGAGGTATGGATTATTTTATTTATAACTGTTAAAACTAAGTGCATTTTTCTATATTCCCTTTACTTCTTAGGTCATATTTTGTTTACCTTTAAGGCATAAATTCATGCATATTTCAGGATCTTTTAGGTAATACAAATCTGAACCCTACTCATAACATCTCCACTGTTTCTCTTCTGTTAATCCATTTGGCATTACCTTCATTATAACTATGTTGTCTTCTTGTAAGTTCTGATTATGTGTCCAGAGGTAGTCCTAGTCGGGCGGGGCTTTTCCCCATCCGGGTGTCTTGTGCCACAGTACCTAGCTGCTTTGCGGCTTAACCTGCGAAATGAGTCTAGTAGGATTTGTTTTATTCTGCTAGGGGTGGGTTGTGTGATTTAGGGAATTTGAGTTGGGATGCCCTTGAATAATCTCAGAAGGCAGCTGCTTTATGGCGTTCCCCCGTTTTGGGAGAAATGATTTGATGTTTTTGCTCCGTTTTGGTTACGGGTTGCATATCGCTTGAACCATCAGGCGTAGCATGGGACATAGAGATATATGGGGAATTTTTCTTGGGTTAACCAAGGGGCCCCATGACATCTCTTGGGAGTTTGTAGGATGGCAAGCGTCTTTGCTCCCTCTGATCATATCTGCCCTGGGTGTTCACCAAAGGGTTGCTGTGGGTTTGAATTTAGTCGTACATTGCTCGTGCCCTCTTGCAGATGACATCAACAATGTATGTGATCTTGGAATGTTCATGAAGGATATGGGCAGGAAATTTCCAGTCTGTATTGTAGATGATTCGGAGTGCCTTGTTCTGCAGCGTCTGGAGCCTGCCAAAAGTGGTATTAGCCACTGTTCGCCAGATCTCACAGCCATACAGAATCATGGGCAGGATGATCGCCTGATACAGCTGGAGTTTGAGACAGAGAGACATTGTTGAACGGAATATGGGGCAGAGGTTCCGGAGCGCGATGTGCCCCAGCTGGATCTTACCCTTGACATGCGGAACGTAAGTTAATTTATGGTCCAGCGTCACTCCGAGATACTTTGCCGTTTGCACCAATGGGATTCTACGGCGCCGTAAAATGAAGTTCTGCTGTAACTGGTTGGCCCTGGTTTTTGCCAGGAGAATTGCAGTGCTCCTCTCCGGGTTAATTTCAATTCACCATTTTGCGCTCCATTTGCCAATGGCCCGGAGCTGGGTTTGGATTTGTCGAAAGCTATACCTCGGGTTTCTATTTACTGCAAAGATCATGAGTTTGTCCGCATAATGACAGGTGTGGGTGTTGTGGTGTGTAGGAATGTCAGCCATGTAAGCTGAAAAAAGTGCCAGCGACAGTATGCTGCCTTCCGGCACTCCAACGCCAATAGACCACTCGGTGGACAGCGCCCCATCCATCTTTACTCGGAAGCTTCGGTTTCCATGGAAGGAGGATTTCATGCTTTAGGAGCTTGTAAATAAGCCCCTCGTGCCAGGTTGTGGTGAACACCTTCTCCACGTCAAGCAGCACTGCTAGCATTTTAGACCTTTCCTGAATTCCAGGGAGGCCTTCTCGGCAGCCCGCAGTAGTTGCTCGGTCGTAGAGTGGCCAGAACGGAAGCCAAACTTATGTTCCGGGATTAGGCCCTTTTCCTCAAGAAGTGTATGAATCTGTAACTTCTGTCAATCCGTATGTGTTGAGTAATAAAAGCAAAAGCAAAATCCTTAATGAAGTCATAGGTTGCCCTGAACATTGCATATTGGTAGTTGTTTTTCTTGTATGCTCATATACTGTCGTCCACCTTGCAACAGTTTTGTATGGTAGAGCATTATTTCTTAATGCTATACAAGCTCACATTGATATTCTCCCACATTCCTTCCATAGAGAACCATTACTTTTACATATGAAAACTGTTCAAGCCAGGCGATATTCGTGCTCAATTACTGTTAAATATGCGCTACATCCCCCATTCCTCTGTCAACGTATTAGCAGCCATTATCATTCAGTCACATAATACATTATCTGTGAGGATCTCCACTATATGTATGTTCAAATTTCTCATCTGACATGCATTAATATGAAAAAATACTGTTACCATGAGTTTTGTGGTAACCCTCATTTAAGGAGATTAGCACAATAGATACCATAAAGCCTCCAGAGAGTAAACGAATAAAAGATTAGTCTTTTCTTATGCAGTTATGCTTTCAGTTCCCTCTACGGCAACAAGTCGAAAGTTTAGTGCAGAGGTTTGTGACCGTCATTACGAGCTTCCAACCAAGGGAAAAACAGATGCTGATGACGACGATGTGACCACACCTCATACAGCATCTTGCACCTCACCGGATATGCCCTCTTGTGCCTCTGGAATGTCAGGTAGTCAGAATTTTTGGTAAAATCCTTAAATGTGTCGAAAGCATCACTTACATTATAAGTGCAAGGGCTTTTTTCTTTTGTTGTTCAAAAAAAAGAGAAATAATCAACAGCTGTCTAAAGAGTTGTACATATCTTACGAAGAAAGAAGTAACACAGTGGGGCACACATATACTTCATAAAAACAGTTATTTCATTGTTAAGAAATAACAATGTACTATTTACTGTAAATCTTACTAAAACACACAATTGCTACACCTTAGTTTTAACACTAGTGGTTTTATGTAAAAGGGATTGTTCCACATTTTGATATGCACACTATTGTGTTGCATAACGCATATATAAGACATATTTCCTGGAAGAATTTTACCAGTTTTAGGAAATTTATTCATATTCTTATTAAAAATTAGGAAAATTATATAAACAAAGCAAGCAGTGAGGTCATGCATGATGCTTACAGGAGAAATATGTATATTTGCATACTTGTGAGTTTTAGTCCTAAAATAAGCTGCCTACATTTATTTTGTATTTTTAATTATTCAAGATCCATAAACTATACTGAGAGAAATTACTCAATCTTAAATCTATATTTTTTTGTTTGTTATGCTTGATGTCGCTATATGTTTTTGAAGTGTACATTCTGTATTAAGATAGAAAACTCGTCCAATTTTGATACATAGTCATAAAAGAGCTAGTTTTGAAGACACTTTTTTCCAATAGTATCAACATTATCAAGACTTGTGATATCAATATTATAATTTTCTATTCCTCTCACATCAGGGGCGTAACGTTAGGGCCTACAGATCCTGCAATGCGGGCGGGCCCACTATTTTAGGGGTCCACAGAAAAAGAGAAAAAGCATTATTATTCTTATTAATGAATAGGTACAACAATTTGAATATATACAGATATAAATTCTGAAATATGTACATCATAAATAGTAAAGTTTAATGTCAGTCTGTATAGAAAGTTAATGGTCAGATCATTCCAAACAGTTTCCTAGAATTGGTCAATGTTTAGTTGAGTTTAGCACAGCTATGTGTGTTAACAATGTATGTCCTTCACTACAAATTCTCTGATAACACTGGTTTGCATCATGTTTCTCTGTCGTCACAAACGAGCGGCACATAGTTGCAACAATGAAAATGAATACCAAAATATCACATTAGGCAGAAAGTTATTCTTTATTGATGTGTACAGTTCCTGATGTTGTAATATGCACATTTTTTTTTCTAAACATTTAACTTTTGTCACACTTCTCGTTTGACAACAATGTCAATTATACATTAAGATGTGAATAACTGGCAGGTCAGTCAACAGCCAACTCAGTTTCAGACGAACTTTCTTCGCGGGAACTAGGTGCATCGTAAAAGGTGGTGTGATATTTTCAAAACTTGACTGCTAAAAAGTTCAACTTTTTCTATTTAACCGTGTACTTTTTCAGTTAAATGAAACCTTTTAAAGTTAAGTACAAACATCTAAAAGATGCACAAAAAAGAAAGAAGAAGCGTGAATTTGAAAGAAAAAACAAAAAACTAATTAGTGAAAATAAATTATCCTTTTTCTCCTAGTAGTAGTACCAGCTCGACATTTACAGAAGTTTGCAGCGCCACAAATGAATGCATTTCTGAAGTGAATACCAATAATAATTGTGAAAGTGAAAATGAAATAGCAAACGCCATAAATATAATTAGGCAAATCACAGACTATTTAAATAATCATGCAGATTGTCACTTAGATGTAGATAATGAAACTAAAAAGTTCCTTGTTAGACAAAATCCTCGTCAGCCAGCGGGCCCATTCCCCAAAGATGCTAAGCAGGAAAACAGTTCCTTCTCCACTAAATATTAGGAAAAGTTAACTTCGCCAGGACAAAGAATTTGGAGAGAATGGTTGTCTTATTCATCTAAAAATGACTTTGTTTACTGTAAACCGTGTTGGCTGCTTGGAGGGCAGAAATCGTCGTCAGCTTGGAGGGAAGGAGTTTGAGATTGGTGGTGCCTAACCAAAAGTATATTGTGACACGAAACTAGTTATGCATATTTGAACACACACATTGTTTTCAATTCGTGGCGTAAGGAAAACACAGTTAATGCGGGTATGAATTCAGAACTAAAGAAAAGTGAGAACATATGGAAACAGCTCCTTGGTCGTATTGTGAATGTGATTAACTCTGGCATCCAATAATATAGCTGTAATTGAAGTTAGGTCAATGAGTTACTGATCGGTTATACATTATATTTTAGGGGGCCCGGATTTTAATTTTTGCAGGTGGGCCCGTATTGCATACGTTACGCCTCTGTCTCACATGTAGATTGCCTTACTGGTATTGCAAAGTTGCTGAAGTTTCTCCAAATTGCACCACTCTACCCTTAAGGACTTTGTACATAAGAATATGTACATGTCCGCGGCATATAAGCCTTTAAGCACTATATTTGAAGCCTTAAACTAAAATAAAATAATGGATAATGATGGTGATGGTGATGATGATGGAGTTGGTGAACTACTGCTGTTATAAAAGTAGCAGTGATTATCACATTACGTCTTCTAAAAATTAGAACAAGCTTTCATCTTGGGCTTGTAGGCTTAAAAATTTATATTTCAAACTTGGACCAGACTTATGTTTATCGTTGCTGAAAACAACTTCATTCCACATTGTGAAGTCCAAGAAACAAATTAAAAATGTTGGTAAGACATTGTTTTGTTTTGTAAATATGTGTAATACAAAAAACTATCTTAGAAACATTTAATACATATGCATTGCACAGGCATGTGAAATTTATCGTTATTTACCCAATTCTGAATACAAAGTGTTCTAGCAGTTAAAACTTACAAAATACAAGTAAAATATGAGTAGAGGGGAAGGTGGGAAATGTAACTACTTAACTTGATTATCAAGCTGTATTGATCTTTGCTTCTTCATTCGACAGATTTCCATGTTTAAGGCTGGTTTCCAAGAGCAGCTGAACTGAAATCCTGCATCACGATTAAGCGTCCTCCTTTCAGAGGAAATCGCCAAAGCCTCCTTAATATCTGCTCCCAGTAACTGTTGCATATTGCCAAGATGATCGTCTCCTGAAAATTGGCTCTGTGGTCGTTATCAAAACAATGCTCTGCCAGCCCAGACTTCTCAGATTGCATTAAACGAATGCTCCGTTCATGTTCGATTATTCTGGTAACAATGGTCCTTCCGGTTTGTCCTATATACGGTGTCCCACATTCACAGCAAATGCGGTACACTCCCGGAACTTGGAACTCCAGTTTGTCCTGATGTTGTATTTGGCGAGAATTCTGCTGATTCTGCCGGATAGATTGCCGGTAAATGGGATGCAGGCTGTAGCAGTAGGCTTATCTGACGCTTGCTGTATTACAGGTTTCCCTTTCTTAGGTCTGGTGATTGAGGCTTCAGCCTCATATTCGGAGTAGCCATTTTGACGGAAAGTGAGTCTCAGGTGCTGTAATTCTTGTTTTAAGTGGCTGGGATCAGAGATAGACAAAGCTCTGTGGGCCAGTGTATTGAGATATCTAATCGTCTTTTCACCTGGCTGGTTGCCCGAGAAGAAAGTGAGCACTTTCACTCCTTGTAGTGTACTGCTTAGGAAGTAGTCAATTTAGTTTTTTGTTAATAAAATTTTGAGTCGAACTAGTACTAAATGCTCCACTTATTGCTGGTATTTACTTAGAGTGTGTTTCCTTAGGACCTTCCTAACACCATCAGCTGTTGTTGACTAATAGATGTTGGTTTGGTGAACTCCTTGGAGGTGATAGGTGCTTCTCTGTCAGTATCTTGATGAACTTGAAGTTTGGGTTTTCTTCAAAGGTAGTGTCGAAATTAAACAATTTTCTTTCGTATTTCTTTATGAAGGTTTTTTCCCACGTGGTTAATGCAGCTAGACCTTGGACACTTTTAAATAAGGGGATTTCTCGTTCTATATCATGATTCTCCTTCCAAAAATGGTACGCTACCGCTGATTTATCTATTTCTTTGTTCCTGATGTTCCTAAAATGCTCTTTAAGCCTAATCTTACAATTGGGTCTTCATTTTCATTTTTGTATTTCCCTACAATGAAGGTTCTTGTTGATCTGTGCCGATCCAAGGTATTTTCCAATTCATTGTAGAAGTCCTTTAATTCTTTGTCTGTGCTCAATTCAGTCAGAGTACATACTTGGATGGTGATCATTATTTGGTTTTTCGTTGCTAGTTTCAACACAGCAACCCTCTCTGAAACGCCTATTATTTCCTGTATCACATGTTTTAAAACTTTCTGTATTATTAAACTCCCACTTTCCTCTGGCCTAGGGTTGTTCCCTTGTAGTAGAAGAGGTCTCCATTTTCTTTTTCTGTTATTGTTTCCCCTATATACAAATACAACAATTTGTAACTTAAAACTTCACTTATCTTATAAGAAATGATTATAATTCTTATAATTTCTCCAGGATCACGATTTCATGTAAAACTTTTACATATCTTCTGCCGTAAATAAAGCTGTCGCCATCGTTACGAACGCTAGATGTTGATATGTTCTTGTTAGTACTACCAAAATCTGAAAATAAAACAAATTTAAAAACAGAATCGACTGCCGGTATTTCAAAATTCATTACATGATGTTTGTTTTTTAAAATAAATATCTTTTCCCAAACCATTAAATCTATCGGACCATTTATTTGTTTTAATAATTTAACTACTGGATTTATTTCATGGTTAAATGACCAAAAATGTTGTGCTATGGCCGATTTATCAGTTTGTTTATACCTAATGTTACGAAAATCTTCTTTCGTTCTAGTTTCTAAATTACATTTTGTCTTTCCAATGTAAACTTTATCACAATTGAAACAATTAAACTGATAAATACTAGATTTTTTATTATTAGGAATTTTATCTTTTATAAAGAAATTCAATAAATTTTAATACATTTATTTTGAGGAACTAAAGTTATACCAAACTCCTTAAAAAAATTTGAAAATGTTTACTAACCCAAGGATGGTAAGTACATTTTTTTAAATTATAATGGTCTTTTATTTTTCTAAGGGTAAGATGTACCGTTATACCCTTTCTTATACCCTTTATACTTATTTATACTCTCTTTTACCCTTAGAAATATAAAAGACGATTATAATTTTAAAAAATTTACTTACCATCCTTGGGTTAGTAAACATTTTCAAATTTTTTTTAAAGATTTTGGTAATACTTTAGTTCCTCAAAATAAATACAGTATTAAAATTTTATTGCATTTCTATAAAAGATAAAATTCCTAATAATAAAATATCTGGTATTTATCAGTTTAATTATTTCAATTGTGATAAAGTTTATATTGAAAAGACAAAATGTAATTTGGAAACCAGAATGAAAGAACATTTTCGTAACATTAAGTATAAACAAACTGATAAATCGGCCGTAGCAGATCATTTTTGGTCATTTAACCATGAAATAAATCCATAAGTTAAATTATTAAAACAGTTAAATAGTTCGATAGATTTAATGTTTTGGAAAAATATATTTATTTTAAAAAACAAATAAGGGGTAATGAATTTTGAAATACCGGCAGTCGATTCTGTTTTTAAATTTGTTTTATTTTCAAATTTTGCTATTACTAGCAAGAACATATTAACATCTAGTGTTCGTAACGATGGCGACAGCTTTGTTGTTTCCAGCTGAAGATGTGTAAAAGTTTACATGAAATCATGATCCTGGAGGATTTATAAAAATTATCATCATTTCTTATAAAATAAGTGAAGTTTTAACTTACAAATTGTGTTATTTGTTTGCTTCACTGTTAATAGCTTCATATTTTATGTATTGTTTCCCCTGTTCTTCTTACTTCACTTAGGCCAACTACATCATACTCAATATACTTCAGTGCATTTTCTAATTCTTCCTTCACTTCTTCTGTTCTTAATGTTCATACATTGAGTGTTGCTATTCTAAATTCTTGCCCTTGTCATTTTATTTCTTAGTTAGTGCCATTGTTTGCTCTTATGTGGTATGTTGTTGGGGCATGTCTCTCCAATTTAACCAGATGTCATTGATTTGTATTTTCTGGTAGCCTATTTTTTACAGCATTACCCTTTTCTCTTTCCTCTATTGCTCTTTGATCTTCTTATGAATCTCTATTTCTTGCCTCTTGAGGTCTGGGTAAATGTACCATTCTTCTCCTTTTACTTGTATGTATACCATAAAAGTGTGTACAAAATGATTAGTGGATGCTTATGTTTCTTCCTGAATATTCACTAGCAATTCTCTGAGGCTGTATTAATGGAAATTTTGAGCTTTATGTCACTGCTAATATATTAGCTATTCAGAATTACTACAAGAATTACAGCCTAAGCATAAATGTTCTAGTAAAAGAATCAGACAAACATTTTGAAATTTAATTCTGATCTGAACTGCTATACAAAATTATTTTCTCACTGCTGCTGCAATTAGATAAAAAATAATTGGAGATTAATTTTTAAGAAATCTAATGCATTAACCGCAATATATTTTCTGTTAATGTACTGTAGAATGTTGCCATGCCATGGCTGAGTGGTTAGACCGCTTGGCTCTCACCAACGTGGCTCGGGTTCGATCTCAGATGACTGCAAAGTGAGATTTGTGGTAGACAACATGGCACTGGGGAGGGTTTTCCCTGGGTCCTCCGGTTTCCCCGGCCAGCATTCCACCGACTGCTCCATCAGCATCTTTCCTATCACCTCACCTCTCTCGTACTTTCACTTCTGGTATTGGGCTGATCACTCACCTCAGAATCCCTCTGATTAGGAAACATCTGATTCTAAACCCGTTGCCTACGGGCCTCAAGGTTGTGCGGTTCAGTAGGCCCTATGTTCCACTTTAGGATATACAGGAATTCATTCATTCATTTCACTGCAGAATGTAAAAAGCATAAAATTTCCATATTTAATCTAAGAATTTTACCACATCTATATTCTTTCAAGTGCCCTGGCTCAGAGTCATGAGTTCTATGAATTCCTAGTCAATTTTTTTATAATACTTTCTCATTATTTTGATTAGTATTATACACAACACTGGTAATACAAGACTGACACATAATAGATGTCATTCTCTTCTCACACGACACAGTTCATCCATAGGATTAACATCTGACAGGTAAAACCTTTTTAAACCACTTCTCGAACTGTAAAAACACTTAAGCTCCACTTACATTTAAAAATTAGGACATGTTTCAAGGACCCCGCATCCTCATCGTCAGCTGATGTTCAACTAATTCTTCAGGTGACTGCCTCCCTCTCCTGGCACTGTTCAATGAATTGAATGACGTCATCTACTATCGGTATTTCAAAGTTCATGGCTCTCTTTTTATTCTTCAAAATGTGTTTATTTTCCCAAACTGTTAACATTCTGGGAAAATATACACATTTTAAAGAATAAAAAGAGAGCCATGAACTTTGAAATACTGATAGTAGATGACGTCATTCAACTCATTGAACAGTGCCAGGAGAGGGAGGTGGGCACCTGAAGAACTAGTTGAACATCAGCTGACAATGGGGACGCGGGGTCTTTAAAACATGTCCTAATTTTTAAATGTAAGTGGAGCTTAAGTGTTTTTACAGTTCGAGAAGTGGTTTGAAAAGGTTTTATTGATGAAGCTCCACTGTTTATAAATACTTCTATTTATAGTTTTTATCTGACAGGTCTTTACTCAAAGTTATTGCTAAATGTAACAGAAAAGGAGATTGTTAATTCAATTATCAGGTGCTGAATCAAAGCTCCAATGAAATCACAGATATGAATTACACTCAGCTTACAACTCACTGGTACAGATCTTGTGAAAAACAATAACTAACATTAGAGAGATAGGTATCAATTTAGCAGACAGCAACACATTACAGGAAAGAGAATGTTAATGGAAGTCTGCTCCATCTTGAACAAACACTTTCTTTGAGAAAAGTTCTTTTAGCTGTAGAATAGTGGTAGTGATGGTGGTAGAAGTAGTGGTACAGCAGTAGAGCTAGTAGGATTAGTAATAGTGGCAGTAGCAGTAGAACTAGCAACTAGTCCTAGCAACTGCAGTAGTGCTAGAGGTAGTTTGGAAGTGAAATGATTCTTCTTTGACTAAAACTATTCTCTTTGCATACTTTCAAGTGAACAGGTAACAGAAGTTATAAACTTTTTCCTATTTTTTATTTTTAGAAAGCAAATGAAAGCAAATAAGATATGAAAATATTGTGCTAGTGCTTCTGCTTTTTCTACTTTCCTTTTAACTGTCTAAAGTGTTCCTTATTTATTGCTTACTAAGCATCTTTCCTGTTTCTATTTCTAGAAAATGTTATTTTTTTAACTGATTAAGAATTAAATGAAAATACTTTGAAAAGTAAAGTAATGTTTTGACTTATGAAGTTAATTGTTTGGAAAAATACTTCAGAATTCTTTAGCAATAAGATAACCTTACAGGGTCTTTGTCCGAGCATTGAAAGCTATGAATGTTCTCATGGCCTAAAATCTTTTTGATTGCATTCAGAACTGCACTGAATACGAGGTACATCAAGAAAGTAAGTTATCTTTGGTAATAAAATTAAATTGTGTACAGATACAGAAAAATTATTTATTGCACAAAATTCTACAACTCTTAAACTACTGTTCCACATTACTGCCGAAATTTTGCAGGCATTTGTCATAGCAAGGCACAAGTTTTCGTATACCTTCTTCATAGAAGTTTGCCGCCTGTGTCTTCAACCAGTTGGAAATGTTTTCTTTCAGCTCTTCGTCATTGTTGAGGTGTTGACTGCCAAGAAAAGATTCAAGATGCAAAGCAGATGAAAGTCGCTAGGAGCGAGGTCAGGGCTGTACAGGGGGTGGTTAAACACGACCCAGCCAAATCCCTGTAGGATGTTCTTTGTCGCATTTGCAGTGTGTGGTCGTGCGTTGTCGTGAAGAAACACAACACATTTTGACAGCATTCCTCGGCACTTATTCTGTATTGCGCGGCGCAATTTCCTAAGTGTCCTGCAATAAACATCTGCTTTCACAAGCGGCAGGATTTTCAATCAACACCGACATTGTACACAAGCACAACAATGCATACGTAGCTGACAGCGATCTCACAATGGCATACGTTTCTTCTCCTTGATATAGAGCATCTACCGTGCATGTGCGGAACTGCGATCACTGCGCTGCAGCGGAGATAAATTGAAACAGAACTTACTTTCTGGACGTCCCTTGTATAATCATACAGTTACTGGTGTTATTTATAGGCATTAAATGAAAGCATTTATAAATTAATTGGAGAGTTATTTCAAGTAGTTACTGATATTACTGATGAATTTTGAAACTCCACCACCGGACATCTTTGACAAGTACATCATGCCATCTATCGATACGGAGCAAGAGGAAACCACCACAATTTGCACTAGTCGAGTACCAGCTGATGATAAGAGCAAAAGCTCTTGAAACATGTCCTGTGAAAAAACAGCGTGAGTGAAGCAGTGTGTCAATATCTTCTCGATTCACTTTTGTGCTAAGTTGTGCTTCACTGTCTCTACACTTCGTTCAAGTTTATACTTTTTCTGTATGAAGTTTCATTACTGATTGGAGAAAGAGTAGTTACTTGTTTGCATCTTTGTTGTCTTTTGAATTTATCAATTTTCCCCAATTCAGCACTGAATCTATTGTACTCTGCAATGTGAATTATATTATTGTACTCTTTGATATATTCTATCTTGTTTAAAGGTACATTAAACAGCCTGTAAGTTAAACTGTTGATAACAGGATACTTGTGTTGTGTTGGGTTATATCCATCTGCCTTTATGAAATTTTCTGTGTGTGTGTTTCCTTCCTATGTATATCAAATTCAAGTTTTTTATGTTTTCTGGTAAGTTTTAAATCTAAGAAAGGGATTTCATTGTTTGTCTCTTTTTCTATGGAAAATTTTATAGCAGGGTTTTGTAAATTAAGTAGTTTTAATGCATCTTGTTTCTCATTTACTATTGCTCAAATGTTATCCACATATCTATACCAATGTTTGAAAATTAGTGGAAATGCCTTTGTAATATGGGTTTCCAATAAGCTCATGAAGAGATCTGCCAAAAATGGGGACAATGGGTTGCCCATAGTCCTGATTTTTGTTTGAAATTTTTTTATTGAATGTAAAAAAGGACTGTTCATTGCAAATATTTGTTAAATGAAGGTATTCCTCTATGATGTTTTGGTCTAATTGTAGGGACTGAAGCCATATTTGCATATACTCCATGAGTTTGTCTCTTGGCACACTTGGGAACAAAGAGATTACATCAAAAAATACCATTTGTTTGGTGAGAGAAAATTGTAGATTTTTAGTTTTCCAATGAATTTTTAATACTGTGGCTTTCAAATTTTGGTAGCTCCTTACATTTTTTGCTTAGCCATTTGGATAGTTTGTAGATATGATATAGAACAAGAAATCCACTTATTAAAAAGTGTCCGAGGTCCAGCTGCATTAACCACGTGGGAAGAAATCTTCATAAAGAAATATGAAAGAAAATTGTTTAATTTCGACACTACCTTTGAAGAAAACCCAAACTTCAAGTTCATTAAGATACCGACAGAGATGCACCTATCACCTCCAATGAGTTCACCAAACCAACGTCCATTAGTCGACAACAGCTGATGATGTTAGGAAGATCCTAACGAAACGCGTTCTAGTAAATACTAGCAATAAATGGAGCATTGAGTATTAGTTTGACTCAAAATTATATTAATGATACTACATATTTGATCCGTAAATGCATGTCCCTCATTTAGTTATAGGAACATAAAGAATCTATTTCTGATTACATTAATTAAATGCACAAGTTAGGTGTGAATACTTAGAGGCTAGGATATATATATATATATATATATATATATATATATATATATAACCTGTTTCTGATCTACAGGTTACTGTATCCCACTCACAGCCATAAGGGATATATCAAACTAACATTTCTGTTTTGCACCTATTACCCTCTACCATCTTATCCATATGAACACAGCTACTGGAGTTATCATCTGTGGTCTGGGGTTAATATCCTAGCCTCTGGTTCCCCAGGTCATGGTTCAAACCCATTGGAGGGTGATAAATTTTTTCAAGCATAAAAATCCTTAGTATGGCTCCTTGGAAAGTAAAAACTATTAGGTGTTTCAAATGGGAAGGGTTCTCGCCTGTAGCGAATCAGATGCGTTAGAGCCTTCACCATTTCCACCTCGTTATCCCCACTCTTTTTATATTTCCCTATCTCTCACACATTTGCGAGTCTTCTTGGCCCTAGATGTAAGGGAATGAAAACTGAATTTTCCAAAGTTTTATAATAATGCAGTTGTTGAAATTACAATTGCAACATGAATATTCGTATATTATGCAAATGTTTTAAATATTTAGTTTAAAGTTCATTATAGTTTATGAATTACTTATTTTTCTAATCCAACAAAAATACCAGCAGTGCATCTGTATAGCTGTGATTGTTACTTACGTTAAGAGATAATTTGTCATTGTCCTCATCGTCTGTGTACTGCAAATGTATGAAGGTATGAAGGTTCCAAAATCTTGTTACGTGCTCTTTCTTTCCAAAAGTCACCTTCTTGTAGTTTATCTGATGTCTCAAGCAGTTTTCCCAGTCCTGTTGTGTTCCTTGTTAATTTCTTCATGAATAAGTCGTTCATCAGTCAGTTTAAAAATATTATATCTGTTTGCAACATAATTTGAGCCCACATTAACTCTATTGGATTGTGCTAGCAGTAGTAAGGGCGGGGGAAAGGTAGATCGCGTCTCATTGATCCAGCTGATACACATTTTCATGGAAGAGTAACTGAATAATGCTGTAAATAGAGATTACGATCCATTCATAAACAGAGATATAATGTGACCAGACACGTTCTGCCAGACTAACAAGAAATATATCATTAAATTTTAGATGAGTCGTATTTTTTACACATCTGCTTCACTTTCGTACCTATTTTGAGGACATGTTTCACAAATCATCGTTTGCATCTATGGCATCTACGGCTCTTATGCGACTCTAGTCACATAAGAGCCGTAGATGCAAACGATGATTTGCGAAACATGTCCTCAAAATAGGTACGAAAGTGAAGCAGATGTGTAAAAAATACGACTCATCTAAAATTTAATAATTTTTCGCTTCACTGTGGTGTTCCAATACAGTTAAATAAGAAATGTATCGTTTCCTCTCATTGAGTTTAACAAACACCTTGGCTTATTCAAAATACATATTTCTTTAATCACATCATGTCAAGTGTTTGTTTAGGTTTCAGTTCTAAGTAATTTCAAATATGCGTTCACGCATACATGCCAACCAATAATGATATTCATTACAGTGCTTACATCGCAATGCATTGTTATAATATAATGGTATCTACTTTATTTATTTGTATTAGTTAAACTATTTGACCTAAAAAATACGGGGTTTTTACAGTTATGTTAAATACATTACTCTGTCCTTCCTCATGGATCAGTTTTTGCAAAATATGAATTTTTGTCTTCATGCTTATTAGATTGATTAGTTTGGCGCTCGTCACATACCATTTAGGGGGAATGCAATACAACACTGCAGGACTCCGATTGGTTGCTCACCTTGTAGCGCTCAAGGACATACACCTTCCCATTTGAAACAGATAATAAGCAGTCTTTCACTCCCAGTATAGAATGGGACACTGAGAATCACAGCAGTTAATGAGTGTCCATATACAAAACATTTATAAATAAGAGCTACTAGATCTATTTATAGCTGCAGAATCTGTAGACAGCTAGCTGTTTAGTATCAGTACTGCGGGCTTTTGATTGAGTCTTACCCATTAGTAAGAAAGTAATGAAATATATGAAATAAACGTATTAAAACTCTCCTAAAAGTTACAAAGCAAAACATTGCGCTCAATTGCCCAAAAAGTTGGAAGATTGTGGCCCTTTAGGATGAGCCATTCCTGGCAACTCCTAAAGGATATATAATAAATAAGTTTAGCCCATAGACATCCCATAAGGGCAAAGGCCTCCTGTTTACCCAGGGACGAGCGCATACTTAGGCGTCAAAGGCAAGCAACTCGTTGGGAACTTATTTTTTTTTTTTATTATTTATTTATTGTTATCTGAAAAGGGTCCCAGAGCCATAGCTCATACTAGGGAACAGTACAAAAATATATAAACTTTGTTGTCTTGTTACCTCTTCTTTTTTCTACTCCTATTTTCCACTCTTCTACCATTTCTACTTCAGTTGTCCCCCAAGCACTTCTGCACTGCACTTTTCACATATTGCACTCGCTATCATTTTCTTTTTGTCCCTCTTGGTACTTCTTGATTCTTACTTGGTGCCAGCTATCTCCATACGTCTCTTGTCCATTGACTTCCAGCTTTGGTTCTGAAGTAATCTGCTGCCCATTTGGTTAATTGGCACCCAACATTTCTCCGTCCTTCTCTTGGGTGCCACATTGTGGTCCGGTGTGTACATTTCAGATGATCTATGTGTGATATGTGTCCACCTCATTTCCATTTTAGACTTTCTGCCCTTTCTGTCATATCATGCTTTTTTGTTCTACTTCTTAATTCTTCATTCCTAATTCTGTCCCTTAGTGAAATGTTCAGGATTTTGTGCTCTATTCTCCTTTGACACACCTGTAGCTTCTTTTTCAGTTTTTCTGTAAAGGACCATGTTTGACAACGATAGAGTAGCATTTGCATTACACATGTATCTAGGATTTCTGCTCTTTCACTTATTTTTTGTCTCTTGCCTGTGAGTAGGAACTTGAGTGACCAAATTTTGTTCCATGCTAGTGTTATTCTGTGTTTGATTTCACTCTCTTGTGTCCTAGTTTAGGGAGACGCTTTGTCCAAGGTACATACATACTCAAGTGGTAATTGATGGATTTTAAATCCAGCAGCCTATTTCACTGCTAACTTTGTCCAGCTCCCTGATCATTTCTTCTAGCATTTTTGCTGAACTTGCTGTTAAGTTAATGTCATCTGCAAATCTGAAATGTGTCAGTTTCTGACCAACTATATTTATTCCATATTTGTGTTTCCATTTCATTTTTCTGAATTAATATTCCAGCACACTTGTAATAAAGGATGATAAAGGGTCTCCTTGTTTCACACTTCTTTTTATTTGAAACCATTCGTCTCTTTCTGTTCTTACCTTCGCTGAACTGGTGTGGTATATTTTTTACCTAACAACCTTAAGTATCTGATGGGAATCCCTTGTTGTTTTAAAGCCTGTAACACACTTTCACTTATCATGGTATCAAAACCTTCATTATAATCGATGAAGGAGATGTAGATTTGCTGTTGGTACTCTTGCATCTTCTCTGTTAGTTGACATAAAGTTTGGAGGTGATCAATGGTGCTATAACAGGACCTGAATCCTGCTTATTCTGTTGGTTGGTTATCATTGAAGGTTATATAGCAGTTAAATAATATTTATTTCAATAATAAATTAACATGTAAAATAGAATAAAAAGAAGTATTTCAGAAAGTGGAGTGCTATTGTTACTAAAATTAGGCAAATGAGTTAATCTTTTATATACTTTTCTCCACTTACAAGTTTTTTAATGAAGACTAGTTTCTGGGAACTTCTTCACTATCCTCAGTTCTGTGGTTGACTGATGATGCATCTGGTGTCTGTATCTGGCTTGGTGTCGTGCTGCCATAAGTTTGATGATGTCATCTATGGCGGGAATTTCAAAATTCATCAAGAGATCCTATTTCTTCGTAATAAATGTTTTCCCAAATCTGTAGTTCTAGAAGTTTCTTTGCCTGTTTGATCAGTTCTATTTCTTGTTTTATGTTGTGATTCTCAGACCAAAAGTGATGTGCTATGGCCGACTTGTCCATGTGTTTGAATTTCATATTTCTGAAGTGTTCTTTCATTCTTGTTCCTAGATTCCTTTTGGTCTTACCAATGTATATCTTGTCACAATCCTGGCAACTCATTTGGTTTTCGGTGTGCTATTTTTTAGAGGGTGGCTTAGTAAGTTGCGGATGTTGTGTTTGTTCTGAAGGACTAATTTAATGTTGAAGTTCTTAAGTATCTTTTCAAATTTTTTGAAGTATTTTGGATGAAATGCAAATTTGCCATATCTGGTGATGATTGTAGATCACCTTTTTGATGAAATTTGTGTTATAGTTGTTCAATTCGGCAACCTGGTGTATGTGAGTGTACTCCTGTTCATATTCTGTTTTTGTTAGTGGAATGTTGATTAATCTGTGAACCAAACTATGGAATACTGCACCATTGAAGTAGAACTGGATGGATGGCTACCTTTTCTAGATTTGAAAATCATAAAAACACCAACAGGATTACGATTTGGAATATACAGAAAAGCAACACATGTTGCCAATTACATTAAATGCAACCCATTTAACCCAGTGCAACATCAGTATGCAGTATTCCATAGTTTGGTTCACAGATTAATCAACATTCCTCTAACAAAAACAGAATATGAACAGGAGTACACTCACATACACCAGGTTGCTGAATTGAACAACTATAACACAAATTTCATCAAAAAAATGATCTACAGACACAAAAGAAACAAAAACTTAAAGGACATTACTACTAAAAAAAAAAAAAAAAAAAAAAAAAAAAAAAACTAGAAAACTAGAAAACCCAACTCCAGATATGGCAAATTAACATTTCATCCAAAATACTTCAAAAAATTTGAAAAGTTACTTAAGAACTTCAACATTAAATTAGCCCTTCAGAACAAACACAACATCCGCAACTTACTAAGCCACCCTCTAAAAAATAGCACACCGAAAACTCAATTATCAGGCATTTACCAAATGAGTTGCCAGGATTGTGACAAGATATACATTGGTAAGACCAAAAGGAATCTAGGAACAAGAATGAAAGAACACTTCAGAAATATGAAATTCAAACACATGGACAAGTCGGCCATAGCACATCACTTTTGGTCTGAGAATCACAACATAAAACAAGAAATAGAACTGATCAAACAGACAAAGAAACTTCTAGAACTACAGATTTGGGAAAACATTTATTACGAAGAAATAGGATCTCTTGATGAATTTTGAAATTCCCGCCATAGATGACGTCATCAAACTTATGGCAGCACGACACCAAGCCAGATACAGACACCAGATGCATCATCAGTCAACCACAGAACTGAGGATAGGGAAGAAGTTCCCAGAAACTAGTCTGCATTAAAAAACTTGTAAGTGGAGAAAAGTATATACAAGATTGACTCATTTGCCTAATTTCAGTAACATGTAAAAGTTCATCTGTGAAACTTCTATATTATTGATAATTCATGTTTTTCAGAAATGAAAACAAATTTTCCAGCACAGGTACAAGTATTTCTAACAGATATACTTAATTCAATGACCATGATAGTTTTCAAATAATGCATTAAATGTATACATAGTACTACCTGTACATTTCACTGATTGCAAAAGCGGCAAAAAGTTTTCTCATTCAGAGAATGAGAAGCATCAAATACCTGACGCACTCTTGTAGTGCTGTTTTCCATAACAACAGCTCGATGAGGTAAATAAGTGTCCATAATCTCCCAGTGTCTGAGGTGGGAGCTCTTCAATTATCCCCAATTGTTCCCACTCAGTTAGAATGGCATCATATGTACTAAACAAATTTTGTTCATTTATTTTTCTGCTTGTGGACTCGAGTCTTTTGAGTGCCAAATCCCAGTTGCTTGGAAAAGCTAGATAGTCCTCCTTCCACCTCCCATCATCATTTCTGACAGTACAAGTCTGAAAATTTATTTGAATCTCCCGATCTCTTTCTTCTTTGGTCTTCTGAGTGGTTGAGTCCGATATACCAATGACATCTAATCTCCAGAGGTCACTAAAATCATTAATAAGTAGTGAATTAACCTCTACTGCCAAGCTAGTTGAAGACTGACATGACTGTAGAGCATATTTGCATCCCTCCTGTTGTTGGAACATATCGTCATCTGCACCTCATTCGTTTCCACGTCAATCATCCCCAAGATCCAGTTGCCCTCTACAGCGCGCCCACGATGAAACTTGCATTGTTGCTATTTTGCATTCATCGATTTGAACGACGTGGCTGGGACCGTCAATTTTCCCCCTTGCAGCATACTTGGCGTCATTTGACATCCTGCACACTTCGCGGCAGTAGCCGAACCAGTCTGATACAGTCCATGAGCTCATACATGTATTTCCTATGGAGCACTCCATTATCATCATGTCGTAGGATTGTTTATGTGCAAAGCAGTGCATGAGTAACAAAATTTGACCAGGCGCTAACTTAGTCTGCTCAAACCAGGTTCCTTTGCACAAGGACTGCATCACCTATGTCTGGGGCATTTTTGCAGAAGTTGGCTATAAGTTATACATATCTTTCTCATGTTGGCTGCAACGCGAGAAGAGGCTGGTCGTCTGCCTGCGCATGTGTATATGTGCAACATTGGAATTAGAAAATATTCTTCCATCGCACAAAAGAAAGTTTCTCCGTTAATGCTAAACTTTATCTACTTATGATGAATTTCTCTATTAAAAATATTCCATTTACCATGATATCAAATTAGTAGTTTATTATACTGTACAGATATCAGGTAGTACAAGCAAAATGTTTTAATTATCTGAATATTAATTCAGGAATTTTCAACTATTGTTCATTAACATTATATTTCTTTTGTGATGAAGAGCTAAACAAAAATCATATTAAGCTGATCCCAATTCTAAACATATTTTGCTGGTGCCAGGTACTAAAATTTATTCTTGCTGATATTGGTATTTATTGCTTTATATTTATTTCATTTAGGAATGTTTCAGGAACTGTGCAACTTAAACAGTGATACACAGATTAGAAGAAAAGCTATGCTTGTAAGGCCAGCTTCTGCTTTTTTTCTGTTTACCCAATAGCTTTACTGACAATTTAACTTAATCTGTCTCTTTCTCATTCCACAAGCAGCTGGTTAGCTTTCTGAGTCATGGTTAACTAAAAATATGCTCAAAGAATTTCACAGTAGTGCAGTCAATTTCAGTCAATTAGTACACCAACTACTACCACTAAAGAAGCAGCAACTTAAAGAGATGCAAGGGAAAATAGAACATATCCATAAAAAAATAATGTAAACAAAATTAAGTGTTTATGGATTACATTCATTTAAATAAAAGTATGGCAGTTTCTAATTATGTATGGCATCTTCAAGGAGCATGCAAGTCAGCAGTGGTCAAGGGTAGCAAGAGAAAGAAGAGACTGGAATGATGATGATGAGGATGATGATGATGATGATTTGTATTTATGGGTGCTCAGTTCCGGCCCTCCTGCGGTCCTGCTCTGACTTCGCTCAGACTTTGCTCTGGCCTCATACTAATTTAATTCTGTACCTTAACTATGGCTTTGCTCTGGTTTCACTCTGCCTTCACTCTGGCTAGGCCCAGGTCACCACTCTGGTCCCGCTCTGGCTTGGCTCTGGCCCCACTCAAGTTCTGCTCTGGCTTTGCTCTGGCTAGGCTTCGTACACAGCTACGGTTCCGCACTGGCTTGGCTCTGGTTTCACTCTGGCTTCACTCTAACATTCTTTAACTTAACTCTGGCTTAGATTTGTCTTTGTACTGGCTTGGCTCTTGCTAGGTTCCAGCCCCGCTCCTGTGCCGCTCTGGCTTGGCTCTGGCTTTGCTTTGGCTAGGATTCGGCCACCACCCCGATCCCGCTCTGGCTTGGCTCTGACTCCACACTGGCTAAGCTCTGGCTTTGCTCTGGTTTTGCTCTGGCTCCACTCTTGTTTTGCTTAGTTTAATTTACTTTATTTAATTTACATCAGGGTCAAACACGGATGTGGACCTTGTTTGGGCGTTTGGCATTAGCTCTCTCACCACTCAGAGGCACATAATTGAGAGATTTGGCTTGGGACTCCGGGATCGCCAATTTCCATACCTACCGCAGTAAGCCCCTGGGGGGAAGAGACTGGAAATCCCTGGAGATGCATATGTGTAGGGACTAATTGTGAATAGTGTAAATATAGAACAGTATGGCCAGATAGAGAATAGTGTAAATACAGAGTAGCGTTAACTAAATAGTGTAAAGTGTACATATAGAATAGTAACGGCTAAGTAGTGAATAGTGCAAATCCTGGATAGTAGTGACTAAGGAGGGAATAGTAAAATTACTAAATAGCGTTATTACTAGGCAATGACTAAATAGTTCACCGCATAATCAGACAAAAGTGACAATAAGCATTTCCAATGCCTAACGTTGAAGAAGGCTTTTGCCCTTCAAAGGTCATTTTAGGCTATTTTCATTCATTTCATTCATGTTATCTGACTACAGTAATTTTGGCGACATTGCATACCATCGCTGCCTACACTGCATACAAAAATTTTGTGACTAGAAACTTTGGACTATACTTGTTTATTAACTCTAACAAAACCAAATAATCTGTACCATTATATTTTAGATGCAGTCTCATCCACTGATGTTAATTTTATCTTTCATTATTTTACTGCAGCCGTATCCCTTGGAAGATGTGGTTCAGGCATTGCTGGCTGACCATAATGCGCTGAGTGATGGAATGAAGAAATACATCCGCAACTTCCGAATAGAACTGAATGAGAAACAGTCAGCTTGGACCAGATTGTTGGTGGAGAAGAATCTTTACGTGCTCACTGCATTGCTATTTGATTGGTTGGAACACTTAAGAGTGCCAATTTTAGGTCGTGACGACCTGAGTTATGTAGTGATTTTGGCAAATCACCCTGAAGCTTGTTTGAGGAAGTTGGATGTGGTGAGAAATATTTTCATATTGTTTATCATGTTATATAAACTGTAGGTGAAAATCCTAATAGATATAGATATT
Organism: Mantis religiosa; assembly: GCA_030765055.1. Lineage (NCBI taxonomy): Eukaryota > Metazoa > Arthropoda > Insecta > Mantodea > Mantidae > Mantis > Mantis religiosa. The sequence continues at coordinate 536,617 of JAUKNK010000035.1, read as the reverse complement.
TTCATTGAGAGAAATTCAGTCTCAGACATATATTTGCTTAATTGCAGTTTGGTTATGTTGTGGTGAAAAATAATTTTGTATTATTTATCATGTTATATAAATTTTAGATGAAAATATAAATATATTTAAATATTTCATAGAAAATGCAGCTAGCTACAGTGAAGCAATGAAAATGATGTTTATTCTTCTTTCTAATTGAGATCGATTTCATGAACAGATCGCTTGCATCGTCAGTCCATCAACACACTTCATCGTCAAGGATTCTGGTTACCATGTTATTACGTTTTTTCAGTATTACCAAAGTCTGAAAACGAAACAAACCTAAAAACAGAATCAACTGCTGGTATTTCAAAATTCATTATGCGATGTTTATTTTTTAAAGTAAATTTCTTTTCCCAAACCATTAAATCTATCGGACCATTTAATTGTTTTAATAATTTAACATCCGGATTTATTTCATGGTTAAATGACCAAAAATGATCTGCTACGGCCAATTTATCAGTCTGTTTATACTTAATGTTACAAAAATGTTCCTTCGTTCTGGTTTCCAAATTACGTTTATCTCTCCAATTTAAACCTTATCACAATCTAAACAATTAAATTGATAAATACCAGATTTGTTATTATTAAGAATTTTATCTTTTTTAGATCAATGTAATAAATGTGTAATACTATTGATTATGTAGAAAGTGAAGCTAGCTACAGTGAAGCAATAAATATTACACAAATAAAAATATTTGCCACTAAGGCTTCACTTATCTTAAGAAATTGGTGTTGATACTTCTTTTCAAATGGAAATTGATTTCGCAAACAAATCGCTTGCGTCCTCAGTCCACAAATAAACTCCCTTGTCAAGGATACCGGTTACCATGCCTTTCTTATGTTTTTTTAGTATTACCAACATCTAAAAACGAAACAAACCTAAAAACAGAATCGACTGCTGGTATTTCAAAATTTATTATGCAATGTTTATTTTTTAAAATAAATATCTTTTCCCAAACCATTAAATCTATTGGACCATTTAATTGTTTTAATAATTTAATTTCAGGATTTATATTATGGTTAAATGACCAAAAATGATTTGCTACGGCTGATTTATCAGTTTGTTTATGCTTAATGTTACGAAAAAATGTTCTTTCATTCTGGTTTCCAAATTACGTTTTGTCTTTCCAATATAAACCTGATCACAATCTAAACAATTAAATTGATAAATACCAGATTTTTTATTATTAGGAATTTTATGTTTTTTTAGAAAAATGTAATACATTTTTAATACTATATTTATTTTGAGGAACTAAAGTTATACCAACTTCTTTAAAAAAAAATTGACAATATTTATTTACCCAAGGATGCTAAGTAAATATTTTAAAATTATAATCATCTTTTATTTTTTTAAGGGTAGAAATATCATTAACAGTTTTTTTATATTTAAATTTTTCAATCTTCTTTTGTATAAAGTCTTTTTAAAACCATTAATTAAAGCAGTATTAATAATATGTTTATATTCTTTATTAAATTCATCTTTATTCAGGGGTATATTTACTAATTACTGGAGAATTTAATGTCATATCGGTACGTTGGCCATAGTAGCTCAATGGTTAGAGCGGCTGGACAGAGACCAGAAGATCCGTGGCTCAAATCCCTGCTATGGCATTGAATTTTTCAGTCTGACTCTACATTTCCACATCGTTAATTTGTTTATCAGGAACAATAGCAAAAATATCATCAACATATCTATACCAGGTTTTAAAAATCAAAGGAAATGCTTTAGTGACTTGCATTTCGAAAAAAACTCATGAAAAGATCAGCAAGAACCGGAATTCTTGACTACGAAGTTTGTTGATGGACTGAAGATACAAGCAATCTGTTTGTGAAATCGATCTCCATTAGAAAGAAGAATTAACATCATTTTCTTAACATAAGTGAAGTTTTTTGTTACAAATATTTATATTTATGTAATATTTAAATATTTTGAAAATTTATATGTTCATTAAGAGAAATTAATTCTTGGAGGTTGGTTATGCTTATCTTGTATATTAGTTAGTTGTGACTTACTTCGCTCCCATTCCAAAACATATTCTAATTTTTCACAAGTGAGGTATAGTGCAAATATCACCAACCTTCTATTAATGTGATTAACCTCACTGTCAAAAATTACAATTACAATTATTATTGATATTTTTACTTATTAATTTTCAATATTAAGGTTCTACAATTATCAGGGTCTACTGAAATACTAAATGAAATAAAATTAATGAATTAAAAAATTGAATAAATCATCTCCAAGTGCATTGCAGTACCAGGTGTTCACTTTTGAGCTTAAGAGATAACTTTAGATCAGCCACAGCCAACTCGCTTGCCGTGGTGCATGTGCTGGGCTACAAAACACAGTGTTGTCTCAGTGCATGCTTCGCACGGTTTGTCTTCCATAGCAGTGGCGGTCCGTACTTCAGTGACAGTTTGATATGGAAGGGCACTCATTAAAGCGAAGGGTACCCACGCCGACACATTATTTCAATCCCAAATGGGAAACTGAGTACTTCTTCATGGAATGCAGCGGTGGTGCTATTTGTTTAATTTGCCAGAAAAAAAATTACAAGTGCTGAAACGATTTTATCTTCAGTGACATTTTAATACATTGCATGCTAATGATTATTCGGCCTTATAAAAAGAAGAATGCACTGCAGAGATACAAAAGCTCAGAGAAAAGATTACATCGCCGGAAGAGGAACAGGAAGAAGGGTATGGCGGAATGGCAGAAACCTCAGTTTATGTGAGTTATGAAATAGCACTAGAAATTGACAGATCTTCTAGTAGTTTTTCTGATGGTCCACTTATTAAATGATCTATGCTTATAGCTGCAAGTAAATTCACCCCGTCAGTGTTCAACAATTGGAGAGTGGCAGTCTGTCACCACATACTATTTCACGCAGAATTCAAGATCTGGCGGGCAACATTTATACACAACTTATTGAAAGAGCAAGAAAATTTTTTGCATTCTCTATTGCGATTGCTGAGAGCACTGACATATCAAGTATGGCTCAGTTATGTATTTTTTGTAATTTACATCCTCCAACGTTAAGTCATATCGGACGATGAATGGAATGGATGAAATGATGCTCAAATGAGTCCGGGGTCCATGGAGTTTAGAGTTACCCAACATTCGTCTTACAGGATAAGGGAAAACCCCGGAAAAAACCTTATCCAGGTAACTCACCCTGACCGAGATCCAAACTCGGGACCTCTTGAACGTGAGGCAGACATGCTACCACCACGCTACCAAGGCGGGCATGTATTTTTATTCATGGAGTAAATGGACATTTGGAAGTTGTGGAAGAAATGCTAGATCTGATGCCAATAAAAGGCACAACAACAGGAATCACCTTGAAAGTGACAGTTAGCTGACAGTTACAGAAACAGAGTAAGTTCGCTAGATTTCTACAGAAGGTTTCCTAAATCAAGATTCCATCGATTACGCCGGCGTGTCGCATCTATGATTACAGTGTTTGGTTCGACCTATGTATGTGAATCCTTATTTTCAGCTATGAAACACATTAAAACCCCTCAGAGAGCCAACATCAATGATCATAATTTGAAGTGTGTATTAAGGGTCCAGAGTTGTTTTTCATCGTCTCCAAATGTGGCGAATATTGTGAAAACTAAAGGATTTCAGAAGGCTAGAGTGTCTACTGAAAACTGAATGTATCAAATTCTTAATTGAAACTTGTATATTCGTTTAATACGAAGTATTCTGTGTAATATTATCACTAAATATTTTTTGTTATTTTGTATTTTTCAATTGTCTCAGGATCAAAATTGTGCTAATTTCCACAAAGTACTGTTTCGTTGCAATAATTAAAAATACTGCTTTTATATGCCATCATTTGGTTGTATAGAATTGAAGGCTATAATAATCTTATTGGTAATGGGTTGTTTTATATATAATTTAATAACAAGTACCACAGACATATTAAACGATGTATTATGCAGTTTCTGGATTGTTCATTCACTATTAACATGTCCTTAATTATTTAATGGTAACGCAAGTGCAAATTGAGGAACGCCACTGCGCGAGGTAGTGATTGGCATATCTCCCTAGCACTCGCCAGCAGCGCCCAGGCATGTCATCTCCGTGCGAGTATAGGCACACCGTGCATGTCAGTTGGCGGAGCCTGTTTTAGATAAAGCCTTACCCAGAAAGCTGATCCCATTTGTGGATTAAACATAAAGGCAGACAAGTGGACACTTTTGTGAGAGAGTTAACACTTTTCCAATCTTTCCATTCAACTGCTAATACCTGGTTGTTGTTACTCGCAGTATTCTAACAATTCACCTTTTTAGACTTTTGATAACATTAATAAAATAAATTCCTTTGTACTCAGCCTTCTAAAAAAAATACGCCGAAATTTTATCAGACATACTTCTCCTGCAAGTACTCCTACATATCTGTTTCCTGTTATGCCAAAAATGCTGCTTTGTTAATCTCACTCACTAAATTCCCTTATTGTTGTTTTTCAGTGGAATCAAATAATAAGTCTATCATTGTGGTTTTGCAACTATCCATCTGTACTTTTTATTACAATTTTAGGAGTTAATGTCTTCCAAATTTGTTGTATATAGATAGTAATATGTTTCTTATTTAATGTGCTCTTTCAATTTAATGTTCTATTTATTTATTTTTATGTATATTGGTGCCTATGTCTGTCACTTCTCTGTATTTATGAATAACAATACTCGGATTCTACAAGTTTATAATTTTTCCTAACAGGCCAGCCAGTATGTCATTGAATACATTCTGCGCTTCATAGCCAGACTCCAGCCACTTTCTCGGGAAAATCAGATCAGTATAATAAAAAGGTTTGTTGCCTCCTTCACTCACCAAGCTGTACCAATACATGGAAGCTTAAAACCAGCAGGTAAGAACTTTGGTATTTAAATTCATTTGTAAAGACTATTCTCTAAGACATTTATTTAATTCTTTTGAGGCTGAATTCCACAGAATTTTTATCTTGAAAATAACAAAAGCATAACTGACAACAGAATATCTAATATTGACTTGTATAGCTCAAATTAAGTATCAAGAGTCAACATGAAAAATTCAATGCCATGGCCGGGATTTGAACCATGGATCTCCTGGTTTCCGTCCAGTTGCTCTAACCCACTGAGCTACCATGTCCAACATGTCATCCTGACTGCTGTCCATTTGACTCGTATATTTCCCCGGTAAACCACTAGGAGCTCTCGCATCCGAGATACTTATTATCGTAAGTACTTGAGTCCCAGGCTTCATCATTTATCTCTTATTATTTTAGTTAACTGATGGAAATTAATCATTTCTTCACACTAGCCATATATAGGCTAAGGTTTTTGATAGATAGAGTCAACATGAAAAATTCAATGTCATGGCTAGGATTTGAACCTCAGATCTCCTGGTTTCCATCCAGTTGTTCTAACTCATTGAGCTACCATGACCAACGTGCCATCCTGACATTAAATTCTCCATTTGACTTGTGTCAGGACGGCACGTTGGCCATGGTAGCTCAATGAGTTAGACCGATTGGATGGAAACCAGGAGATCTGTGGTTCAAATCCTGGCCATGGCATGGAATTTTTCATGTTGACCCTATCTATCAAAACCCTTAGCCTATATACGGCTAGCGTGAAGAAATGATTAATTTCCATCAATTAACTAAAATCAACGTTAATGTTCTTCCAGCACTAGAACTGTGTGCAATTTGATATACCTAGAACTGCGGCAGGGGTCATTTTGACTGCTGTAATAATATACACATACAAATGATCTATATTGAAATTGAACAACTTTTAGTCTAATTTTAAAAAGTAAATTGGAATTAACACTGAAGTAATGTAATAATTACAATTATTCTATGAGTTAACTGAGACACACTGTGCTTCAAATGCCAAATTTTGTTTCAACACGTTCTTGGAAGATGAGACATCTGTTGGCAATCCAATGAGGCTAAGTAAAATATTCTATTCCGATGGAATGTCGAAATTCATTAAATGCATTTCAAACTACTTTATATAAATGTTTTTTCCAAATTATGCGTGATTAAAGGAATTTAGTAAAAGTGATGTCAAAATTAATTTAAAAAACTATTTGTAGATGGTTTTTTTGGTTTTGCAACAATAAACAGTGTTAAACACAGACTAGATTAGCTACAAAATAAGAATGAACATAGGTTATTCTATCGTCTTGGTGTTGCCAGTTCAACGGCAAGCAGGCGACAGAGATGGAAGATATATCTGTCTTTGTCTCAGCCTAGCAAGTATCATACAGATACTGAGATGTACAGTGATACAATGCTGACAGAGAAGTTCGCTTAATATTTCAGCATGTGTGTGAGAACATACACAATGATTATCACACAATCTGTAACTTAAAACCTTGAACTGGACAACAGTTTGCTTACATAGCTATCGTTCATATGCACAGAAAACAAAATGATTCATATTAAATGCGTTCTACGAAAGAAGGTGTTTGCTACAGTGAAACAAAATAGTGAAATTTCAATGATTTGTGAATATAGTTTCTATTTTAATGATGCCATATTTGTATACTGCCTGTAACGAGCATTAAACCAATTTTTGTTTCATTAAAATACTTAATAAATACAGAAGATATGAATGTGTATTTATGAAGAATTTTTACACCATGAATCTCATGTACTAATGTTATACATTGTGCGCAGAAATTTTAGTCTTGCAGCAACAATATCGCTTCTTTCAAGCAGAAATTTGCAACCATTATTGGTTCTCCTATATTTGAATCCAAGAGATTTCAGAATATTATGCATAAAAGATACAGAATCCCTATTTTCTATTTTCCCCCTCATTAAATTGGTCAGCCTTTTGGCAGTTGGATATTCACCATTGTTATATAAATCATAAATTGTTATACGTGAAACATACTTTGAAAATTGTCTAAGTTGGTAGCACGTTTTTTAGCTACCCAATGTTTCCCTGGAGATGTAAATATAGAAACTTCTCTTAATTTGGTAAACTGTTTGCCTTCTTTAACAATGTTTATCATGGAATGAGCACTCACGTGACAAGCTTGTAACATTCATTCTCGACTCTGAGTGAAATTTGTACTTTCGAAAATGTCTTTAATTGACATTTGTTTGAAAAAAGGAATACACATTAACAAATATATTTGTAGTCTATTTATGTAAAACCTTATGAGTTGTTTTGCAGTTACTACTAGGCGCACCAGTAATAGGCTTGCTAAGCAGTATATTTACTAACTTTGAAAAACACGTGTGCGCTCTTAAAAGATCACCACTTTACTGAATGTAAGGTACAAAATGTAACTGCAGCATAGCACATGTGTGCTTCTCTTTACTGAGAGATATAATTCTTTTCTTTCTAGTCAAGCTCCTTATCTTTCCATATCTCCGACACCAGATGTCCTACAACCATAGGGTTTAGACAGTAATCCTCAGAAAAAATCGCTCTGTAACAAAATAATTCTTTAATTGGTATCTTTAGAGCGCGTAAAGAAATTAGCCATGTGCTTCGGCAAAGCAAGCCAGTATGCGTGCTTAACTGTACAACGTTGCACGCACTGCATTGGCTAGTAGCAATAGAATAGCCATACCTAGCCCCGCCTGATGTTCATTCCTATTTTGTAGCTAACATTCACATTTTGTCAACATACCTATGGCTAAAGCAGAATACTACAAGGAACGAAAAGCCATACTTCACATAGCAGAAGAAAATGGATACAACAAAAGTCTGGTGTTTATAAGGAACAAAACATCAAGTTGGCACGTACTAATAGATACTCAGTTTTAAAATTGCTAAATTGAAATACATAAGATGAAATCCCATCAGTTAACAGATCCGGAATATACCAAATAAGTTGTAAAAATTGTGAAAAATGCTACATAGGTCAAACTAAAAGAAATATAAAAACCAGAGTCAAGGAGCACTTTAGAAACATCAGATTGAAACAAGAAGAAAAGTCAGCAGTAGCATTTCATTTTTGGAACAGAAATCATGACATTGATCCAAATCCAAAATTATTAAAAGGAGTGATAAACCAAAATAAACTAACAACATCGGAGAACATATTCATATGGAAAAGTAAGCACTGCATAATGAACTTTGAAATCCCATTAGTAGATAATTTGTCAAAAAAGTGCACAGTTCCACCATCAGAGAGAGGAGAGCCAGTTGGATAGAGGTTGAAAATGAGTCCCTCAATAATATAAAAAAAGTAAGTGACGAGTGTCAATAAACCAACTACAAATATCGACAAAAAACAATGAAAAACTGCAATTTGGTATTCATAGAAAAGCAACACACACAGATAATTACATCAAAGCAAATAGTTTCAACCCAATTCCACACAAACATGCCACTATCAACAGTCTCATATTAGTAAATCTACCCCTCAGCCAGCAAGAATTACAAAAAGAATACCATCAAATCTTAAAAACTGCAATTAAAAATGGATATGGAAAAAGCCTTGTAGATAAAAAAATAAAATCATCCAAACTTCAAAAAAGATTAAAACAGATCACAGCTCTTTCATAAATGAAACAAGAAATTAGATTTGCTAAATTTACTTACCACCCCTGGGCCACAAAAAGTTCCAAAAAATATTCAAGAAACACAATATAACATTGGCACCAAAAAACAATTACAACATTAAAAACCTACTTCACAGTAATCATACTGATAAGATAAAACCAGAAGAAAAGTCAGGCATTTACAAGATTAAGTGTAAAGACTGTGAAAGTATTTACATAGGGAGGACAAAAAGAAATGTGGGCACTAGAAAGAAAAAACATTTTAGGCACCTAAGATAGAAAAACATTGATAAGTCCGCAATAGCAGCTTATTTCTGGTCTGAAAATCATGAAATTGAAGATAGCACCAAATTACTAAAATACGTACAAAAAAATAATGAACTCGTCATATGGGAGAGAATATACATAGAAAAACATAAAAACCAACTAATGAACTTTGAAATCACGCCAGAAGACAACCCCGCATTTAAATTCATCACAAAATCAACAGATGGCAGCAGCAACTGCAAAACTACCCACACCACTGGATCAAGCTTTAGTCGCAGTAGAGCCGATGATGCAAACAATAGTTCGCGAAACATATCCTCAATATAGGTACATAAGTGAAACTGAGAGTGTAATAAATACGACTCATCTATAATTTAACAACTACAAATAGTTTTTACGATTAATTTTGTCGTCACTTACTAAATTCCTCCAAACACATATAGCAATTAGGAGCTATTTAAATGAGAAGTAGCAAGCATATCCCTGGCCTGAAAATCAGTATGTGAGCAGTTAACATGCGTCATCTAATAGATTGCAAAAAAGCATAAGGGCAATTGTTTAAGTTAATTGATAGAAATTAATCATTTCTTCATACTAGCCATATATAGGCTAAGGTCTTTGATAGATGGAGTCAACATGAAAAATTCAATGCCGCGGCCGGGATTTGAATCACAGATTTCCTGGTTTCCGTCCATTCGTTCTAACCCATTGAGCTACCATGGCCAACTTGCCGTCATGGCATTAAATTCTCCATTTGACTCGTATATTTCCCGAGTAGACCACTAGGGTTTGTTTGTTTTTGTAATTTACATCCTCCAACGTTAAGTCATATTAAGTCATATTATTAAGTCATATCGGACGCGGAATGAATTGGATGAAATGATGCTCAAATGAGTCCAGGGTCCATGGAGCGTAGAGTTACCTGACATTTGTCTTGAAGGATAAGGGAAAACCTTATCTAGGTAACTCACCTTGACCGAGATTTGAACTCGGGACCTGTTGAACGTGATGCAGACATGCTACCATCTATGCTACCGAGGCGGGCAGACCACTAGGGGCTCTCGCATCCGAGATACACATGTTGACTCTGTCAAAAGCCTTAGCCTATATACAGCTAGTATGAAGAAATGATTAACTTCCATCAATTAATTAAAATATTAAGAGTTAAATGATGAAGTCTGGGACTCAAGTACTTACAATAGTAAGTTGCCACAAACAGTTTATCTCGGATGCGAGAGCCCCTAGTGGTTTACCGGGGAAATATACAAGTGAAATGGAGAATTTAATGTCATGATGGCAAGTTGGCCATGGTAGCTCAATGGGTTAGAGTGACTAGATGGAAACCAGGAGATCCATGGTTCAAATCCCGGCCATTGCATTGAATTTTTCATGTTGACTCTATCTGTCAAAAGCATAAGGGCAGTTGATTTATTTGCTTATTTAATGATTTATACATTCATTCTTGTGTTCCATACTGCAGAGAGAGACGGAGGGGGGGGATATTTTGTCCATAGTTATTAAAGTTGCATGAATAATTTAAATTGCCCAAATTTTTCTGTTTCAGGAAAAGGCTTTCATAAACTGCGTGAGGGAACTCACCGAAAAGTAATGGAGTTCATGTCTTTATTGTTTGACATGGTATCTCATAATATTAGAGCGATTCATGCATTCCCCAAGCACAGTACATCCCAGCAAACCATTGCATCATCTGATGCTGCAGAAGATGAGGAGGAGACAGATTCCCTCAAAACACCATAGGTCAACCTGTGATTACAACAAGCATATTAGGAATATGTTACTAGCAGCTTAACAATTAACACCAGATCTGTTTCAAACCACTGGAAAATATCCTTTGGTCACTTTCTGAATTATTTACAGGTCCCAAACCCAAAAAGTAGTATGTATATTGTTGTGCTCACCTACTGACACTTTCTCACTTCCTTCTTTGAATTTTTTTGATACAGTTCTGGTCTTTTGTGGTGAATGTATATATGTATGTAAGCAGCCAATTAAAATTGTTCATGAGTCAGCAAGGCCTTTTCAAGCATCACCATCTGTGTGAACTTACTATGATATTCCAATGTGTAAGGACTATGATACATTGAAGCACAAAATTAATATAATTTTGAGTCATACTAATACTCAATGCTCCACTTATTGCTAGTATTTACCTAGAATGCATTTCGTTAGGATCTTCCTAACATCATCAGCTGTTGTCGACTAATGGACGTTGGTTTGGTGAACTCATTGGAGGTGACAGGTGCGTCTCTGTCGGTATCTTGATGAACTTGAAGTTTGGGTTTTCTTCAAAGGTAGTGTCGAAATTAAACAATTTTCTTTCATATTTCTTTATGAAGACTTTTTCCCATGTGGTTAATGAAGCTGGACCTTGGACACTTTTTAATAAGTGGATTTCTCGTTCTATATCATGATTCTCCTTCCAAAAATGGTACTGTACTGCCGATTTATCTATTTCTTTGTTCCTGATGTTCCTAAAATGCTCCTTAAGCCTAATGTTCAAGTTCCTTTTTGTTTTTCCAATGTAAAAGTTGTCACAACCTTTGCAGTTTATCCGGTGTACACCTGATTTTTTGTCTGTGGGTATCTCCTTTGTATTATGTGATTTCAAAAGGTGTTGTACACTAATTTGTTCGAAGATTCGCCCAATCGTCAATAACATAAATGCACCCTGCTACAAACTATCCAAATGGCTAAACAAAAAATTTAAGGAGCTACCAAAATTTGAAAGCCACAGTATTAAAAATTCATTAGAATTCATCAACAAAACTAAAAATCTACAATTTTCTCCCACCGACTGAATGGTATCTTTTGATGTAATCTCTTTGTTCCCAAGTGTACCAAGAAACAAACAAACTCATGGAGTACATATAAATATAGCTTCAGTTCCTACAATTAGACCAAAACATCATACAGGAATACCTTCACTTAACAAATATTTGCATTGAACAGTCATTTTTTACTTTCAATAAAAAAAATTTCAGACAAAAATCAGGACTATCTATGGGCAACCCATTGTCCCCATTTTTGGCAGATCTCTTCATGAGCTTTATGGAAACCCATATCACAAAGGCATTCCCACTAACTTTCAAACATTGGTATAGATATGTGGATGACATTTGGACAATAGTAAATGAAAAACAAGTGGATGATGCATTAAAACTACTAAATTTACAAAATCCTGCAATAAAATTTTCCATAGAAAAAGAGACAAACAATGAAATCCCTTTCTTAGATTTAAAACTTACCAGAAAACATAATAAACTTGAATTTGGCATACATAGGAAGGAAACACACACAGAAAATTTCATAAAAGCAGATGGATATAACCCAAGAAAACACAAGCTTGCTGTTATCAACAGTTTAACTAGGAGGCTTGTTAATGTACCTTTAAACAAGATGGAATATATCAAACAGTACAATAAGATAATTCACATTGCAGAATACAATGGATTCAGTGCTGAATTGGTAAAAAAGAAAATTGATGAATTCAAAAGAGAACAAAGATGCAAACAAGTAACTACTCTTTCCCCAATCACCAATGAAACTTCATACAGAAAATTTACATATCATCCCAGAGCTACACACCTTTTCCAAAAAGTCTTCAAAGAGCACAATATTAATTTGACCCCACAGAACAAATTTAGTGTATAACACCTTTTGAAATCACATAATACAAAGGAGATACCTACAAACCAAAAAATCCGGTGTGTACCGGATAAACTGCAAAGGCTGTGACAACTTTTACATTGGAAAAACAAAAAGGAACTTGAACATTAGGCTTAAAGAGCATTTTAGGAACATCAGGAACAAAGGAGTAGATAAATCGGCAGTAGCGTACCATTTTTGGAAGGAGAATCATGATACAGAATGAGAAATCCACTTATTAAAAAGTGTCCAAGGTCCAGCTGCATTAACCATGTGGGAAAAAGTCTTCATAAAGAAATAAGAAAGAAAATTGTTTAATTTCGACACTAGCTTTGAAGAGAACCCAAACTTCAAGTTCATCAAGATACCGACAGAGACGCACCTATCACCTCCAAGGAGTTCACCAAAACAACATCCATTAGCCGACAACAGCTGATGATGTGAGGAAGATCCTAACGAAATGCGTTCTAGGTAAATACTAGCAATAAATGGAGCATTGAGTACTAGTTTGACTCAAAATTATATTACTATGATATGTTTCAAAACATGTTGCTTAAATTTGAATAGCATTGGTGTTTTAAAAGGCCTTTTTGAGTCATAATTATTACATCCATCACTATCTATAATACCTGTGATGAAATTTGTGTTTTGTGTTGTGTTTTTCACAATAATTAAACTTTATTTTAGAAAATCGATGTAAAATGCATGATAAAAGCTGTAACAATTTTGTGGTAATGTCAGGACCTTTGACTAATATGGACTAATCTCAAATGCTTCCCAATGAACCCATTTATATTGCTCTTGTAATAACAAACCCAAATCAATGGATGAATATAATTCTTATATAAATGATACTAAGACTGTGGTTATTCTTTTTTTAGGCATAAAAATGTTATATGTTTCTATATTAATTTATTTGAAAATAACAAACTTGAAATACGTTACTTACAACTCTGTATTTGAAATACATATATATCTATATATTTATAGTCCTATTTTGTGTTGTTTTAATGTATTTATGTGAAAGATATAAAGAGGAACATTTAACTGGAAAAGTAAATTATGGTTATTTCCTGTCCTTATATTATATTCCAACAATCATTACTCACCCTGTACTATGACATATTGGGAGAAAAAATAAAAACAAAAAGCTGTGTCAATTTCATGACCAAGGTAATTTTAAATAACTTTCCATGGTAAATATAAGTTAAAATATTTATAAAACACAAAGATATATACGTGTCCAATCAATACAGTTAAAAGTGTAAACTGAAAAAAAGGGAAGACACTGTAAAAACATTGAAGTTTTTCATTGGTTGGGAGAACCAAGGAAAAGCAGTAAAACACATACAAGGTGTGATAAAGTAACTGAAATTTAAGTTAATTGGTGAAATTAATCATTTCCTTACACTAGCCGTACACTAGTCAACATGAAAAATTCAATGCCATGGCCGGGATTTGAACCACGGATCTCCTGGTTTCCATCCACTCACTCTAACCTATCAAGCTACCATGGCCAATGTGCCGTCCTGACATTAAATTCTCCAACTGACTCCTATATTTTCCCAGTAAATCATAAGGGCTCTCATATCCAAGATATACTGTTTGTGGAGACTTACCATCGTAAGTCCCAGGCTTCACCATTAAACTCTTACAACAATTTGATGAAAATAAATACTGATAAAACAAGATTCAAAATATTTAGCTTAAAAAAGAAAATTCCTAAACTAAATCTGCAGTTCAAGAAAACAAACCTGAACCAAACATATGAAACAAAATATTTAGGAACAATTTTTGATTCAAAATTATCTTGGATACATCATATTGAAGCAGTAGTAAACAAATCAACAAAAAAGTTTCCAATTTTGAAAAGATTAGCTGGAGTCAAGTGGGGCAGTAATCGGGAGACACTGACCACCACATACAAAACATTCATCAAGCCAATACTTCGAGATTTAACTGTATAGAAACACCACAGTGAAGCGAAATAATTATTAATTTTTAGATGAGTCATATTTATTACACATCTGCTTCACTTTCGTACCTATTTTGAGGACAGGTTTCACAAATCATCGTTTGCATCTTCTGCTCTTATGCGATTAAAGCTTGATCCAGTGGTGTGGTGGGTGTGGATAATTCTGGAGTTGCTGCTGCCATTTGTTGATTTAGTGATGAACTTAAATGTGGGATTCTCTTCTGGCGGGATTTCAAAGTTCATTAGTTGGTTTTTATGCTTTTCTATCTATATTCTCTCCCATATGACGAGTTCACTATGTTTTTGTACGTATTTTAGTAATTCTATGCTATCTTCAATTTCATGATTTTCAGACCAGAAATGAGCCGCTATTGCGGACTTATCAATATTTTTGTATCTTAAGTGCCTGAAGTGTTCTTTCTTTCTAGTGTCTATGTTTCTTTTTGTCCTCCCTATGTAAATTTTTTCACAGTCTTTACACTTAATCTTGTAAATGCCTGACTTTTCCTCTGGTTTTATCTTATCAGTATTATTACTGTGAAGTAGGTTTTTAATGTTGTAATTGTTTTTTGGTGCCAATGTTATATCGTATCTCTTGAATATTTTTTGGAACTTTTTTGTGGCCCAGGGGTGGTAAGTAAATTTAGCAAATCTAATTTCTTGTTTTATTGGTGTGAGAGCTGTGATCTGTTTTAATCTCTTTTGAAGTTTGAATGATTTTAGTTTTTTATCTACAAGGTTTTTTCCATATCCATTTTTAATTGCAGTTTTTAAGATTTGATGGTATTCATTTTGATATTCTTGCTGGCTGAGAGGTAGATTTACTAATCTGTGTGTCAGACTGTTGATGGTTGCATGTTTGTGTGGAATTGGGTTGAAACTATTTGCTATGATGTAATTATCTGTGTGTGTTGCTTTTCTATGGATGCCAAATTCTAGTTTTTCATTGCTTTTTTTTTATTTTAAGGTCTAAAAAAGGTAGAGTACAGTCCTCTTCAGTTTCCACTGTGAATTGTATGCTGGGTTCTTGCAGGTTGAGTAGTTTCAAAGCATCATCTATTTGTTTGTAGGGCACTATTGCAAAGATGCCATCTACGTATCTGTACCATGTTTTAAACATATGAGGGAAGGCTTTAGTTATATGTGTTTCAAAAAAGCTCATGTATAGATTGGCCAAAAATGGTGATAGCGGGCTTCCCATAGCTAGTCCTGAAATTTGTTTATAATATTTTCCATCGAAGACAAAATAATTTTGATGTATACATATTTCAGTCATTGCCAAATATTCTTCTATTGCATTGGCATCTAGATTTAAGGAGTTTAGCCATTTTTTCAGTTGAATCGAAAGTTTGTCTAATGGAATGCTAGGGAAGAGGGAGCGGACATCAAAGGATACTAAAGTGTCATGAGGTTTTAGTTTAAGATTTTGAATTTTTTCTACCAGGTCTAAAGAGTTTTTTATGCTCAGAGTATGGAATTGTGGAAAGGACTGAAATTTTTTGCACAGCCATTTTGCCAGAAGGTAAGTAGGAGCGTTTATATTATTTACAATGGGTCTCATGGGTATGTTGGGTTTGTGTATTTTAGGCAAAGCATATATAATTAGGAAAAAATCATCTCCTATATTGGAAAACTTAATAAATAAAAAACCAGGAAAGCATTTGAAACAAATTAAGATCATTAAATCTTTAAGGAAAAAGGATGTAATCTTCTCAAGGGCTAATAAAGGGAACAAAATAGTAATCTTAGATACAGCTACATACAAGGAAAAAATGTTAAGAGTTACTACAACAAAAAGAATTCCAAGAAATAGATTCTAATCCACTCAACAGATGCATAAAAGATGTACAAAAAACCATCATTAATGGTAAAATTTTAACAACTGCAGAACAAAAAACTATCAAACCGAACAACCCTACCCTTGCAAGACTATATGGTTTGCCTAAAATACACAAACCCAACATACCCATGAGACCCATTGTAAATAATATAAACACTCCTACTTACCTTCTGGCAAAATGGCTGTCCAAAAAATTTCAGTCCTTTCCACAATTCCATACTCTGAGCATAAAAAACTCTTTAGACCTGGTAGAAAAAATTCAAAATCTTAAACTAAAACCTCATGACACTTTAGTATCCTTTGATGTCCGCTCCCTCTTCCCTAGCATTCCATTAGACAAACTTTTGATTCAACTGAAAAAATGGCTAAATTCTATAAACCTGAATGCCAATGCAATAGAAGAATATTTGGCAATGACTGAATTATGTATACAACAAAATTATTTTGTCTTCGATGGAAAATATTATAAACAAATTTCAGGACTAGCTATGGGAAGCCCGCTATCACCATTTTTGGCCAATCTATACATGAGCTTTTTTGAAACACATATAACTAAAGCCTTCCCTCATATGTTTAAAACATGGTACAGATACGTAGACGACATCTTTGCAATAGTGCCCTACAAACAAATAGATGATGCTTTGAAACTACTCAACCTGCAAGAACCCAGCATACAATTCACAGTGGAAACTGAAGAGGACTGCACTCTACCTTTTTTGGATCTTAAAATCACAAAAAGCAATGAAAAACTAGAATTTGGTATCCATAGAAAAGCAACACACACAGATAATTACATCAAAGCAAATAGTTTCAACCCAATTCCACACAAACATGCCACCATCAACAGCCTCACACACAGATTAGTAAATCTACCCCTCAGCCAGCAAGAATATCAAAACGAATACCATCAAATCTTAAAAACTGCAATTAAAAATGGATATGGAAAAAACCTTGTAGATAAAAAACTAAAATCATTCAAACTTCAAAAGAGATTAAAACAGATCACAGCTCTCACACCAATAAAACAAGAAATTAGATTTGCTAAATTTACTTACCACCCCTGGGCCACAAAAAAGTTCCAAAAAATATTCAAGAAATACAATATAACATTGGCACCAAAAAACGTTACAACATTAAAAACCTACTTTACAGTAATAATACTGATAAGATAAAACCAGAGGAAAAGTCAGGCATTTACAAGATTAAGTGTAAAGACTGTGAAAAAATTTACATAGGGAGGACAAAAAGAAACATAGACACTAGAAAGAAAGAACACTTCAGGCACTTAAGATACAAAAATATTGATAAGTCCGCAATAGCAGCTCATTTCTGGTCTGAAAATCATGAAATTGAAGATAGCATAGAATTACTAAAATACGTACAAAAACATAGTGAACTCGTCATATGGGAGAGAATATACATAGAAAAGCATAAAAACCAACTAATGAACTTTGAAATCCCGCCAGAAGAGAATCCCACATTTAAGTTCATCACTAAATCAACAGATGGCAGCAGCAACTCCAGAATTACCCACACCCACCACACCACTGGAGCAAGCTTGAATCGCATAAGAGCAGAAGATGCAAACAATGATTTGCGAAACATGTCCTCAAAATAGGTACGAAAGTGAAGCAGATGTGTAATAAATACGACTCATCTAAAAATTAATAAGCCAATACTTCTTTATAATGCAGAGGTAATAACTACAGCAAACAGTTCTAACATAAATCACCTAGAAGTATGCCAAAATCAGGCCCTGCGACTAATAACCGGTGCAGCAAAATCAACTCCAATCACGGCAATGCAAGCCTTAACTCGAAACTATCCAATACATGTAACTTCAGAGGAGCAGGTACTAATACAACATGAAAAAATGTTGCGGTTAAAAACAAAACGGGAGAACAACCAATCCAGATGAAAACACAAACAAGTTTCCTACACAAAGTTATGGAATTAAAAACAGATCTGAATCTTCCTAATTCTAAAGAAAACATTTTAATCAACGAAAACCCACTGACTTTTGAACCAATTAATATTCAATTAGATTTAGAACAAATAGTTACAAAATCTGAAACTTCCAAACCTGTACTAAAAGCACTAGCATTAGAAACTGTGAACAATAGATACCCACCTGAAGAATGGTTACATATCTACACAGCTGGATCTAACTTGGACAACAACTCAGGTGCAGGAATTAAGTGTGCACTGTTCTCATTCTATCAACCAGCAGGATACCACACAACAAATTTTTATGCAGAAGTAACGGCTATTCTTATTTCACTCCAACACCTTCTATACAGAATAGATAAATACAAAAATGCTGTCATACTTTCTGATTCTAAAGCAGCATTATGTGCAATAAGTTCATATAAAATGAGGTCAATCCAAATTAAAGAATGTCACAAAATGATCCAACAACATCAAAAAGTACAGAAAAAAATTATATTACAGTGGATAGCTGCACATTGTGGAATTGCTGGAAATGAATCAGCTGATTTTCTTGCCAAAAATTTTGCAAATTTAATTCAGAACAAAAGTAAAAACTTACCGTATACATCCATAAAAAGATTAATCAAAAGCAAATATAAAAACAAACAAAATCAATCAATATCTAACAAAGCCAAAGATAAAAAATGGAACATTTTAATTAAAAATCCGGATATTATTCCAGAAATCCCACATAAAGCTGCAGTAGCAAATTTTAGATTACTTACTGAACATGATTATTTGGCCAAACACTTACACAGAATAGGAATTTATACAAGTCCAAATTGTCCTCTGTGCAACAAAGAAGAGTAAATGAGTGAAGAACATCTAACCTGTGAAGCCCTACCTGCCAGAGCCACTACACAGAAATATTGGAGAGCAAGAGAGCTAATGGCTTCATTGCCAAAGCCTAGCATTTGAAAACAACAACCATTAAACTCTTATTATTCTCGTATCCAAGATACACCATTTGTGGCAACTTACTATAGTAAGTACTTAAATCTCAGGCTTCACCATTAAACTCTTAATATTTAACTTAATTGGTGGAAATTAATCATTTCTTTAACTAACCGTACATAGGCTAAGATTTTGTATGGATAGAGTCAACATGAAAAATTCAATGCCATGGCCGGGATTTGAACCATGGATCTCCTGGTTGCCGTCCTGACATTAAATTCTCCATTTGACACCTATATTTTCCCAGTAAACCACTAAGGGCTCTCGTATTCGAGATACACCATTTGTGGCAACTTACTATAATGTGACTTTGTGGGTTCGTGAAATTAAAAGTCCAATTGCACAAACTCAAAATATCCTTTATTTCCACCGACTTACAGTTGAACACTTGCCAATTATACAGAAGTACGTAATGCACACAATTACGTTTCACCAGTTCATCCGTTACAGTTCCACTGCACGCTGACAGTTACGCACACTCTTCCGATGTACGTACACAGTCTTCTTGTCCGTACACTAGCACGGCGCTGCTTCGCTGCTTGCCAAGAACTGACTGACTAACTCACTGCAGCCCCCTTTATATGGATATCACTGTTTCTCGAAGCCTCTCGTTTCAGTGAATCACCGCGAAGGTTCCAGGCGGCAAGGGAAGGGGGAAGAGGCGGCCAACAACAAGTGACACTTTCCTAATCATCCCCTCAGTTAGTATGTATGTATGTATGTATGTATTTATTAACTGCAGTTGGGTACTACCCGGTGGCAGAGTTAAGAATACAGATCAAATTACAATTATTAGATTTACAACAATAACACAGTAAACAATACAAACATGATATTATTTTACTTTAGTCACTTAAAACTTATCTAATTACTTCTCTATTTACATATTATATACCATTATAATTCAAAAGTTAAACTATAAACCATCTAGATTTTTTCTAAATTTCTTCAGCGACAGGGGACAGCCCTGAAAGACTGCTACAGGCAATTCATTCCATTCTTCAATGGTTCTATTAACAAAAGAAAATTTTCCTACGTCGGTTCTGTATTTTCTACCCTTAATTTTATACCTATGATCGTTTCTTCCATAATAATCCGGATTATCTAACCTTACACTAACGTCCACCCATGCCTTTACACCAGCATTAGCTTTGAATAATGCTACCAACCTATGTTTTTTACGCCTAATTCTTAATTCCTCCCATTTAGTCTCATCTCCTTTTATAGGCCCAAAATACTTGCCTCTTTTTATGAATTTTATTGCCCTCTTCTGTATTTTTTCTAACGGATCGATTTGGTTAGCTCTATACGGGTCCCAGCATGCTACTCCATATTCCATAACCGGCCGCACTAAGGCCTTGTAGGCAATTTCCCTGGACCTAGCGCTCCCCTTTTTCAATATTCTCATTACGAAATGTAATGCCTTCCACGCATTCCTAGATGTGGAATTTACTTGTTCGTCCCATCCAGCATTACTTGCCAGGTACACTCCCAAGTATTTGCAGCTGTCCACCTGTGGAATTTGCACCCCTCCCATGTGATAGTTAACAATAATTTTGCCCTTAGTTCTACTAAAAACAATGGACTTACTTTTCTTGGCATTAATTGACATTTTGTTAGCCACAGCCCAATTACAGATTTCATTTAAATCATCCTGAAGAGCGGTTTCATGCACTATATTCCGAATTTTATTATAAATGATACAATCGTCTGCAAACAACCTTATCTGGCAGTTAATATTAACAGCAATGTCATTAACAAAAATGAGAAACAGTAAAGGCCCTAGTACTGAGCCTTGCGGCACACCCGAACTTACAGTTCCACTATCGGACAGCTCTTTACCTACTTTAACTTTTTGTGTTCTCCCTTTCAAAAAATGTTTAACCCATAATACTACGCGTTTATCAATTCCTGTATTAGCTAGCTTACAAATAAGCAAACTATGTGGCACTACATCAAAAGCTTTAGAAAAGTCAATTACCACTGCATCAGTTCTTCCCCCTGCATCTACCTCATCTGCCAAATCTTGAAATAATGAAGTAATTTGACTTTCGCACGAATACCCAGGTGACTGAGATAAATGGGTGGGTGCGGCCCGGATGCCTCGGGTCCCTTATTCAGCTGTCGTTGGTCGTGCTTTCTGATAATTGGGTGACAATTGTAAGTACTTAAATCCCAGGCTTCACCATTAAACTCTTATTATTCTCGTATCCAAGATACACCGTTTGTGGCGACTTACTATTGTAAGTACTTAAATCCCAGGCTTCACAATTAAACTCTTATTATTTAAGTTAATTGGTCGAAGTTAATAATTTCTTTACACTAACCCTACATAGGCTAAGGTTTTGTATGGATATAGTCAACATGAAAAATTGAATTTAATGTCAGGACGGCATGTTGGCCATGGTAGCTCAATAGGTTAGAGTGACTGGACGGAAACCAGGAGATCTGTGGTTCAAATCCCGGCCGTGGCATTGAATTTTTCATGTTGACTCTATCCATAACTGAAATTTTCTTTGTCCAGCACTTTTTCTAAGTTTGGAAGCACTGCTGGAACTCACTTTTTGTTATGGTGTTCAGCTCCTTCAGCGATTCTATTTGTATCTCATCAATGGTGGCCTGGCTAATAGAAAGAAGTCACAATTAGATATATCTGGTGAATACGGGGACTGAGACAGCATAACGGTTTCATTTTTTCCAAAAAATTCATGAACAAGCATTGAAATGTGAGCAAGAGCATTACCATGATGCAATATCTAGTGTAATTTTGCAGCAATTCTGTCAAACTCTGTGATGGTGATATAGGTATTTTTCAAAACCATTTTCTTTACTTCTACACTGTTATCAATAATAAATGTGCAAAGGCATTCAGTGTTGTTGTCATCTTCGTCTTCTCAACTGTCTTTGAAACATTTATATCACCCATAAATTCTTCTCTTACAGTAGATTCACCAAAAGCCACACTCAACCTTTCAAATGTGATACTGCACTTTATTCATTTTTCAAGAAAAATTTAATGCAAATTAAGTAAAAATTCGCTAAGCACTGGAAATCTGTATAACCTTTTTGACTATCAACATTAAACTAAATATTCAAAAGAGCTGAAAATGAGAATATATATCAGGAGTATGTGTACTAACAAGAAAAAGAAATCCAATAGATAGCCTGAAAACTCTCTTTGGAAGTTCATCTCACAGACAACAGATGCCACCACAGACAACCAGCTCACTTCAGGAAACCACGGATCCAACCAAACTGCTGAAGATGGGGACAAACCATTCTCCGAAACATGTCCAAGTAAGGATAATTTAAGTGATGTTTGTGTTTGAATTACCGACTCATTACTTTCAAAATAGAATCCGTCGGGCATCTTCAGAGATTCTAAGTCTTGTCTGTTCACAACTACACAAGACTTAGAATCTCTGAAGATGCCCGATAGAGTTATGGGTGAAACGTCAGATGTTTATATCGTCTAGACCACGACCTTCAATCCTGGAAACAACATTCTATTGGATTAACGCCGGCCGTGAAAGCCTAAACATGTACATAAGAAAAAAAAAAAGTTTCAAAAATCAGTGTTCAGGCCATGAAATAAATTTTTATTTTTATTTATTTTTTTTTTTTTTATTTTATCAGACCTCATATGAAGGTTGCAGCTTTAAAGTCAATGACAATATTTTATGGATTACAGATGTTTCTCTGAAGGTCAACGTTAGGTACAGGCTCAGATACTCAGATACTTACACATTCATGTTTAATTTGGTGTGCGTCCTTATCTGGTTGTTGGGGAGAAATTCTAATAAGTTCTAGTTAGAAATAAATATGAAAATCTGTCAAATTTACACCAGAATAATGTCAAAATAAACCATGAGGAGAAGTTTGAGCCATCATCCAAGATGTTGCATATAACATGTGTATGCATAAATTTTGCTACTGATATGTCATAATTTTATTAGAACCTAAAACTTTATGCATTAAGAAATCTGAAAATATGCATTGGTGTGGGATTTCTCTTGGGGAGGCCTTTTGGTGTGGTATGGCAGGATGGTTAAGGATTGCATGTCGGTGAGCGGGAGTACTCCCTCAGTGTCCAGCAGTTATCACCAGTAAATAAAAAGTCCTGCTTCAATTTCCTGTGGATTGTTTAATCCCACAGATCTTACTTGTTGGATTGCTCTGCTTTTCTTGCTTGCTATCACTCTTGTTGCGTCACCTTGTGTCTTTGAGAATATTTAATCCCACCACATTTTAAATCTAACTCCACTTTTACCGTGCCATCAATTATTAAACTAATGCATCTTCTCCCTTTCGTTGTAATCAACCAAGTGACGCTTCTCACCTCGTCCTACTCTCAGCTTCTTCCTAGATTTGCTTGTCTATCTCCACCCCTTTTCTATATGTTCTCTGTTTCACGCCTATCATGTGGTTTACGCTATATTTTATTGGGGGAGTTTATTTCTAAGATTTTACCTTATTGGCCATTTCCATTCACCTTCAAGTGTGCAGCAGTCACGGGTCCACCCCCTAAAGTTGTATGACCCCTTGGCATCATAACGGTATTGCATCCTGCCTCTACATATTTTCCTTAAACCTCATTATTATTTGTGACTCCATGCTGGCGAAGGAATTTTGGACCTCTATTGTCCTATTGTTTACATATCTGACCTCGTCTGCCCATTCTAACTTAAGGCAACTTTTTCCCTATATTTATTTCATTTACACATCATTCCTATTACAATGTTCCTTTATGTCTTATATCATATATTCCCAATTGCTTATTACTAATTAATATGGTTTTATCATCCCTTTCTTTCATTCTTCTATTGGAAACCTGTGGTTTCTGCTTCAGCATGCAACTTTGCATAAAAACAACTGAAAAGTATGCTAAAACCTTAACTGTATACAATGAAAAATATACTTAGGTTTATCGAAATTTAACTGTATTGGAACACCACAGTGAAGCGAAACAATTATTAAACTATAGATGAGTCAATGATGTGAACGATGGTTCACAAAACATATCCTCAGTATAGGTACGTAAGTGAAGCTGATGTGTAATAAATAAGACTCATCTATAATTTAATAATACTTAGGTTTATTTGTTGTAATAGTTTAAAATATTAAATCAGTGATTAACTACAGATCAACATTTTTATTATTTTTGTGTATTGACTACTACATTTAGTAGTAGAATTTGAATTGATAGACTTTCACCATTGTATGTTTTAACCTCCTTCACTATTCGTTAATTCTTATACTAGTAAACAACCAAAAACTTTTCTAGGTTCTCTACTGTTTAAACTTCTCTCCTTATCTGTCAGAATAAATTTAAATGCAGAGAATTGTTTCTCAGTATCTCGTAATGTAACTGGTGCATATATACACAGTGTTCATTTTTATTCGTTATCTCCCACCCTCTGATTGAGCAAGAATGACATCATAGTTGACTGGGGAGTCTATCTTAAATCATAGTGCCCTCTACGGAGAAGAAGTGGTAATTTTTATGGAACAGTAAGCAAATTACAGCGCTCTCAGTATGGTTGCTCTGATAACTAATACAACCAGCTTTCCTTGGATATGAACACAGACCACCGTGTCTTCTTGGTTGAATGTTACTTTCGTACCGGCATTAAAATTGGTGCGACATATAAATATAATGTAAACCGCTGCATAGAGGAGTTTATGCAATGCTATCCAGCATTCAGACAAGTCCCTTGGAGCGTAATGTTGTCAAAAGTGTCCAGGTACCGTCAAATTTACATACTTTTGTTTGCAACATAAACGTCTTACGTTTTATCAGTATATGATATAAATAGTTTGTCATTCTCACGCTTAATTAAAATGTCTATTAATGTTGGTAACCTTATGTCTTTTAAAACCAAAAGTTGCATCAAACATTTACAAGATACAGGATCAGTTACTCGCAAAAAGAGAGACACTGGACGCCATAAAGTGACTGGTCCCAATTTAGAAGCAATAAATAATGTTATGACAGAAAGGCCTCAAGCAGACCTTCTCACAATACAGACAGTGTTTAAGGGGAAGAGAGAAAGGAAGTACAAGAAAGTGAACACATAAGATTATGTACTAGAGATATTTTCTTGTTTAGACTTGGATAAAAGCTTCGTACATATTTAAACACTAATTTATTTTTCATTCCCAGAACATGCTCTGCTAATTTTCTGGTTTGTAATGAAGTTACACTGTGAGGAAACTGTGAGTGATAGAAAAGAATTGAGATCAAATTGAAATATTTCTATTTTATGTGACAGGTTTACAATATGCATATAGGTCTGCTATAACAGAAAAACAGATGTTCATTGTGAAATAAGTGTTCACTGACTTATCATTTCGTATATTCTTCATGGTATACTTTTATGGCTGCAATTTGATGATGTCAAATTTTGCGTGGTAAAATTACAGATAAAAATGAACTCTATATATATTTAGGTTTAGCAGCCAGTGTTCCATCTTATGATCCAGAAACACCTTCCAGTGCATCTTCACCTTTACAACTGTAACCGATTCTGTTAGAAGAATACTCACAGTTTTCAAATGGTTATATTTCTCTTTGTTATGGAGAAGGTAGCAGTCACACAAGTAGATCATTTCATAGGTTTCTTTAATTCATAGCCTCCTGTCTTCTCTGAATAGAAACATCTTCTTTCACATCCAGTCTGCCAAAACCTGAAACTAAAAATATATTCAATACTAAATCTATGTTTCAAGGATTTAAAAAAAAATGGAAAAGGTTTCATAGAATTTCTAGAACTGCACAACAGCATAATTTATTTTTGCAATGTGGGCATGTTGTGGGTTGTATTGGTGTGCTCCTGGTGATGTTTAAGTGACACTTAAAGTAAATTATAGAAATAATAGTAAGGGGCACTTAACTAATTGTCGACTTACACCTGACGTTGAAAAATCTAGGGAGTGTATGCTTTCTTTCAATTAGGCCAAAAAAAATGTATGCAGTTTTCAACTAATGATATAAGAATAGTAATGCAATTGAAACATTGTTTCAATTCCCTAGTGAAGTAGGTTAAATGTGACCAAACAATGCAGGGGTAGGCTTACAATAATATTTAGTTACATCTTACAGTTATGGGAAGTACTTGTTACAGAAAACAGCAACCCTCTGCCAAGTCAACCATCTTACAGTTACTGGATTTGGAGGCAGAGGCAATTCAATTATTCCTAATATTTTTGGACTTGCAATCAACACCATTTTTGTTTACAAAATCATTTCATTTATTAATGGAAACAATCAGCAGTTCTCTGTAGTCCATGTGCCAAAAGCCGCCTTAGGTTGATCACATTGGTAATAAAAGCTTTCAGCACTTTCCCTTCTTTCATCATGAAAGATAAGCTGCATGTAAGCCAAAGCAACCTAAACCCTTACCTCGATCCTCAATGGGTGTCATGAAGGGGAGAGTAGAAGGGGGGGGGGGGGGGGGCTGAATCATGTTTAGCAGGTTGCAGTCTTTGAGAAGGAAGTGACCTGAAGATGGGAATGAATGTGTGTAGGAAGATGATATAAAATGAAAGTGAAACCAATGAAAGAAAAGGTAATGATGGAGCAGTTAATGGAATAAATGGTAGAGTAAACTACAGAACCCAGAGAAAACCTACCAGATGCTGTTGTTTCCACTAAATGTATCATTTGGTATTAATTTAGGATCACCTAGGTCAAAAACAAGTGGTCTAATCACAATATGCTACAATATGACACCAGGAAAATCATTCTAATTTGCATCAAAATCTCTGTAACAACTGACCAAATAAATATTTCCTCACACCAAAACTAAAATCTTCAGATAGATAAAAAAGAATCATCAAATCGAGGGAAAGATGGTTTAGCCCGAACACTGGGTTAGAGGAGCATCAAATAGCTAAACCTACTTTTTATACCATTTTGAATTATTTACCTACATAATGAATGATACTTCTTGAAAATATTCATTGTTGAAAGCTAAACTTAATGAGAAATATTTAATTGATTTAAAGTTTGGCCAGCTGATATGTGTAATAGCTACACTTTAATGGATCTTATTAAAGTGACGCTGTTCATTAAAATACAGTTTTCCATCAATCAGAAGATCTGTATGTAACAATCAATACCTCAAGCCTGCCTGCTCTTTTGCTAAGATAAAGTCGTTGTACCTATTGACTCTTGTAATCATAGAACAAAGAAGATAATTTATAAATTTATTCAACTTAAACGCATGGTTGAACCTAAACAGTCACATGAAACTTGACTATAATGACATTTAAGGTGCTCATATGAGAATTATGAAACTGGACTCTGCTTTTTTGAAAATGCAAATTGGAATTAACACTGAAGTAATATAATAATTAAAAACTATACAGTGAGTCAACTGAAACACTCTGTACCTCACATAACACAAATTTCCTTTTAGCGAGTTTCACCTCCACTTGAAGGCATTATGAAGAAGTTGTTGATGGCTAGAACTTTGGTGCTCCAGGTCAGGGACATATCGTTAGGGCCTGCAGGCAGGCCCTGTATTTTAGGGGCCTGCAGAAAGGGAAAAAAAAGAATATTATTCTTATTAATGAATATATACAAATATATCTGAAATATGTATATCATAAATAGTAATGTTTAATGTCAGTCTGCATAGAAAGTTAATGGCCAGATCATTCCAAACAGTTACCTAGAACTGGTCAACGTTTGGTTGAGTTTAGCACAGCTGTGTGTGTTAACAATGCTTGTCCTTCACTACAAATTCTCTGATAACACTGGTTTGTATCATGTTTCTCTGTCATTACAAATGAGTGGCCCATAGTTACAACAATGAAAATGATTACCAAAATATCACATTAGGCAGAAAGTTATTCTTTATTGATTGTAGAGTTCCTGATATTGTAATATACACATCTTTTTCTAAACATTTAACTTTTTTCTCACTTCTTGTTCGACAACAATGTCAATTATACATTAAGATGTGAATAACTGGCAGGTTAGTCAACAGCCAACTCAGTTTCAGACGAACTTTCTTCACGGGAACTAGGTGCATCGTAAAAGGTATTTTCAAACCTTTACTGGTCAAAAGTTTAAATTTTCTATTTAACTGTGTTAAAGAAACATTTTAAAACATCGAATGAAACATTTAACATTTTAAAGTTAAGTAGTGGTGCACAAAAAAGAAAGAAGAAGCATGAATTAGAAAAAGAAACAAATAAATTAGTGAAAATAAATGATTTGTTTTTCTCCTCCTAGTAGTAGCACTAGCTGAACAGTTACAGAAGTTTGCAGTGTCACAAGTGAATGCATTTCTGAAGTGAACACCAATAATAATTGTGAAAGTGAAAACGAAAGAGCAAGCTCGCCATAAATATAATTAGGCCAGTCACAGACTATTCAAATGATCGTGCAGATTGTCAATTAAATGTAGATAATGAAATTAAAAGTTCCTTGTTAGACAAAATCCTTGTCAGCCAGTGGGCCCATTCCCCAAAGATGCTAAGCAGGAAAACAGGTCCTTCTCCACTAAATATTAGGAAAAGTTAACTTCGGCAGGACACAGAATTTGGAGATAATGGTTATGTTATTCATCTAAAAATTACTCTGTTTACTGTTAACAGTGTTGGCTGCTTGGAGGACAGAAATCGTCGTCAACTTGGAGGGAAGGAGTTCGAGATTGGAGGTGTCTAACCAAAAGTATACTACAACACGAAACTAACTATGCATATTTGAACGCATGCGTCGTATTCAATTCATGGCGTAAGGAAAACACAGTTGAGTGGGTATGAATTCAGAACTAAAGAAAAGTGAGAACATATGAAAACAGTGTGGAAAGAGGTTGACTCAACCACAGAACTGAGGATAGAGAAGAAGTTCCCAGAAACTAGTCTTCATTAAAAAAACTTGTAAGTGGAGAAAAGTATATACAAAATTGACTCATTTGCCTAATTTTAGTTTTCCCAGATGTTTAATTCGTGATTCATATGAATTGATTTTTTGTTCTATGTTGTGGTTATAATCCCTGAAATGGGTTGCTGCTGTGGATTTATCTGTTTCTTTTTGCTTGATGTTCCTAAGGTGTTCCTTTAATCAGAGACCACCACATCATAAAACCAAGGACAGACAACTTTCCTTTGGAAAAGAAGTTCGGCTATTATAGAATTAATTGCTCAGGCTACAGTCTGAGCCTTGAAAATTTCACCACAAATAATCAAATACATCATCATAACACCAGAGGTAAAACAGACTTAAGAACAATAACACATAGAACTACACTTTATTCCAAAGGAGTTAGATATTCAGCAGTCACTCTGTATAATAAACTACCGGCCAATCTGAAAAACATAAAATCCATGAGGTGTTTCAAACTATCGTTGAAAGAAATTTTATTAAGTGATTCATATTATGATATAAGAGAATTTCTAGATACACTGTAGCTGGCCATATAACTGTATATATTTGTGATGCATTTTAAATGCTGTGTAGTTGTAGAGCCATATATTTATGAGTTCATGCTTAGATCTTATTAATTACACTTGATGCAACTTATTTTTTATTTTTATACTTATATTATTTGTATTGTTCTAAATATTTGTATTGACGTATCCAATGTCATTGTATTGACTTAACGGATGAATAAAACTACTACTACTACTACTACTACTACTACTACCACTAAGATTTGAAAGATATATATTGGAAAGACAAACTGTACAACTGGAACCGGATTGGACCAGAGGAGGGCTACTATTTGACTACTGAACTAAACTCTCGCTAATCCGGCCATTCCTTGGAGATATGGATGCAGGATTAGCAGAAGTACTGAATTATGGTTTTGATAACGTTTGATTGTACATTGTAAATTATTAATCTCCAAAGATACATGAATTTTTATACAAAACATGCATTTGGTGTGCACATGCAATATCACTCACTATGAAACATGTACCAAATTTTTAGTTGCTGCAGTGATGATTAGGGAGCGGATTTATAGGCACTAGAAATGTGTGAAATAGACAGGCAAAAGGCACTAAAATGGGCAAAATAGGCACTTAATCCTTGTTTCACATAAGCTTGCCCCGTATCGCTTAACGGTCACGTGACCTTATCACATCTCATTGGCTGCTGTTGTTGTGCTGACTGTTGTACGTTAAAAATTAGTTCGTTATTTAACATAGTGATATGTCTTTATATGTTGGAAGAGAATTGTCAAATTTATATTTTCGTAAATGTTTTAATGAAATATATTACACAACAGAGTTGATTTATCTGAAATGCATGTTAATTCTTAAACGAAGTAAAGAGAAGGTTCCTTTGCTCTCAAGCACATGGCACGATAGCACGTGATTTAATGGTAGTGATGGCATATTTGTTTATATGACTTTTATCACTGACCTTGTTTTGAACTGGATTAGTCATATATCGCCATTCGACGGTGTGCTATCCCGAGTGCGACAGCTAAATTATTTTATTGATCGTTTATTGCGCGTGTACTTATTATATGTATAATGACAGAGTCTAGCGCCAGTTTTTCGCTGAAGCATCGCAAGGGAAAACCTTTACAAAGCGGTAAAAAAGAATTGTGTTGCATGTGTTTAATGCACTCACAGAGAAGAATCCATCTTTGTCAGTGAGAGAAGTCGAACAGCTGTGCTCTGAACTTACAGGTGTGGGTGTTAGATGCGTAGGAACATAGTGACATGAAACTGAGACAACAGGAAAACTTACCACTCCAGGGGCGATATTGCTGTGTGGCGAAGACGTTATTTGACAATCAGACTGTACCGAGATACAAGTCGCAAAATATACTACCTTGACGAGACTTGGGTGAATGAAGAACACATGACAAGTATGGCGTGACACGACTTTTAAGACTGAAAAATAAGCATTTTTGCAAGGTATGTGCTGGTTTAAAAAATCCGTGAAAAAGGCCGAAGGCCTTTCATTATAAACTTGTTTTGTTTCATTGCTCATTCATTCAGTTTCAACTTGCTCAGTTTCATTATAAACTTCATTATTTTTGCATGACTTCTTATTCTTATTTGTATGATTTTATCCATCTTCCTGGCAAATTATTATGTTTACCGCAGGTTTCAATGTGACGGGAAGGCACCACCTATGGCCTATGGCGTGAAAGCATTAGCCAATTAGGATGAGGGGGAAGGTAGTTGCACGCGGAGTGATACATGTCAGCGGGGCAAGGTTATATGAAACAGAGATTAAATAGGCACTAAAAATTTGC
Organism: Mantis religiosa; assembly: GCA_030765055.1. Lineage (NCBI taxonomy): Eukaryota > Metazoa > Arthropoda > Insecta > Mantodea > Mantidae > Mantis > Mantis religiosa. Next base: position 505,141 of record JAUKNK010000035.1, on the reverse strand, counting down.
TAAGTAAACACTTTGAAATGCACAATTTTGGTAAAGTGGCTCTTAAAATGCACTTTAACAAAAGGAGAATCGTCGCAACATCTGCTGCAACAAATTCATTAAACACATACTATTTTGCGGATCCCTAGACGAAATAGTTCTACATTTATTCCAAATTTCATAAATGACTCCATAGCAAGTTGAAATAAAAAATACTGTCGTATAATTAAAATACATATAAATACGTGGATTTGGGGGGGGGGGAGGGCTTAAGGGTGAAAATTGAAATATCTGAAGTTTTTGTTAGTTTTGTTTCAAATTTATACCATTTATTTTTGTGATCGATCAAGAATGGAATAATACCAAGTTTCAGCTTTCTGGTTACAATAGTTTCTGAGGAATTTACAGTTTATGTCTAAATTACAGGCGATTTTCAAAATGTCCCACATATTGTAATTTTACCTATGTGAAATATTTGTCTTCGCCATATCAACAAAGGGAAGAAATAATCATACCTATTTAACAATTTTATTTACCTAAGTGTTTTCAGTAAGAAGTAAACATTATAATCCTTTTTCAATACAAATAGCAAAACACAATAGATGTAAATGGGTACACTTAATATGCAGTTGCCCTTACAGACATGTTTAGAATGTCATAGAGATTAATAGAAAACTGCATCCTGTGGAACATTTTGAAGTTAGGAAAATGTAGAAAATATGGAATCTGAGAAATCTGAGGTTAAAATTACGTAATAGCAGCTACGATACAAGTGTAGGATTATTTAAATACCCATGTGACGTTTTCTGTAGTTTCACTAGGGAAAAAAGAACTTTATATTATATATTTGGGATTGTTGTAAGTTTTGGGCCAATTTTCACAGATGTGTCTCCCTAATAGAAACGATTGTTGAAAAGATAAGAAATTCAAAGGTTCATCACAGCAATCTTAATATCACTTAAAATGATGTCACGATGTAACAGAAAGATATAAAACACAGAACAAAAATTAATTAAAAGCTAATGCTACAGAATCCAAGTTTTTGTAATAAAAACCCTAAATGCTCCATTGTCGACTAAGAACAAATAATAAAGCACAGTTTTTAGTCAGCATTTGCCGTTCATTCAAACAGAATTACAGCAATTAGGGCATCGTGAAAGGAATTCTCATACCTACTTTTATAAAAGCATTTTTGTAAAAGTTTACACAAACCATTAAGGTTTATTTGTCTGCAGTTTCATTTTCAATGTTGGAAACAACACCGGAAGTCTCCAAGCAATCGATTTCATGATTCCTTGAGATACATGTGGAAAAACATAAGCATGAGAAAATCAAAATTTTTTCATATATATAATCTTAGTCTGTGTAGCCTAGCTAATTAAGCGCTCGCCTTACGAGTTTAAGTTGTAACCTGAACAGAGTCCCAGAGTAGTGATTTTAAGATTGGGTAAAACAACAGCTTCATGTCAGTAGATTTACACACATGTAAAAGAAATCTTACAGAAGTAAATTCCTGCTTACCAGCGGTACTGATTGTGATCTGATATGATTGTTAACAATTGACACTATGAATAATTTAATTAATAATTCCTCCCTCAAGTATTACTATTAGCTCAAGAAATAAGCCTACACCAGCACAAAAATATCATGCTAATGCATTGAAACAAATGCAAAATCTGTTGTCACAAATTACAAGCAGAAGAAATTGGCTCAAAAGGCAGTTTTAGGCACTAATAAGCAGAATAGGCACAAATGTATGAAACAAGAATTTATAGGCACTATAAAACTAAGAAATTAGGCTAATAATTTTAGGAAATGTGCTTATAACTTTAAAGCCTACATTTCTGAACAAAGGAATAAAATAGGCAAACAGGGCAAAATCCGCCCCATAGTGATGATACACGGTGGCAGCATACTTTATCACACAACCTCTTTACAGCTTATCCAAGTTTTCATGTTTGTGTTTGAAGTAATGTCTCTATGTACTGAACTCTAAAGAAAGCCACAAATTCAGTAACACAAGTAACAAAAGTATACAATAAGAATAAAGTCGTTGACACATTGTTGTGCATCATTTCTGCTTTTAATATTATGCGAGCTACAGTAGGCCAGATATGGGCCAGATTACTGAGAGTCCGGACCCCTGAGGGTTAGATTAGCGAGAGTTTAGTGTATTTATGTCCTGTTTGTACCAAAAACCCACATATGTTTTTGCTTTCCAACTTAAGCCTACATAAAGTCAATATGAAGATAGAATTATCCCTTTGTTTTGCTTGTTTTCACTAATCTTAACATTAAATTAAAAATACTGCTAATATGATAGTTAAGATAAAGCTAAATAGAAATGAGTCTTCCTTATATAGCAAATGCAGCTGTTAAAATGAAGACTGCATATATTTAAGTTATTATTATGTATGGTGTGTGCTTGAAAATTATTTTTGATTTTCTAGTTAACCTTGCAGTTCATCCATTTGACATGAGTGGAAACAGCATATGCCTGTTATATGAACTGGACTGTGAAAATTGTTGAAATTTGTTAAAAATTCTGTTGGGTCATATGTACTAATAATCTAGTAGGTTCATTCAAAGGTTTCTAAAAAGGAGACATTAAAGTTTGGAAATAAATTTACATATTGAGAGGAGGGAGGAGTTTTAAAGGTAAACATTATCACTCAGTGCTTAAAATCCATAATTTCTCAATATCCAAGCTAGTTCTTGAGCCGTAAGTTTTAAGCTCATCAACAGAGCTATCAGAATATTGACAATAGAAATTATCATTGAAACACTGCAAGATAAAATTAATTTTGTTTCAAATTAATTTTATTTGCTGTAAAAGTATAAAGTAAACATTTCTTATTACTTTAGTACATTTAAACATATATTTGGTAACTATACCGCGTGTACAGTACTTACAAAAATGTAGTTGGAATTCAAAATGAAAGCTATTAAAAGATATAAAACTGAACCATAAGAATATTTTTCTTCAGATCATCATGCCAGAGAAAAACAAGTAAAACAACTACTTTATAAGATCGACTGAAATTTTGGGAGTGTAATAAATAGAATGCAACAAATATCACATTAAATGATTTTGTTTGCTGAAGAAGTGAGTAAAGAATTTCCAAAATTCGGTGTTATATACAGGAGAATTTCTTTGTTTTATAAAATATGTGGTTGTTCATAATTTCGCTGTGTTCTATGCTAATGCTGTGTTAAAGGGAATCAGTGCATTCAGTTTTACTCATTGGGCAGCCAGGGTTACACACAGAGTGCATTTGGTTATGGCTGTTTATGGCTAAATAGGAATAGCGGGCTTTTCCTGATGTTTCGGATGCGACCTCGAAGTAACGATTTCGTGGGTAATGCAGTCAGCTTTTATTTCTACCGCTCCCATAGCTTCCCTGGCCTAAGATAACTGTTTTCCCTACTTAGTTTCCATTGCTACCGGTAGTAGCGCATTATAGCGCACTCGCTACAATTATGTTGTGAATCGCCTCACAGAGGACGTGGCGTAGTTCGAAACAATTGTAATCTGTACTCGAAAGAGTAGGCGAATACATGCATGACGTTATGTGTGGTTAGTGCAGTGTGTTGGTGCGTGTTTTGTGCCGGGGCGGGAAAGTGATTTGTTGTGCGGTTTTTCGGCATTTGTTAAAATGACCCAAGAATCCGGAATTGATTTAGGATTTGACATAATACAGTTTCTGCTGAGCAACGGGGACTCGCCTATGGTGTTGCCAGGAGAAGAAGACACAATACCAGTCCGCAGCATTTCCAATAATGATTGTAATTCATTTTATGAGTTGCGATCGAAGACACTGCCCGAGAGGTAAATATTTTGTCATTCTTATAATTTAAAAAGTAAAGTATTAAAAACAAACGCTGATTTCTTCTAATATGATGGATGTTATACATAGTCGATCAACTGTTGCGCAACATGAAGGTTGACAGTTGTGTGTTTTTTTCATCCATAAAAGCAAGATTTTAACATGAATGCATTTAGTAAGAAGTTCGTGACTGGATAGTATAGAAACCAACTTCCGTTGACGTTTTACCCCTCCAGCATGTCATTAGCGCAGCTTGAAGCCAAGGCCGCGTGGGACTTTGGAAAGATATACATCCGCTAAAATTTGTGTTTTAAAACAGCTGTTTTCACGTGTTATATTGGGTAATAGCAAAATTAATAGTACTTAATATATCTGAGAGCGGCATGTCTGTGTGGTTATAGTATTACTTATTTTCTAAGAATTTAGAAATTTGTTGAGGACACTCACCTTTGCATCTGTAATTTTGGAACTTTAATTTCGAAAACAAAATTACAAATTTTAGTAAGGCTGCCGTTTAGAAGGAGGAAAGTTATTTAGCTGCATTAATTTCTAAGAAGAATCTGTTAAACGTTCATCAAAGGCTATCTAAAAGAACGATTATTTCACATTGGTGGAAATCGCGAAGAAAGGAAAAAGAAAACTTGTTTTAATGGACAATTAAACATTTCTTTTATCATTAGAATTGCTTATTGTTTGAGGAATTCGTAATTTTAAGTTATCAGAATAAATATAATATACCCTGAAATAGCGTATGAATATTCTTGTAGTGTTTCAACCCAAAAATTACAATGCCGTATTGTAAAATGCATTAATTTGCACTGCAGTTTTAAATATTGGTTTCCCTGAGAAAATAAGAGGAGGTAGGTACTACATGGGAAGAAGAATTTGTGTTGTAAGACGGAACTCTTGTGGAATTAAGTGCTTCTGTAGCGATCTTATTGTCATTGTCGTGGTGTACCGCCTAAGTCTTCTAGGACCGAATATCCGCGTTTTCATTGAAGGAGCGAAAAACAAAACAAAAGCTTAAAATTCCCGCCCCATTTTGATTCAGCACATCAGGCGCATTCGTAACAGTGATTGTACATACCAGTGCCTATTTGCGGAGCCTTCTTGTTACGTTGCTGTTTCAGTGCAGGAGGAATGTTTTCCTTTCTTTCTTTGCTTTTATTTATTTACCACTTTACAAGAACAGCTTGTGAAAATCCTTGTTGTTTTTAAACGTATCGAACAGGTTAGGATTATTTAGCTCCAGCACTCTCAGATAATATCAGCAATATTATCACTGACCATACATAACTTTACCACATTTGCACAAATATTTCTAATTAATTTAATATTAGTGCTAATTATTTTCGTGATCATAGTAATACTTGGCCAGATCTCCCATACAAATTACTACGTATTAGAAACGACATTTATAGAAAACTATCTCAGCTCACGTTACAGTTGGTATACGAGATTGAGTTAGTGATATTTGTTGCATATTTAAGATACATTAAGAAAACATTGTTTTATGATTGTGCAGGTATTTATCACTTAACACTGGGAACTTCTGCACTCTAAAACAATTCACTTTAAAGAAAGAACTAGTTTCATTGTCATATAACTCAATTTTCAAGCTGTAATATATCAGTTTGTCAATAACAAATGCTATCGCAAACGGTTTCTTAATTTGCAAGCTGTAATATATCATTGGTTGTCAATAACAAATGCTATCGCAAGCTGTCTGAGCGTTGTACTCGTCCGGAATCTACAATTTTACCCGCAGAGAAAGGTATTTCTCAGCAGAATCGTTGAATTGTTTTACTTCAGTATTTATTTCGGTTACAAAATTGGAATACTAAAGTGTCCTCCATTTAATTTAATGGGTTGCGTGAATGGCAGTGCGTTTTATGTATTTCGATAGAGAAGTATACCCTGTATAAAATAGTGTGTTTAGTATTTGTAAGCCGTGTCCTGGTTGTTCCTTTCAGGAGCAGCTTCTGCAGCTTTGGTACTTCGATTAAACCTAAACGGAGTTGTCGAAAATGCTCTTTGTTGTCGACTTGACGCTCCATTTTATTTATCTAAAAAAAAAGAAAGAAACAGTATATAAGAATTAAAAAACTAAAGACACTATTTTGTACAGCACATAATTCTCTTCAATTAGCGGCTTTGGTGGAATATAATGGTTATTGCATTGTACTGCTACATCAAGATATGATGCTATCTCGGTAAATGTTTGTTTTGTTAGTCACTTCTTTACTGTGCCCATTGCGCTAATTAATTCATTTTGCTTTTGCTAGTTCTTGTGTTTATGCATGTACCGAAGACGTGAAATGTAACGAAATTAAACAAAAAAGTAAATAAAATTACATTATACTAATTAATAGGTTCATTTATATATTAATTTTGTATCAGTATACTCGGTGAGTGTTACACCGAGATATTTTCACCTTCCTTTACTATCTTATGCGTCAGAAATGTTAGTACAAATTCCTTTCAAAAAGTCAGTTTTTCGTCCCATGTGTTTGGAACTATGCAACACCCGTCTCTACTGGCAATAATATGTATCTGTCATCCATTACTGAGACAAATGTCATTACGTAATTTTTAAAGATCCCTGAACACTATATTAAAAGAGCCTTTGGAATTTCAAAGTTGTTTTTTTCTGTGGGTTTTTTTTTCAGTTTAAAAGTGTTGTATACGATGCAACTTGTATAGAACTTGCTTTCCCTCGAAATTTTAAGGTGAGAAGGTACTGCGTATCTCCACAATGCTATTTCCATTATTTTTGGGTGCACATTACTTGTTAATCATTTATTTCATGATTACACAAAAAGTAAAGTCCTTTTTGCATCGATACCACGTCTGAGGTATTTTCAAATCTCATCGCTCACCGAAGCTGCCGGAGAGAAGATTAATAAGAATCTTCGAGAACATCTCGTTCACGGCTTTTAGACGAAAGGTTCATCGCTCCCACATCAATTTGGTGAATCCTCCTTCAGGTGTGCTACCGCATGGTGTGGAATAAAACTAACCATCACCAAGCAGAACCGCACCAAATACTAATACTCAATTTTGATTGGTCCTACATCAGAACTTGGAATTCCAATAAACCAAAGCATTCGTTGCCTCAGGCCGTTACGACCACAGGGTTCCTCGCCGCCGACCGAGCTACCGGTTGCCCAAAGATGCTTTGGGTAAAGTCTGTTTAGTTAACTCATGTGCACGTCGGCCTCTGCCTTTGACAAACCCTTATAATCGTTTTACAACACAGACCCTCTTTCTCCCAGATCTTTCTGCAAGGTTGCCACCTTTCTCGATACGTCATGGGTATCGTACGAGGTTTCGTCTAAATTAATTATCATATGTCCATTACTGCGAAACTTCCTTAGTTTTGATATATATATATATATATATATATATATATATATATATATATAAGCTACAATTATAAGCTACAATTCTACTGGATTCCATAATAACCCTTATCGTATTCAAAGTGCGGTATTTGAAACCCAGCTCCTTTAGGAGACCACGCAAAGTGCAGTGCCCATAAGGAAAATCACAAATTTCTTGCAAATGTGCAACCAATTCATCTAAGGTGGGCGCTTTCCCTTTTGCATAGAATCTATAAATTTCTCGACGAATTAAAACGCATGCGAAATTATCTACTTTAGAGAAATATTTTCTTTTGTTTTCACACTAGATCGGCGTCTTTGGTATTCCTTTCGTCACAATATTTCTTACTGTATTTCTGTGAATACCCAGAATTTATTATCAGGTTCATTGCATGACCACTTACCAAGATTATTTTTCAGCACATATTTATATGTGTTCAAAACAAGCGCTCGAATTTGCTTAGAAACAGTTCCCGTTATAACTTTGTTTTTTTTTTAGGCTTTTCCAGCAACATAACCCGACCCAGTTATTCACACTATTGTCATCACTTTGATTATGTTCGCTTGACTGAAAGTAATCTACTACTTGACTTGCATTTATCACAGCATTTCCCTCCTACGGTCTCCACATCGTGACACACAACGAATTTCTGCACGTAATGAAACAGTTCACCTGGAAGTTGGAACTTTGGCAACTGAGACTCCACGTGGAGTAGACATACGACTGTCACTTCGAGAAAATCAGGGTTGCTATTGGTCCTCAACTACAGTGTTCCATTTCTGAAGTGTGGAGATAGATTTATGACGGTCATTAGTGGGCGGTAGGGTAGTTTCCTTTGAGCGGTCAACTGCACTCCCGTTCACTAGACAGACTTTAACCAGAACTGAACAGGGCCACATTCCCCTCACTTCATACCCCCAAGCCCAGAAAAGGGCAGGCGGAAGAGCGCAGCCAGCACTGGGCGCACAACCCCCACGGGGCAACAGCGCGCATTAAAGGCTAGACATACCGCTGCCTAAGACAACCGCCTGAGACATAAGACGATTCTATTATACTGCCCAGATAAAGCCACAATACGCGGCTAGGTGCTGGGCAGCAAACACTCCGTCCAGGCAAACCTGGACGACTCGATTCTTCTGCTGGTCTGCTCATATTTGGAGCGGTTCTCCTTGGTGATGGTTAGTTTTATGCCACACCATACGTTAGCACATCTAAAGGAGGATTTGCCCCATCGTGAGGTCTACGCCCCACACGCGCTAGAGGTTTCTCGCTTCTCTCGGAGTGGCGACTGGTGTTGAAGCCAAACCTTTAATTGATATGGACATGAAAATTGTCAGGCATGTTCTTAAAACCGATCTTTAATAATACTTACTATTATTATTTGAAAATTTTGTACATTTAATTTATTTTAATTTTTTAGTTTTTGAAAAAAGAAAGAGCACTGAAATTTCAGATAATTTTTTTAAACAAATATTATGAATCTCAGAGAAAAATCCCTTATTATTATTATTATTATTATTATTATTATTATTATTATTATTATTATTATTATTATTATTATTATTATTATTATTATTATTATTATTATTATTATTATTATTATTATTATTATTATTATTATTATTATTATTATTATTATTATTATTATTATTATTATTATTATTATTATTATTATTATTATTATTATTATTATTATTATTATTATTATTATTATTATTATTATTATTATTATTATTATTATTATTATTATTATTATTATTATTATTATTATTATTATTATTATTATTATTATTATTATTATTATTATTATTATTATTATTATTATTATTATTATTATTATTATTATTATTATTATTATTATTATTATTATTATTATTATTATTATTATTATTACTATTACTATTACTATTACTATTACTATTACTATTACTATTACTATTACTATTACTATTACTATTACTATTACTATTACTATTACTATTACTATTACTATTACTATTACTATTACTATTACTATTACTATTACTATTACTATTACTATTACTATTACTATTACTATTACTATTACTATTACTATTACTATTACTATTACTATTACTATTACTATTACTATTACTATTACTATTACTATTACTATTACTATTACTATTACTATTACTATTACTATTACTATTACTATTACTATTACTATTACTATTACTATTACTATTACTATTACTATTACTATTACTATTACTATTACTATTACTATTACTATTACTATTACTATTACTATTACTATTACTATTACTATTACTATTATTATTATTATTATTATTATTATTATTATTATTATTATTATTATTATTATTATTATTATTATTATTATTATTATTATTATTATTATTATTATTATTATTATTATTATTATTATTATTATTATTATTATTATTATTATTATTATTATTATTATTATACACACACACTTAATACACACACAAAAATCATGTGTTTTTATTGATTAGTTTTTAAAAAAACGTACCGGAACCTGAAAAAATATGAAACTGAGAAAAAGAGCTTTAAAGTTTATATCTTGATTACTGACTTCTCACATGAGTCAGAACATTCCTGCTGCATAGTCTCGACCCTCTGTATTCTCACTTGTTTTTCTCAAGTTGCTCTTCATTTGTCTTACCTTCTTGGCCAGTTCTTCAACCATTTTATCTGCTTTCAGGTCTCGCAGCTCATCAATTTCTGTATATGACTACTACCATGATTAGTACATGTATTGTGTGAACTGGGCCTACTAACATCAATATTACACGTGGTTTCCTTGTCTATTCTATTTATATTTTCCACGGCTTAGAGTATAAATTTAAATGGGAAATAGCTCCATTCCGACATATATTTTCTGTTTTTCCAGGTTTCTGACATATAAGGGATGCGTTTTAGACAGGTTTTACTGTATAGTTATAAAATACAAGTTAGCGCCTGTCGAGAAACAAAGGAATGTTGTCATATAGATAGAAATCGAGTCAGGATGGGTAGTCAGTCCGAAGCCTGGTATGAGAGGGAAGAAGGAGATGATAAGGGCGAAATGGATACACGAAAAGGTGATGATAGAGCAGTTGGTAGAACGAATGCCCCGGGAAACCGAAGAACCGTCCCGACACCTCTTTGTGCATCACAAGTTACGGATACAATTCTCCGGGATCGAACCCCTTGGTGAGAAGATAGGGGGCTAGCCACATTGTTGTTATAAATAGGGAGCGGATTTATAGGCACTAAAAATGTGTCAAATAGGCACTTAATTAGGCCGTAAAATTTGCTAAGTAAACACTTAGAAATGCACAATTTTAGTAAAATGGCTCTTGAAATGCACCATAACAAACTGACAATCGTCACAACATATACTGCAACAAATTCGCTAAACACATACTATTTTGCGGTTCCCTAGACGAAATAGTTCTACATTTATTCCAAATTTCATAAATGACTCCACAACAAGTTAACATAACAGATATTGTCGTATAATTAAAATACATATAAATCCACTACACTAAGTAAGAACCATAATGTGCAGAAAGGTGTGGAGTAATTAACTTTGTCAAAAAACAAAAACATGGATTTGGAGGGGGGGGGGGGCTTAAGGGTGAAAATTGAAATATCTGAAGCTTTTGTTAGATTTATTACAAATTTGTAACATTTATATTTGTGACCGATGAATAATGGAATAATACCAAGTTTCAGCTTTCTAGTTACAATAGTTTCTGAGGAATAAACAGTTTATGTCTAAATTACAGGCGATTTTCAAAATGTCCCACATATTGTAATTTTAAAAATTAATGCTTGGGGTATAAGTTTCTACACCCATTTTAACCTATTAATGACCTGTACCTATGTGAAATATTTGTCTTGACCATATCAACGAAGGGAAAAAATAATCATATGTATTTAACAATTTTTGTTTTCCTAAGCGTTTTCAGTAAGAAGTAAGCATTATAATCCTTTCCAATACAAATAACAAAAACACAAAAAATGTAAATAGGTACACTTAATATGCAGTTGCCCTTACAGACATGTTTAGAATTTCATACAAATTAATAGAAAACTGCATCCTGTGTAACATTTTGAAGTTAGGAAAATGTAGAAAATATGGTATCTGAGGTTAAAATTATGCGATACAGGTTTAGGGTTATTGAAATAGTCATGTGATATTTTCTGTAGTACCGCTAGCAAAAAATACTTTGTATTACTGAAGTATGTCTATATTAATTTTAAGACAAAAAACTAAATTTGGTATTGTTGTAAGTTTTGGGCCTATTTGCACAGACGTGTCTGCTTAATAAACCCCTTTTTGTATATCCAATGTGCAGCAGTAAGAAATTTCTCTTCCCCGAAAACTTCACGTTGAAACCAACAAATGCAAAAGCTGTTGTCACAAATTACAAACAGAAGAAATTGGCTAAAAGGCAGTTTTAGACACTAATAAGCAGAATAGACACAAACGTATGAAATAGGCATTTATAGGCACTATAAAACTAAGAGATTAGGCTAATAATTGTAGGAAATGTGCTGATAACTTAAAAGACTACGTTTCTGAACAAAGGAATAAAATAGGCAAATAGGGGAAAATCCGCACCCTAGTTATTATTTAATGAAATAACTAATAAATAAAATACTGGGTACATTGCAATAGTCCAGTAAAATATTGTTGCTTGCGCAATGTTTGGTACAAAATGTACGTTCCAAAATTGTAGAATTCAAGAATTTCTATCTTCCTTAAGGAGCCAAAACGGCATTCTGGGGTGAAATTTCATAAAATAAGTTGTTGCCAAAATAATCTTCCCTGATGTTTGTAGAAGCGAATAACGATATTTTTTTTTTCCAGTCCCATAGTTTTAAAAGTCCTAAACAGACTCATTTTGAAAAGGCTGCACAGTGTGCCACGCCCCCTATTAGCCATTTGTAACTGTTCTCTCCTTGATTGTAACTTTATTGAAGCTATATACCCTTATTAGGAAGGGAAGTCCTTGTTTTTTATATTAATATTAATCTGTACATCTGATGTTAATTCTTCCATGCTTTGTTTACGTATACTTTGAATTACTAATGCTGTTTTAAAGATGAGGAGAAGCAATAATTTTGGTGTAAGAAATCGGTATGAGAACCAGTAGAAACAGTTGAAGTAATCCCGATTACATAATTGAAGGGTTACAACACCTAAAATGGAAAAAAGTGTAGTAACACATGACAATACCGGGTGTCCATAAATGAATATCGGGGTTTTAACGCTTTATAACATTAATTTTATTAAACTTACAGTAAGCTCGTATATAAAACTGTTTGAGTTGCTCTTTCATGTGACATATATTTCATTACTGTAAGTTTAATAAAATTAATGTTATAATGTTATAATGTTATAATGTTATAAAGCGTTAAAACCCCGATATTCATTTATGGACACCCTGTATATTAACTTCGTCAAACCCAACCTCAAACATTGACGATGAATGTAAAGTGAAAATTGGTTCTTCAAGCAAAAAATTTTTTTTCTTCATTATGTAATGGCGGTGATGACAATTTAACTAAAGTAAATAATGATATGAGATCAACAAGTTTTCAGTTAGTAGATATAGAAACTTTGTACTGTGTACATCTTGTGAAAATGTAAATAATCATATCAGAGGACACCAAGAAACAAAATGGATTATTAGATACATTATCACTCAGTTGCCAAAAGTGTAATAAAGAATATTCATTTGAAACATCCAGAACTATTCAAACTAGTGCAGAAGTAAATGTAAGGTTTGCTTATGACTTGAAGCATTGGCAAGGGAATTGAGGCAGGTGAGTCATTGGCTGCTGTACTCAATTTACCAGCAACCCCCTCTCCCCGAGCCCCGCCAAAAATAACAAAATAATTAATAATGCCATAGAGCAAGTGACCATGGAGTATAGAAAGAAGAGAAAGAGTGAAAAGCCTAAGAGGAAGGATGCTGATGATCAAAAAGATACATAATATGCATCTGGGGAAATTCTGATGTGTAGTTCCAACATAACAAAACTTTAATGCTGTTTTGCTCTGTTTTATTTTTTTATACTTTGTTTGCGCTTATCTATAAAACAAATGCAGCTAAAAGTATACTTTTTCCTGTAATTAAAGCAATACTTAAACTATCTTTTAAAGGTACTTATAAAAAGTTAAATGAACATTTAAATTAAAAAAATAAATCTTGAATATTTTTAAGAGTAAATTCAAGACATTTATTTAAAAAATCACGTAGCCTTTATTAAAACTCCAAAATAAGATTTATTATGCTTAATGAGTTGTGGAAGTGTTGTAAAATAACAAGTAAAAGTTTCAAATTGATGCGTTCACTGGTTCTTGAGCTAAGCGCACCAGAAAAATCTCATTTTAACATTGGTGAGATTAGGCTGTTCCAGCTATCCTTAAAGAGAGAATTGAATTTCACTGTAAAATCAAAATGTTGTAATTTCCTTACCCATTAGTGCTGACTAGCTGAATGTACTTGTAGGGCCAACATTACTTCTCTGACTTTCTTTTTAACGATTAATTAACGTCCTGAACATGATTCAAAAAACAATAAACAAAATAAACCGAAAGCAGACTAGAACATTTTTTACTTCCTATCCACAGATTAATTTTTGTTCGTGTAAATTACCCATTGAATTCCTATATTATCCTTTGCACTTTTGTTTTTGTTTTTTCTGTAGATCATGAATACTCGTAAATCTAATGTACAAGGGCTGTTCAATAAAGAATGATCACATTTTTTTTGACCACGTACCTTTACTCATCCTCATAATTTTGATGGTCCCAGCGTTCCTGCCGGTCTTCAAAGACATGCTGGAAACTGTTTTTTAGAGAGCTCCTTCAAAATCGCCTCCGCAGCCTTCATCACTGCTTCTGATGATGGATAATGCCTCCCACGAAGGCGTTTCCTCAAGTTAGGGAATAGAAAAAAGTCACATGGGGCTAAATCCGGGCTATAGGGAGGGTGAGCGATGTACTTCACGTTGATTTTTGCAAGATATTCAGCAACAACATTGGCAATATGCGGCCGCGCATTATCGTGGTACAGCACCCAGCCTGCTTCACGGAAATGTGGTGTTATGCGCCTGGACTTGCAATGTTTTCAGGACTTCCCTGTAGTATTGTCCAGTTACTGATGTGTGTGCGGGTACAACATGCTGATAAACCATTCCATGAATATCGGAAGCAACCACTTTTGCTTTTTTTAGGGGTTGGTGATGAAGGAGATTTCACACTGAGCTTTGCTGTTTGCTCTCAGGATCAAAATGATGTAGCCAAGTTTCATCATCAGTGATTACGTGTGAAAGAAACTCCGGATCTTCCTCTAACATCAACTTTAACTGCATGCAGACCTGCATGCGAATGTCCTTATGTTCGGGAATCAACAGTCTTGGAACCCATCGCGCACAAACGCGTCTCATGTGTAATGTTTCTGTCACCAGCGTGTGGGTGACACTCAATGAAATGTTCAGTATTTTATAGAAAGTGATATTAAGGTAATTTGTCGATCCTCTCTTACAATGGCAGCAGCAGTGTTTGTTTCTTCCGTAAGAGGAGTAACTGGAGCACCGGGTTGATTGTCTCCCCTCTTTAAATATTTTAAACCACCTTCGAAGTGTGCTGTAGGGAAGAACAGACTCTCCATAGGCCTGCTGAAACATTGTATAGGCCTCATATGAAGATTTGTTGAGACGAAAGCAGAATTTCAAAGCCGCACATTGTTCCTCGTGTGTTACCTCCATTGCAGCGGTAGGCGATACTGAACATGTCTGAACTTGCCTGGTTCTCACAGGCGGGAACCAGGAGTACCAACAATGAAACCACTACGTCGTGTTTGTTTCACATTAAGCTAACAGAATATAACAATATTGAATTTTAGTGCGAAAAATTAAGACCGTAAAACATTATGATCATTTTTTATTGAACAGCCCTCGTAATTCACTTTCACTTAGTATTTTTACTTTAACATAGCAAATGGACTACTTATAAAGAAGTTGCTTCATACATGAGCACTGATGCACTCAACAGTTTTTACTTTTCATAGCTGCCTTCTCTTTTAATCATTGTCTGCTGGTTGATGGCAATGGAGGCAACATATTAGAAAACAATGATTAATTTATGAGAGAACGTAAACTTTCACGGCCGAGTCACTATAACTAGAAGGTATTTCCGGGCTGTTATGCCATGCTGTACTGGAGTCAGACCTAACGCAACCTTTCCGAGGAGACTTCGACCGCAGCGCTGAAGAGGTCCACCTAGTTGTTGGTGGAACATCTATCTCCAGCAGACCACGATCAGTTTGGCCTCGTACCGAAAAATGACAGAGTGCTGCGGAAAAAAAGTCCATGCAACTCACCTATTATATGGAAAGATAGAGCCAGACTGAAAAATTCTATGCCATAGCCGGGATTTGAACCACGGATCTACTGGTCGCCGTACAGCCGTTCTAACCCTTGAGCTACTATGACCAACGTGCCGATATGACATTAAATTCTCCAACTGACTCGTGTATCTCCCGGTAAACCACTAGGAGTTCTCATAAACACATGAGACAACTACCTTAATGACGACTTACTATGCTATAAGTACTTTAAGTCCCGGGATAACTATAAGTTAACCACTATTAGATCAATTAATGGAAATTAATTGTTCTTTCACACTAGCCGTGTGTAGGCTAAAGTATGGAAAGATATAGTCTGACTGAAAAGTTCATTTGATGTCATGTCGGCACGTTGGCCATAGTAGCTCAAGGGTTAGAGCGGCTGGACGGCAACCAGTAGATCCGTGGTTCAAATCCCGGCCATGGCATTGAATTTTTCAGTAGGAAAATTAAATTTACCAGATTGTAGTCCCTTCTTTATTTGTTTCCACATACAGTTTGGTATTACAATAAGCTTATAGCTAACTACATTTATACATAATGGTATTTATTACTGGTCGTAGTACTACTACTTATACTAATACTTAGATTCTAGTGTTGTCAAATCCGCGTTGTCGTCCTTCTGTTAGGTATTTTATCCTGGCTTTGGTCGAGAACCTGTTGTCCAATTTATTCAGCCAAGACCATAGCTGCGGTGTCGTACTACAAACAGGGTGTGTGATCGAGTCAAAGCTTTAAGGGGAACCAGAACAGCATTCTGGGGTGAAATTTCACAAAACGAGTTATTCCCAAAATAATCAGAAGCAAATAACAGTATCTATTTTCCCGTCCCATAGTTTTAAAAGTCCTAAATAGACTCATTTTGAAAAGACTGCACAGTGTGCCACGCCCCCTATTAGCCATTTGTAGCTGTGTTCTCTCCTCTTTTTTGTTGTAATTTACGTCCTCCAACGTTGTCATATCGGACGATGAATGAAATCGGTGAAATGATGTTCAAATGCATCCAGGGTCCATGGAGCTTAGAGTTACCCGACATTCGTCTATCAGGATAAGGGAAAACCTCGGGAAAAAAAACCTTATCCAGGTAACTCATCCTGACCGAGATTTCAACTCGGGACCTCTTGAACGTCAGGCAGACATGCGCTACCACCACGCTACCGAGGCGGGCATGTTCTCTCCTTGGTTGTAACCTTATTGAAGCTATATTCCAGAGCACACTCTTATTAGGAAAGGAATTCCTTGTTTTTTTCTATTAATATTAATGTGTGCATCTGATGTTAATTCTTCCATGCTTTGTTTACGTATGTTTTGAATTACTAGTGTTGTTTTCAATATGGAAAGAATTGGTTGTAAGAAATTGGTATGGGAACAGTTAATTAAAGAGTTACAACCTCTAAAATAGAAAAAAAGTGTAGTAACACGTGACAATATATTGACTTCGTCAAACCCAACCTCAAACATTGGCGACGAACGTGAAGTGAAAATCGGTTCTTCAAGGAAAGAAAATTATTTCCTCATTGTGTAATGGCACTGATGACAATTTAACTAAAGTAAATAATGATATTAGATCACCATTATTAATCAGTTGCCCAAAGTGTAATAAGGAATATACATTTCAAACATCCAGAATTATTGAAAGTGGTACAGAAGTAAATGTAAGGTTTGCTTATGACTTGAGAAGCATTGGCAAGGGAATTGAGGCAGATAAGTCATTGGTTGCTGTTCCCAATTTACCAGCGCCACCCTCCCAGCCAAATTTAACAAAATAATTAATAATACCATAGAGCAAGTGGCCATGAAGTCTAGGAAGAAGAGGAGGAGTGAAAAACAAAAGTGGAAGGATTCTGATGATGAAAAAGATGGAGAATATGGATCTGGGGAAATTCTGAGGTGTAGTTCCAACATAACGAAACTTTAATGCTGTTTTTCTGCTGTTTTATATTTTTTAAACTTTGGGTGCGCTCATCTATAAAATACTGCAGCTACAAGTCTACATTTTTTCTTGGAATTAAAGCTATACTTCAATTGTTTTTAAAGGTACTTGTAGAAAGATGTGTAAATTTGAACTTAAATTTCTTGTAATCTTTTTTAAGGAAATTCAAGACGTTTATTTAAAGCATTACATATCCCTTATTAAAACTCCAAAATAAGATTTGTTGTCTTTAATGAATTGTGAAAGTGTTGTAAAATAACAAGTAAAAGTTTCAAATTGATTAGCTCAGTGGTGCTTGAGCACACACATTGGTGAGATAGGTGGTGGTGGTAGGGGGATTCTGGGTCTACTTACACCCAAGGCTGCTTTAGGGCTTATTTCGCCCTCTTCAGCCAGAATATTATTTGTTTGGGAGAGGCAGATGGCTTTTTTTATTTTTTATTTTATTTTTTTTAGTATTTTATATATATATATTTATTTATTTATTTTTGTTTTTTTGTTTTTTTATTATTTTTTGTATATATATGTATATATATTTTTTTTACTTTGAATTTTTTTTAACATGTTCTAGGATATTCTACATAGTGAGAAATGTATCCGTAGGTCGTCAGATGAGTTTTCCTAGGTTATCGCAGAAGTTGTCGTAGGTGCTGTTGTATTTTCTGTTCTTCTTATTTTTCTTGTTCGTACTGTTTAATGATGGTTGTTAGAGGGGGGTCGCTTAAATTCTTACTCTGATGCATCTGGCTTTGCTTATAATTCCTTGCGGCGTCAATGATGTTCTGTCTATGGGTTCGGTCCTTTGCGTTGTCCATGTATTTGGTGGTATTCTTTCTTATCGTTTCTTCTATACTTGTAGATTTTGCTATTTCATATACTTCGTTGCTCCTGGACCATGGTGGTAGCTTCATTGCTATGCGTAGGCATTTCCGTTCATATCCGGATATCCGGTGATGGGCCATAAGGTGATTGCAGCGTAGGTAAGTGTTGGTCTAATTATGGTTTTGTAGATCTGTGTTAGGGTGCTTGGGGCTAGTCCTTCCTTTCCTATTTTCGCCAAGAGCCTTAGGCATGATGTTGCTGCTTTTGCTTCTTGAAGTTTGTTTTGGTAATGCGTACAGGTTGATAGCTTTTCGGTTAATGTCACTCCGAGGTATTTAACTTTCTTCTGGGTCGGTATGTCGTGATTGTTGTAGGAAATGGTGGAAGCTCTGTAGGTTTCCTTGGCTTGTATACGGAAAATTATGTATTAGGTTTTTGCCGGGTTTATGGTTATTCTCCACCTGTTCGCTCATTTGTTGCAGATTGCGAGCTGTTTCTCAAGTCGTGATTTGCTGCTCCGTAGTTTTGCTGCTGAGCACCAGTATGCGGTATCGTCTGCGTACTGTGCCAGTTGGATTGTTGGGTGGATCGGTTGGGGAGTGTCAGAAGTGTATATTATATACAGTATGCCGGATATGGCGCTACCCTGAAGGGTTCCTGCTTCAAGTTGGATGGGTGCTGATAGTTGTCCATTTATCTTGATCTGGGCTGTTCTGTGGGATAGAAAACTTGAAGTCCATCTCATCAGCTTTTCAGGTAGTTCTAGGTTTGCCATTTTGTGCAGCAATCCACGTGTCCAGCATCGATCGAAGGCTCCTTGGATGTCCAGGAATGTGGCTGCAGTTGTGAAGCCTCTATTTGTTTTTTCCTTGATTTCTGAGATGACTTTAAGGAGCTGATCTTCGATTGTTATGGTTGAGCGAAATCCGGCTTGTGTCTCAGGTGAGATAGGCTATTCCGGCTTCCCTTTAAAGAGAGAGGAACGAGTTGCTATAAAATTATCGTTGAATAGGTGAAAGAAAAGGTGATTATGGAGCAGTAGGTGGAATGCTTAGCGGGGTAATCGGACAACCCGCCTCGGTCCTTCAAAACCCAATACATGGTTCCCTAGGATCGAACTCTGGCCATCTTGATGAAAGGCGAGCGACTTAACCACTCGGACTTGGCACTGTCCTTCGAAAATCTTACTAATCAGAAATACGAGTTTATATCGCCATGCCCATTCATAACCCACAAATAAAATACTTCTTCAGTCTCTCTGTGCCCACAGGCAGACACGTGCGAATCCACAGGACGAAAAAAATGACATGATTTGGCGGCTACTACTTTCTCACCTACACAGATGGTGGAGGTCGTTGAGTCAAGGATTTGTAAACGGGAGATCCGCTGTCTAAATGCCACCAAGACCATCCTCCCTAAAAGAGGTTCATGCAGGTTTTGCTGTCCTCATAACAGGCGGTTGCGGGGGAGGCGCCCAACTCTTTTTCATAATTTCATTTCATATATCATCAAAGTCCATCACGTGGTGCCTCATATAGAACGGGTGGTAAACATTATTAATGTAAAACCTTACCAAGTATTCTCATGGGATCGCAATATACGAGCGCTGTTCAATAAAGAACGATCATTTTTTTACGGTCATAATTTTTCGCACTAAAATTCAATCTTATTATACTCTGTTAGCGTAATGTGAAACAAACACGCCACAGTAGTTTCATTGTTGGTACTCCTGGTTCCCGCCTATGAGAACCACAGAAGTTCAGACATGTTCAGTATCACATACCGTTACAATGGAGGTAACACGCGAGGAACAATATGCGGCTTTGAAATTCTGCTTTCGTCTCAACAAATCTTCAGTTGAGACCTATACAATGTTATAGGATGCATATGGAGAGTCTGTTCTTCCCTACAGCACAGCTCGAAGCTGGTTTAAAATGTTTAAGAGGGGAGATAATTTCAAAGGAAGGTGGACCCGGTGCTCCAGTTACTGCTCTTACGGAAGAAAACATCAACACTGCTGCTGCCATTGTGAGAGAGGATCAATGAATTATATTAAGATTACTTTCTGAAATACTGAACATTTCATTGGGTGCCACCCACACGTTGGTGACAGAAACATTACACATGAGATGTGTTTGTGCGCGATGGGTTCCAAGACTTTTGATTCTCGAACAAAAGGACATTCGCATGCAGGTCTGCATGCAGTTAAAGTTGATGTTAGAGAAAGATTTGGAGTTTCTTTCAAACGTAATCACTGCTAATGAAACTTGGCTACATCATTTTGATCCTGAGAGCAAACAACATAGCTGAGTGTGGAAATCTCCCACATCACCAACCCCCCAAAAAGCAAAAGTGGTTGCTTCTGCTGGGAAAGTTATGGCTATCTCATTCTTTGATATTCATGGAATGGTTTATCAGTATGTTGTACCTGCACACACATCAGTAACTGGGCAATACTACAGGGATGTCCTGAAATCATTGCAAGTCTATATCAGGCACAAAAGACCATATTTCCGCGAAGCAGGCTGGATGCTGCACCACGATAATGCGCGGCCGCATATTGACAATGTTGGTGCTGAATATCTTGCAAAAATCAACGTGAAGTGCATCCCTCACCCTCCATATAATCCGGATTTAGCCCCATGTGACCTTTCTCTATTTCCTAACTTGAGGAAACGCCTTTGTGAGAGGTATTATCCATCATCAGAAGCAGTGGTGAAGGCTGCGGAGGCGATTTTGAAGGATCTCTCAAAAATGGTTTCTAGCATGTCTTTGAAGACTGGCAGAAACGCTGGGACAAGTGCATCGCATTCAGGGGAGACTATTTTGAGAAGGATCCTCAAAATTATGAGGTTGAGTAAAGGTATATTGTCAAAAAAATTGTGATCTTTCTTTATTGAACAGCTCTCGAACTAATCCCAGCGCTTCTCCCATTTTGGACGGGGATGGGGGGAGTCGCGTATTTGAAGATTGTTAAAACCCTTTTACGATTTATACTGGAGCGGATATTATAACTTTGAAATTTAGATGGGAAATTAGGACCAGTATATACAGAACAATGAAGTGCAAAGTGAGTTATTGAGATAAAATTTAATCATGTATCCAAGTCGAATTCAAACCCAGCTCTGAACAATGGTTTTGAAGTGTGCTTAAAAGCGACAGATAGCCATGCCAGTACATTTACTGACTTGTAAAGTAACTCCTGCTGGAGGAAATGCCGACACACCGGTAGCGCACTATGACCTTAGAATTCGAAAGCGTCGTTATCAAAGTTACAAGGGCTGTTCAATAAAGGATCATCTCAAAATAGTCTCCCCTGAATGCGATGCAGTTGTCCCAGCGTTTCTGCCAGTCTTTAAAGACATACTGGAAACAATTTTTTGAGAGATCCTTCAAAATCGCCTCCGCAGCTTTCACCACTGCTTCTGATGATGGATAATGCCTCCCATGAAGACATTTCTTCAAGTTAGGGAATAGAAAAAAGTCACATGGGGCTAAATCCGGACTATAGAGAGGGTGAGGGATGCACTTCACATCGAGTTTTGCAGGATATTCAGCAAGAACAATGCGGCCACGCATTATCGTGGTGCAGCATCCACCCTGCTTCACGGATGATGTTTTGCACCTGATATGGACTTGCAATGTTTTCAGGACATCCCTGTAGTATTGTCCAGTTACTGATGTGTGTGCAGGCACAACATGCTGATAAACCATTCCATGAAT
Organism: Mantis religiosa; assembly: GCA_030765055.1. Classification (NCBI taxonomy): domain Eukaryota; kingdom Metazoa; phylum Arthropoda; class Insecta; order Mantodea; family Mantidae; genus Mantis; species Mantis religiosa. The sequence continues at coordinate 483,056 of JAUKNK010000035.1, read as the reverse complement.
ATCAAAGAATGAGATAACCATAACTTTACCAGCAGAAGGAACCACTTTTGCTTTTTTGGGGGTTGGTGATGAAGGAGATTTCCACACTGAGCTTTGCTGTTTGCTCTCAGGATCAAAATGATGTAGCCAAGTCTAATAAGCAGTGATTACGTTTGAAAGAAACTCCGGATCTTCCTCTTACATCAACTTTAACTGCATGTTACCTGCATTGTAGCGGTAGGCGATACTGAACATGTGTGAACTTGCCTTGTTCTCACCGGCGGGAGCCAGGAGTACCAACAATGAAACTACTACGATGTGTTTGTTTCACATTAAGCTAACTGAGTTTAATAAGATTGAATTTCAGTACGAAAAATTATAACTGTAAACAAATTATGATCATTTTTTATTGAACGGTCATCGTATCCTCAAAGGCACGCCGAAAGAATGCAGGAATGTATTGATCCAATGCCTTCAATTTGTCATGCCAGCTCTCCGACATTTTTATTCTGCGAAAATAACAAATGAAGTGAATTCTGCATTTGTGATTTAAAAGCGAAATATCCAACATTAAAAAGATCTTCATATTCGAGTCTGTTCTCAGTTTAGCATCTAAAAGGGAAAAAGAAGAGTAACTCATCAAACGAAAACATTGACATCCCGAGTTAAGTGAGAGTTTGTTCTCCGCTTTCCCTTTGCTTGGGAAATACTGATACAAAGCAACGTTCTTTCAGCCTGGAGCTAATGAACAAATGAGCCGAGTACACGCCGTTTCTTCCTCCCCATATGTAGCTTGAAACTACTACAAATAACGTGCAGATTCTGCATGATGATGCCTTTACCAATTGATAATATTGCGGTTGTTCTGATAGTTGTATTTTTATGTTTAACTTAAGTAGCCGCTTACGACAGACACATCAAGGCCAAATAGGCTCTCCTGACCTGTATTAGTTGTAAGCCGGCCCACGTGGACCGGCACGCCAGAGAAAGTCTCAATTTGTCTCGTAATGCCCAAATTATTCGGTCACAGTTCTGCAACTCGAACTCTGACGTTTATTTTTCCAAAAATGGGTCTAAACGTCTGGGTAAAAATAAATACAGATAAACGCGTGTCATTTGGAACAATAACAAATACCATCGTTCTCCTAAAGTGCAACAGGTGTTGACAAAAATTATTCACTGCACATGCTGGTATTTCCAGAGTTATTTAAATATTCAAGTATTAGTGTCACGGGCGTAGCGTCAGTGGATGTGAGTGAAGTATTACATGCAATTTCCCTAGTTAACACTTCCCTATTACATTATCTATTGCACCACAAAAATCGGCATATATTCTATTTAAAGGAGCCTCAAAAAGAGACCCTAATATTAAAATAAATAACGAAATTATTAAAAGGAGTAAAGTTGTCAAATATCTAGGAGTATTTCTAGATGAAAAAAGATATTATGATACACATCTAAATGAAATAACAAATAAGGCTAGAAAATAATAATGAAATTATCAACATTAACAACGAGGACTTTGAAACTACGTACGGACACAGTAAAATCATATGAGCTTTATGATAGGGTTATGGAGCTGTAATATAGGAAAATAGATTAAAATATCAGAAATATATTAAAATAATTAGAAGTGTTCAAAGACAAGCTTTAATAGGATGCTTAGGAGCAGGGACGTATTTAAGGGGGGCTCCAGGGGGTCCGAACCCCCCCTAAATGAATTATCATTTCAAACTTTTAATAAATATTTGAATTAAAACTTAGTTTACAATAAATAAAAAAGGAGATAAACGAAAAGTTACTGCACAGTACCTGTAGAACTCGTTAAAACATACAAATAATGTTTTAGTTAATTGATGGAAATTAATCATTTCTCCACACTAGCCGTATATAGGCTAAGATATTTGATGGATGGAGTCAACATGAAAAATTCAATGCCATGGCTGGGATTTGAACCACGGATCTCCTGGTTTCCGTACAGTCGCTCTAACCCATTGAGCTACCATGGCCAACGTGCCTTCCTGACATTAAATTCTCCAGTTGACTCGTATATTTTCCCCGGTAGACCACTAGGGGCTCTCGCGTCCGAGATACACGTTTGTGGCGACTTACTATTGTAAGTACTTAAGTCCCAGGCTTCATCACTTAACTCTTATTATTTTAGTTAATTGATGGAAATTAATCATTTCTCCACACTAGCCGTGTATAGGCTAAGATATTTGATGAAGCCTGGGACTTAAGTACTTACGATAGTAGGTCGCCACAAACGTGTATCTCGGATGCGAGAGCCCCTAGTGGTCTACTGGAGAAATATAAGAGTCAACTGGAGAATTTATTGTCAGGAAGGCACGTTGGCCATGGTAGCTCAAAGGTTAAGAGCGACTGGATGGAAACCAGGAGATCCGTGGTTCAAATCCCGGCCATGGCATTGAATTTTTCCTGTTGACTCCATCCATACAAATAATGTATTGCTAATGCTCACTTTCTTCTCGGGCAACAAGCCAGGTGAAAAGACGATTAGATATATTAGGAGAATAAAGGAAGCTTTAGCGATTTCCTCTGAAAGGAGCACGCTTAATCGTGATGTTGGATTTCAGTTCAGCTCCTCTTGGAAACCGGCCTTAAAAATGGAAATCCGTCCATTTAAGAAGCAAATATCAATACAGCTTGATAATCAAGTTAAGTAGTTATGTTTCTTTGACACAATTTTCTATACTCACGCCATCTCCTGACCTGGCATTTAATTTACTGAAAACAGTCTTTTGTTCAGTAATGCGAATTTTGATAGTGTTTTGTCTTTGTTTATAGTTGTGTTATATCCAGTGTTTCATTTGTGGTTATAACATTTTATAAATATCCTGATGATGGAAGACATGCGCACTCCCGAAACGTTGATATCTAACCATCTTTTCACCTGGCTTGTTGCCCGAGAAGAAAGTGAGCGCATTTGTCTCCAGGAAAGCTTCAGGTCTTGTTTTAATGTATTGCAAAGTTAACCAATTCCGATATATTAGAATTTGTTGATTACAATTCCCAGATACTTACTTAAAGGTATGTAATCTTTAACTTCCCTTTTTCATTCAAGGAGAACTAATACTTCAAATGCATCAAGCAGTGGTTCGCCTTTTAAATATCTGATTACTGCTTATATTACTTTATCCAAACTTTAAGAACAAAAAATGTGCAATGTGCAATGCCTCTCTACAGACTTTATCGAAACAAACAAGACAAAACAAACTTTTATAAGAAAAATTTGTAGAAGCTTGGGTGTAGAGTCATTTGAATATAATATATTACAGAAGTTTTTATTTTTTACGAACATGATAAAAACACACCCCTGATTAATTATTATAAGGAAACAATTCAACGTAGATTATTTGGACCCCTCCGTAAACTGACTTCCAAATACGTGCTTGCTTAGGAATCGTAACAACAACACCAACTTTAGCTCTTCTAGTATGTTTGGCAATTTGGCCTATAGACCTAGTAATAAAACAGAGAGCAGCAAATTATTGGCTCAAAATTTTAAGATTTCTTAAAAATTGAACAAGTTATAGGTGAACATTGTAGAAATAAAGCAGAAATCAATAGGAAGCTTTTAAGAGATTGGCAATATTGTCACCCAATTATCGGAAGGTACGCCCAAATGGAGCTGGGTAGGGGACAGGAGGCATTCAGGCCACGCCCACCCATTTATCTTGTTGCGCTAACTGAAGGGATCGCATGCCACTGTGCCGTCTCTTTCTCCTCCCCCTGAGTTCTGGAACATCCAGGAAATTTCATCTAACCCGGAACCTTCTAGATTGGCCAGTTGGTCCTATAAAAGCGACGCGCCGGGCTGGAGGAGAGTTCAGTTCTCGGCGAGCAGCCGTAGGAGCGCCGTGCTAGTGAACGGGCTGGAAGACTGTGTACGTGTATCAGAGGAGTTGTACATAATTGTGAGTGTAGAGTTCACCTGTGACAGACGAACTGGTGAATTGTGATTGTGTGCGCTACGTAATTCTGTGTAGTCGGCAAGTGTTCCAATTGTAACTCGGTGGAACTAAAGAACATTTTGAGTTTGTGCAATAGGACTTTTAATTTCACGAACCCACAAAGTCACAATATGAATGGGATACATCACTTCAAGGAAGAAGAACTTGTAGTTTATATCCCAATATAAATGAAAGATTAAGATTAAAAGATATAGTACCAACAAGATTAGGTATCCAATACTTAACGGGACATGGACCATATAATGTGTACTTTAAGAAAACACGAAGGTCTGACTCCAGCAATTGTGATCGATGTAATTTACAAGATACTCCAGAACACGCCCTATTTGAATGTCATAAATATGATGAAATATTACATGAGGAAAGGAAACAGCTAGAAAGCAAATATGTTTGGGACGTGGTTAGGAATACAAATGACTTTAAAATACTTGAAATGGCAGCAGGGAAGGTTTCCACTATAATTATGGAGCAGTATCAACAACAAGGTATAAGCGAACAGATAACCAAGTACAACAGGCTGGCGTTCAAAATGAGTCACCGCAAGTTAGAAGATCGGAGAGACCTATGCCCGATTTCACCAACAGATGTTAAAATCGACGTTAACAAATGTAACGTAACAATTGTCACAGCGCTAAAACTAATGTTAAATTTCTTGCATTTCACCAACCTGTTTTCTTAAAATGTTAACAAACACGTGTTAACGCCAAGAAAGTTGTAAATATCACAGCTATAGAAGGCTATGGATGATTTTCTGAACGTACTCCGATGCGCTTTTGTTTTCATTTTGTCTGCACAAATGGCGGATGAACAAAATCATAAATAAAGCCGTGAGACAAATTTCTCATCGACGGAGAAAGAATTGTTAATTGAAATGGTGACGAAGTGTAAGGATATCGTGGAAAATAAAAGAACGGATGCAGTGAATGTAGAAGAGAAAGATGTCGCGGGGAAAATATTGGAAACGAATTTAATTCAAATGCATGTGTCACTACTACAAGCACCAAACAACTTGTCAGTATTACGTAAATTTAAAACGAGGTGCGAAGAACAAGTGACTTAAACGTCTCAAGACGAGAGGTGTACAGTGTATTATCCACATAATTCAATGAATTATAAAATCGCAAAGTTATTAATACTTGAAGCTAAGGCGAGATCGGCATATTCCTTTCGATGCATGTTCTAACCTTTCTTGTACTTCCACAGTAACCTTCATAGCAACTTGTTTCGACAGTCTATACCTCCGTAAAACAATTTTCTTCGGATAGTTCCTCAAAATCATTTCTCCTCATAGGCCGCACTTTATTACGAATGTCATTTAGACGGTCTTAAATATCAAATCGACATAAACAGCTGAGTTTATGCTCGCCATCTTGACTATTTATAATTGTTAAGGACTTAACATTAGAAATTCGGCTTGTTAGTTTAACATGAGATTTAACACGAGTGTTACGCTAACACTTGTTGGTGAAATGCAATTTTTTTTAACTATTGCTAAACTCGTGTTAAGTCTTAACATTTGTTGGTGAAATAGACAATGAGTAAATTTATTATCTCAACATAGACGTGTACAGGACATAAGTATGAAGGAGGGAATAGACGAACCAGAATCATCTTAGATGACGTATAGATATAATAGACAGAATGAATAGCTAGAATTCTAAAGTTGTCTTGAATAGCTACTAAAGAATGTAACTAAATTGTTATTAAACTGTCATTAAATTGCCTATTTATTATTGTTAGCTTGAAAGAGTAGTTTAGCATAGTGGAACTAAATCACTAAATAGCCTAATTAGTTAATTGTTAGCTCAATGTAGTAGTTTAGGATAGTAGAATGTGAGATTTAATAAATAAAAGTTTGTAACATTTTCCGAATAGTTTATCATGTGGTTCTATTAAATAGAGGAGGAAATTATAGCATTTTATTCATAAATAGCAATAAATTGTAAGAGTTATTGTAAATTAAAACTTAATTATAGAACCACAATGCAAATGTGAAGCTACTAACTGATAAAAGATAGTTAGATTTAGTGTTTGTAAAAGTAATTATAATATTGTATCTGCAAAAATCACTTAATGTTTTCATGTAAAATAAAATTGTAAACAAGAAAATAATTAATATTATAAAAATAGGTCTCGGTTTATATTCAAGATGCCGAGACAAAAGAAAAGCAGAATATTTTTTATTTTTTTATTTTTACCTGCTACATTACCCTTATTGGCATAATCCTTGCTGAAGAGTATGTCCTGAACAATCATGTTCCTTGAATTTATTGCGTTAGCTTATCACGTTAGATATGAAGAACCAGGATTGTTCATGTTGCATGCCTGTCTCAGGAGGTGATGCGCGCGCAGTGGATGCAACGCAGAAAGGTACATTTACTGCTGTAGATCGATCAAATGCTTTAATCGATTAACCATGTTGCTGTAATAGATTAATCTAGATATTATATGTTCTAAAATTAGGTGTAAGAATTACATAAAGTACTTTAATACTCTGTATATTTAATTACTTATGACATACATTTAGATTCAAAATTTGTGTTTGTATGAATTGCATATGCTTTATATATGTATTGAATTACATCTATAATATCTTTGTAATTATTTAGTAACATGTTATATCCATATCTACTAAGATTTGTGAGAATGACATGCAAATAATAGTTTACATGAAGACTCATCTAGTCACTGTTGTTTCATCCATGATTTTAAACATCTAAGTGCATTCACATGCTGCTCTTCGTTTGGTGACAATATTCCTGCATCACTAAACTCACGTTCACAGAGAACCGATGTAGCTAGTACACAAAGTAATTTCTTCGCTATGGATGAAACAACTGGCAACTGAATAGGATGTGTGTGACTTGCGAAATCGTCATCCAAGACTTGTAGACTCCTAAGTAACTTTGATTCGCTACTGAAGTCCAGGAATCCCCTGATAAGCTAACACGCACACTTTAATGTGTCCAATAGCTTAGATCCTTCAATATCGTATAATTTTTCAATTCGTTTACTTATATCTTTTGATGGAAGATTATACGAAGTGTTTCCAACGGCTTCTCTTGAAACGCCTTTTAGCCCTTCATCCGATACAATATTGATAGGTCGGCTGTTCATTTTACGATTTTCTTTGTTAATTCAGCTTCCTTGATGGAAGAAATTAGGTTGACTATGAAATTATTTACGAGGGCTGTTCAATATGGAATGATCTTTTTTTCAAAACGTACCTTTACTCATCCACATAATTTTGATAGTCGTTCTCAAAATAGTCTCCCCTGAATGCGATGCACTTGTCCTAGCGTTTCTGCTAGTCTTTAAAGAATTCTGGAAACCATTTTTGAGAGATCCTTCAAAATCACCTCCGCAGCCTTCATCACTGCTTCTGATGATGGATAATGCCTCCCACGAAGGCGTTTCTTCAAGTTATGGAACAGAAAAAAGTCACATAGGGCTAAATACGGACTATAGGGAGGGTGAGGGATGCACTTCACGTTGAGTTTTGCAAGATATTCAGCAGCAACATTGGCAATATGTGGCCACGCATTATCTTGGTGCAGCATCCAGCCTGCTTCACGGAAATGTGGTCTTTTGCGCCTGATATGGACTTGCAAAGTTTGCAGGACATCCCTATAGTATTGTCCAGTTACTGATGTGTGTGCAGGCACAACATGCTGCTAAACCATTCCATGAATATCAAAGAATGAGATGACCATAACTTTGCCAGCAGAAGCAATCACTTTTGCTTTTTGGGGGTTGTTGATGAAAGAGATTTCCACACTGAGTTTTGTTTGCTCTCAGGATCAAAATGATGTAGCCAAGCTTCATCAGCAGTGATTACATCAGCTTTAACTGCATGCAGACCTACACGCGAATGTCCTTTTGTTTGGGAATCAACAGTCTTGGAACCCATCGCGCACAAACACGTCTCGATCTTCCTCTAACATTAACTTTAACTGCATGCAGACCTGCATGCGAATGTCCTTTTGTTCGGGAATTAACAGTCTTGGAACCCATCGCGCACAAACACGTCTCATGTGTAATGTTTCTGTCATCAACGTGCGGGTGGCACACAATGAAATGTTCAGTATTTCACAAAGTGATCTTCGTCGATCCTCTCTTACAATGGCAGCCGCAGTGCTGATGTTTTCTTCCGTAAGAGCAGTAACTGCAGCACCGGGTCCACTTTCCTTTGAAATTGATTGTCTCCCCTCGTTAAACATTTTAAACCACTTTCTAGCTGTGCTGTAGGGAAGAACAGACTCTCCATAGGCATCAACCAAAGATTTGTTGAGACGAAAGCAAAATTGACGGAAACTGAGTCTCAGGTGCTGTAATTCTTGTTTTAGGTGACTGGGATCAGAGATATGCTAACTTTGTGGGCCAGTGTATTGAGAACTCCTAGTCGCTGAGACATGATGGAAAATATGAGCGGTGTGTGTAGGCTTGCAGTATACAGATGCCCCAGTGTACCGTTGCTGTTTTTTGAAACAAGAATGTCCAGGAATAGAAGAGTTCCGTCAAAACGGCTACTCCGAATATGACGTTGAAACCTCGATTACGAAAGCTAGGAAAGGGAAACCTGTAATTAAGCAAGCGTCAGATAAGGCTACTGCTACAGCCTGCATCCCGTTTACCGGCAATCTATCCTGCAGAATCAGTAGAATTCTCGACAAATACAACATCACGACCATCCACAAGCCACCTCCGAAGATTAAACATCTGTTGAGACCAGTGAAAGACAAACTGGACTTCCAAGTTGCGGGAGTGTACAGCATTTCCTTTCAATGTGGGACACCGTATATAGGACAAACCGGAAGGACCATCGCTACCAGAATAATCGAACATGAACGGAGCATTCGTTTAATGCAACCTGAGAAGTCTGGGCTGGCAGAGCATTGCTTTGATAACGACCATATAGTCAATCTTCGGGAGACGGCCATCTTGGCAATATGCAACAGTTACTGGGAGCGGAGTAATTTCAAATAACTCTTCATTATGTAGAAAGTTCTTATATGATGGTTTTTTTTCTTAGTGCCGGTTATGAGAATTTCTGTAGGAGTGTGTGAGCTAAAGTGCGGCACAGCATTGGAATGCATGATACTTGGTTTTGTTGAGCAAAATTTACCACTGAACCTCGCTGTAGTATTGTGAGGTAGCTCCAGAGTTAAATTACGACTTCTGCGTGGCCTTGGATTTTGTGACACTGCCGCAACCTTGGTCCAGATTACTTGTAAACAGCCGGCAAGCCACAAAGAAATTCAAATTTCACACAGAAATTATATGAAGTAGGAGTGTGATACATGATAAAAAGCTTGATATATGAAATGGGAACACATTTTCCTGCCTAGACACATGTCAAGCCGTTTCTGTACAGGGACAAGAATGTATATTTGAATATGTAAAGCTTTTATTGGAAAGAAGAGTCATTAGTGTTGCAATTGAGAGAAACCTGTGCTTAATATGGTTAACTGATACATTAAAAATACATTAAGCAGAACTACCAAGAACTTTAATTAATGGTTTTAATAAAGACTTTATACAAAAGAAAATACCAAAAAAATGTTAATGATATTTCTACCCTTAAAAAATAAAAGACGATTATCATTTTAAAAAATTTACTTACCAACCTTGGGTTAATAAACACTTCCCATTTCTTTTAAAGAAGTTGGTATAACTTCAGTTCCTCAAAATAAATATAGTATTAAACATTTACTACATTTCTCTAAAAAAACATAAAATTCCTTATAATAAAAAATCTGGTATTTATCAATCTAATTTTTTCGATTGTGATAAAGTTTATATTGGAAAGACGAAACGTAATTTTGAAACCAGAACGAATGAACATTTTCGTAACATTATGTATAAACAAAGTGATAAATCTGCCGTAGAAGATCATTTTTGCTAATTTAACCATGAAATAAATCCTGAAGTTAAATTATTAAAACAATCAGTCACAAAAGCAACTTATTTCCAGAATATGTTAATATGTGACCTTCAGGTAATGCAATGAATAATGTGTTACACTCTGCTGAAATATTCAGTGAAATTAATATACAGAGTACATTTAGTATTTCTTATTTACACACGACATTGCTTAAGTTACGTAACAGGTAAGTTACGTAGCCCAACTGGTCTCTTGCATTCAATAATGTTTCTGCTATAGGTAACCTTTAAACCTTTAGTACACACTCTAAAAACAGCTGTTTTTCTGTCAGTTAACACCCCGATCTGGCCGCCATGGAAACATTTAGCGATGCAGTAAAGAAGATCCCCATGGCAGTCAGCAGTGACACCAACCTTAGCAGGTTTTAACAAAACATTGTATCATAAAACAGGAAATATAAGTCAAAATTGCTTTTTACGTTAATCATAAACAAATTTTACTAGCATTTTTCACAAAACACTCCATAATTTAAAATCAACACACACACACACACGCACGCGCACGCACGCACACACACGCACTGCCGGTCAAAAGCTTTTGGACACGCACATCTGTAAACATCTAATGGTTATGTCAACAAAGATCGTGATTAAGGACCTTCATCGTGGGGAAATATCACTGTGCATGACATCTTGTTTATATAAACAACTACTGATGTTTTAAGTAAATGTTTATGGCATCATAACCACTAATAGATAAATCTTAGGTGTAAGACTGATATGGGATCAATTTACTCATGACTCATCCTGAGTTCACACAGATTCTTATTGTGGTCTTAAAACATACAAAGGCTTTATTGCAATTGGAATAGTGTTACCAATATTATTGTGACATCCTCACCTAGTAGTGGTGGGTATTTGACTGTTATTTACTAGAATAACTTGCATTATTTTATTATATTTTATTCTTTGCATTCTAAATTAATACTGCGAAAGAAAAGATTAATAATAAGGTTTTATTTAACAAATTAATTTGGGAAATGGGCCGAGGATCATGCATCAGCTTGGAAAAGCGTTCATGGTGAGGGTTATAGTGTTCACCAAATCTCACAAAAACTACAAATTTCACGGTCCACTGTTAACTATGCAATTCTCAGTTTACAACATTTTGGTTTAAACGAGGACAGGAAACAAAGTGGAAGACCAAAGTATGCTTCCAGAGCACAGGACCAATCAATAGTTCTGAAAAGTAAAAGAAATAGAAGGCTGACTGTTTCAGAAATTCAGTCTCATTTTAATGCCGATCATACCAAAGAAATGTCTCTCAGTATTGTGAAGCGACGATTGATTTTTTTGTGGTAATTTACTTCCTCCAACGTTAAATCATATCGGACGATGAATGAATTAGGTGAAATGATGTTCAAATGAGTCTGTGGTCCATGGAGCTTAGAGTTACCCGACATTCATCATTCAGAATAAGGGAAAACCCCGGAAAAAACTTATCCAGGTAAATCACCCTAACCGAATTTGAACTCGTGACCTCTTGAACGCGAGGCAGACATTCTACCATCTACGCTACCGAAGCGGGCGCGACGATTGGTGTCAGCTAAGTTATGTGGTATGGTGGCAGTGAAGAAACCACTTCTTAGACCCATAAACAAATAGAAGAGGTTGGCATGGGCAAAAGAACACAAAAACTGGACAATTGAAGACTGGAGACGTGTTCAAATCCAAATCCGAGGTTTTGGGGCAACGACGTCATGGGTATATTCGCCGTTCTGCTGAGAAGATCCATCCTGACTGCATAACACCAACAGTGAAATATGGTGAGGTCTGGGGATGTTTTTAATTTATTGGAGTGCACCAGCTCTACAAAATTGAAGGAAACTTGGATAAACATGGCTACCATTCCATTTTGAGCAGATATGCTGTTCCATCAGGAATGCGTCTGATTAATCACATCCAAGTTGTGTAAGAACTACCTCAGAAGTAACATGAGGAAGGAGAGCTAAAGGTGATCGAATGGCCACCCCAGTCACCAGATCTGAACCTGGTTGAACTTCCTTTGGAGGAACTTGACAGAGAAGTTCGAAAAGAGTGTCCTACTTCTATAAAAACGGTATGGGAAACGCTTCAGACCTCCTAGATTAATATGGAGAAAAGTGTGTGTGTGGAAAACTTAAGTGAATGCCCAGAATTGTGAAAAAAAGTGATTGCTGTAAAGGGTACATTTTTTGATGAAAAAAAAAGTTTAGCACAAAAAGACATATTTTGTGGTAAACATTATTGCAAGATAAATGCATGCTCCATATTGTAGAATCATATAAATCACATAATATAAATTATTTTCATCAATTTTGTTGCTTGTTATATATTGTTCCTTCGTTTCCTTAGCAAGAGCTTAGTGTCCTAAAACTTTTGACCTGCAGTGTGGATACTGTCACCTAATTATCGGAAGGCCCGACCAGCTAGCGGCTGGGAGGGCGGCAGGAGGCATTTAGGCCACGCCTACCCACTTATCTTGAAGTGCTAACAAGAGGATGGTTGGAAAAACATCACTAGCCATCTCTTTCCCCTCCCCCGGACGTCTGGAACAGTCGGGAAGATTCACTGAACCGTGAGACTTCCAGAAACGGCGATCTTCCCTATATAAGGCCTGCAGTGAACGAGTCAGTCAGTTCTTGGCGAGCAGCCGGAGGAGCACCGTGCTAGTGAACGGACTGGAAGACTGAGTCTGAGTGCAGAGAGTCTACTCCCATTAGCCCTGTCCCCGTAGGAACAAGACCCGGGTCTCTTACAACCAGGGAGTATCCCAAAGGGTCTCTCCGTGGGGCTTTCCATTAGGACAGTACCTAGTTTCCTAAACTGCCCCCCCCCCATCTGGTCCGAAGACCAAGACAGGACGGAAGTGGATACGCCACTTACGCGCGTCAACACTCAAGGCGAAGACTACCGATATGACCTCGGTGGGGCCGCCTGGCGATCTAGCACACCTTCTACTAGCTTAGCAGGCTAGTACCCGGAAGCTTAATGGCTTCCCTCAACCCCGTCCGAAGACGTACCCAATCTCCCACGGGTATCGGGAACACACTGCCCCCTCGAGACCATCCCAATCCGAACAACTCCCGAAGGAGGGGATCGGCATGTTCGGCCCGAGGTTCCTCTAGTAACGTCAGAGGTACCACGAGTGCTAAGGGTCCGCAGCGCCCGCACCACGGCAGCTGAAGGGGACGGATCCCCTCCCCTACGGGAGGACTGGAAGACTGTGTACGTGCATCGGAGGAGTTGTACGTAATTGCGAGTGTAGAGTGGACCTGTGACAGACGAACTGGTGAATTGCAATTGTGTTCGCTACGTAATTCTATGTAATCGGCAAGTGTTCCAACTGTAATTCGGCGGAAATGAAGAACATTTTGAGTTTGTGCAATTGGACTTTTTATTTCACGAACCCACAAAGTCACAATACTGTCGCAGCGACGCGCATAAAAGGTTCGTGCGGAGCGATAACGCTGCTTGTTTACACAAAGGAACTGATAAAGATAGCATGCAGATAAAGGTCTGCCGAAACATACAAACAAACTGATATAAATGGAAATTTCTGATGACATCTTGATCGATAGAGATTATTCGGTTTCTTGATTGTTCTGGAACAGTCTGGAATTATCAGATGAGGTATTTAAGGAAGCGACAACTCGCAAAGAGACAGTCGTGAACAGTAGTAAAGATGTTGTAACATGAGTGTTGTAAACAGATGTAATCAGGGCACTGTTGTGATCATCGACTTCGGTAGATTGTGTATGTGACGTAATTCTGTGACGTAAGGATTGAACAGAGTATCTCTACGAAAATAAAGAACATTTTGAATTTATGCAAATTGGACTTCTAATTCTACGAACCCATAAAATTTCTGGCTCGGATTTCCTCAGGATTTTCACTCATATTTTCGCCATAAGCTTGCACTTTGGAAATGAGCGCTCTGTATAAGCAATGCCCTCTGCATCCGCATCTCACAGTGCTAGGTTTGTTGTTGCGATTCGTAGCTTACGATTCAGGCGACCGAGAGCATATCAGCATATGATTGATTATGCCTTTTACATATTATAGAACAATTATTTGTTTTATTTCATATAACTTAAAGGCTGTTTCCTCAGATCTGTTGTATTCATCTTGTACACAAACACACTAGGTACGTACTGTACCTAAATAGCCATTATTTACGACCATATAAAACATACACATATACATGCATGCTATTCAAGGGTTTAAGCTCCCTAAATTTAAATCTCACAAATTATATGAAGTCCACATTATCGAACATGCAATAACGATGCACAGTAACTGCAATAAATTCTTTTAACAATGTACTGTGCATAAAGAAAAGTAAGAGCATTGATATAAATAGTAAAAGTAGGTGCAATGCAATTTTGTATGTTACATTTGTCCTTATGTTATATACATTATAGTTCAATATTTAATTATCACTAAGTTTCGTTATCAAAACTTGTAAGAATGTTTATTAATCATTAATGAGTTATATATAATTAAAAATGTGGCTTTGGTATTGTGACATTCCCTCCCTCTTGGCCATTTCTGTGCCATTAATGCAGACATTGTTGATATTTAATTTGCAAATAAACAAATGTTGGCAGGCTGTGAGCAGGAGTGACTTATTTTTATTGAAGTTTTCATCATGAGCGCAGCGCTACAACCACGCACGATAAAAATCCTTTGACTATTAAAAAAACCCTACTTCATGGAATTAATTGTTCTTTCACACTGGCCGTGTGTAGGCTAAAGTATGGAAACATTGAGACAGACTGAAAAATTCAATGCCAATGCCGGGATTTGAACCACGGATCTTCTGGTCTCCGTCCAGCCGCTCTAACCATTGAGCTACCATGGCCAACGTGCCAACATGTCATTAAATTCTCCAACTGATTCGTGCTTTATAGTAATATAAATAGTATTTATAATAGTATATAATATATGTAGTAATATGAGTCAGTTGGAGAATTTAATGTCATATTGGCACGTTGGCCATGGTAGCTCAATGGTTAGAGTGGCTGGATGGAGACCAAAAGATCCGTGCTTCAAATCCCGGCTATGACAGTCTGGCTCTATCCTTTCATAGTGCGTCCTACACACGGCTAGTGTGAAAGAACAATTAATTTCCATTAATTGTACCTAATAGTGGTCCGAACTATAAAGCCCGGGCCTTAAAGTACTTACAACATAGTAAGTCGTCATTAAGGTAGTTGCCTCATGTGTTTATGAGAACTCCTAGTGGTTTACCGGGAAAAACACGAGTCGGTTGGAGGATTTAATGTCATGTCGCCACGTAGGCCATAGTAGCTCAATGGTTTAGAGCGGCTGGACGGAGAACTGAATATCCGGTGTTCAAATCCCGGCTATGGCATTGAATTTTCAGAATTTTTCAGTCTGGCTCTACCCTTTCATAGTGCGTCCTACACACGGCTAGTGTGAAAGAACAATTAATTTGCATTAATTGTACCTAATAGTGGTCCGAACTACAAAGCCCGGGTCTTAAAGTACTTACAACATAGTAAGTCGCCATTAAGGTAGTTGTCTCATGTGTTTATGAGAACTCCTAGTGGTTTACCGGGAAAAAACAAGAGTCAGTTGGAGAATTTAATGTCATGTCGGCACGTTGGCCAGTGTAGGTCACTGGTTAGAGCGGCTGGATGGAGACCAGAAGATCCGTGGTTCTAATTCCGGCTAGGCATTGAATTTTTCAGTCTGTCAACCCTAATTCATCTTAAAGTTCCGCAAATATCTGTTGGTCTTACCAAAAGTTTGCCCAGATATACTTTTTATTGGTTTAACCCATTTGCTTAAAAATATTTAACCAAAAGGAATTAGCACTGAAATGTATCTATGGTCGTTTGTTCTGAGTTCAATAATTTAAGAAATCATCATGATCAACCTTCAAGATAGGCCAGATAGACCTGTTTCGGCTAAGAAGGGATCTTCCCAGCGTCTCTGTGGACTTCCAACATCTCTAATACCAACTGGTTTATACTGCCAAGCCTGTTTGGTAAGTCTTTCTTCTGACATTCCAGAGAGATGATCTTGCCATTTCAGTTTGTACTCCCTGAGTTTGTCATTTAAAGTAAATATTTTTAGTTGTTCTCTTACTGTCTCACTTTTAATGTGATCTTTAAGACTACAGCCAGCTACGTACCTCAAAAAATTCATTTCAGCCACTTCAATTATTCTTTTATCAGTTCTGTTCAAGGTCCAGGTCTCGGCTCCATAACGAATAACAAGCACTGCCATAGTTTTGTAAAATTTTAATATGGTATCGCTTCCTTTTTTGTTTTTCAATGTTCGTTTTATAGTACCACATATGTTTTGAAATTTATAGATCTTTTGTTTTAAATCTGTCACATTCATAGGAAATATAACATCCTAAGTAATTAAAATATCTAACTTGTTCTAGTATTTTGTTTTTGAGGAGCATTTTGGACCGTGTTGGGCATTTACCAATAAAAGTTATCACTTTCGTTATCTCTGCTGAAATGATAAAATTATATAAGAATAAAATTATTTAAGAAATGAATGACGGTGGTTAATTACCAGGCGTGTCGTTAAATGCTTGTAATGAAGGAAGAAATCAACAGACCCCTGTGAAATAGTGCCGCGCATATGTCAAATGAGATTTCTTTCCGACATCCGGTAAACTTGGAGAGTAGTCAACATTCCTAGACTGAGGGTATGGCGAGTGTAGCTGAGCAGAAAATAGCCACGCAGTTCGAAGATTGTGCGTTCGGTGTTCAGTTTTCGCAGTTTGACGAGAGCGCCCTTCGCAATAGGAACGACACGTGTTTCTCGCGTTTGCGGGTGTTTATGTTGCAGGCTGACGTGTAAGTTATAATGATCTCCATTGTTTGTTTTCGTTGATGATGGAAGTGGACCTTCAGCCGTCCAATCCCGGGTGCGCGGACACCTCGAGGAGTTATCGTGTTGATAATCAGCTGGCAGAGTTTCGTGATATAATACAGCGTATGGACCGCATACTGAACGTACCGAATACGGCGACCACGTCGAGCTACACCGGTTGTGAATATTACCCGATGCAAAATCCTGTATACAGGACGTTGCTCCACAATGGTGAAAGTGATTATCAGTATACCAGTCAGCAGTGCCACAGTGCTCCTGCTACAGCCACAGCGGCCGTGGATCTCCTACCCTCGTCCTCCCCAGTGCAGCCTCCTCCCAAAACAAAACAGCCTCGCGAGACTGTGCGGATCAACATAGGCATCGACGAGGATCTCAAACTCATACTGGATATGGATCCAAGCATCATGGACGTCGTGGGAGAGGAAGACCGCAAGGTGACGGCAGTGCCCACGCCGCCATCGTCCACAGACAGGGTGCTAGGACTACCGCCCTGGACAGGCGGGTATGCTTGCGGCATCCCTTGCCGTGCGTATTTATTGTATGTGTGACATTGTTTTGTGTACTAACTCACCATCTTGCTTTACTCATTACAACATCACAGCTTTTACGTATTCTGTTATAACTAGGGCACGGAAGTTGTTGACCTAAAAATTCTCTAAAAATGCGCTATAAAATGCCCTTAAATATACATGCACATAAAAAGTAAAAAATGACCTAAAAATTAACTATTTCTTTCACAATAATAAATTAATAGCTGTCACAAACAAATAATGAATATATGGTTCGAATAACCACATTTTAAAATTAACTTTCTTAGTAAATAATTCAATTATTGCCACTAAATGATAAATAAATTGAAAATTCACCGGGTCATTTTCAATTTTATAAAATATAAACAAATAAGTTACTGTACCCATTAGCCAAAACATACCTTACTTAGCGTTGGTCATCTTCAAGTTATCAAAAGTAAAGGAACGGTGGTTGTCAGCTAAAACTGTTTTATACTTTGAGAAACTTCTCTCCACTTCCACAGATGTTATAGATGCATATTTGAGAAACACTATGTCACTGCCTATTAAATCCTGTTCAAAAATATCAGTCTGAAGTTTTCTCCTGACAGTTATCGGTAATCTGACAAACTGTTTAGTAACCTTTATTTTTTTCCAACACTAATTGTAGTTTATGTGTAATTTTGTCCCCAATCTCAACTTTTACATTTTATATCCTCTCTGCCGCAATCCTCACTAACTCAATTGACTTATCGAATGCCATGCCACTTTCCACAAGGTGGGTTATGGTATCCGTCAAAATGTAAAATTTGATTATTGAAAGCTAATTTACCTTGGATTTGAGTGTCAGAAAACAGTTCCTGTGCACTCTCAATTGTCTTAGAATCTATCCTATCTAAGCTATTCACCACTTCTCTCACTATTTGAAAATTGTCACAGTGATATACATGCAGTTAACCATGTACCCCAACGTGTTAAAATTGGTGCCGGGGACAAAACTATATTAGGGGCTTTTTCTTTGAAATACATAGTTCGGGTTGGGACTTTCAAAAATATTTTCTTTACTGTGGAAATTAGTGTACCTAGTTCTGGAAATGTTAATCTGACCTGTTCCGCAATTCGATGAAAAGCATGGGCTAAACACGTAACATGTGGACCCGCCTTGGTACGTGGTGGTAGCGTCTCTGCCTCACGTTCAAGAGTTCCCGAGTTCGAATCTCGGTCATGGCGAGTTACCTGGATAAGGTTTTTCAGGGGTTTTCCCTTATCCTGAAAGACGAATGTTGGGTAACTCTGAGTTCTATTGACCCTGGGCTCATTTGAGCATCATTTCACCCATTCCATTCATCGTCCGATATGACTTAACGTTGGAGGACGTAAACTAAAAAAAAAAAAAGTAACATGCGCCATCTTACATATTTAATTTCGCACACTTTACAGAACAATACAGTTCCATCAGTAGAGAATGTGTTTCCGCCAAACTCTGAAACGTACTGTTTCAAACGGGACGCAGTTGACAGCTTTTGTTTCGGTATTTTAATTCCACAACACAAATTTTCACACCCCACAAACTAATCTTCTTACTGCGACACTTCTAGCTCCTGAAGTCCTGACTGATGCAATCCACTCGTATTGCATGATGTAATCGGCGATTCCTCGAATTTATGTGTTATAAATTCACCAGCTGACCTGTGTTAATTACATGTTTACGGCACTTACAAAGTTACTATTTAATAAAATATATATAAAAAACTTTCATCACAGATTATTTAAAAAACAAATCAAAAAGCCCATGGGTCAGGTTCAGGTCCGCCACGGGAATCGAACCCAGGCCTCCTGAATGTGGTTTACAGATGAAAATGCCCTGTAAATTCGTGAAAAAGAAAGAAAATGACCGGAAAATGCATCTAAATGTTAAAAAAATGACTTTGTTATAAAAATGTGGGGAAAATTCCATTTTGATGAACTCTAAAACCATATATTCCAGAGCACACCCTTATTAGGAAGCGAAAGCCTTGTTTTTTCTATTAATATTAATCTGTGCATCTGATGTTAATTCTTCCATGCTTTGTTTACGTATGTTTTGTTTTCAAGATGGGAAGAAGCAATAATTTTGGTGTAAGACATCGGCATGGGAGCCAGTATAAACAGTTTAAGTAATTCCGATTACATAATTAAAGGGTCACAACCCCTAAAATGGAAAAAGTTTAGTAACACATGACAATATATTGACTTCGTCAAACCTAACCTCAAATATTGGCGATGAATGTTAAGTGAAATTTGGTTCTTCAATGAAAATTTGGTTTGTTCGTTGTGTAATTGCAGTGAAGACGATTTAACTAAAGTAAATAATCATATTAGATCAATACGTTTTCAGTTAGTAAACATAGAAAGTTTGTACAGAGTAAATTTTGTAAAAATGAAAATTGTCATATCAGAGGACACCAAGAAACGAAATGAATTATTAACTACATTATCACTCTGTTGCCAAAAGTGTAATAAAGAATAAACATTTGAAACATCCAGAACTATTGAAAGTGGTACAGAAGTAAATGTAAGGTTTGCTTATGACTTGAAAAGCATTGGCAAGGGAATTGAGGCAGGTAAGACATTGGCTGCTGTTCTCAATTTACTAGCCCCCCTCCAGTCAAATTTAACAAAACAATAACATAGAGCAAGTGACCATGGAGTGTAGGAAGAGGAGGAGTGAAAAACGAAAGAGGAAGGATACTGATAATGAAAATGTTGCAGAATGTGGATCTGGGGAAATTCTGATGTGTAGTTCCAACATAGCAACACTTAAATGCTGTTTTTTTTTTCTGTTTTATATTTTTTAAACTTTGGGTGCGCTCATCTATATAAATACTGTAGCTATTAGACCTTTTGCTGGAATTAAAGGAATACTTAAACTGTTCACTTTCTTCTCGGGCAGCAAGCCAGGAGAAAAGACGATTAGATATCAATGTTTCGAGAGTGTGCATCTCTCCCATCATCAGGATATTTATTAAATCTTATAACCACAAATGAAACACTGGATATAAGACCAATATAAACAAAGACAAAACACTATCAAAATTCGCATTACTGAACAAAAGACTGTTTTCAGTAAATTAAATGCCAGGTCAGGAGATGGCGTGAGTATAGAAAATTGTGTCAAAGAAACATAACTACTTAACTTGATTATAAAGCTTTATTGATCTTTGCTTCTTAAATCGAGGGATTTCCATTTTTAAGGCCGGTTTCCAAGAGGAGCTCAACTGAAATCCAACATCACGAATAAGCGTGCTCCTTTCAGAGGAAATCGCCAAAGCCTCCTTAATTCTCCGCTCCCAGTAACTGTTGCATTTTGCCAAGATGGTCGCCTCCCGAA
The DNA here is from genome assembly GCA_030765055.1 of Mantis religiosa. Lineage (NCBI taxonomy): Eukaryota > Metazoa > Arthropoda > Insecta > Mantodea > Mantidae > Mantis > Mantis religiosa. Next base: position 462,399 of record JAUKNK010000035.1, on the reverse strand, counting down.
AATTGCCTCTATAGCGTTATCAAAACAATGCTCTGCCAGCCCAAACTTCTCAGGTTACATTAAACGAATGCTTCGTGCATGTTCGATTATTCTAGTAGCATTGGTCCTTCCAGTTTGTCCTATATAAGGTGTCCCACATTCACAGGGAATGCGGTACACTCCCGCAACTTGGAAGTCCAGTTTGTCTTTCACTGGTCTCAACAGATGTTTAATCTTTGGAGTGGCTTTTGGATGGTCCTGATGTTGTATTTGGCGAGAATTCCGCTGATTGTGCCGGATAGATTGCCGGTAAACGGGATGCAGACTGTAGCGGTAGGCTTATCTGACGCTTGCTGTATTACAGGTTTCCCTTTCCTAGCTTTGGTGATCGAGGCTGCTGATTCTGCTGGATAGATTGCCGGTAAACGGGATGCTGGCTGTAGCGGTAGACTTATCTGACGCTTGCTGTATTACAGGTTTCCCTTTCCTAGCTCTGGTGATCGAGGCTGCTGATTCTGCCGGATAGATTGCCGGTAAACGGGATGCAGGCTGTAGTGGTAGGCTTATCTGACGCTTGCTTTATTACAGGTTTCCCTTTCCTAGCTATGGTGATCGAGGCTTCTGATTCTGCCGGATAGATTGCCGGTAAACGGGATGCAGGCTGTAGCGGTAGGCTTATCTGACGCTTGCTGTATTACAGGTTTCCCTTTCCTAGCTTTGGTGATCGAGGCTGCTAATTCTGCCGGATAGATTGCCGGTAAACGAGATGTAGGCTGTAGCGGTAGGCTTATCTGACGCTTGCTGTATTACAGGTTTCCCTTTCCTAGCTCTGGTGATCGAGGCTGCTGATTCTGCCGGATAGATTGCCGATAAACGGGATGCAGGCTGTAGCGGTAGACTTATCTGACGCTTGCTGTATTACAGGTTTCCCTTTCCTAGCTCTGGTGATCGAGGCTGCTGATTCTGCCGGATAGATTGCCGGTAAACGGGATGCAGGCTGTAGCGGTAGACTTATCTGACGCTTGCTGTATTACAGGTTTCCCTTCCCTAGCTCTGGTGATCGAGGCTGCTGATTCTGCCGGATAGATTGCCGGTAAACGGGATGTAGGCTGTAGCGGTAGGCTTATCTGACGCTTGCTGTATTACAGGTTTCCCTTTCCTAGCTTTGGTGATCGAGGCTGCTAATTCTGCTGGATAGATTGCCGGTAAACGGGATGTAGGCTGTAGCGGTAGACTTATCTGACGCTTGCTGTATTACAGGTTTCCCTTTCCTAGCTTTGGTGATCGAGGCTGCTAATTCTGCTGGATAGATTGCCGGTAAACGGGATGTAGGCTGTAGCGGTAGACTTATCTGACGCTTGCTGTATTACAGGTTTCCCTTTCCTAGCTCTGGTGATCGAGGCTGCTGATTCTGCCGGATAGATTGCCGGTAAACGGGATGTAGGCTGTAGCGGTAGGCTTATCTGACGCTTGCTGTATTACAGGTTTCCCTTTCCTAGCTTTGGTGATCGAGGCTACTGATTCTGCCGGATAGATTGCCGGTAAACGGGATGCAGACTGTAGCAGTAGGCTTATCTGACGCTTGATGTATTACAGGTTTCCCTTTCCTAGCTTTGGTGATCGAGGCTGCTGATTCTGCCGGATAGATTGCCGGTAAACGGGATGTAGGCTGTAGCGGTAGGCTTATCTGTCGCTTGCTGTATTACAGGTTTCCCTTTCCTAGCTTTGGTGATCGAGGCTTTAACGTCATATTCGGAGTAGCCGTTTTGACAAGTGAGTCTCAGGTGCTGTAATTCTTTTTTTAAGTGGCTGGGATTAGAGATAGACAAAGCTCTGTGGGCCATTGTATTGAGAACTCCCAGTCGTTGAGACTTATGATGAAAACTATGAGCGTTCAGATAGAGATCGGTGTGTGTAGGCTTGCGGTATACAGCATGTCCCAGTGTACGTAATACTTAATACTTAAACTGTTTTTAAAGGTACTTGTAGAAATATATGTGAAAATTTGAATTAAAAAAAATAGTGTAAATTCAAGACATTTATTTTAAAAAATCACATATCCTTTATTAAAACTCCAAAATAAGATATATTGTCTTTAATGAATTTTGAAAGTGTTGTAAAATAACAAGTAAAAGTTTCAAATTGATGCGTTCAGTGGTTCTTGAGCTAAGGGCAGCAGAAAACTCTCATTTTAACGTTGGTGAGGTTAGGCTGTCCCGGTTACCCTTAATAAAGATGCCACAGCGTAGAGCCCTAAACAGAGAAATCTCTTTTGGTCAAACGCCTAGGTCCAGTTAAGGGCTGAAATATTCCCTAGCACCAATGGTCGTAATTTATCATGCCTGTATTTCTTTTTCTGTAACAGCAGCTGGTAATACTCTTACAAAACATATTTACTTCTACGTGACACACATTTCATGTACAGTGACAGAAATGTCAATATTTAAAAGAATATAAGGAAAATGAAACAGAAATGCGATATTTAGCACAAGCAATGCCTAAAAGCTTTAGAAAATCTGTAGCATTAATTGTTGTTTTGTGTACGGATAGAATAAAACGTGTTAAAATGTGTGTTGTTTGGTGTGGAAAGCCATTATTCTAATTCAAACAATTGAGTTTCGTGCCTATTAATAATTTAAAATGACAGGCGCTGGAAAATGTCCTTCAGTTATAGAGGAGGAACCTTGTTATCCTTGAATGCAAGAACCGCATGTCGACAGGTTTCTAAACACGTGTAGCAAAGAATGCAGATTTAAACCGCGCGTGGACATACTGTTACATAAAGTTAATGCACTTATCCACATAAGATTAACCCAGTTACTCCTGTGCCATAGTGACAGGAAAGCATACATTTGTACAGCGGTAGATATGATCATTTGAAGTTGATATTACCTTTAGCTTACGAGTACAGGTATAATCGGATATGTTTGCTTTTCCACAACTTACCAACGCATAGTAAATGATAATGAATTAGGAACACATATCGTGAAGCGATCCCCGACACCGGGGCATAGCACAGCGCCAGTGTAGTACTTGGTGCTTCTAACGTGACCTTTTGGAGGGAGGGATGACACCTGAAGGGCGACCACATCCGGGAAACGACGTGCGCCTCTAACGATTCTAGACTGAAGGTGTCCGACGCTTATCAGTTTTGTCCTCAAATCTCAAGACCTCAGAGGTCCTCTGGAGCTCTGAAGCAAAAGGATGCCGCTGCAGAAGGCGGAACCGTCAGCAGTTTAACCAATTCTGTCCGACGCTGATCAGTTCTGTCCTCAAATCTCAAGACCTCAGAGGTCCTCTGGAGCTCTGAAGCAAAAGGATGCCGCTGCAGAAGGCGGAACCGTCAGCAGTTTAACCAATTCTGTCCGACGCTGATCAGTTCTGTCCTCAAATCTCAAGACCTCAGAGGTCCTCTGGAGCTCTGAAGCAAAAAGATGCCGCTGCAGAAGGCGGAACCGTCAGCAGTTTAACCAATTCTGTCCGACGCTGATCAGTTCTGTCCTCAAAATTCAAGACCTCAGAGGTCCTCTAAAGCTCTGAAGCAAAAAGATACCGCTGCAGAAGGTGGAACCGTCCACAGTTCAACCATTTCTAGAGAGACGCCTTTCCAAAAGCACTTCCAACATCCAGCCGCAACATTTCGAATTCCGTCGTTTCTTGCTTCTGTCCTGAAGGAGCCACCTCGATCGATTGCAAGTGATCATATTTTCTGGAAACTTTACCGATATATACACATATATTAAGGTGTACTAAAATTAAATAGAACAAACTGAAACCGCTGAAACTAGACGATAATTCCGGTTTATTTTGAATGACGCGATTGGCAGCCGCAGCTGTCACGGCACTATTGCACCAGTCCGCTGGTACCGTACTGTTATACTTGTCCGTTGGTACAGTAACGGTAGACCCTTCGCCGTCCATCATTTAAACAATGATAAGGTTGCGAATCAACATTCATAGGCCACGCTTGCTTTTCGTTATAAAAGGTGTTGCAAATAATTGCCTCCTCGTCTGTTTTCTATTCTAGCCCGGCACCTGTTCGACACTTATTGAACTCTCGAAATTTTTGCAGTCGAAATATTCCAAAATATACATTGGAGACTTATAATTCGTCAAGCATATGGGGACCTATTGCACCAACTTCATCTTTATGCCTGCTTCACGAATCGTTAGCTATTTCATGGAATTCGATCAGGAGAACAGACCATTCAGTTATTTTGTGATGAAAAACACATTTTTTACACGGAGCCAGTTAAATGTTCTAACAACTGAGAACTTGTGGATATGTTTGTGGCGAAAACATGAGAATTTCTGTGCAAATTCAAGCTCACCGTCCACATGCTCTAACATACCATCACATTAAACGCACGCTGTTCTGTATGTTACATCTTGATAACTACACACAGTAGACACGTCGTCGTCGTCGTCGTCGTCGTCATCGTCGTCGAGCAGTTGGCGGATTGCGGTACAGCCCGTAGGTGTGTTATTCATGTACCTGTCCTAGAAAGGACTAAACCACGTAAGAACAGGAATAAAGTGTAGGCAGGATGACGGGTGAGATTTAGGTCGGGGGGGGGGGGGGGAGAAATGAGTCTGCCAGTCTTCAAAGACATGCTGGAAACCATGTTTGAGAGATCCTTCAAAATTGCCTCCTCAGCCTTCATCACTGCTTCTGATGATGGATAATGCCTCCCACGAAGACGTTTCTTCAAGTTAGGGAATAGAAAAACGTCACATGGGGTTAAATCCGGACTATAGCGAGGGTGAGGGATGCACTTCACGTTGATTTACACAAGATATTCAGCAACAACAATGGCATTATGCGGCCACGCATTATCGTGGTGCAGCATCCAGCCTGCTTCACGGAAATGTGGTCTTTTGTGCCTGATATGGACTTGTAAAGCTTTCAGGTCATCCCTGTAGTATTGTCCAGTTACTGATGTGTGTGCAGGTACAACATGCTGATAAACCATTCCATGAATATCAAAGAATGATATGACCATAACTTTCCCAACAGAAGCAACCACTTTTACTTTTTTGGGGGTTGGTGATGAAGGGAATTTCCACACTGAGCTTTGCTGTTTGCTCTCAGGATCAAAATGATGTAGCCAAGTTTCATCAGCAGTGATTACGTTTGAAAGAAACTCCGTATCTTCCTCTAACATCAAATTTAACTGCACGCAGACCTGCAAGCGAATGTTCTTTTGTTCGGGAATCAACAGTCTTGGAACCCATTGCGCACAAACACGTCTCATGTGTAATGTTTCTGTCACCAACGTGTGGGTGGCACCCAATGAAATGTTCAGTATTTCAGAAAGTGATCTTAAGGTAATTCGTCGATCCTCTCTCACAATGGCAGCAGCAGTGTTGATGTTTTCTTCCGTAAGAGCAGTAACTGGAGCACCGAGTCCACCTTCCTTTGAAATTGACTGTCTCCCCTCTTGAAACATATTAAACCAGCTTCGAGCTGTGCTGTAGGGAAGAACAGCCTCTCCATAGGCCTCCTGTAACATTGTATAGGCCTCAACTGAACATTTGTTGAGACGAAAGCAGAATTTCAAAGCGACATATTGTTCCTCGCGTGTTACCTCCATTGCAGCGGTAGGCGATACTGAAAATGTTTGAACTTGCCTTGTTCTCACAGGCAGGAACCAGGAGTATCAACAATGAAACTTCTACGGCGTGTTTCACATTAAGCTAACAGAATATAATAATATTGAGTTTTAGTGCGAAAAATTATGACCGTAAAAAATGATCATTCTTTATTGCACAGACCTCGTATTGTCGTTATAGAAGGGTGAATGCATTAATAACTTTCCGATAAACGATTTACTTACCAATGTTCTTATGAATATTTTATAGTGTTTGCAGTTGAAAGGGTATGTCCCAAATATTTGACACCAGTAAGGATACATTCTGTCTATTGCTGGAGAATGCAGAGTTGCTTTCAGAATTAAATGTCTGTTATATCCCATTAATTTTTATTTGGTCGTTTATATCGAAGCTGGCTTAGAATGTTCCACAACTTGTAGACATTTGTTTCTAGGTCAAGTACCGTACTGACTTCAGAACTTAGTGGAGATGGCATGTAAAGGGAGATTAAAAGTCTACTCCGTCAATATTAAAATTGCTAAGTTTACTGCCCATTATCTCAAGATTGTTTAAGATATCAGATAGTGAACATTTTATAGTACGAGGGATGTTCGGAAACTAAGGTTACAATGCCTATAATGAAACGTGCACATTGTATTTCACACATTATTACTGCATAGTTTAGGTTAGTTTTTGACATTGTATCCATATAGGTTTAGAACTTTTCGCTTCGTGGGATGAGTTTGAATATTTCCTCTTCGTAAAATTTCAGTCTTTGCGTGTTCAGGCACGTTGTCGCCAAGTGAGTGAGTGAGTGAGTGAGTGTGTGCTGTTTAAGGGCCCGTCGACAACAAGGTCATTTGGGCCCCAAGTCAACATTAAAACCTAAAAGCTATAAAAAAAATTAGCTTAAAAGGTAAAATGTAATAAAACCACTCAACTGTTAAAAGGACGTAAAAACCATCTAAAACTTATAATTTAAAATCTCTAAAATTAATCAATATAAAATACAAGTTATACTTGTTTGCTAAAACCGATTTTAAAAACGAACCGCAGAACCTTATCCACGGCCATTGTCGCCAAGTGTTTCACCTTTTCTGCCAATCGTCGGCCACCTGAGGGTTCCTACAAGTGAGGAAACATATGAAAGTCGCTTGGAGTAAGGTCCGGGATGTAGGGAGGATGGTTGATGATTTCCCAGAGAAACTGCTTCAACAGCATGGTGGTCTTGTGGAGTGTATGAAGTTGTGTGTTTTCGTGAAGATGGCGCCTTCGGTGAGAAGTCTTGGCCGTATCCTCTTGATTGCTTCGCTCAAACGTATTAAGGTCTCGCAGTATCGGCCAGCAATCCTACAGTATAGTCATCGCTAGGGCCCGGAAGTTGCTGACCTAGAAATTCTCTACAAATGAGCTATAAAATGCCCTTAAAATTGCACATAAAAATCATATAACAAAATTAGCAATTTCTTTCATAATAATAAATTAATAAATGTCTCAGACAAATAATGAATATATGGTTGGTACAACCACATTTTAAAATTAACTTTCTTAGTAAATAATGCAATTATTGCTACTAAATAATAAATAAATTCAAAATTCATCAGGTAATTTTTCAATTATTTTTGTGTGTAATTTACGTCCTCCAACGTTAAGTCATATTAGACGATGAATGAAATTGGTGATATGATTCTCAAATGAATCCGGGGTCCATGGAGCTTAGAGTTACCCGACATTCGTCTTTAAGGATAAGGGAAAACCCCGGAAAAACCTTATCCAGGTAACTCACCCTGACCGGAATTCGAACTCGGGACGTCTTGAACGTGAGGCAGACACACTACCATCTACGCTACCGAGGCGAGCATTCAATTTTATAAAATATGAAACAATAAGTTACTGTATCCATTAGCCAAAACATACCTTACTTAGCGTTGGTCATCTTCAAGTTATCAAGAGTTAAGGAACGGTGGTTGTCAGCTAAAACTGTTTTATACTTTGAGAAACTTCTCTCCACTTCCACAGATGTTATAGATGCATATTTGAAAAAACACTATGTCACTGACTGTTAAATCCTGTTTTAAAATATCAGTTCTGAAGTTTTTTCCTGACAAGATATCGGCCATCTGACAAACTGTTTGGTATCCTTTATTTTTGTCCAACACAAATTTTGGTTTCAGTCTAATTTTGTACCCAATCTTACCTTTTATATTTTGTATACTCTCTTCCACAATCCTCACTAACTCAGTTGACTCATCCAATGTCATGACACTTTCTTCAAGGCGGGTTATATATCCGTAAAAAATGCAAAATTTGATTTAATGAAAGCTAATTTTTCTTGGATTTCAGTAATAGAAAACAGATCCTGTGCTCTCTCAATTGTCTTAGAGTCTACCCTATCTAAGCTATTCACCACTTCTCTCACTATTTGAAAATTGTCACAGTGATATATACATGCAGTTAACCATGTACCCAGCGTGTTAAAATTCGTGCCGGGGTAAAGCTATGTTAGGGGCTTTTTCTTTGACATACACAGTGCGGGTTGGCACTTTCAAAAATATTTTCTTTAATGTGGAAATTAGTATGTCTACTTCTGGAAATGTTGATCTCACCTGTTCCGCACTTCGATGAAATGCATGGGCCAAACACGTAACCTGCACCATCTTACTGTAAAATGATTGGATGGATTTTGCCGCCTTTACCATGTAAGGCGCCGCGTCTGTTAGGAAGAGGAGCACGTTGTCATGCTGTATTCCACTAGGCCACAATAAATACATGAGTTTATCGAACAGTTTGCATATCTGACATTGGTTAATAGCTTCCATAACCTCTGCGGTTAGAAGAAACATTTATCCGGTACCATTGGTCACATAACGCACCTCTGTAATTGTTGTCTCATCAACTGATACATAAATTTCTTTCCCATTCACATATTCACGTGTTCGGTTTACCCTGTCTTTATAACATTTTTATAGGTAGCTTTTACGCAAAGTTGATTCATATGGAATTTTTTGACCAGTTTGATCTTAAAAAACAACTCGTAATTTGAAATTACTTAATTTTCCTAGCGGAATATATGCACTAACAAACACTTCACGCAATTCTTTATAAAAGGAAGATGACTTGTTACTTGACAGCGAAGCCGCTTCTTTTAACAGTAACTGAGATGCTTGTCTTTTTTTTCACATTTTGAAGAGCTCGCAAATGTTTTTCCTGCCCAACATGTTGTACGGTGAACGGTTTGTTTTCAGCGACTTTAATTTCACACACTTTACTGACCCCCAAAGAGCCCATAAGTCAGGGTCAGGTCGGCCACGGGAATCTACCCTGGGCCTCCCGAATGCGGGCTTCAGATGAAAATGCCCAATAAATTCCTGAAAAGGAAAGAAAATGACCGGAAAATGCATCTAAATGTTAAAAAAATGACTATTATAAAAATGTGGAAAAATGCATTTTGATGACTTATAAAAACATATATCTAACGTATTTGTTCCAGAATGCACTTAATTTCCAATAAGCATCGTGTGTGACTACTCAGAGAAAGATGACTTTTCATCAAAATCCGGGTCCTAGTTATCACCTTCCCTGGCAGATGTCATCACTTTTTTATTTTGAGAGGAGAGACGTTTCTACTTTGTTGACAACGCTTGTTGCTGGAGTTTTAGACCTTATTTCGTCACCCATACAATGTGGTGAAGAAAACTACTTCCTTCCGTGGAGAAGTGTTGTAAACGTCGAGTCCTTGATCAGCGAACTTCTCTTTGTTGGTTTGACGTTTCGTAATATCTATCGGAATAAACTTTCCGCTACTGCAGGATTCGTGTACAATGTGACGAACCTTCAGAACGACATTCATATGCTGTAACATGATCCTTCTGTAATCCTGAAACAGCTCCTCCACGCGAGCTGTATTCAAATCTCTTGATGTCATGCTTGGTTGGCCATTTGATCCTCGTCGGTCCTTCTCTACTGACCGCAAAGTTTTGACACGATTCTGCGACATGCTGACGAGACATTACATTCTCTCCGCAAACCTTTACAACGGCCGCGGTTACAAGTTTCGCCCACGGAAATCAAATAACTGAGCGCATATTTTTGCAAGACCGATAATTTTCCAAACCAGTCACCTACGGTGACGGGTAACTGCAACTGTGCATAGTTGCCAGCAGCATTTGTTAGAATCGCGACACACTATTAATGTCCCTATAATGGACAAAACTCTAGTAAGCTTAGTTTCTGATTGATAACTTCTCTTAAGGGTATGTATGACTGAAATTTTCAAATCCTGAACTAATAATGCTAGCTTTTTCAAATTTACACCATAGGTGTAGTATATTGTAAGCATGTTACAACCTAAATTTAAACCATTTTTCTCCAGCAGTTTAGAAAGTATGATAAATTTTGTATGTTTTTTGTTACGTCACTAAAAAAGTCCCTTGCGACAAAATATTTTGAATTTTGGTCTAATATTTTAACCCTATGTTCATAATACACATACCTTTTGAAATTGCTCTGGGTTTTTCTGTGTCTCCTTTAGTTTAGGTCACAATTTTTTTTTAAATTTACAAATATTCTTTTTTTGTCTAAAATAACTGTAAGTTTTGTGTTTGAAAATTAAAAATATATGCTTATATACATTTCACAATAAAACCTAGGGCAATTTCCATTCCTCATGATATTCTGAACCTGTGTAGGAAATTTCATGAATGTAGTACAAAAACTGCATCGCAAGGAGCATTTTACAGGAAGAAAAATGCTGAAAATATGAACATTGAGAAAACAGCGATTAAAGATTTGATTGCATAACTCACATTAAATTCCACCAGGCTGATAGGTTGGACCCTCAGATTTCTTTTTCCTCTCCTCTGTTGCTGCTTTTTCCACCTTTTTCTTCTTTAGATGTTGCTTTTCTTCTGCACAACTTCGCTTCTTGCTTTGCAGGATACGAGTCTGATCTCGCTGCACTGAAGTTTTCCTTGCTGAGTCTACTACACTTTCACCTCTGATATTTCGCTGCAGCTCCAATGACTTAAGACTACCCATGTTAAACTCAGTGATGCTTTTAATAACAGCAAGGTCCAATTTTTGTTTTGATATTAAAACTTCCGTTGGGCACTTATTCCATATGACATGATGCAAAGATTCATTGGCATTCTGTGTTTTTCCTGTTTTGCACATCTCTAGTAATGTTGTAGAAGCCAGCCTCTGATATATTGGCAACATTTTAGGAACTATTTTGTCTGAAAGCCTTATTTTTCTTTTCTTGAATTGAAAATTTAAGAACAGAAAACAGACAAAGAATGTGGATGTAGGCAAAAGAGGGCGTGACTCTGACAGAGTTTAAAGGCCACCGACATTTAAATAAGCATTTAAAAATGGCGTCCGGAGGCAAATTATGCATTTTTCACATTCGGGAATGTCTAAATTATTTTATAGAATTAAAATAAAAAAGTCGTTATTTTCACGATTTTCATGAAATTTCAGTCATACATACCCTTAAATCTGTGCCTTCTAACGTCACGCATTTATTGTAATCTTATAGGTTCGTGTATTAACGAGGGAAGAATTAATTTCTTAAGTGCACTATTTTTGTTAACATTTACTGGTATTTATTAAAGAAAACTATAGATATTATTAACAAAAAAGTAAGTCCATGACAGTACTCAGAGGTAGTTATCACTCTAAAACGTTGTAGAGTAGCTACAAAATAAGAATGTACATGGGTTGAGCCAATACGGTTATGCTACTGTCTTGGTGTTGCCAGTTCCTGGGCAAGCGGGCGACATGTATCTGTCTTTGTCTCAAGCTAGCAAGTATCATACAGATGCTGAGATGTACAGTGGTACAATGCTGACAGAGAAGTTCGCTTAATATTTCAGCATGTGTGTGAGAACATACACAATGATTATTGCACAATCTGAACCTTAAAACCTTGAACTGGAGAACAGTTCGCTTACGTAGCTATCGTTCATATGCACAGAAAACAAAATGATTGAAATTAGATGCGTTCTATGAAATAAGGTGTTTGCTACAGTGAAACAAAACAGTGACATTTCAACGATTTGTGAATATAGTTTCTATTTTAATGATGCCGTATTTGTATACTGTCTGTAATGGACTTAACCCAATTTTTGCCTCATTAAAACACTTAATAAATGCGAAGATATCAATCTTATGTACTAATGTTATGCCTTGTTTGCAGAGATTTTAGTCTTGCAGCAACAATATCGCTTCTTTCAAGCAGAAATTTGCGACCATCATTGGTTCTCCTATATTTGAACCCAAGAGATTTCAGAATATTATGCATAGTAGATACAGAATCCGTATATTCTATTTTCCTCCTCATTAAATTGGTCAGCCTTTTGGCAGTTGGATATTGACTCTTGTCATATAAATCATAAATTGTTCTACGTGAAACATACTTTTGAAAATTGTCTAAGTTGGTAGCATGTCTTTAAATTACCCTATGTTTCGCTGGAGATCTAAATATGGAAACTTCTAATTTGGTAAACTGTTTGCCTTCTTTAACAATGTTCGTCACAGAATGAGCATTCACGTGACAAACTTGTAACATTAATTCTCGACTCTGAGCGAAATTTGTACTTTCGAAAATTTCTTTAATTGACACCTGTTTGAAAAGCAAGAATATTTGTATCCTATTTATGTAAAATCTTATGAGTTGTTTTGCAGTTACTACTAGGCGCACCAGTACTAGCTTTGCTAAGCGATATATTTACTAACTTTGAAAAACACGTGTGCGCTGTTAAAAGATCACCACTTTACTGAATGTAAGGTACAAAATGCAACTGCAGCATAGCACGTGTTTGCTGTGCTTCACTGACAGTTAATAATTCTTTTCTTTCTACTCAGGCACCTTATCTTTCCATACCTCCGAAACCGGATGTACTACAACCATGGGGTTTGCACAGTAATCCTCAGCAAAAAATAGCTCTATAACATGTGAAAAACAAAATAATTCTTTAATTAGTAACTTCAGAGCACGTAAAGAAATTAGCTGCATACTTCGGCAAAGGGAGCCAGTATGCGTGCTTAACTGTACAACGTTGCACGCACCGCATTGTCTAGTAGCCACAGAACAGCCACGCCTAGCCCCGCCTTATGTACATTCCTATTTTGTAGCTACCTTAGTTACCTTCACATTTTGAAAAAGTGTAATCAATACCAGAATATATAACACTGGAAAAAGCTGTTCAAAGCAAAAGTGGAGATCATAAATCGGTATATATTTGCGAATATATATATATATACAAATGCATTGAACGTAAAAATGTTGTGCCTTCAATGATTAAATGTAGATTAGGATTACGATTACTACGGAGGGAATTCGGCACTGCGAACACTCTTGATCAATTGTACCTATTCTCCCAAGTGGGGCATCCCCGGGAGGAAGGATAAGGCGAGAGGAAAGAGGAAGTCACGACAGTGAATAGGGCAGGTTCCCTACATGTTCCTTAGATGGAAACCTCACCCGGTAGGCCAAGACAACAGACTTTCCCCACTGCTGTTGTCCGATTCAGAGACCGACAACCGAACTACCAGAGGAGGAAGTGGTTCTCTCACAGCATATCATCCTGCCGGGCGGAACACCCAACGATACTGCTAATCACCAGATGAGCGATGATGTGAAATGATAATGGGGATGAAATGGAGGAACAGGAAACTCGGGGGATGTCCATAACCTGCCAGCATTCGCCTGGCGACCGAAAGCGGGCCAGCGACCTGTCCCCCTGAACCATCCCGCTCGGTTAAAATTTATATTAAAACAAAGGGAAAATTCCAATTCACAGGAGTGGAGAATAAAAAACCACCCCAATTTAACTTCCTATCGGTATCCCACATGAAGGTGTTATACTGTATATTAAGAAATAGTTGACACACAATGGAAATGCAGCTTCTGAATATAATCAAAACAGCAAATTGTATGAAGCAAAATCTCATACGTCATTTTCAAGCGTGTATTTGCCGGCTTCAACAGGTGCTACTCGCCATTTAAGAAGTAGCCACACAAAATTAACTCATGACTACATTTACCGGACGTCCTGCGCCGTGGCGTAGCAGCCTAAGGCAGCATGCCTTGATCCCTGGCCACGGAAAGCGGCCCGGGTTCGATCCCACCCATGGGGTGCGCATTTTCGGTCCCGGGTATAGGACCCTTGCCCATTAGGCATCGTGAGGAAATTGATTAGCTTACGTGGTTTAGCCCAGAGGTTCTACTCCCATTAGTCCTGAACCCGTAGGAACTGGACCCGGGCCTTTTTCAACCAGGGAGTATCCGAGCTGTCCCAAAGGGCGCTCGGCGTCCTCCGAGGTGCCTTCCATAGGGCAAGACCTAGAGACTAACAAGCCCCCCATCTGGTCCTATGGACTCAAGACGGGATGGAAGTGGATATGCCACTTACGCGCGTCAACACTCAAGGTGAAGACTACCGATATGACCTCGGTGGGGCCGCCTGGTGATCTAGCACACCTTCTACTAGCTTTGCAGGCTAGTACCCGGAAACTTAATGGCTTCCCTCAACCCCGTCCGAAGACGTACCCGATTCCCACGGGTTTCGGGAACACACTGCCCAATCGAGTCCATCCCAATCCGAACAACTCCCGAAGGAGCGGCTCGGCTGTTCGGCCCGAGGTTCCTCTAGTAACGTCAGAGGTACCACGAGTGCTAGGGGTCCGCAGCGCCCGCACTTTGGCAGCTGAAAGGGACGGATCCCTTCCCCTACGGGGAGCTTACGTGGTCTCGAAAACCAACGTTCCGGCTGGGGGATACCGAGATGCTGACCACATCTCCTCCCCGTATCGGTTGGATTATCGCCCATCTCTGCCGTGCGTAAGTGGGCGTGAGGCCGGCAGTCGGGTTGGTAGGCCTTGACCCTCTTAGGGCTGTTGCGCCATTGGTTACGTTTTTATTTACCGGACAGGATCCTCCATTGTGTGAACATTGGAATGAAAGACCGACAGTGAAGTACATTATAACTAAAGGTGTTGATTTTTCGCAAGTGCCATATAAATGCGAAATCGAAGATTTTCCCAAGTAATTATTTTCCCCAATGCTTTTTCTTCTTGAGGCTTCAACTGAAGAGTCCGTAGAATCATTGCATGTTTAGAAAGTTATAAAGTAAGTGACCACTCTTCTGGAATGTGGAAAGGAACCCTTCCCGCTAAATTAGCTTATTGCCCATATGCGGTATGTTTGGTACTCAGTTGTTTTAGAACTCGTATTCGTTGGGTTTTAATCATTAGATCACGCACGCATTCGCACTCTCATTCATACTTCCAGACAGTGGCGTAGACGAGGAATTATCTTGGTCGGAGAAATATCGCGAACCCCCCACTGCCGGAAATCGAGCCCGGAACCCCTAGCACGGCAGATAGGTATCCACTGACTGAGCTACGGGGCCAGCCAATATTTGATAATGGTGCAATATGAATGCTTCAGGAATTTCCTGCTCCCTAAAACAACCTACTTGGAAAATGCTTGTTTAGTTTTCTTTTTATTATTTTCTGAAAACTGGTCATTAATGATTAAGATTAAAATCGATATGACTACTAAAATGTCTGGTTTTCTGCGAATAGCTTGTGAAGTTATCTTCATTTTGTCTCACACTTCATAGCGGATAATCTATAAGAAATGGACAAATCCTGTTACAATCAACTTTATTTTGGAATCAGTCATTTAAGAGATATTCGTTGGTAGTAGCTTCTATTTTTCAATGCTTTATCAAAGTTTTTTAAGTTCCGTCGCAATCAAGTTGTTTATTGCGACGACACGCAAAGGTTATGCAATTTCAAGGGAGACATCATTCTTTGTATCTTGTACTATGAAATGCATAACGAAACAATTTCTGTTAACATTTACCTCTATTAATATTAAGTAAATTGAAAAATAAGATGTTACTAGAAGTTTAGAAGTCAGATAACAGTAAAGGATAGTGGACCGAGAAAGTCATATTAGAGTAACAACATTTTAAAATAAACGCAATAATAAACAGTTTTGTGGTTAGTATCAATCCTAACCAGCTATCCTTAAATTTATCCGAAATGTGGGCGGGCGGATTTGCCTCCACCCACTGGTCGCCGAGCTATGGTGCACTCATGGGACGCAAAAACAACCCGCTCTAATAATTGCTTACCTGATGAAGTGAAGGGGAAAAAATTCTTCGTGCATAAAACGAAATATAGGTAGGTAGGTCCATAGGTGGGTAGATGGTTGGGTGGGTTTGGGTCTCTTAGTCTTTGTGGTAAAAAACTATATAATTTCATTGAAACGACTATAAAACTATTCTGAATTTTAGTGTGTCTAAATTTATTGATATATAAATTCAAACAGTTACCTGTTGAGTGTATATTAGACCAAAGTAAGAGCTGTTAAGATTTTCTTTAACATATAAAAACAATTCTGCACATACATCGATGGCAACGTTAAAATACCTAAATGAATAAAAAGTGGTTTACGATGTTCTTTTGAGTGAACTCTCCAAATTGATCTAAGGGCCTTTTTTGCAATATAAATATCGTATCTGCTAAAGAGCTATTTCCCCAGAAAAGTACACCATAATTAGCATGCGAATAAATATGGGCATAGTAAACCTTCATCGGAACGTCCTTGTTAACACTGTTCCTTAAAATTCTCAACATGAAAATTCCTGTAGTGATCTTTTTTGATATATAATTGATATGTGTTGACCAGCCGAGGTCTGAATCGATATAAATACCTAAAAATTTTATAGAGGAACCAAAACCACCAGTGTTGAATTTATAGTGTTTTTATATAGCCGCGCCGTGGCTTAGTGGTTAGACCGCTTGGTTGTCAACAAGGCGGCCCGGGTTCGATCCCAGGCGACCGCAAAGTGAGATTTGTGATGGACAACGCGGCGCTGGGGCGGATTTTCTACGGGACCTCCGGTTCCCCCCGGCATCTCATTCCACCGCTGCTCCAAATTCATCTCATGTACCCGTATGTAGTAAAAGCGGGCGTTAAACACTACACATCAGTGGTTTTACCTGTGTTTACACTTAGACTTCGCGTTACACCAATCATTAACGAATGAAGTTCCAATAGGTAATTTAAGTTTTAATGTATTTTCAGCTTTATCATAAAGATTACGTGGGCTGTTCACATCATCATTTTTTTACGGTCATAATTTTTCGCAAGAAAATTCAATCTTATTATATTCTGTTAGCGTAATGTGAAACAAACACGGCGAAGTAGTTTCATTGTTGGTACTCCTGGTTCCCGCCTATGAGAACCAGGCAAGTTCAGACATGTTTAGTATCGCCTACCGCTGCAATGGAGGTAACGTGGAGTGAAAGTTGATGTTAGAGGAAGATCCGGAGTTTCTTTCAAACTTAATCACTGCTGATGAAACTTGGCTACATCATTTTGTTCCTGAGAGCAAACAGCAAAGCTCAATGTGGAAATCTCCTTCATCACCAACCCCTAAAAAGGCAAAAGTGATTGCTTCTGCTGGGA
This sequence comes from Mantis religiosa, assembly GCA_030765055.1. Lineage (NCBI taxonomy): Eukaryota > Metazoa > Arthropoda > Insecta > Mantodea > Mantidae > Mantis > Mantis religiosa. The sequence continues at coordinate 445,343 of JAUKNK010000035.1, read as the reverse complement.
AAGTTATGGTCATCTCATTCTTTGATATTCATGGAATGGTTTATCAGCATGTTGTACCTGCACACACATCAGTAACTGGACAATGCTACAGGGATGTCCTGAAAACATTGCAGTTGCATATCAGGCGCAAAAGACCACATTTCCGTGAAGCAGGCTGAATGCTGCATCACGATAATGCGCGGCCGCATTTTGCTAAGGTTGTTGCTGAATATCTTGCAAAAATCAACGTGAAGTGCATCCCTCACCCTCCATATAGTCCGGATTTAGCTCCATGCGACTTTTTTCTATTCCCTAACTTGAAGAAACGACTTCATGGGAGGCATTATCCATCATCAGAAGCAGTGGTGAAGGCTGCGGATGCGATTTTGAAGGTTCTCTCAAAAAATGGTTTCCAGAGTGTCTTTGAAGACTTGCAGAAACGCTGGAACAAGTGCATTGCATTCAGGGGAGGCTATTTTGAGAAGGACCATCAAAATTATGAGCATGAGTAAAGGTACGTTGTCAAAAAAAAATTCTGATCATTCTTTACTGAACAACCCTCGTAATAGCTAAATCATCAGCATAAAGATATTGAGTAAGGCTTTTGTCACAAATTGAAACGGGAAGATCATTAATATAGATGATAAAAAGTACAGGTCCCAAAATTAAGCCTTATGGAAGACCATAATTTACAGGTTTGAACTCCGATAATCTTTCATTAAGATAAATTGCATTGGACCTATTACTAAAACAAGAACTTAGGAGGATTAGACCGACAAAGTGAGAACATTAGCTCACAGAGACTAGTTGGGCACTGCTGATAGTGACTTTTTGCGCGATTGCAAAGTCAAAATTTGTAAACATTAAGGCTACTCTATGTATAGCAACAAAGTGAATCTGTGTTTGTGCTTGATTATTTAAGTATATTTCTGGGGGAGGGGGTGTAGAAACAGCCCACAGCATTAACAAGGGTGTTCTAATAAACACAGAAAATTATGGATCAGGCACACGTGTTTGTGCGTGACACAAATTCTCACCGGATATTCGCTCGCCTTGACGAAACTGGATTTGAAAGTGGTGAATATTTGGCGTATAAATAATATAACTGTATTAAAGGAATACTTTATTGCGACATTTCTGTTGACTAATTGCTAGCGTCACCACATTTCCCAGACTTTTGTCATATTATAAGTAATGAGTGCTCTTTTGCGTAATTAAACGTCCCACAATCCTATTTGATTGAAATTATCTACGCTCTCGAAATCGCAATAGAGTTCTGGATTGGGTTTAAAGTTTTAGTCCTGGCGAGATTTGAATCCAGCCCGAAAATACAAGTTTCAAATTTACTAACGGTCCATTTTATTTTCGCAAAAAGCTGTAAATAATTTATACAGAAACTATTATAATTCTTATATGATGTGTATGTCTATGTATGATGTGACTGAAGTTCAAAAATGAAAAAATGCCAAAATTAATTTTTTTTGTGTTTTCATAAACGCCCAGCCCATCATGGCCATACAGGGATGTATATCATAACTGGGGAGCCGATTTTACGCCCTAAAAGTGTGTGAAATAGGCAGGCAAAAAGACACTTAAATGGGAAAAATAGGCACTAAAAATTGCCAAGTAAACACTTAGAAATACACCATTTTAGTAAAATGGCTCTTAAAATGCACCATAACAAAATGACAATCATCGCAACATATGCTGCAACAAATTCGCTAAACACATACTATTTTGCGGTTCTCTAGACGAAATAGTTCTACATTTATTCCAAATTTCATAAATGGCTCCACAACAAGTTAAAATAACAGATATTGTCGTATAATTAAAATACATATAAATCCACTTCACTAAGTAAGAACCATAATGTGTCATAAAACAAAAACATGGGTTTGGGGGCTTAAGGGGGAAAATTGAAATATCTGAAGCTTTTGTTACATTTGTTTCAAATTTGTACCATTTACTTTTGTGATCGTTTAAGATTAGAATAACACCAAGTTTCAGCTTTCTAGTTACAATAGTTTCTGAGGAATAAACAGTTTATGTTTAAATTACAGGCGATTTGCAAAATGTCCCACATATTGTAATTTTAAAAATTAATGCTTGGGGTATAAGTTTCTACACCCATTTTAACCTATTAATGACCTGTACCTATGTGAAATATTTGTCTTCACCATATCAACGAAGAGAAAAAATAATCATACCTATTTAAGAATTTTTATTTTCCTAAGTGTTTTCAGTAAAAAGTAAGCATTATAATCCTTTTCAATACAAATAACAAAAACACAACAAATGTAAATGGGTACACTTAATATGCAGTTGCCCTTACAGACATGTTTAGAATTTCATGCAGATTAATAGAAAACTGCATCCTGTGGAACATTTTGAAGTTAGGAAAATTGAATCTGGGAAATCTGAGATTAAAATTACGTAATAGCAGCTACGATACAGGTTTAGGGTTATATAAATAGTCTTATGACGTTTTTTGTAGTGTCGCTAGAAAAAAAGTTTCATATTATTTAAGTATGTCTATATTAATTTTGAGACAAAAACTAAATTTGGGATTGTTGTAAGTTTTGGGCCAATTTGCACAGATGTGTCTCCTTAATAGAAACAATTGATGGAAAGATAAAAAATTCAAAAGTTCATCACAGCAATCTTAATATAACTTAAAATGTCACGGTGTGTCAGAAAGATACAAAACACAGAACAAAAATTAATTAAAAGCTAAAGCTTCAGAATCCTAGCTTTTGTAATAAAAAACCTAAATGCCCCATTGTCGACTAAGTACAAATAATAAATATATATATTGACGCTATAAATAATTTAATTAATAATCCCTCCCTCGAATTACTATTAGCTCAAGAAAGAAGTATTTACACCAGCACATGCCTCTGCACAAAAACTGCCAAAAGATGATACGCGTAACAAAATTGTGAAATCCAGAAGATGTAGAAAGACAGGAAATATGGGTAAATGTAGAAAATATGAAATCTTTACAATTTTACAACCAAATAAAAAAATTGGGACGAGAAGCATATGTAGATTACTGCAATAAGCAAGAGAGAGAAGGGCTAGCTTGGATGAGAACAGGAATAATATTTCTAAGAGGGATAAGAGGTAGAGAAAAGGGAATTTGTGAATTGTGTGGGGGAAAAGAAAGCATAGAAAACTATGTAACAGAATGCGAGGAGGTTGCAATGTGGAGAAAAAAGGTTTGGGAGAAAAATGGGAGAAAGTAGAGAAGAGGTTAGTAGCTATAAAAATGTTAACAGGCAGGGAGGAAAAGAAGGCAAGAAGTATTGGTGAGTTCCTGCAGAAAGTAAAAGAAAAATGGGCCAGAAATGTAAAGAATATAAGAAAGGAAGATGAGGGGGAAGAAAGGGACTAATTAAGTAATCAAGGAGGCATGGAGGTTAAGAGCTACCTGGCAGAGTAGAAGACCTGAGAGCAAAATGGTAAAGAGAAATAAATATAGCCAAAGGTTGTAAATTGTAAAATTTTGGAATATGCACAATAAATCTAATCTTGAATATGTATTAGCAGCTCACCGAAACATCTTTCTCAGCATTTTCTTAATTTTTAATGTTGAGGATAAAGATGATTATAAATCCTCTGCGGTTATCGCTCTGTGCGTATTTGAGATCCACCTATTTTGACAAAAAGGTCCATTGAACAGCTCGACTCGTTTGAGAAGTCATCTACACATTTCATTCATCATCTCTGCAGATCAAAGCTGTTAAAGGCGACCTTAAGCACTTTGATGAAAAAAGGATATGCACAAACAAATGGCTGTTGTGTAACAAGCCCTGCACATAAATATTTCATGATGATTCCATCACATATTCACAAACATTATTTTCTTTCTGTCACAGTCAGTTCATCACGATACATAGAATAAGCTCGCTTAGATGTTACATAATCTCTTATATGTGATAGTTGAAACGACAGTCCACTGCAACTTTGTTTTCATATAATCTACCCAGCGATTTAAATTGAAAAAGTATGCTAATACTGCCAAAATATCCTTACCTGTCTAGATCAACCTAATAAAATTCTGTGTTTATATTCAAGGATGTACATATAGTATAGAGATGATCACGCTGGACTTTCACTCTGTTCCAACACGGCATCTGTAAGTGTGTATAATTAAATAGAAGCATTTTGCTTGTACAACACTGTTAATGTTCTTTTGAAACTTTCCTTTTTTCAATGTCAGTTTCCATAATTATAGGCTTAAGCATATGCAAATATTAACTTTACCCTATCATTCGAAAATTAGGTCACTCAGATTATAGCGTTAATGCAATCAATATAGACATAAATATCGAAACTAAGAAACTTCTTAAGGACTTCTCAAACAAAATTAATAATTACACTGGGCAACAAAGAATAATTTTTGAATGTTTCGAGCACTTCATGAGGCAATTACTACTAATTTTGGGTTGAGAGAACCAAATATGACAATGAAATGAATGACCATCAAATTAGCTCTAGTTTCTATGATATACACAAGGTGGAAGTATTACATATTAACGGATTGAGAGAAAAGGATACATTTTAATTACATTCATGCTAACAACAATGAAAGTATATTTGATTTTTTAACTGGTAATTACATGCTAAGAGTTCTAAATTACTGGAAATATACTTCGCAGATAGTCGTGTCTGAAGAGAATCATGTGGTGGCCTATTGACTTCGTCGTCTTTTAGCTTGCCTCTTGTGATGGAGTTCCGCAGAATCCCTATACAAAGACCAACAGTAATCCGCAAACATTACTTCATTCTAACGGCCCTGATATATTTGTTCCATAACAGAAATGTCCTGATGGAATCTCTCCCCATGTTCATCACTAACAGCTCCACAGCTAGGAGGGAAAAAGTCTAGGTGGGAGTGGAGAAAATGGATCTTAAGGGACATGTTGCATCCAAGGTTACGGTATATCTGCAGGAGCACTGTCACCAAATGCTTGTAGTTGTCATATCTTTTGTTGCCTAAAAATCCATGAACAACACCCTTGAAGGCTTCCCAAGCTTCCTTTTCCTTCCCCTCCAAAATTTGGTCAAATGCAGGATCCTTTACAAGTTCTCTTATTTGTGGTCCGACAAAAATGCCTTAACTTTTGCATCACTTAATTTCAAAAATTTCTCTCTGATTGTGTTTTGTTTGACAGGTGTGCCAACTCCCAAAAAAATTCCCCCAGGTATAAAATCTTCAATCTAAAAATGAAATGTCACTTTATCTTCAACACAAGAGTTAATTTATCATTTTATGGTGGTTTTTGAATTCAGCAGATAGAAATACATGTAAATTCACTATTTTTAAGCCCGAAACATTTTTTTGCCCAGTGTTATTATTTGAGTTGTTCGTTTATGACTGTTCAAACGCTAACCAGTTCTAGAATCATGTTTACTCTTGAGTTATTAAAGGAGTTCAGCTTTAAGCGAGTGCTGCAATATGAACCTTACAGGATAAGCCAAAATTAAATTCCATTGTTCCGGGATTGGGATTACATTACGGAAGGGATTCGGTACCTAGGTCACCATGCTGGGCCCATTACCCCCAAGCGGGGGTACCCCCGGGAGGAAGGGTGAGGTGAAGGAGATAGAGGGTGGTCTACCCAAGGAGCCACGACAGTACAGAGGGCAGGGTCCCTACAGTTTACTTGGATAGAGTCCTGCCCCGACAGGCCAGGACAAAGAACACGCTCCCCTAATGCGGGATGGCAATGAGCCCAGCAGCCGAGCCCTAATGGTCCCAGACAGGTGATCCGAGCCCCAAAAGCCCAGGCTGGCAGTCCCGAAATGTTCCCAGCAGAGGCGCGGAGACCGACAACCGACCTACCGGAGGAGGAAGTAGTTTTCCTCAGAGCATATCATCCTGCCATGCACCGCCGAGACACCCGCCGACACTTCTGCCCTGAAAGAGACCACCAGATGAGATGACATGAAATGATAATGGAGATGAAATGGAGGAACAGGAACTTCGGGCGATGTAATTAACCTACCCAGCAGTCACCTAGCGACCCGGGAAACCCTCGAAAAAACTATGGGTCAGGTACTTCTGCCACGGGCATCGAACCCGAGCCTCCCGAATGCGGGCCTCAGACGAAACCACCTGAGCCATCCCGCTCGGTTAGTTTGTGTCTTACTACTAGTAGGAAGTGTTTTCATCTGTTTCATAAAAATTAAAGAAAAAGGAACAAACGAAGAAAGAGTGAACAGTAAACAAATAAGTAAAAGAAACATATTTTTTTGTTGGTAATTTTACGTTCTCCAATGTTAAGTCATATCGGACGATAAATGGAATGGGTGAAATGATGCTCAAATGAGCACAGTGTCCATAGAGCTTAGTTACCCGACATTCGTCTTTCAGGATAAGGGAAAACTCCGGTAAAACCTTATCCTGGTAGCTCAGCCTGACTGAGATTCGAACTTGGAACCTCTTGAACGCGAGGCAGACTCGCTACCACCACCCTACCGAGGCGGGCAAAGAAACATAAAGAATAACATAAAGAAAATGGGTTTCTAAAGTCTAATGATATCTAGTGCAAAAATAATTTTATTTCCACTTCTGCACTGTTCATTTAGGTTTGTTACCATTGTTTACCAATGGTGCTCATAACTAGGAGGGCGGATTTTGCCCTATTTGCCTATTTTATTTCTTTGTTCAGAAACGTAAACTTTTAAGTCAATTTCTTCTGTTTGTAATTTGTGACAACAGCTTTTGAATTTGTTGGTTTCAACGTGAAGTTTTCGGGGAAGAGAAATTTCTTACTGCTGCACATTGGATATACAAAAAGGGGTTTATTAAGGAGACATCTGTGCAAATTGGCCCAAAACTTACAATACCAAATTTAGTTTTTTCTCTTAAAATTAATAGACATAATAGATATTTCAATTTTCACCCTTAAGCCCCCCCCCCCCCAAACCCATGATTTTCTTTTTTGACATAGTTATTTACTCCACACGTTTCTGCACATTATGGTTCTTACTTAGTGTAAGGGATTTATATGTATTTTAATTATACGACAATATCTGTTATTTTAAATTGCTGTGGAGACATTTATGTAATTTGGAATAAATGTAGAACTATTTCGTCCAGGGAACCGCAAAATAGTATGTGTTTAGCGAATTTGTTGCAGCATATGTTGCGATGATTGTCATTTTGTTATAGTGCATTTTAGGAGCCATTTGACTAAAATTGTGTATTTCTAAGTGTTTACTTAACACATTTTTAGTGCCTATTTAAGTACCTATTTTGTCCATTTTAGTGCCTTTTTGTTTGCCTATTTCACACATTTTAGGTGCCTATAAATCCGCTCCCTATTTATAAGAAACATAGAAAAAACGTTTAAATAAAGGTACAAAATATAAAAAAAGCTAGCTATAACATCATTTTATGCAGTTTCAGGCTTAAAAATTAGAACGAGGATTTATTTAGAAAGTTTTAAAATTCTGTAAGTAAAGAGTTAACTAATTTTTTGTTTTTCACTCAATTTTTCTATTCGATATGACCTACGTTGGAGGATGATTTTAAAAAAGAACGATATTCCAGGTCATAAGAGCTCACAAGGAACACATATATATGATTTAATGCACCCTTAGGTGTAAAAGTGGACCTTAAGCAAGCTGATTTTACTGGCTGCAGTTGCCCTCAACAGCACACGGTCTGACATCATTGTTATAAGTGGAAAAAGGAAATCTTATTATTTGGCATTTGAGTTTGCGTAATTATTTGCCAACTGCTCGGTGCTATCAGTGGCATTATCAACATCTGCTGCATAGTCTGATAATGGTGGTATATTTGCTTTGCTATCAGCAGTTCTACGCCCTTTGGCATTTGCATGTATGTAATTTCACTGACGAACCTTTAAATCGCTATTATAACGGTTTACACGTCATCAAGGAACAGAGAATCGGAGCAGGATCTATGTTCCGCCATCGGGAATAAAGCATTTCCTTCACAGCCATCTTTTTATTATTATTATTATTATTATTATTATTATTATTATTATTATTATTATTATTATTATTATTATTATTATTATTATTATTATTATTATTATTATCATTATCATTATCATTATCATTATCATTATCATTATCATTATCATTATCATTATCATTATCATTATCATTATCATTATCATTATCATTATCATTATCATTATCATTATCATTATCATTATCATTATCATTATCATTATCATTATCATTATCATTATCATTATCATTATCATTATCATTATCATTATCATTATCATTATCATTATCATTATCATTATTATTATTATTATTATTATTATTATTATTATTATTATTATTATTATTATTATTATTATTATTATTATTATTATTATTATTATTATTATGAGGGCTGTTCAATAAGGAATGATCACAATTTTTTTTTTTTTTTACAACGCATCTTTACTCATCCTCATAATTTTGATGTGCCTTCTCAAAATAGTCTCCCCTGAATGCGATGCACTTGTCCTAGCATTTCTGCCAGTATTCAAAAACATGCTGGAAACCATTTTTTGGAGCAGCCAAGTTTCATCATGCAATGATTACGTTTGAAAGAAACTCCGGATCTTCCTCTAACATCAACTTTAACTGCACGCGGACCTGCATACGAATGTCCTTTTGTTTGGGAATCAACAGTCTTGGAACCCATCGTGCACAAATACGTCTCACTTGTAATGTTTCTGTCACCAACGTGTGGGTGGCTCCCAATAAAATGTTCAGTATTTCAGAAAGTGATCTTAAGGTAATTCGTTGATCCTCTCTCACAATGGCAGCAGCAGTGTTGATTTTTTCTTCCGTAAGAGCAGTAACTGGAACACCGGGTCCAACTTCCGTTGAAATTGATTGTCTCTCCTCTTTAAACATTTTAAACCACCTTCGAGCTGCGCTGTAGGTAAGAACAGACTCTCCATAGGCCTCCTGTAACATTGTATACGCCTCAACTGAAGATTAGTTGAGACGAAAGCAGAATTTCAAATCCGCATATTGTTCCTCGCGTGTTACCTCCATTGCAGCGGTAGGTGATACTGAACATGTCTGAACTTGCCTGGTTCTCACAGGCGAGAACCAGGAGTACTAACAATGAAACTACTACGGCGTGTTTGTTTCACATTAAGCTAACAGAATATAATAAGATTGAATTTTAGTGCGAAAAATTATGTCCGTAAAAAATTATGATCCTTCTTTATTGATCAGCCCCCGTAGTAAAGGGACTTGCTTCACACTCTTGTCATATCCTAAAAAATGTGCTTTAACTCACGTCAGTCGCACAAGGTTCGCAAATAGTGAACAACTAAGTTAGTCCGGGGTCCTTTACCTCTAAATAATAAAATACTCAAGAATAGATTTTTTCTCGCCATTTTTAATAATTTTGCTCTTCTTTTGCAATCCATTACTCTCTCTGAGCACTTGACAACTGCGAAGAACTTGTAAAGGTCCTATACTGCTCGGGTACCCGAAACTTTCCACTCATTTCAGCCCCTTAAACTAGCATAAAACATCTGATAACCAGATTTTGGTCTTCAGGGTAACCGAAAACTAGGTTTGTTGGCGTTGTGTGCCTTACGCCCTATGAACATTTACATTATACTGATGATTCATGTGTCATTGCCTCTGGAGACCTTCTTGTTTAGATAAAGCATAACTTCATTATTTGACAACTTGGTCTCTGGAAACTTTTACATGAACTTACGGAACTAGCGACGACAATGTTCAACATTTTAATGAAGAATCCACACACTTTGTTATAAACTTATTTAAAGTAACGTCTTTAGATCTGTTCATAAAATGTAAGTACCAACGTGTAGTGTGAAAAGAAATAAATAATCATTTTTTGTTACAGTTATGTATATTTAAAGGCGTATTTTACGTTCTCAGCCATTTTTTTAAAGTTCAAAGATCTGCTTTCAACATAATTTTAATGCTCGATTGCACCAACATATGTTAAAATCGACTTTAGCAAACGTAACGTAACAACTGTCACAGCGCTAACACTGTTAAATTTCTTGCATTTCATCAACCTGTTTTCTGAAAATGTTAACAAACCCGTGTTAGCGCCAAGAAACTTGTAAATATTACAGCTATAGAAGGCTATGGATGAGTCGTATTATTTTCTGAAAGTACTGCGATGCGCTTTTGTTTTCAATTTCGTCTGCGCACAGCTGAAAAATGGTGGAAGAACAAAATCATAAATAAAGCCGTGAGACAAATTTCTCATCGATGGAGAAAGAATTGTTAATTGAATTGGTGACGAAGTAAGGATATCGTGTAAAATAAGAGGACGGATGCGTGGGAAAATATTAGAAACGAATTTAATTCAAATGCATGTGTCACTACTACAAACACCAAACAATTTGTCAGTATTACGTAAATTTAAAACGAGGAGCGAAGGACAAGTGACGAGTGACTTGAACGTTTCAAGACGGAAGGTGGACAGTGTATTATCCACAGAATTCAGTGTATTATAAAATAATAAAGTTATTAATACTTGAAGCAAAGGCGAGATCGGAATGTTCCTTTCGATGCGTGTTCTTACCTCTCTTGTACTTCCGTAGTAACCTTCATAGCAACTTGTTTCGACAGTCTATACCTCTGTAGACAATTTTCTTCTGATAGCACCTCAAAATCATTCCTCCTCATAGGCCGTACTCTATTACGAATGCCATTCAGACGGTCTTAAATATAGCAAATCGACATCAGCAGCTGCGTTTATGCCCGCTATCTTGACTATTTACAATTGTTAAGGACTTAACATCAGAAATTTATCTTGTTACTTTAACAAGAGATTTAACACGAGTGTTACGCTAACACTTGTTGGTGAAATGCAGTTTTTGTTTTAACTATTGCTGAACTCGTGTTAAGTCTTAACATCTGTTGATGAAATCGGGCATAAATGTTACTATTTTCAAACATATATTGTTAAATAGCATATTCCTTTTATACCGAATTGTACCTTCCTATTTAATCGCATTTGAACATACGAGAGTGAGTCAAATGAAAACCTTATATATCCTTTTAAATATTATTTATTGTGCAGAAGTGGTACAAAGCTGTATCACTTTTCAACATAATCTCCTCCATGCTCAATGCAAGTCCTCCAGCGCTTACAAAGTGCATAAATGCCTTTACAAAAAATTATTTTGGTAGTCCACGCATCCACTCATGCACCGCGTGGCGTACCACTTCATCGGGAGGGAACTTCTTTCCTCCCATTGCATCTTTGAGTGGTCCAAACGTATCGAAATCACTTTGGGAAAGGTCTGGTGAGTATGGTGGATGAGGATGATTGTTGCAACTGTTGTACAGGCAGTGTGAGGCCTTGCATTGTCATGTTGCAAAGGGACACCTGCTGACAGCAATCTACGCCGCTCTGATTTGATTGCAGACCGCATATGATGTTTTAGGAGATCTGTGTATGATGCACTGCTGACAGTGGTCCCTCTAGGCATGTAATGCTCCAAAATGACGCGTTATTCATCCTAAAAGAGAGTCAGCATAACCTTCCCTGCTGATGTTTCTGTTTGAAACTTCTTTAGTTTTGGTGATGAGGGATTGCGCCATTCCTTGCTCGCTCTCTTCGTTCCCGGTTGGGGAAGTGAACCCAGGTTTCGTCACCAGTAACGATTCTTGCAAGGAAGCCATCACCTTCCCGTTCAAAGCTCCGAAGAAGTTCACAAACATCAACACGCTGTTCTCACATTTCAGGGGTCAGCTGCCATGGCACCCATCTTGCAGACACTTTGTGAAACTGGATCACATCAAGCACAATGTGGTGTGCTGAACCATGACTAATCTGTAAACATGCTGCAATATCACTCAGTGTCACTCGGCGGTTTTCCTTCACTATGGCTTCAACTGCTGCAATGTTCTGAGGAGTCACAACTCGTTGTGCCTGACCTGGACGTGGAGCCTGGTCTTCCACTGAAGTTACACCATTTGCGAACTTCCTACACCATTCGTAGACTTGCTGCTGTGACAAACATGAATCACCGTACTGAACCTTCATTCGTCGATGAATTTCAATAGGTTTCACACCTTCACTACGCAAAAACCGAATAACAGAACGCTGTCCTTCACTGGTGCAAGTTGCAGGTGGGTCGGCCATCTTTATACTGATACTGCGATGGTATATGTGCATCTGCACTATGCTGCCACCTACAGGGCCATTCTGTACGCTTACCAACTTACAGGATAACGACGCGAAATTTCGATTTGGCAACGACACGCTTTATTCATTCATGACATTACATTGTGCCTTCCTGACGAGTAAATCGCAGAAGCTCTTAGTGGTATACTTCTATCAGAGCAGCATGAGCATGTCAATACAGACATGATGCACCAAGTGTTCAATAAACACGTGATTGTGTATGCGTACCAGCAGGGTTGCCAGACTGACTTTATCAAAAATCGCCAAATCTAAAAGCCACGGCCGTATGCGGCCAATTTTCTATAAAAAACTGAGAAATTGTGCAAGTAATGCATTCATTGTTGTTCTGTCATATCTGTTTTTAATAATAGCACTTTGCAAATTCAGGTTTTGTAAACTCTTTACTTTTTGATTTTAATAGCTACACCATACACCAAAGCCTTTAAACGGCACAAAACATGGCTTCATGTCAATGTTAGAATTTAAATTATTTAATGTTACGAGAGTTGTATTACGCAGACTTCAATATGTGCCAATATGAGTGAATTTGTTTCCTTAGTTATTTTATATTATTGGTTTTGGTGTGGTTTATTCAATTACGAGGGCTGTTCCATAAAGAATAATCACAATTTTTTTTGACCACGTACCTCTACTCATCCTCATAATTTTGATGGTCCTTCTCAAAATAGTCTCCCCTGAATGCGATGCACTTGTCCCAGCGTTTCTGCCAGTCTTCAAAGACATGCTGGAAACAAATTTTTGAGAGATCCTTCAAAATCGCCTCCGCAGCCTTCACCACTGCTTCTGATGATGGATAATGCCTCCCACGAAGGCGTTTCTTCAAGTTAGGGAATAGAAAAGTTCACATGGGGCTAAATCCAGACTATAGGGAGGGTGAGAGATGCACTTAACGATGAGTTTTGCAAGACATTCAGCAACAACATTGGCAATATGCGGCCATGCATTACCGCGGTGTAGCATCCAGCCTGCTTCAAGGAAATGTGATTTTTTGCGCCTGATATGGACTTGCAATGTTTTCAGGACATCCCTGTAGTACTGTCCAGTTACTGTTGTGTGTGCAGGTACAACATGCTGATAAACCATTCTATGAATATCAAAGAATGAGATGACCATAACTTTCCCAGCAGAAGCAACCATTTTTGCTTTTTTAGGGGTTGGTGATGAAGGAGATTTCCACACTGAGCTTTGCTGTTTACCCTCAGGATCAAAATGATGTAGCCAAATTTCATCAGCAGTGATTACGTTTGAAAGAAACTGCGGATCTTCCTCTAGCATCAACTTTAACTACATGCAGACCTGCAAGCGAATGTCCTTTTGTTCTGGAATCAAAGTCTTGGGACCCATCGTGCACAAACACGTCTCATCTGTAATGTTTCTGTCACCAATGTGTGGGTGGCACCCAATGAAATGTTCAGTATTTCAGAAAGTGATCTTAAGGTAATTCGTCGATCCGCTCTCACAATGGCAGCAGCAGTGTTGATGTTTTCTTCCGTAAGAGCAGTAACTGGAGCACCGGGTCCACCTTCCTTTGAAATTGATTGTCTCCCCTCTTTAAACATATTAAAGCACCCTTGAGCTGTGCTGTAGGTAAGAATAGGCTCTCCATAGGCCTCCTGTAACATTGTATAGGCCTCAGCTGAAGTTTTGTTGAGACGAAAGCAGAAATTAAAAGCCGCATATTGTTGATCGCGTGTTACCTTCATGGCAGCGGTAGGCCATACTAAACATGTCTGAACTTTCCTGGTTCTCACAGTGGAAACCAGGAGTACCAACAATGAAACCACTGCGGCGTGTTTGTTTCACATTAAGCTAACAGAATATAATAAGTTTGAATTTTAGTGCGAAAAATTATGACCATAAACAAATTATGATCATTCTTTATTGAACAGACCTCGTATTTTATGTGAGATTTGCAGGTTTTAGCTAAATAAAATAACTTCTTTTGTGCTTTTTTAATCAATATTTTGCATCGATGGTTCCTAGCACTACTCATAGTATCGTTTAATACACTCCTGGAAATTGAAATAAGAACACCATGAATTCATTGTCCCAGAAAGAGGAAACTTTATTGACACATTCCTGGGGCCAGATACATCACATGATCACACTGACAGAACCATAGGCACATAGACACAGGCAACAGAACACGCACAATGTCGGCACCAGTGCCGTGTATATCCACCTTTCGCAGCAATGCAGGCTGCTATTCTCCCATGGAGACGATCGTAGAGATGCTGTATGTAGTCCTGTGGAACGGCTTGCCATGCCATTTCCAGCTGGCGCCTCAGTTGGACCAGCGTTCGTGCTGGACGTGCAGACCGCGTGAGACGACGTTTCATCCAGTCCCAAACATGCTCAATGGGGGACAGATCCGGAGATCTTGCTGGCCAGGGTAGTTGACTTACACCTTCTAGAGCACGATGGGTTGCACGGGATACATGCGGACGTGCATTGTTCTGTTGAAACAGCAAGTTCCCTTGCCGATCTAGGAATGGTAGAACGATGGGTTCGATGACGGTTTGGATATACCGTGCACTACTCAGTGTCCCCTCGACGATCACCACAAGTGTACCGCCAGTGTAGGAGATCGCTCCCCACACCATAATGCCGGGTGTTGGCCCTGTGTGCCTCGGTCATATGCAGTCCTGATTGTGGCGCTCACCTGCACGGCGCCAAAGACGCATACGACCATCATTGGCACCAAGGCAGACGCGACTCTCATCGCTGAAGACGACACGACTCCATTCGTCCCTCCATTCACGCCTGTCGCGACACCACTGGAGGCGGGCTGCACGATGTTGGGGTGTGAGCGGAAGACAGCCTATCGGTGCGTGGGACCGTAGCTCAGCTTCATGGAGATGGTTGCGAATGGTCCTCGCCAATACCCCAGGAGCAACAGTGTCCCTAATTTGCTGGGAAGTGGCGGTGTGGTCCCCTACGGCACTGCATAGGATCCGACGGTCTTGACGTGCATCCGTGCGTCGGTGCGGTCCAGTCCCACGTCGACGGGCACGTGCACCTTCCGCCGACCACTGGCGACAACATCGATGTACTGTGGAGACCTCACATCCCACGTGTTGAGAAATTCGGCGGTACCTCCACCCGGCCTCCCGCATGCCCACTATACGCCCTCGCTCAAAGTCCGTCAACTGCACATAAGGTTCACGTCCACGCTGTCGCGGCATGCTACCAGTGTTAAAGACTGCGATGGAGCTCCGTATGCCACGGCAAACTGGCTGACACTGACGGCAGCGGTGCCCAAATGCTGCGTAGCTAGCGCCATTCGACGGTCAACACCGCGGTTCCTGGTGTGTCTCCTGTGCCGTGCTTGTGATCATTGCTTGTACAGCCCTCTCGCAGTGTCCGGAGCAAGTATGGTGGGTCTGACACACCGGCGTCAATGTGTTCTTATTTCCATTTCCAGGAGTGTAGAAGTAAACTATACCGTCGATTCTATTTAAGGGAACCGATCGATCAAAATTGGCAAAAATGGTCAGAAAATTACAATTCAGTGTTTTTTAGCTTATTATTAGGGATAGATTAAATAATAGAGGGGACACCTTGCACCTTAAGGTGGAATTGGATTGTTTGTGCGTACAGTCCTGCGTGAAACAGATGAGGTGAACGAACCGTAGAAAACGTCTGGGATGCAGGAATGGACAACGTAAGCGGTGGAGACGCGCAAAGTTGCCTGTCAGTTACTGGCTTCAACAGCTGGCTGTGAAGAGCTTGAACTACCCGACTGGGGCTTAAACGTCCTGTCCAGCAAGAATCGGGGAAAGCTGAATTTGGCAATAGAGACTCGAATGATCACCCACTGGCGGAGTCAAGGAGTTCGAAATCGCAAGCCTCTGCGCCATCTGCTAGTCGTCGACAAACACAGCCCCAGAATCATCGTGTAAAGTCTGTCTAGTCAACGCGAGTGCAGATGCTCAGAAAGGAAATGAACCCTACCGCCCACTAATGACCGTCATAAATCTATCTCCACACTTCAGAAATAGATCACTGTTGTTGAGGACCAATAGCAACCCTGATTTTCTGGAAATGACAGTCACATTTTTACTCCACGTGGAGTCTCAGTTGCCAAAGTTCCAACTTCCAGTTGATCTGTTTCATTACGTGCAGAAAGTCGTTGTGTGTCACGATGTGGAGACCGTGGGAGGGAAATGCAGTGATAGAAGTAGTAGATAACTTTCAGTCAAGTGAAAATAATCAAAGTGATGACAATAGTGTGAATAAATTGGAAAGTGTTGCTGGGCCGAGTTATGTTACTGGAGAAGCCTCAAAAAACAAAGTTATAACGGGAACTCTTTCTAAGTAAATTCAAGCGCTTGTTTTGAACACATATAAATATGTGCTGACAAATAATCTTGGTAAGGGATTATGCAAAGAACCTGATAAATTGTGGGTATTCTCAGAGGTACAGTAAGAACAATTATGACGAAAGGAATACCAAAGACGCCGATCAAGGTTGTGAAAACAAAAAGAAACGTTTCTCTAAAGTTTCGGTAATTTTACATGCGATTTTATTCGCCAAGAAATTTATAGATTCTATGCATGTATGTAATGCCAGAGGTTCTACTCCCGTAGGACCAAAGACCCGTACCTCCTTCGACCAGGGAGTTACCGAGCTGTCGCGAAAGGGCGCCCGGCGCCTCCTTAGGGCTTTCCAGCCCCCCCCCATCTGGTCCTGTGGATTCAAGACGGGATGGAAGTGGATACGGCACTTACGCGCGCCAAATCCAAAATGGGAAGGTTACCCATATGACCTCGGTGGGGCCGCCTGGCACACCTTCTACTAGCTATGCTGGCTAGTACTCGGGAATATTAATGGCTTCCCTCAACCCCGTCCGGAGAGGTACCCAATCACCCACGGGTATCGGGAACCACTGCCCCCTCGAGTCCAACCCAATCCGAACAAGTCCCAATCAGGGAGGGGCTTGAATGTTTGGCCCAAGGTTCTTCTAGTAACGTCAGATGTATCACGAGTGCTAGGGTCCGCAGCGCCCGCACCACGGCAGCTGAAGCGGACGGATCCCCTCCCCTATGCAAAAGGGAGAGCGCCTGCCTTAGATAAATTGGTTGTACATTTGCAAGAAATTTGTGATTTTCCTTATGGGCACTGCACTTTGCGTGGTCTCCTAAAGGAGCTGAGTTTCAAATACCGCACTTTGGATAAGATAAGGGTTATTATGGAATCAGTAGAATTGTAGCTTTGCGATATATATATCAAAACTAAGGAAGTTACGCATAAGATAATTTGATTAGACGAAACCTCGTACGATACCCATTACGTATCGAGAAAGGTGGCAACCTTGCAGAAAGGACTGGGAGAAGGAGGGCCGGTGTTGTAAAACGATTATAAGGGTTCGTCAAAAGAGGCGGCCGAACTGCACACGCGTTAACTATACAGACTTTCACACGAATGAAGGAAACGAAGTGAAGGAAATCTTAGAGGACAGCCTCGGTAGAACGCACCACTGCAGCATCCGTCTAGCTGACCAGGTAAACCCCTAGGAAAACCCGATTATCAGGGTGTGCAGACACCTGGCATCGATCCTGGAGCCTCTCAAATCCGAGCCTGGTGCCAAACCGCGAAGACATCTCGCTCGTTAACTGATTATCAAATCTGATCTTGTGCAAACGTTTCTGCGTAACTTTGTTATTATTGGAATGAAAATAAACGAGATACGTTCGATATCGAAGTAACCCTGAGAGTTGGGCGTGCCAGAGAATGAGGCTTTTATTGATATTTCTCATATATGTAGTTTTGCTACATTAACCGTGCTACAATTTATGTCTTTTAAGTAAAAAGGTATGTTTTATGACCAACACTTGAGTAGAATTTCAGGCTCGTTAATGTTTGCTAATTTGCATGTTAAATAAGCAGCATATAAATTTCTAAGCAATAAAACTGGAACAGAAGGAAACAAATTGGACTTTTATGGTCGCGCTGCTCGAACGGTTACCATGACTTTATCTTTGTTAATAGAAACCTCTCAGGAACGCACTGATTACTCTTGTAAGAGTGAGAGGGGAACTGCCGTCTCTTCCAGGAACGAATGGACGCACCAATGAACGCATCATTTCAGCCAATGCAATTCTCAGGAATAACAAATTACAAATAGATGTTCACTCCACGTGGAATAATCGGTGCGTTATTTGAGAGATATTTATAATAATAATAATAATAATAATAATAATAATAATAATAATAATAATAATAATAATAATAATAATAATAATAATAATAATAATAATAATAATAATAATAATAATAATAATAATAATAATAATAATAATAATAATAATAATAATAATAATAATAATAATAATAATAATAATAATAATAATAATAATAATAATAATAATAATAATAATAATAATAATAATAATAATAATAATAATAATAATAATAATAATAATAATAATAATAATAATAATAATAATAATAATAATAATAATAATAATAATAATAATAATAATAATAATAATAATAATAATAATAATAATAATAATAATAATAATAATAATAATAATAATAATAATAATAATAATAATAATAATAATAATAATAATAATAACCCATGGCGCGACAGCCCTTAGAGGGCCAAGGCCTACCAACCCGGCTGCCGGCCTCACGGCCACTTACGCACGGCAGAGCTGGACGATCATCCAACCGATACGGGGAGGAGATGTGGTCAGCATCTCGGCATCCCCCAGCCGGAATGTTGGTTTCCGTGACCAGAGCCGCTTACCTAATCTCCTCACTTTCCTCACGATGCTGAGTGGGCAGCGGTCCTATACCCGGGACCTAAAATCCGCACCCCATGTTTGGGATCGAACCCGGGCCACTTTTCTTGGCTAGGGACCGAGGCATGCTGCCTTAGGCCGCTATGCCACGGCGCAGGACGAGAGGTATCTACTACCTTAGATAAATCCATGGTAACCGTTCCAATAGCGCGGCTACACACGGTGTTCATTTTTATTCGTTATTTCCCGCCCTCCGATTGAGCAAGAATGACGTCATATTTGACTGGTCAAGCTATCTTGAAATCATAGTGTCCTCTACGGAGAGGCGGTAATGTTTGCGGAACAGTAAGCAAATTACAGCGCTCTCAGTGTGGTTGCTGTGGTAACTAATACAACCTGCGTACCCTGGATATGAACACAGACCACCGCGTCTTCATGGTTGAATGCTACTTTCGTACCGGCATTAAAATTGGTGCGACAAAAAAAAAATATATAATTTAAACCGCTGCATAGAGGAGTTTATGCCACGCTATCCAGCATTCAGACAAGTCCCTCGGAGCGTAATGTTGTCAAAAGTGTCCAGGTACCGTCATATTGACATACTTTTGTTTGCAACATAAACGTCTTACGTTTTATCAGTATACGATATAAACTTTTGTCACTCTCACGCTTAATTAAGATATCTATTAATGTTGGTATCCTTATGTCTTTTAAAACCAATAGGTACATCAAACATTTCCAAGATACAGGATCAGTTATTCGCAAAAAGAGAGACACTGGACGCTATAAAGTGACTGGTTCCAATATAGAAGAAATAGATAATGTTATGACAGAAAGACCTCAAGTATACCTTCTCGCAATACAGACAGTGTTTAAGGGGAAGAGAGAAAGAAAATATAAGAAAATGGACACATAACACCATGTACTAGAGATATTTTCTTGTTTAGACTTGGATAAAAGGTTTGTACATGTTGTAACACTAACTTATTTTTCATTCCTGGAACATGTTCTGCTAATTTTCTTGTTTGTAATGAAGTTACATTGTGAGGAAACTGTGAGTGATAGAAAAGAATTGAGATCAAATTGAAATATTTGTATTTTATGTGACAGATTTACAATATGCATATATGTCTACTATAACAGAAAAACAGATGTTCATTGTGAAATAAGTGTTGATGGTCTACTTTTATGGCTGCATAATTAACTTTGCAGTGCACTACATTGTATATATAGTTTTTTTTATAAACAGTTATCGCATCTACGCACCAGGTGAAATTACGCACCTTTATATTACACGGGCAGACCCACCTCTCAAATAGTATATTTACCTACCGGTAGAGGGAGGCCTCATAGCTGCTGTCAATACGATACGATCGCAAGCCGCTAGGGGAATCGTATATAAACTCGCTCCATCAGCGATGCTGTTGATGACCTCAAATTTTGCGCGGTAAAATTACAGATAAAAATGAACCCTGTGTACTCTACTGTAGGCAGGCTCCTGCTCTGTTTCTCGTAGAGTGTGTGGCGTACAGCAAACTCGATTTTACCTGTCTGTGACCCTTGACCACTCTGTTTACATTCATATAGTGATAACGATTTGAATGTAGATACTTGTAACCCATTGCTGAAGACTTCCTATGCCAGTTGAAGTGTATTATTTTGCAAAAATCCTAAAAGAAAGGTAAATTTTCAAGCAAACATATTTTCTAGCACAACAAGAAGCATAAATATAAACGGATGTACTGGATTTATGAAACTTGATCGTAAAACTATCCTTTATAAAATTGCTCAAGTGCTTAGTTTAAAATGCATAATCCAAATACGACTTGACATTCACAGGCGCACGTATGTGTAATGAAAAGAGATTAGGCCAAAGAGAACTCAGCAGAGCGTCCTTTGGTTGTTTGGAAAATCATATACAGGTTTCACCAAGTTATACAGGTGGTGCAAGAAAACACCGACAACCCTTAGTATGGAAAGATAGTCAGATTGAAAAATTCAGTGCCATAGCCGGGATTTGAACCACGGATCTTCTGGTTTCCGTCCAGCCGCTCTAACCCTTGAGCTACTATGGCCAACGTGCCGATATGACATTAAATTCTCCAAATGACTCATGTTCTCATTGGAGTATTTAATGTCATGTCGGCATGTTGGCCATAGTAGCTCTAGGGTTACAGCGGCTGGACGGCAACCAGAAGATCCGTGGTTCAAATCCCGGCTATGGCATTGAATTTTTCAGTCTGACTCTATCTTTCCATACTTCAGCCTACATACGGCCAGTGTGAAAGAACAATTAATTTCCAACCCTTAGTATGTTGCGCAGAACAGTACTCTTTTCATTTTTTAAGAAAGTACCTTGTCCGGAATCGCACGGTTTGGATGCTGTAGAACGTCAACGCTACAGAACTGGTGTCCTAAGTGCATGTTTGAGAGGACCAAAATGCACGTGCGCAGATAGTTCGAAGTCATCAACAACAAAAGTTTAGTATCAACCTGTGGGCTGGAATAATTGCTGAACATGTCATTTGTCCGCATTTACTTCCTAACAGACTAACATAGCAAATCTACCTCGCATTTTTCGAGATATTTTGCCTACCTTATTGGAGGATGTCCCACTGCACATTTGGCAGATAATGTGGCTGCAACACGACGGAGCTCCACCACACTTTAAGAGAAATGTGCTTAATCGCCTCAACGTTACATATAAAGTCTGTTTTTTTAACGTGTGTGCAGTTCCCACTCAAAGGGACCTCAAAGGACCTGAGCTTTCCGCCCACTAATGACCGTCATAAATCTATCTCCACACTTCAGAAATGGAACACTGACGTTGGGGACCAATAGCAACCCCGATTTTCTGAAAATGACAGTTGCATGTCTACTCCGCGTGGAGTCTCAGTTGCCAAAGTTCCAACTTCCAGTTGTTCTGTTTCATTAGGTGCAAGACGGTGATGGTAAAATGTTGTAACCTTGTAGATTGGACCGTCAGGAGCAGGGTCCATGTTGTAAAACGATTATGAGGGTTCCTCAAAGAAAGCGGCCGCCGTGCACTTGCGTTGAGTAGACAGACTTTACCAATCATTGGATTGGTAGAGGGGGGCCAATGGCATTGTCATCACAATCGCCAGATCTCCAGATCTGACACCACTGAACTATTTTCTGTGAGGTAGTATGAGAATCATAGTGCACTCTACCTCTGCAACGTTAAAGGAGGACCTCATTGCACGAGTACATGAAGCGATTACCTTTCTCTCAGGTCAACCACATTTACTGGAGCATGTACGTGAAGCTAAGCTTCGACGATGTAGGCTTTACATTGACTAAGGAGGTACACATTTTGAACTCCGTTTGTAATGTTAAACTGGTTTTTGCATCGTAGCGTTTGTTCGTTGTATTGACGATTTATAGAACGGACACCTTGATGGTTTACTACTCCCAAACCGTGTGTTTCCGAGCATGGGTTGCTGCTTGGAAAATGATCCGTTTGCCGTCTTGCACAACACACCGAGGGTTGTCGGTTTTTTTAATTTGCCTTGAAACAAACTAGATGATAGCAATCATTGTGTTACCGAATCTTCTACTTCTTAAAGTTGGTTCTCTACATGCGTAAATATATAACGTGCAGTATATTTTACAGATATAAAACGCTGGAGAGGAAACGGGATTCCAATCAGAGTCTCTTCATAGGTAACCCGCTGCCCTACCCACTCGCACATAAGCAAAGTGCGGGTATGAAGATCAAAGCAGCTGTTAAACAGGTAATAGATGGAGGTAGATTGGGAAACGGAGGGGACTCTAACAACTCGACCCGCAATTGAACCAGTTTCTTCAGCTCCGGGAGGAAAGGATGAGAAGAAATGAGCCACAGGGGATGTATGTACTGCAAGGATGGGCGACGTAAGCAGGTTTGACACCCTGCTGATAGACAGACTGCCTGAAGTGCCAGAGGATGCTTCAGAGTTCCTCTCCAGCTGGAACAGGGAAAGCTTGGCCCAGGAGTGGAGGCTCAATCGGCTACGCTCTGGCGGAGTCAAGAATTTCCAAACTTAAGCGTAGCGACATCTGCTCGCTGTCGACAAACACACAACCCCAAAGTCGCTCTGGCGGAGTCAAGAGTTTCCAAACTTAAGCGTAGCGACATCTGCTCGCTGTCGACAAACACACAACCCCAAAGTCGCTCTGGCGGAGTCAAGAGTTTCCAAACTTAAGCGTAGCGACATCTGCTCGCTGTCGACGAACACACAACCCCAAAGTCGCTCTGGCGGAGTTAAGAGTTTCCAAACTTAAGACTAGCGACATCTGCTCGCTGTCGAGAAACACACAACCCCAAAGTCGCTCTGGCGGAGTCAAGAATTTCCAAACTTAAGACTAGCGACATCTGCTCGCTGTCGACAAACACACAACCCCAAAGTCGCTCTGGCGGAGTCAAGAATTTCCAAACTTAAGACTAGCGACATCTGCTCGCTGTCGACAAACACACAACCCCAAATTCGCTCTGGCGGAGTCAGGAGTTTCCAAACTTAAGACTAGCGACATCTGCTCGCTGTCGACAAACACACAACCCCAAATTCCCTCTGGCGGAGTCAGGAGTTTCCAAACTTAAGACTAGCGAAATCTGCTCGCTGTCGACAAACCCACAACCCCAAAGTCGCTCTGGCGGAGTTAAGAGTTTCCAAACTTAAGACTAGCGACATCTGCTCGCTGTCGACAAACACACAACCCCAAATTCGCTCTGGCGGAGTCAGGAGTTTCCAAACTTAAGACTAGCGACATCTGCTCGCTGTCGACAAACATACAACCCCAAAGTCGCTCTGGCGGAGTCAGGAGTTTCCAAACTTAAGACTAGCGACATCTGCTCGCTGTCGACAAACCCACAACCCCCAAGTCGCTCTGGCGGAGTTAAGAGTTTCCAAACTTAAGACTAGCGACATCTGCTCGCTGTCGACAAACACACAACCCCAAATTCGCTCTGGCGGAGTCAGGAGTTTCCAAACTTAAGACTAGCGACATCTGCTCGCTGTCGACAAACACAGAACCCCAAAGTCGCTCTGGCGGAGTCAGGAGTTTCCAAACTTAAGACTAGCGACATCTGCTCGCTGTCGACAAACACACAACCCCAAATTCGCTCTGGCGGAGTCAGGAGTTTCCAAACTTAAGACTAGCGACATCTGCTCGCTGTCGACAAACCCACAACCCCCAAGTCGCTCTGGCGGAGTTAAGAGTTTCCAAACTTAAGACTAGCGACATCTGCTCGCTGTCGACAAACACACAACCCCAAATTCGCTCTGGCGGAGTCAGGAGTTTCCAAACTTAAGACTAGCGACATCTGCTCGCTGTCGACAAACACAGAACCCCAAAGTCGCTCTGGCGGAGTCAGGAGTTTCCAAACTTAAGACTAGCGACATCTGCTCGCTGTCGACAAACACACAACCCCAAATTCGCTCTGGCGGAGTCAGGAGTTTCCAAACTTAAGACTAGCGACATCTGCTCGCTGTCGACAAACACACAACCCCAAATTCCCTCTGGCGGAGTCACGAGTTTCCAAACTTAAGACTAGCGAAATCTGCTCGCTGTCGACAAACCCACAACCCCAAAGTCGCTCTGGCGGAGTCAGGAGTTTCCAAACTTAAGACTAGCGACATCTGCTCGCTGTCGACAAACACACAACCCCAAAGTCGCTCTGGCGGATTCAGGAGTTTCCAAACTTAAGACTAGCGACATCTGCTCGCTGTCGACAAACCCACAACCCCCAAGTCGCTCTGGCGGAGTTAAGAGTTTCCAAACTTAAGACTAGCGACATCTGCTCGCTGTCGACAAACACACAACCCCAAATTCGCTCTGGCGGAGTCAGGAGTTTCCAAACTTAAGACTAGCGACATCTGCTCGCTGTCGACAAACACAGAACCCCAAAGTCGCTCTGGCGGAGTCAGGAGTTTCCAAACTTAAGACTAGCGACATCTGCTCGCTGTCGAGAAACACACAACCCCAAAGTCGCTCTGGCGGAGTTAAGAGTTTCCAAACTTAAGACTAGCGAAATCTGCTCGCTGTCGAGAAACACACAACCCCAAAGTCGCTCTGGTGGAGTCAAGAATTTCCAAACTTAAGACTAGCGACATCTGCTCGCTGTCGACAAACACACAACCCCAAAGTCGCTCTGGCGGAGTCAAGAATTTCCAAACTTAAGACTAGCGACATCTGCTCGCTGTCGACAAACACATAACCCCAAAGTCACTCTGGTGGAGTTAAGAGTTTCCAAACTTAAGACTAGCGACATCTGCTCGCTGTCGACAAACACACAACCCCAAAGTCGCTCTGGCGGAGTCAAGAATTGCCAAACTTAAGACTAGCGAAATCTGCTCGCTGTCGAGAAACACACAACCCCAAAGTCGCTCTGGCGGAGTCAAGAATTTCCAAACTTAAGACTAGCGAAATCTGCTCGCTGTCGACAAACACACAACCCCAAAGTCGCTCTGGCGGAGTCAAGAATTTCCAAACTTAAGACTAGCGAAATCTGCTCGCTGTCGACAAACACACAACCCCAAAGTCGCTCTGGCGGAGTCAGGAGTTTCCAAACTTAAGACTAGCGACATCTGCTCGCTGTCGACAAACACACAACCCCAAAGTCGCTCTGGCGGAGTTAAGAGTTTCCAAACTTAAGACTAGCGAAATCTGCTCGCTGTCGAGAAACACACAACCCCAAAGTCGCTCTGGCGGAGTCAAGAATTTCCAAACTTAAGACTAGCGACATCTGCTCGCTGTCGACAAACACACAACCCCAAAGTCGCTCTGGCGGAGTCAAGAATTTCCAAACTTAAGACTAGCGACATCTGCTCGCTGTCGACAAACACACAACCCCAAAGTCACTCTGGTGGAGTTAAGAGTTTCCAAACTTAAGACTAGCGACATCTGCTCGCTGTCGACAAACACACAACCCCAAAGTCGCTCTGGCGGAGTCAAGAATTTCCAAACTTAAGACTAGCGAAATCTGCTCGCTGTCGAGAAACACACAACCCCAAAGTCGCTCTGGCGGAGTCAAGAATTTCCAAACTTAAGACTAGCGAAATCTGCTCGCTGTCGACAAACACACAACCCCAAAGTCGCTCTGGCGGAGTCAAGAATTTCCAAACTTAAGACTAGCGAAATCTGCTCGCTGTCGAGAAACACACAACCCCAAAGTCGCTCTGGTGGAGTCAAGAATTTCCAAACTTAAGACTAGCGACATCTGCTCGCTGTCGAGAAACACACAATCCCAAAGTCGCTCTGGCGGAGTCAAGAATTTCCAAACTTAAGACTAGCGACATCTGCTCGCTGTCGACAAACACACAACCCCAAAGTCGCTCTGGCGGAGTCCGGAGTTTCCAAACTTAAGACTAGCGACATCTGCTCGCTGTCGACAAACACATAACCCCAAATTCGCTCTGGCGGGGTCAGGAGTTTCCAAACTTAATACTAGCGACATCTGCTCGCTGTCGACAAACACACAACCCCAATTTCGCTCTGGCAGAGTCAAGAATTTCCAAATTTAAGACTAGCGACATCTGCTCGCTGTCGAGAAACACACAACCCCAAAGTCGCTCTGGCGGAGTCAAAAATTTCCAAACTTAAGACTAGCGACATCTGCTCGCTGTCGACAAACACACAACCCCAAAGTCACTCTGGTGGAGTTAAGAGTTTCCAAACTTAAAACTAGCGACATCTGCTCGCTGTCGACAAACACACAACCCCAAAGTCGCTCTGGCGGAGTCAAGAATTTCCAAACTTAAGACTAGCGAAATCTGCTCGCTGTCGAGAAACACACAACCCCAAAGTCGCTCTGGCGGAGTCAAGAATTTCCAAACTTAAGACTAGCGAAATTTGCTCGCTGTCGACAAACACACAACCCCAAAGTCGCTCTGGCGGAGTCAAGAATTTCCAAACTTAAGACTAGCGAAATCTGCTCGCTGTCGAGGAACACACAACCCCAAAGTCGCTCTGGCGGAGTCAAGAATTTCCAAACTTAAGACTAGCGACATCTGCTCGCTGTCGAGAAACACACAACCCCAAAGTCGCTCTGGCGGAGTCAAGAATTTCCAAACTTAAGACTAGCGACATCTGCTCGCTGTCGACAAACACACAACCCCAAAGTCGCTCTGGCGGAGTCAGGAGTTTCCAAACTTAAGACTAGCGACATCTGCTCGCTGTCGACAAACACACAACCCCAAATTCGCTCTGGCGGAGTCAGGAGTTTCCAAACTTAAGACTAGCGACATCTGCTCGCTGTCGACAAACACACAACCCCAAATTCGCTCTGGCAGAGTCAAGAATTTCCAAACTTAAGACTAGCGACATCTGCTCGCTGTCGAGAAACACACAACCCCAAAGTCGCTCTGGCAGAGTCAAGAATTTCCAAACTTAAGACTAGCGACATCTGCTCGCTGTCGACAAACACACAACCCCAAATTCGCTCTGGCGGAGTCAGTAGTTTCCAAACTTAAGACTAGCGACATCTGCTCGCTGTCGACAAACACACAACCCCAAATTCGCTCTGGCGGAGTCAGGAGTTTCCAAACTTAAGACTAGCGACATCTGCTCGCTGTCGACAAACACACAACCCCAAAGTCGCTCTGGCGGAGTCAAGAATTTCCAAACTTAAGACTAGCGACATCTGCTCGCTGTCGACAAACACACAACCCCAAAGTCGCTCTGGCGGAGTCAAGAATTTCCAAACTTAAAACTAGCGACATCTGCTCGCTGTCGACAAACACACAACCCCAAAGTCGCTCTGGCGGAGTCAAGAATTTCCAAACTTAAGACTAGCGACATCTGCTCGCTGTCGACAAACACACAACCCCAAAGTCGCTCTGGCGGAGTCAAGAATTTCCAAACTTAAGACTAGCGACATCTGCTCGCTGTCGACAAACACACAACCCCAAAGTCGCTCTGGCGGAGTCAAGAATTTCCAAACTTAAGACTAGCGACATCTGCTCGCTGTCGACAAACACACAACCCCAAAGTCGCTCTGGCGCAGTCAATAATTTCCAAACTTAAGACTAGCGACATCTGCTCGCTGTCGACAAACACACAACCCCAAAGTCGCTCTGGCGCAGTCAAGAATTTCCAAACTTAAGCGTAGCTACATCTGCTCGCTGTCGACAAACACACAACCCCAAAGTCGCTCTGGCAGAGTCAGGAGTTTCCAAACTTAAGCGTAGCGACATCTGCTCGCTGTCGACAAACACACAACCCCAAAGTCGCTCTGGCGGAGTCAAGAATTTCCAAACTTAAGACTAGCGACATCTGCTCGCTGTCGACAAACACACAACCCCAAAGTCGCTCTGGCGGAGTCCGGAGTTTCCAAACTTAAGACTAGCGACATCTGCTCGCTGTCGACAAACACACAACCCCAAATTCGCTCTGGCGGAGTCAGGAGTTTCCAAACTTAAGACTAGCGACATCTGCTCGCTGTCGACAAACACACAACCCCAAATTCGCTCTGGCGGAGTCAGGAGTTTCCAAACTTAAGACTAGCGACATCTGCTCGCTGTCGACAAACACACAACCCCAAATTCGCTCTGGCGGAGTCAGGAGTTTCCAAACTTAAGACTAGCGGCATCTGCTCGCTGTCGACAAACACAAAACCCCAAAATCGCTCTGACGGAGTCAAGAATTTCCAAACTTAAGCGTAGCGACATCTGCTCGCTGTCGACAAACACACAACCCCAAAGTCGCTCTGGCGGAGTCAAGAATTTCCAAACTTAATCGTACACAACCCCAAAGTCGTTCAATAATTATTGGAACATGAAAGAGGAAGGCGAAAAGAGAGATTATGGCAGAGAGAAGAGCGCGTGGTAGATGGCTAGGGAGCGGATTTATAGGCACTAAAAATGTGCTAAGTAAACACTT
The DNA here is from genome assembly GCA_030765055.1 of Mantis religiosa. Classification (NCBI taxonomy): domain Eukaryota; kingdom Metazoa; phylum Arthropoda; class Insecta; order Mantodea; family Mantidae; genus Mantis; species Mantis religiosa. The sequence continues at coordinate 416,536 of JAUKNK010000035.1, read as the reverse complement.
AGAAATACACAGTTTTAGTAAAATGGCTCTTGAAATGCACTATAACAAAATGACAATTGTCGCAACATATGCTGCAACAAATTCACTAAACACATACTATTTTGCGGTTCTCTAGGCGAAATAGTTCTACATTTATTCCAAATTTCATAAATGGCTCCATAGCAAGTTAAAATAGCAGATATTGTTCTATAATTAAAATACATATAAATCCACTTCACTAAGTAAGAACCATAATGTGCAGAAAGGTGTGGAGTAATTAACTATGTCCATGGGTTTGGGGGGGGGCTTAAGGGTGAAAATTGAAATATCTGAAGCTTTTGTTAGATTTGTTTCAAATTTATACCATTTAATTTTGTGATCGATCAAGAATGGAGTATTACCAAGTTTCAGCTTTCTAGTTACAATAGTTTCTGAGGAATTAACAGTTTATGTCTAAATTACAGGCGATTTTAAAATGTTCCACAAATTGTAACTTTATAAATTAATGCTTGGGGTATAAGTTTCTACACCCATTTTAACTTATTAATGGCCTGTACCTATGTGAAATATTTGTCTTGACCATATCAACAAAGGAAAAAATAATCATACCTATTTAACAATTTTTATTTTCCTAAGCCTATTTAGTAAGAAGTTAGCATTATAATCCTTTTCAATACAAATAACAAAAACACAACAAATGTAAATGGGTACACTTAATATGCAGTTTCTCTTACAGACATGTTTAGAATTTCATACAGATTAATAGAAAACTGCATCCTGTGGAACATTTTGAAGTTAGGAAAATGTAGAAAATATGGAATCTGAGAAATCTGAGGTTAAAATTACGTAATAGCAGCTACGATACAGGTTTAGGTTTATTTAAATAGTCATGTGACGTTTTCTGTAGTACCGCTAGGAAAAAAAAACTTTGTTATTAAAGTATGTCTATATTAAATTTAAGACAAAAACTAAATTTGGTATTGTTGTAAGTTTTAGGCCAATTTGCACAGACGTGTATCCTTAATAAACCCCTTTTTGTATATCCAATGTGCAGCAGTAAGAAATTTGTCTTCCCCGAAAACTTTACGTTGAAACCAACAAATGCAAAAACTGTTGTCACAAATTACAAACAGAAGAAATTGGCTAAAATGGCAGTTTTAGGCAGTAATAATCAGAATACGCACAAACGTATGGAATAGGCATTTATAGGCACTATAAAACTAAGAAATTAGGCTAATAATTGTAGGAAACGTGCTTATAACTTAAAAGCTTGCGTTTCTGAACAAATTAATAAAATAGGCAAATAGGGCAAAATCCGACAAAATAGATGACACGCCAGAGAATATCAAGGAAAACTCCATGGGTCCACCAGGTATCAACCCTGGTGGCCGCTTTCCCGAACAGGAGTCTAGCAGAACCATTGGTCGTTATCATTATCATCGTCGTCGTCGTCATCGTCGTCGTCGTCGTCGTCGTTGTTATACTGCAATGTATTTCGGAATTACACATAGCTTTTATAAACGTTATAATCCTATATTAATATACAGAGTCACTCATTTATATTTTGCCACTTTCTCACACGAGTTACTGGAAATGTGAGCTATTTATTCTGATACAAAATTCACACCTTCGTAAATATTGTCTGGTTCCGCTAACGTAATATCCCTCATTCCATATACCGTATAGTTTGTGACTCTAATCTTTGGAGAACTCTGAAAAACAGAGCTATTATCCTGCCGCACTGCAGGGTTTAATTTTTCCCTCAATAAGATAATTTTAACGAGGCAAAACTTTACATTAGGTACCTCATTTTCAACTTTTTTATATGGCTGTAGTGTCTACACGTGCAAATAGACAATGACCTGATAAATATTACGAGGCTATCTTGTCCAATCTAAAATGGAATTAGCATACAACCTTGTAATTCTGAGCGAAACCTTTTGCAAGCAAATGTGAGGGAAATACACTACACACCCACTTTATCTAACCGGTCTTTTGGGCGTTATGTTATCAAAATCTCATTTCAGTAAGGGAAAGTGCCAACAATAGGTACTTATATAAGAACGATTATTTGACGATGCTTTTTCGTTGCCAACGTTTCCAAACACTTTAGTACAAAAAAGATAGCTTTGTTAAAAATATTTTGTACAGCTATTAATAAACGATAGAAGGTACAGATTGTACGTGAGCGTAATACATCCGATTTTTTTTTTGTTTTGTTTGTTTGTAAGCTATGCCTTCATAAGATGATTGACTTGTGTTTTTTTTTCTAAATTCGGTTTTAAATTTCAAGAAATTTCAAGACCTGTATATATTCCATTATTTGGTTCAGTGCAACAATATATTGCATTTTATGCCTTCCTTATGAAATACTACTGTGACTTTGTGGGTTCGTGAAATCAAAAGTCCAGGTTACTAACACAAAAAAATTGCACTTTATTTCCGTAGAAATAGCTTCGTACACATACACAATACAACATACAAGGTCAACAAACACAGCTGTTTGCCTGCACGCGTTCAGTTACCGACTGACTCCTCTTTGGCGGGCGGGCTGCCTTTTTATAGTTTACTAACTTTCCAGAAATTTCTCAAACAATCGAGAGCCGGCTAGTACAAAGGCGAACTCCAGAGAAGTCCGTCTCCTCCCCCCCCCCCGCCGTTTCGGCGAGCTTTTATCTCGGCATTGCACTGCCGTTTCTTTGATCTCGTTGCCCGCGCCGCCTCCAATCAACAATGGCCTGGCGACAGTATTGTGCAGATAAGATGTGGTTGTTACGCATTAAACTTCCAGCAACGGTGTAACTTATTGGACCCTGGGACTGAAAAATAGCTCAAAAGTCTGAAAAATTACAGTTTTTAAATTTATATATAAATATGTTCCCCAAACCTATTTTTATTGAATTATGGTAAGAGTTTTTTATTTACGTCATTTTTAAAGCTCTGGTGTAGGGTTTAAATGATCGGGGCGTGGCCATTGCAACGCCCCCTTTCTTCCTTATCCAGCATGGTGGCTGTTTTTGCCAATTCTGATCATTTTTGGCAGCTTCTTCTCTAAAACTGCGTTCAAATCTTGCGGCATAGCCTATTCCTACTATCTAGAAACAATTTGGTGAACTATTACTATGTATTCAATACAAAGTGTTTAATCAGAAACATTCAAACATAAATGGCATATAAAAGGTCGTCAGCCCACCTTTGGTGTTTTAGCACCTAAGAAAATACAAAACAGTTCATAATATCTGTGATTATTCTATGTTCTTTGCAATAAACTTAGCCAATATTTGTAAATTCATTCTTGTTTTGACTGCCTGTGTTTGCTACAATGTATAATGGCGACTTCCATGACAGAAATGTGCTTCTGTTAACAGTTTATTTTAAATAAAGAAATAGGTGTAGATATATGCAAAATAAGACGTGAAGCTTTCCTGGCGACGAATGTGCTCAATTTTTTCTCGGGAAGCAAGCCAGGTGAAAAGATGATTAGAAATCGACGTTTTGTGAGTGTGCATCTCTCCCATCATCAGGATATTTATTAAATGTTATAACCACAAATGAAACACTGGATATAACACAAACATAAACAAACACGAAACACTATCAATATTCGCATTACTGAACAAAAGACTGTTTTCAGTAAATTAAATGCCAGGTCAGGAGATGGCGTGAATATAGAAAATTAATTGGGTCAAAGAAACGTAACTACTTAACTTGATTATCAAGCTGCATTGATCTTTGCTTCTTAACTCGCCGGATTTCCTTTTTAAGACCGGTTTCCAAGAGGAGCTAAACTGAAATCCAGCATCACGATTAAGCTTGCTCCTTTCAGAGGAAATCACCAAAGCTTCCTTAATTCTCCGCTCCCAGTAACTGTTGCATATTGCCAAGATGGTCGTCTCCCGAAAATTGATTCTATGGTCGTTATCAGAACAATGCTCTGCCAGCCCATACTTCTCAGGATGCATTAAACGAATGCTCCGTTTATGTTGGATTATTCTGGTAGCGATGGTCCTTCCGGTTTGTCCTATATACGGTATCCCACATTCACAGGGAATGCGGTACACTCCCGGAACTTGGAAGTCCAGATTGTCTTTCACTGGTCTCAACAGATGTTTAATCTTCGAAGGTGGCTTGTGGATGGTCCTCATGTTGTATTTGGCGAGAATTCTGCTCGTTCTGCCGGATAGATTGCCAGTAAACGGGATGCAGGCTGTAGCAGTAGGCTTATCTGAAAATAATTAAATGGGAATCCTTCGATTTAAGAAGCAAAGATCAATACAGCTTGCTAATCAAGTTAAGTAGTGCAGTGTATTGTTAAGTATGTAAATATCATAATGCATGCTGTTTCATCACGTTGGCGTAAGCCGGTGAATAGAAATAACAAAAAGAAGGAAGCTGTAAGAAAACGTGGTGAAGCTAGATGGAAAAGCAAAACTGGGAGCAGATTTCCATTTCATATGTAGAGTTGGACATAGAGGAACATCTAATATTTCAGCTTCACATTTGCAAATGGACGTAGATGAACATGCTAATGATATTCAAACTATATTTGTAAAAGCCAGAAGAAATTTGCAAGATTGCAACAACTAGGTGCAGGCTCTGTATAGTACATAGTGTAAATAGCAATTTTAATAGCAGACTATGCAGTAGTGAAAATAACAGCAAATTTTGAATACCTGTGTACATAGCAGTAGATATCACAGTGTAAATAATGTGTAGAACATTGTAAATAGTGTGCAGGGTAGTGTATTTACTATTTTTTATGCATATTTTTAGAAAAAAAAACTGATCTTTCTCCACTTTACATTTTTTAATACAATATATACTCCCACTGCTAGTTTCAGAGCTTTGGTGCTGAAATATTTGAGCATATGCTCCATATATGGGTCTACAACATCAGTCTCGCCCGCCTCGGTAGCGCGTCTGCCTCACGTTCAAGAGGTTCCGAGTTCGAATCTCGCTTAGGGTGAGTTACCTAGATAAGGTTTTTCCGTGGTTTTCCCTTATCCTGAAGGACGAATGTCGGGTAACTCTAAGCTCCATGGACCCCGGGCACATTTGAGCAGGCCGCGCCGTGGCTCGGTGGTTAGACCGCTTGGCTCTCACCAAGGCGGCCCGGGTTCGATCCCAGGCGATCGCAAAGTGAGATTTGCGGTGGAGAACACGGCGCTGGAGCGGGTTTTTTCCGGGATCTCCTTTTTCCCCCACCATGTCATTCCACCGGTGCTCCATCTTCATCTCATGTATCATCAGTGTCACCGCCTGCGGTGCCGTATGTAGTAAAAGCGGGCGTTAAACACTACACACTACCACTACTCATTTGAGCATCATTTCACCCTTCCATTCATCGTCCGATATGACTTAACGTTGGAGGACAACAACAACAACAACAACAACAAGAACGAAAAAGTCAGTCTCAGGCTATAGGATTTAACTTGGTTTGGCTGTAATAAAATTTTAAATGCAAAAAAGTACTAAAAATAATTTTCCTAAAAGTAAATGCATTGTTGTTCTACACAGAGACTGAAGTTGTGTATACAGTTAGTAGGAATGAAGAAATAAGTTATTCCACTAGCATGGTTATTGATGCCCATGCATTTACTTATATATTGCCATGAACTTTAATTAAAATAAAGAACAAAATTAATTCCTTCAAAAGTAATGATCATAAATAACTAAAAATTGGTGTGATGTTTTCTAATATAAAACACATTAGGCATGCAAAGTTTGAAGCTTGTAGGTCTAGAAATATATAAAATAGACATTTCAGTCCCAGGGTCCCTTATGTGGATGTAATTTAAATTTTTAAGCGTACCTGTTATATTTAGCGTTTCTGTTTTTGATGTTAAATTGATTTTATTCTTTATATACCTATCAGTATATAGAGGAACTGTGACTGCATGACGTCTCTGTTCTTGACCTCGGCATAAATGTCTGCTCGGGAAACCCCAATTCATTTGGTGGGGGTTTCCTGCGGACCCTTATCTAATTCTCTCTTCTTTTTTTGGACCATCCGCCTTTGTAGTCCTCTGCCCATGTATATAGGACATATACAGTAACTCCAGAAACTATTCGTCTCGGATTTTACAAAACACTAACAGTAAAATTACAAAGAGGGAGTCCTAAATTGTAGTTTTGAGAAAGAGGCGAAATTATTATTGTTGTACAACGGTGATTTGCCAAAATGTTTCACATTATTCATTTTATACATATCTGGAAATTGCACTAATCTATCAATTTCTTCATGTACGGTGTTCAGAATAGTGTAAAAAACTACGATAAGTGAATCATTGCACTCTGAAGAGTACAAATAGAAACAACGTCGAGTATTTTCTACTTATCAGATTCTCCAATTAACTTTGAGCATGTGTATTGCATAGGATAAGGGCGCCATATTTCGGATACCATTTTTATTTTGGCATATTCTACATGTTATAGTACATCAATAGACACGAAATTCTGTGACAACGATCTTTATTTATAAAATAAGATCTGAAGCTTTCCTGGCGACGAATGTGCTCACTTTCTTCTCGGACAGACAACCAGGTGAAAAGATGATTAGATATCAACGTTTCGGGAGTGTGCATCTCTGCAATCATCAGGATATTTATTAAATGTTATAACCACAAATGAAACACTGGATATAACACAACTTGATTATCAAGCTGTATTTATCTTTGCTTCTTAAATCGACGGATTTCCATCTTTAAGGCCGGTTTCCAAGAGGAGCTCAACTGAAATCCAGCATCACGATTAAGCGTGCTCCTTTCAGAGGAAATTGCCAAAGCCTCCTTGATTCTCCGCTCTCAGTAACTGTTGCATATTGCCAAGATGGTCGTCTCCCGAAAATTGGCCCTATGGTCGTTATCAAAACAATGTTCTGTCAGTCCAGACTTCTCAGATTGCATTAAACGAATGCTCCGTTCATGTTCGATTATTGTAGTAGCGATGGTAGTTCCGGTTTGTCCTATATACGGTGTCCCACATTCACAGGGAATGCGGTACACTCCCGGAACTTGGAAGTCCAGATTGTCTTTCACTGGTCTCAACAGATGTTTAATCTTCGGGGGTGGCTTGTGGATGGTGCTGATGTTGTATTTGGCGAGAATTCTGCTGATTCTGCTGGATATATTGCCGGTAAACGGGATGTAGGCTGTAGCGGTATGGTGATCGAGGCTGCTGATTCTGCCGGATAGATTGCCGGTAAACGGGATGTAGGCTGTAGCGGTAGGCTTATCTGACGCTTGCTGTATTACAGGTTTCCCTTTCCTAGCTCTGGTGATCGAGGCTGCTAATTCTGCCGGATAGATTGCCGGTAAACGGGATGTAGGCTGTAGCGGTAGGCTTATCTGACGCTTGCTGTATTACAGGTTTCCCTTTCCTAGCTTTGGTGATCGAGGCTGCTGATTCTGTCGGATAGATTGCCGGTAAACGGATGTAGGCTGTAGCGGTAGGCTTATCTGAAGCTTGCTGTATTGCCGGTTTCCCTTTCCTATCTTTGGTGATCGAGGCTGCTGATTCTGCCGGATAGATTACCGGTAAACGGGATGCAGACTGTAGCGGCAGGCTTATCTGACGGTTGCTGTATTACAGGTTTCCCTTTCCTAGCTTTGGTGATCGAGGCTGCTGATTCTGCCGGATAGATTGCCGGTAAACGGAATGTAGGCTGTAGCAGTAGGCTTATCTGACGCTTGCTGTATTACAGGTTTCCCTTTCCTAGCTTTGGTGATCGAGGCTGCTGATTCTGCCGGATAGATTGCCGGTAAACGGAATGTAGGCTGTAGCAGTAGGCTTATCTGACGCTTGCTGTATTGCCGGTTTCCCTTTCCTAGCTTTGCTGATCGAGGCTGCTGATTCCGCCGGATAGATTACCGGTAAACGGGATGTAGGCTGTAACGGTAGGCTTATCTGACGCTTGCTGTATTACAGGTTTCCCTTTCCTAGCTTTGGTGATCGAGGCTGCTGATTCTGCCGGGTAGATTGCCGGTAAACGGGATGTAGGCTGTAGCGGTAGGCTTATCTGACGGTTGCTGTATTGCCGGTTTCCCTTTCCTAGCTTTGGTGATCGAGGCTGCTAATTCTGCCGGATAGATTGCCGGTAAACGGGATGCAGGCTGTAGCGGTAGGCTTATCTGACGCTTGCTGTATTACAGGTTTCCCTTTCCTAGCTTTGGTGATCGAGGCTGCTAATTCTGCCGGATAGATTGCCGGTAAACGGGATGCAGGCTGTAGCGGTAGGCTTATCTGACGGTTGCTGTATTACAGGTTTCCCTTTCCTAGCTTTGGTGATCGAGGCTGCTAATTCTGCCGGATAGATTGCCGGTAAACGGGATGTAGGCTGTAGCGGTAGGCTTATCTGACGCTTGCTGTATTACAGGTTTCCCTTTCCTAGCTTTGGTGTTCGAGGCTTCAACGTCATATTCGGAGTAGCCGTTTTGACGGAAAGTGAGTCTCAGGTGCTGTAATTCTTGTTTAAAGTGGCTGGGATCAGAGATATGCAAACTCTGTGGGCCAGTGTATTGAGAACTCCCAGTCGTTGAGACTTATGATGGAAACTATGAGCGTTCAGATAGAGATCGGTGTGTGTAGGCTTGCGGTATGCAGCATGCCCCAGTGTACCGTTGCTGTTTTTTGAAACAAGAATGTCCAGAAATGGAAGACAGGAATGTGGGACTATTATACTGTCGCCGAGGCATTGTTGGTTGGTTAGCGCCGCAAATTTCTAGGCGCTTGCCGAGAAAGAGACAGATAGTGTAGTGCAGAACTATTATGTGTTTCAAATGGGAAGGATTTTGTCCTTGAGCACTGCTGGGTGAGCAACCAATCGGAGTCCTGCGTTGTTGTCGTATTGCATTCCCGCTGAGTAGTGTGTGATGAGTGGCACACTAACCAATCTCTAATAAATACTATTCGCGCTAAGACAAAAATTCAGATTTTGCAAAATATAATCCATGAGGAAGGAGAGAGTAATGTCTTTAACATTTTTTTTAACATTTTGTGTTTTTTTTTCCTCGCAGTTTTCCCTTATCCTGAAAGATGAATGTCTGGTAACTCTAAACTCTACGAACCCTGGACCTTTTTGAGCATTTGTTCATCGTCCGTTATGACTTAACGTTGGAGGACGAAAATTTATATTTAAAAAACAAAAGAAACACATGCACACTCACAAAATGCAATACTTAGATTCAGTATCAAAAGGGCAAAACATTTTCAAGAGCATGAGCTTGCTTCTTATAAATCCATTGTACTAAACAATATACAATGACTAATACTAAATCACAGTTAACCCTTTTTTCAGTGAAATCACATTAAAGTTTGGCCTTTAACCTGTGTCCTGTCATTCCCGCATTTGATCTCTGTTGAAGCTTGGTGCAATATATAAACAAAATACCACATATTTTACATTACAAGCGCGACATATTACAAACTATGGCTATTAATGTCAACTCCAGGATTTGTGGGTCAGTGGTGCTTCAACTGAGCTGGTGTATGGCCACTATTTTATTCGAGATTGGGAGACTTTGGGCAAGCTGTTACAGATTATTACTTTAGCTATTTCTCTATTTGAATCCTTATGATCTGTGTGGTTAGCTTTACGTGTTAGCTTTAGTGTCATGCTGTTTCTAGACAAAGTACCATCACCGGTCCCAGTTTCCTTGGAGGAATAAGAAAATGGTATGTTCTGGCCATTGTCTGTGTGACGGAAGTAATATTTGATATGCATTTACGAGGACGAGTCAAATGAAAACCTTAAATATTTTTTAAAATATTATTTATTGTACAGAAGTGGTACAAAGCTGTATCGCTTTTCAATATAATCTCCCCCACGCTCAATGCAAGTCCTCCAGCACTTACAAAGTACATAAATGCTTTTAGAAAAAAAAAATTGGTAGTCTGTGCAACCACTCATGCATCGCGTGGCTTTTATCTTCATCGGAACGGAAATTCTTTCCTCCCATTGCGTCTTTGAGTGGTTCAAATATATGGAAATCACTTGGGGCAAGGTCTCGTGAGTGTGGTGGATGATGAAGACACTCAAAATGCAGGTCCTTTGATTGTTGCAGCTGTTGTACGGTCAGTGTGGGGCCTTGCATTGTCATGTTGCAAAAGGACACCTGCTGACAGCAATCCACGTCACTTTGATTTGATTGCAGGCCGCAGATGATTTTTAGGAGATCTGTGTATGATGCACTGGTGACAGTGGTCCCTCTAGGCGTGTAATGCTCCAAAATAACGCCTTTTTCGTCCCAAAAGAGAGTCAGCATAACCTTCCTTGCTGATGGTTCTGTTCGAAACTTCTTTGGTTTTGGTGATGAGGGATGCCGCCATTCCTTGCTCGCTCTCTTCGTTCCCGGTTGGTGGAAGTGAACTCAGGTTTCGTCCCCAGTAACGACTTGCAAGTAAGCCATCGCCTTCCCGTTCAAAGCGCTGAAGAAGTCCTTCACAAGCATCAACACGTCGTTCTCTTATTTCAGGAGTCAGCTGCCATGGCACCCATCTTGCAGACACTTTGTTAAACTGGATCACATCAAGCACAATGTGGTGTGCTGACCCATGACTAATCTGTAAACATGCTGCAATGTCATTCAGTGTCACTTGGCGGTTTTCTTTCACTATGGCTTCAACTGCTGCAATGATCTGTGGAGTCACAACTCGTTGTGCCTGACCTGGACGTGGAGCATCTTCCACTGAAGTCACACCATTTGTGAACTTCCTACTCCATTTGTAGACTTGCTGCTGTGACAAACATGCATCACCTTCATTCGTCGATGAATTTCAATAGGTATCACACCTTCAATACGCAAAAACCAAATAAGAGAACGCTATTCTTCCCTCATGCAAGTCGCAAGTGTGGCAGCCATCTTTATAATGATACTGCGATGGTATGTGTGCATCTGCACTATGCTGCCACATACAGGCCATTCTGCACACTGTTTGTAGCACGCTTACCAACTTACAGGTAAACGGCGCGAAATTTGTTATTTAAAATTTAAAGTTTTCATTTGACTCACACTCGTATATGTATTGCTAAGAAAACGAAACATTTTTTTTTTATGATTAGATGTTTTTACACACGAACGTCATAAATAGTAGATGTACATGTTTCAAATTATCCACCATATTGGATAGTTTTAATTAGTGTCTTGACGCCCACTTCTGCATCGGCATCAAGGCAGCGACACTATACTATCTCACGCTAGTTTAATCCTGCTGTAAACAACAAGGCGAAGCTGACTCAATTCGCCACGTGTTAGATGCTACATGCACGCACATAAGTTTTGCAACACTAGTATATATATATATATATATATATATATATATATATATATATATATATATATATATATATATATATATATATTATAAGCTAACGCTAACTTCTAAACAATAAACAAAATTTGGTTACACATTAATTTAGTAAATCTATGAGTTGGGATATAAATAGAATCATGCAGTAACATAACGGTTACCTTTAATTGGATTCCTACGAAAACTTTTCATTTGGCGCAGATATTTATGTCCCCACATCACAATATCTTCTCTGCCCACTATGTGACTTCCGCCTTCGCTTTTGAAATTTCAATCCAATATCTATCAACAACCGATTGAGAGTACTTCGTGAAAAAGTTGGCAAGTCTGTGTCAGAATTTACCGCATGCAAAACCTTATTTAAAGTCGGCGGTTCATTCCTGAAAAAAATAATGATGGACTTTCCTGCGTATAGCACTTTTCGTAAAATCGTCGTGTTTCTTCACGCGCTGTTTGCATTTAGGGGATTTCCCTGTGTTTTTAGAGTTCCGGATGCTTGCTGTTCCATTCTAACACTGTACACTACTTACGGAAACACCAAGATTATCAGTCTCTTTCTCAATACTTTTATAGACGATTCCGGGATTCTTTCTTTAAGCACAGCGAAACAACGCGCGATCATTCGCTCCTCGCCACTTTTTAAACGTTTGCCTCGATTGTGTTTCATTTCTGCTGAAGCACCAGACTGCTGCGTGATGAAAATCTTACTGATTTTAAATATATATATATATTAAATATATATATGCATATATATATATATATATATATATATATATATATATATATATATATATATATATATATATATATATATATATAAGTGTTCTTGGGTTTGTGAGTACGCGAGATGTACCGGAAATACAGTGAGTGCAGAGGATCCACACCCATTAGTCCTGGACCAGTAGGAACAAGACCCGGGCCTCTTTCAACCAGGGAGTTATCCGAGCTGTCCCAAGGGCGCTCGGCGTCCTCCGCGGGGCTTTCCATAGGGCAAGACCTTGTTTCCTAACAAGCCCCCCCATCTGGTCCTAGGGACACAAGACGGGATGGAAGTGCATACGCCACTTACGCGCGTCCACACTCAAGGTGAAGACTACCGATATGACCTCGGTGGGGCCGCCTGGTGATCTAGCACACCTTCTACTAGCTTAGCAGGCTAGTACCCGGAAACTTAATGGCTTCCCTCAACCCCGTCCGAAGACGTACCCAATCTCCCACGGGTATCGGGAACACACTGCCCCCTCGAGACCATCCCAATCCGAACAACTCCCGAAGGAGGGGCTCGGCTGTTCGGCCCGAGGTTCCTCTAGTAACGTCAGAGGTACCACGAGTGCTAAGGGTCCGCAGCGCCCGCACTTTGGCAGCTGAAAGGGACGGATCCCTTCCCCTACGGGAACGCGAGATGTACAGTGTTAAATATCAGAAGCAACTCCACACTATAAACAATAACATCTTAATCAGCATTCAACTCGATACAGACCTCGTTGCGAGAGCGCTGCCTGGTATAGTAATGCAACAATATATAATAGCGGTGTCCGTTAGTAATTGTTAATTAAAATGCAGCTTAATTTAACATAATAAGTTAATAGTGTGTAAATTTCACCTGTCTTCTCTCTAATTTGTATACAGTATACAGAACACATCTTTATGGTATGTGAAGCAGAAAGATAAAATGTGGGGCTATTACGTTGATAAGAATCAAACATTTCCATACCTTTCTCTCTCCGAAATTAGCTCGCACAGAGCAGTGATCAGAAATCAACTTACAGTACTGTACTTAAAGGAGGGGTTTGTCGTACGCATGCAAATAAAAGAAAACGCCCATTAACTTCGCTAAGCCAATCAACAGCTTAACCACTTTCTGTCCCAATATCTCTGTCTTTGTCTCTCTTTCCACCCAGATGTTTACAGCAGGATTACACTAGGTTGAGACAGATTATAGTGATGCATGAAATTAAACCACAGCTCTTGCTGGGACAGAATATTTGGGAAAAAGAACGCTTTAGGTCTAAATTTAGGGCACATGCCTGATCTTTGACAGATATGAAGATAGAGGAAAGCCAGATAAAATTTTGTAGGGGGAGAAATTTTGAAGGGAAGGACGCTCCTAGCGGTATTTGAACCACAAACCTTTCTTTCACGAGATCGTTTCTGGGAAAAAAAAAACATATCGGTTTATCGTTGAATAAACCAAGTAGCCCAACTTAAAGACCGATGTGCATCAATAAATTATTGAATCCTTGACATTTGTTTTACTCCGTTCTCTAAGTTAGAACAAAAGAGGTATAACCTCAGCTACCTAATCTGGACGTTTATTTGTAAATGTATTTTACTTCGCTTTATTTCTCTAATTTTTTTTTTACAATTTTTTCTTGGCCTTTTGCGCATATCTTTCTATATTGACAGCACATTGAGTTTTGGCTTCTATAGCATGGTAGCAACGTGTGTGTCTCACAAACAAGAGGCACCGAGTTCGAATCTCGGTTAGGGATGAATTAGCTGGATAAGGACTTTTTCCAGGATTGGATTGGATTGGATTAGTGGTGTTTTAGGGCCCGTCGACAACAAGGTCATTTGGGCCCACTTTTTTCAGGAGGTTTCCCTTAACCTGAAAGATGAATGTTGGGTAACTTAAAGCTCTATGTACCCTGGGCTCATTTGAGGATCACTTCCATCCATTTCATTCATCGTCCGATATGACTTACGGCGAAGAAACGTTTAAAAACTAACAAATTGAGCAGCTATCGCATGTAAATAATCTAATGGTTGGAATAAAATATTGATTTGAATAAATAGAGTCAACGTGAAAAATTAAAAGCGACTGGACGGAAACCAGGAGATCCCGTGGTTCAAATCCCGGCAATGGCATTGAATTTTTCATGTTGACTCTATCCATAAAAAACGTTAGCCTATATACGGCTAGTGTGAAGAAATGATTAATTTCCATCAATTAACCAAAAAGAAATTGATTTGAATGTTAACAGTTATACTGAAATCGCAATTAAAGTGCTCATAGTAGTAAAGTAAACTAGCTCCGATTATGTGATCGATTCCTATGTAATGGAAGAGGGTTAGCGACTGCATCCTTCACTGGCTGGGGAATTTTCGACACATTCTGCTCTTTGTTGTCGACCTGACATTCCATTTTATTGATCTGAAAAGAACAACCGTATATGCAAAACCTAAACACTTAATCTTTAGAACGCACAATTCTCTATTGAATAATAATAATCAACGAAATGTCAAAAAAAAATTATTTTGGACGCAAAGGTTTCACTTAAAAGTGCGAAGGATAATGTAATTATTTATGGACTAACCCATTATGTGCTCACAAACAAGGATAGAAGACATCTTAGTAATATTTATTATATTTTCTGCTAATAATGACTGTATAGCTGTAAAATATTTCAATGACATTTTAAGTACTTAAAGGTTAAAGAAGCGTTTCAGCGCTATAGGATATTCATTAAAAGAAAAAAAATGATGCTAGTGAACGGTATGAAATTATAACACTCCAAGGTTACCAACTTTTATTTTCTAGCAGATATGATTATTATTCAAGAGGCCATTATTATTGATGTAATGGTGGATAATTTGAATGTCTTAATTATGAAATCTCAATAACCAGAAAAAAATATTATAAGCAGCAGAGATGATTAATTAGAATCGGTGCCAAAAGTGAAGGAAGCAGTAAGTAGGAGCACATAACAGGTTCCTTCAGTGATGCAAGGCAAGAAACTTGCAGACTGAGTATAATAAAAATGCGATGTGAAAAAGTACATGTTAAAGGTAAGGTCAAAACATGGATATTTTCAACATTATGGGTAAATTACTTTATGATTAAACTATGCTGAAATATCAAGTGTAACAATACCAGTATCTACTACAGCTATTATGTGTTTCAAATGGGAAGAATTCCCGCCTGTAGCAAATCAGATGTGTTAGAGCCCTCAGCGTTGCCACATCGTTACCCCCAGTCTTCTAATATTTCCCCCCCTCACTTCCCCGCCACACACACGCACACTTGCGAGTCTTCAATTACGATTGAACTGCGAGCCAAGGACTCTCGCCGACAAACTAGTGAAAGCAACGCCTTGGAAATCGGTAGGCGGGCTGTTACTAACCTCTTCTAGTGGATATTAACGTCTTGTCGTAGTTACAGTTATACAAGTTCACAAAAAGGACTGAGAAATGTTGCTCACCTGGGCCACTTTAACATAGGCCTTGGCGGCCAAACTATTAGCCCAGCACCGAATTCTAAAACATGGATAAGAAGCCCCAATGCCTTATAAGTCTCCCGGGCCATTTCGCTCCTCCGGGGCGCACCGTTCAGGAGAAAAGTCTATTTGCTCGTCGGTTCGATATTGGCTGATTTCTCTCGAACCGACGACCCCGAAGTTCTGGCTCTTGTACCAGATCGTAGTCCTCCTCTAGTCCAGCCTTCCTGTCCCTGTCGCCGCACTCCGAGTTTCTAAATAGCACCTACAGATGGCACTTCAACATGTTACAGTTTCAGGTCAAAAGGGCGTAAACCCCACCTCGGGGCCGAGAAATTCTAACATAAACGTGAATGCTTAATCATATGGAACGGTCCTGTCTGTGTTTTGGCTCCCTAGTCCTCGATTTTTCCAGATTCAAAACAGAACATTTTACTAAAATATATTCTTGCGATCTCTTTGGCGGCCAAACTAATCATAGCAAAATTACCAAAAACGGTGGGCGGGCTGATATCAAAGTCTTCTCGAAGATCCAAGTGTAACATTGTACTAAATAGGCCTGCAAATAGGCCCTTATGTACGGCTAAATGAAAGGGAACGCAAACTGAATTTTCCAAAGTTTTATGATAATGCAGTTGTTGAAATCACAATTACAACATGGATATTCGTATATTAAGCCCATGTTTTAAGTATATAGTTAAAATAATTATAGTTTATGGATGACTTATTTTTCTAATCCAACGAAAATACCAGCGGTGCGTCTGTATAGCTGTGAATGTTACTTACGTTAAGAGATAATTCGTCATTGTCATTGCCTTCAAGGTCTGAGTACTGCAAATTTATGATGATAGGCTCCAAAATCTCGTTACGTGGTATTTCTTTCCAAAAGTCGTCTTCTTGTAGTTTATCCGATGTCTCACGTAGTTTTCCGAGTCTTGTTGTGTTCCTTGTCAATTTCTTTGTTAATAAGTCGTTCAACGCCAGTCAGTTTAAAAATAATTTCTGTTTGCAACATAATTTGAGCCCACATTAACTCTATTGGATTGTTCTGGTAGGGATAACCGTTTGTGACCCGCATTCGGGAGGCCCGGGTTCGATTCCCGCAGCCGATCTACCTGACCCATCGGTTTTTCGCGGGTTTTCCCAGGTCGCTAGGCGAATGCTGGGTAGGTTACTTACATCCCCCGAATTTCCTGTCCCTCCATTTCATTTCCATTATCATTTCATATCATCTCTCATCTGGTGGTCTGTTTCAGGGTAGAAGTGTCGGCGGGTGTCTTGGCGGTGCATGGCAGGATGATATGCTCTGAGGAAAACTACTTCCTCCTCCGGTAGGTCGGTTGCCGGTCTTAGCCACTCTGCTGGGACCCCCGTAGGGGAAGGGATCCATCCCTTTCAGCTGCCAAAGTGCGGGCGCTGCGGACCCTTAGCACTCGTGGTACCTCTGACGTTACTAGAGGAACCTCGGGCCGAACAGCCGAGCCCCTCCTTCGGGAGTTGTTCGGATTGGGATGGCTTCGAGGGGGCAGTGTGTTCCCGATACCCGTGGGAGATTGGGTACGTCTTCGGACGGGGTTGAGGGAAGCCATTAAGTTTCCGGGTACTAGCCTGCAAAGCTAGTAGAAGGTGTGCTAGATCACCAGGCGGCCCCACCGAGGTCATATCGGTAGTCTTCACCTTGAGTGTTGACGCGCGTAAGTGGCGTATCCACTTCCATCCCGTCTTGTGTCCCTAGGACCAGATGGGGGGCCTTGTTAGGAAACTAGGTCTTGCCCTAATGGAAAGCCCCACGGAGGATGCCGGGCGCCCTTTGGGACAGCTCGGATAACTCCCTGGTTGAAAGAGGCCCGGGTCTTGTTCCTACGGGTTCAAGGCTAATGGGAGTAGAACCTCTGGACTCAACTCTGCTGGGACCACTTTTGGGACCGCCAGCCAGGGACCTTTGGTGCTCGGATCGCTAGGCTCGGCTGCTGGGCTCGTTGCCGTCCCGCAGTAGGAGAGCGGGTTCGTTGTTCTGGCCTGTTGGGAGAAGTCTCTATCCAAGTAAACTGTAGGGACCCTGCCCTCTGTACTGTCGTGGCTCCTTAGTTCGGCCGCCCTGTCTCCTTCACCTCATCCTTCTTCCCGGGAGTGCCTCTCGATTTGGAGGCATAGGCACAATGGGTCCAGTATGGTGGACTACATACCGAATTCCCTCCGTAATGAAACCCCAATCGCAATCTGGTAGTGGTAAGGAGGAGGTGGTTTATAATCCCTCCTGTCTCATTTCAATTGCAAGCTGGTCCAGCTGATACACTTTCCCTGATTTTTAAATGGAAGAACAATTGAATAATGCTGCATTGAACTCTCTAGAGTAAACGAAACCATTCATAAACAAAGATATAATGTGGCCAGACACTTTTTGCTAGGCCAGTAGGAAGTGTATTGTTTACTCTCGTTCGAATTTAACAAACACGTTGACTTGTTCAAAGTACATATTTCTTTTACCACGTCTTGTCAAATGCTCACCAATAATTCTATTCATTACATTGCTTACGATGCGATACCTTGTTATAATATAATAGTACTTTATTTGTATTGGGTAAACTATTTGAGCTAAAAATATGGGTTTTCACGGTTATGTTAAGTACATTACTCTCTACCTTCCTCATGGATCAATTTTTGCAATATCTGAATTTTTATCTTAGCGCGAATAGTATTTATTAGAGCATGATTGGTTTGACGCTCGTCACACACCACTTAGGAGTGCAATACGACAACACCGCAGGACTCCGGTTGGTTGCTCACCTAGCAGCGCTCAAGGACAAACATCTTCCCATTTGAAACACATAATAATAACATACTTGAAACAGATGTCTGAAGGCTAGAAGTCAGATATGTGTATGTCTCGCAAATATGAATTATGTAAAATGAATCTAATTCATAATGTATAATTTTTCTAAGTATAAACATTGACAGTTGTCTAAAAATAGTGTATGACTGGCATATACAAAACAATGTTGTTTGTGCACGTGGGATAAGACCGCGATCTTAACTCTTGTATTGTAAATAGCAATTTGCAGTTATATAAGAGATTGCAGGAACTGAGAAAACGGGCAACTCTGTGCTCATTAGAAACAAAAGAAGACAGAAAGGATTTCAAAGTATAGTGCTTAAATTTGCTGTAAATTTCCAATATGCAATAGCGCATATATCAGACGTAGTGAGTGTATGCCGAGAAAGAAGTTAATTGACATACATTTGCATATTGCATTGAGCTCTGCATTAATTCCCTCGATTAAAATTCGTCAGGACGTTGTAGAGGAAATGCCTTTTAAGAGGTCAAGATATGAATTGAAAACATTCACCTTGCACCTTTAACAGAAGGCCGACTAAAGTTGTTTTGGTATTTATACCATTTTCCTTGTTGATTTCTGTTGCTCACTATCAACATAATCTATGCGAATCGATCTTCTAAGAAGGTTCTTTTTTCATACGAGGGCTGTTCAGTAAATAATGAACACAATTTTTTTTTGACAACGTACCTTTACTCATCCTGATAATTCTGATGGTCCTTCTCAAAAAAGTATCCCCTGAATGCGATGCACTTGTCCCAGCGTTTCCGCCAGTCTTCAAAGATACGCTGGAAACAATTTTTTTTTAAAAACATCCTTCAAAATCGCATCCGCAGCCTTCACCACTGCTTCTGATGATGGATAATGCCTCCCACGAAGGCGTTTTTTCAAGTTAGGGAATAGAAAAAAGTCGCATGGAGCTAAATCCGGACTATACAGAGGGTGAGGGATGCACTTCACGTTGATTTTTGCAAGATATTCAGCAACAACATTGGCAATATGCGGTCGCGCATTGTCGTGGTCCAGCATCCAGCCTGCTTAACAAAAATGTGGTCTTTGGCGCCTGATATGGACTTGCAATGTTCTCAGGACATCCCTGTAGTATTGTCCAGTTACTGATGTGTGTGCAGGTGCAACATGCTAAAAACTATTCCAGGAATATCAAAGATTGAGATGACCATAACTTTCCCAGCAGAAGCAACCACCTTTGCTTTTTGGGGGGTTGGTTATGAACGACATTTCCACACTGAGCTTTGCTATTTGCTTTCAGGATCAAAATGATGTAGCCAAGTTTCATCAGCAGTGATTACGTTTGAAAGAAACTCCGGATCTTCCTCTAACATCAACTTTAACTGCATGCAGACCTACATGTGAATGTACTTTTGTTCGGGAATCAACAGTCTTGGAACCCATCGCGCACAAACACATCTCATGTGTAATGTTTCTGTCACCAACGTGTGGGTGGCACCCAATGAAATTTTCAGTATTTCAGAAAGTGATCTTAAGGCAATTCGTCGATCCTCTCTCACAATGGCAGCAGCAGTGTTGATGTTTTCTTCCGTAAGAGCAGTACCTGAAGCACCGGTTCCACCTTCCTTTGAAATTGATTGTCTCCCCTCTTTAAACATTTTAAACCACCTTCGAGCTGTGCTGTAGGGAAGAACAGACTCTCCATATGCCTCCTGTAACATTGTATAGCCTCAACTGAAGATTTGTTGAGACGAAAGCAGAATTTCAAAGCCGCATATGGTTCCTCGCGTGTTACTTCCATTGCAGCGGTAGGCAATACTGAATATGTCTGAATTTGCCTGGTTCTAACAGGCGGGAACCAGGAGTACCAACACTGAAACTACTAGGGCGTGTTTGTTTCACATTAAGCTAACAGAATATAACATTGAATTTTAGTGCGAAAAAATATGACCGTAAAAGTTTTGATCATTCATTGTTGAACAGCCCTCTTATTTAGAGGGTTACTTTAGAGACTATTTCGAGAAGGACCATCAAAATTATGAGGATGAGTAAAGGTACAATGTAAAACAAAATTGTGATCATTCTTTATTGAACAGCCCTCGTATATCCCATTTACTTTCATACTGTCTTTTTAGGTTGAAACAAGCTATACACATTCAAGCATTATAGTGTGATAGAGTTCTGAGCAAATAAATACCGTACAGATGCGCCCAAATGCAATGTAACAGCGACAGCTTGTTCCGTAGGTGGTATTGATTACTTTTCAATAGTTCATCACGTCACCCCTGGCTGTCTGCTACGGAAATAGCACGTCACGGAAGTGCGTCAGAAATCACCTTGAACTTATGTTAATATTTGGAAGGTGTTGCGGATTAGACATAAGCTTTAAAGAGGATTTAGATCCCAGGAGTGTTCAAATGCAGTTCATCGTATCATTTAAATGTGGATAAATAATAATTTCAGTGTCTTTACAGAAGGCTTAAATATTCGGGACTTTAGTGCAAATGAATTTTTATGACGGATACGTTATTCCTTGTAAAAGTTTGTGGCTTTGTGTACAGTTTTGCTTTTATTCTGCAATAAATGAACTATTCCTGTCAGACTTCTGCGGACCACAGTATGCACGAGGGCTGTTCAATAAAAAAGGAGCACGATATATTTTTTTAACAACGTACGTTTACTCATCCTCATAATTTTGATGGTCCTTCTCAAAATAGTCTCCCCTGGCTGCGATGCACTTGTCCCAACGTTTCTGCCAGTCTCCAAAGACATGTTGAACACCATTTTTGAGAGATCCTTCAAAAAAAGCAAATCTGGTTGCTTATGCTGGGAAAGTTATGCTCATCTCATTCTTTGATATTTATGGAATGGTTTCTCAGCATGTTGTATCTGCACACACATCAGTAACTGGACAGTACTACAGGGATGTCCTGAAAACATTGCAAGTCCATATCAGGCGCAAAAGATCACATTTCCGTGAAGCAGGCTGGATGCTGCACCACGATAATGCGCACCGCATCTGATTCTTTGATATTCATGGAATGGTTTATCAGCATGTTGTACATGCACACACATCAGTAACTGGACAATACTACAGGTATGTCTTGAAAACATTGCAAGTCCATATCAGGCACAAAAGACCACATTTCCGTGAAGCAGGCTGGATGCTGCACCACGATAATGCGCACCGCATCTGATTCTTTGATATTCATGGAATGGTTTATCAGCATGTTGTATCTGCACACACATCAGTAACTGAACAATACCACAGGGATATCTTCAAAACATTGCAAGTCCATATCAGGCGTAAAAGACCACATTTCCGTGAAGCAGGCTGGATGCTGCACCACGATAATGCGCGCAGCATCTGATTCTTTGATATTCATGGAATGGTTTATCAGCATGTTGTATCTGCACACACATCAGTAACTGGACAATACTACAGGGATGTCCTCAAAACATTGCAAGTCAATATCAGACGCAAAAGATGACATTTCCGTGAAGCAGGCTGGATGCTGCACCACGATAATGCGCACCGCATCTGATTCTTTGATATTCATGGAATGGTTTATCAGCATGTTGTATTTGCACACACATCAGTAACTGGACAGTACTACAGGGATGTCCTGAAAACATTGCAAGTCTGTATCAGGCGCAAAAGATCACATTTCCATGAAGCAGGCTGAATGCTGCACCACGATAATGCGCATCGCATCTCATTCTTTGATATTCATGGAATGGTTGATCAGCATGTTGTATTTGCACACACATCAGTAACTGGACAGTACTACAGGGATGTCCTGAAAACATTGCAAGTCTGTATCAGGCGCAAAAGATCACATTTCCATGAAGCAGGCTGAATGCTGCACCACGATAATGCGCATCGCATCTCATTCTTTGATATTCATGGAATGGTTGATCAGCATGTTGTATTTGCACACACATCAGTAACTGGACAATACTACAGGGATGTCCTGAAAACATTGCAAGTCCATATCAGGCGCAAAAGATCACATTTCCATGAAGCAGGCTGAATGCTGCACCACGATAATGCGCGGCCGCATATTGCCAATGTTGCTGCTGAATATCTTGCAAAAACCAACGTGAATGCATCCCTCACCCTCCCTATAGCCCGGATTTAGCCCCATGTGACCTTTTCCTATTCCCCAACTTGAAGAAACGCCTTCCTGGGAGGCATTATCCATCATCAGAAGCATTGGTGAAGGCTGCGGAGGCGATTTTGAAGGATCTCTGAAAAATGGTTTCCAACATGTCTTTGAAGACTGACAGAAACGCTGGGACAAGTGCATCGCATTCAGGGGAGACTATTTTGAGAAGTACCATCAAAATTATGAGGATGAGTAAGGGTACGTTGTGAAAAAAATTGTGATCATTCTTTATTGAACACACCCCTCGTAGTTTTTACACTCCTCGGATAGAGGACTTGCACCCTTGACGAGGAGCACCCAAACTCCGATCTGAGAGAACTTCTAGGATGAGAGATCAGCATGAAATCTGTTATGATGGTAAATAAATGGAAGACATGAAATTTCGGGGCATTGAACAACAAGAAGGATGAAGCCGCTGGTGCACTAAATGGCGAGGAAAAGCGGAGAACCTAGATAAAAGCCGCCCAGACTCGGTACTTTCTGCAAAATACTTTCTCAAACCAAGGTCGATATAAAATTTGAACGTGATTGCCGTACTTCGCTTAGGTATTTAGAAGCCGTAGAGAATATAACGAAAAATGCAAATATAAAAGGATACATCTGCCTAACACGTAAATGCAACCAGTCTACTACATATACATTTTAGAACGAGATAATATATATTTTCAAGCGATAAACTGTGTCTGGTACTGTTATGTCCTTGTAAGTAACATGCAATGCGGTTTTTCCGTAGGCGTACAGTGCACAAGGATGCAAGGTCGAATCTCACATCCTTTTTTTCTTCGTTTTCTTTTTGATTATATCATTAGACACTCTTAGATCTTTATTTTTATCCTTTAACAGAATTGTATATTAAAAAGTAATTGAGATATAATGAGAAATACGTTAAGAGCTTTGTATACTTTGTGTATGAATATTAATGGCAAAAACGTCTTACCCGGTAATTTGCAAACATTGCAAAAGAAGGAAAATATTTTAACTCCTAATCCTTGGGGAGATCTGTTTTGAAATCCTGAGCATAAGGATACTTACTCTTTTTGCTTAGTTTTGCTTGAATGTTTCACTGAATCGAATTCAGTCTTTCTTGTGAATTATATCTTATGGTTAGGGGTAGTGATAATTAGCAGTTTGAAATCAGAAATATAGCATTTTGTAGCATTTATACAATTGCAATTTAGAATTTTATAGCATTTTGAAGAAAGTTTGAGTTAATTTTGTTAAATGTTGAATATTAATATTATTTATATGAAATTTAAAACAAATTTATGGAGGGTTATTAATAACGGTAAGTTAAAAAGGCATAAAGTGTCCATTTATTCACATTAATATAATTTACTGATTCAGTACTCCTGTTAAATAAAAGCATTGAAGATATTTCAACATTCTGATCTGTCATTTGAGTCCTCCTGTTAACACAATCAAATTACGAGGGCTTTTTAATAAAGAATGAGCGTAATTTCTTTACGGTCATATTTTTTCACACTAAAATTCAATCTTATTACATTCTGAAACAAACACGCCGTAGTAGTTTCATTGTTGGTACTCCTAGTTCCCGCCTGTGAGAACCAGGCAAGTTCAGACATGTTCAGTATCTTATTTTATTTTATAATAACTAAACACTAGTAACACAACTTCACTTATCTTATTTAAACCCTGGGACCGGTTTCAAAGCAAACATCTGCTTTATCCTCAGCCACTCAGCTTGTGGGTGAGTGTCAAGCTGAGTGGCTGAGGATAAAGCAGATGTTTGCTTTGAAACCGGTCCCAGGGTTTAAATAAGATAAGTGAAGTTGTGTTACTAGTGTTTAGTTATTATTAATAACCTAGTTTACTTCACTGTCAGCAGCTTCAGTTTTTTACATAAATAAATGTTCAGTATCGCCTACCGCTGCAATAGAGGTAACACGCGAGGAACAATATGCGGCTTTGAAATTCTCTTTCGTCTCAACAAATCTTCAGTTGAGGCCGATACAATGTTACAGGAGGCCTGTGGAGAGTGTGTTCTTCCCTACAGAACAGCTCGAAGGTGGTTTAAAATGTTTAAAGAGGGGAGACAATCAATTTCAAAGGAAGGTGGATCCGCTGCTCCAGTTACTGCTCTTACGGAAGAAAACATCAATACTGCTGCTGCCATTGTGAGAGAATATCGACGAATTATCCTAAGATCACTTTCTGAAATACTGAACATTTTATTGGGTGCCACCCACACGTTGGTGACAGAAACATTACACATAAGACGTGTTTGTGCGCGATGGGTTCCAAGACTGTTGATTCCCGAACAAAAGGACATTCGCATGCAGGTCTGCATGCAGTTAAAGTTGATGTTAGAGGAAGATCGGTAGTTTCTTTCAAACGTAATCACTGTTGATGAAACTTGGCTACATCATTTTGATCCAGAGAGCAAACAGCAAAGCTCAGTGTGGAAATCTCCTTCATTACCAACCCCCCAAAAAGCAAAAGTGGTTGCTTCTACTGGGAAAGTTATGGTCATCTCATTCTTTGATATTCGTGGTGCAGTTTATCAGCATGTTGTATCTGCACGCATATCAGTAACTGGACAATACTACAGGGATGTTCTGAAAACAATGGAAAGTCTATATCAGGCGCAAAAGACCACATTTCCATGAAGCAGGCTGGATGCTGCACCACGACAATGCGTGGCCGCATATTGCCAATGTTGTAGTTGAGTATCTTGCAAAAATCAACGAAGTGCATCCCTCATCCTCCCTATAGTCCGGATTAAGCCCCATGTAACTTTTTTCTATTGCCTAACTTGAAGAAACGCCTTCGAGGGAGGCATTGTCCATCATCAGAAGCAGAGGTGAATGCTGCGGATGCGATTTTTAAGGATCTCTCAAAAAATGGTGTCCAGCATGTCTTTGAAGACTGGCAGAAACGCTGGAATAGGTGCCTCGCATTCAAGGGAGACTATTTTGAGAAGGACCATCAAAAGAATGAGGATAAGTAAAGGTACGTTGTAAAAAAATTGTGATCTTTATTGAAGAGCCCTCGTATATTCACTGAAATATCTTTCAGCATCTACGCTGTTGGTAGGATCCCAAATACATTGCAGAGCTGCTCGGACAAACTCTGGGTATTTGAGCTTATCAGTCAACAGCATTTGCAGGCTGTCTACATCTTTATTATTCTGCATGGTTTGTATCAGTTGTGAAAGAAAGTAATTCATATCCCTAAACAAAGCTATGCATTTTAACATAACGAAAAAATGGTCTTACTTTTACTTTCACTTAAAATCGTATAATTTATTGAAGTTGCTCTGCCAGCAGTGACAGGCTTAAAAAGCTAGACGCGATGTACGCATGGAATGAATGAAAGTTGCGCGTAAAAATGAACAGAACAATGAAAATCGGAACTTTGGCAACTAAGAACTCCAACTGGAATTAACATGTGTGTATCACTTCCTTGAAATTGGGAGTGCTGTTGGTTTTTATAGACAGGTATTGAAATTTTCCGTTAACTGTGTTGTGAAAATAGATTTCTGACGGGCATTAGGCGTGGTAAGATGGGTCACTTTTGTAATACAATTGAACTCGCTTAAGTACCAAACATACCTCACATGAGCAATGGTGGAACAATAAGCTAATATAGTGGGAAGGGCTGCTTTCCACCTTCCAGAAGAATGGGCACTTACTTTATATGTTTCTAAACATGCAAAGGTTCTACAGATTCTTCCGTTAAAGTTTTCAAAAGAAAGGGAATTGGGGAAAAATAATTACTTTGGAAAATCTTCGCTTTCGCATTTATATCGCATTTTGAGTCAATTTCGCACTTTATCGCGCTATAACGCATTTGCGAAAAATCACCACCCCCTACTTAAGGTTCGGGGGTAAAGCATGCGGCTCACATTTGTTCCATGTTCGACTCCCGTTGCCCACTGACCTTCGATTTTTCTTGATTTTCTCTAATCGTTAGGCAAATGCTGTGATACTTCCTCATCTACCACGATTTCCTTCCCATAATTTACCATTTTTTCTGCTTTCATTTACCTTTCAGGTGTTTTTCTAGGTTTCGTGGCATATGGTGGTGTAAAATGGTGCTTAGTCGTTGTCATTGAAATAAGGAGGTAGGCTGTAGCCTATATACGTAGGGAAGAAGAGTGCTTTGCAATAGTGAGAGAATTATTGAACTCGGCTTAGCAGCTTCCGAGTATACTCCAAATACATATAGATGATATTCCACAAAATCTACAGATTTATTTTCTCACCGATTGCCCTTTTGCGGTGCGCATTGGAGATGCTCTTTCAACTAAGCGTCCTGTTACAGCAGGCATTCCACAAGGTTCAATTCTGGCACCAACGCTGTTTAGTATTTATACTTCCGATATTCCAGACATGGCTCCAGCCTCAATTACCCTGTAAGCTGACGACAGTGTTATTTTACTCTCACTCCGATCTACATTCTGCTATACAAAACTTACAGCTCTCTCTCGATCGTCTCACTCAATTGTTTCGAGCTTGGTGCATCTCCCTCAATATCCAGAAAACTGAAGTCAAGATTTTTACTTTAAGCCACTATAATCGACCTCCACCTGTACGCCTTCTGACCGATCATGTGCTTTGGCTCCCTTCACCTACACCAATCAAGTACCTTGGAGTGTTACTGGACACTCGGCTTACATGGAAGGCTCATATTGACCGCACCATTGCTCTGGCATCCTCTCGTATTTCACAAAAAACTCTCCTTTATTTTACAAACACACTTCACTTGGTTTAGTATCTTCAGTGCTCCTGTAGAAATCTCTGGTTCGGCCTCTTATTACTTATGCCTGCCAGGTCTGGGGGGCTGCCAGTACTCGTCACTTGGGTCGTCCACAGGTCATCCAGAGTCGATTCCTGCGAATCGCCAACAATGCTTCTTGGTTTGTCCGCAAACAGCATCTGCATCACGAGCTGGGACTTCTTTCCCTCCGCCATTTCATCCGACAGATTGCTCGACGCTTCTTCTACAATCTACGCCACGTTCCAGGATCTGTGACGTATAACATCGGCGTTCGAAGTCGCCGGCCAACGCGACTGAAGCGACGACTACCACAGGACCTGCTTTACAGTGATGACACTTCCACTTCTGAACGATCTACTGTTCCAATTTGCTTTTCTATTCCTCTTTACTGCTGTATCAATTCTCACTATTGAAGTATGTTTACCATTTTATTTGTTCAGTATTACATATTTATCAGTGCAGTAACGCATTTGTATTACTTCAGAGGAGGCACACTGTCCTACCTCTACAATTTTATTACTCTGTGATTATTTTTTTATCTGTCCTCTTAGATCTGCAAAGCATGTATTATTGCTGACCTATCTAATAGCAAAAATAATAATAAAAATTCGACAGATATCTACAGCGAAATATGCGCCAGCTGTGGTAGAGAAACATCAACGTCATTTTCATAGATTTTCGTGGTTTAGGAAACAGTAAATATTTTCTTTGAGATATTTGATTATCCCAGCGAAGCCGGACGTGCGTCAGAGATATCTTCCACATTGTATCACTTATCTCATCAACGATAGATTGTATAAATATGCTGAAAGCCAACTACAGTAGTTTAGTTCCCCTGTTCTAAAATGTGTCGATTTCATTTGTAAAAAGGAATTTGTGTTTTAATTTCACACGTATTTTTAAGCTTTCCCAAGTTATGATGTTTGCTCAGATATGTCAAATAATGGTTATCACATATTATCCACAATGTTAAAACATTTAATAACCTGTAAATTGCACGTATTATATTTGCATTTAAAATCACTAAAGAGAATTTACAATTCTTAAAATTGCCATTTTGTTCTTTCTCCTCCCATTGCGGAATCAACATTATTTAACGACTCAAACATTCAATATCATAAAATAAACTGAATTCTGACAACATAATGTAACGGGGAGCGCTGAAACACCCTGTGAGCAGCTGGCAACGGAAGACAGGGGAGGCTCGGTTAGCCACGCCTTTCCCTCGTTTGTCTTATAGTGGTGACGGCCAGCGGTCGGAAAGAAACATAACTGTGCGTCTGTTTTCCTTCCACCTGGTTCTCGATCTTTCTGTTGCCAGAACAATCGTGTAAACACCAGAAACCGGCGATATTCCTATAAAGAGGGTTACAGACAGACAGTGTGAGTCAGTTGTTGAGTTGGTTTTGGTGTAGTCAGTCAGTTGTTGGTTTGAGTTGGTCAATCAGTTGGTTAGTGAATGAGGACAGTTCTTGGTGTAAGAAGGCAGTGTTAGTGACGTGTTAATGAACGAAAGGGTTGTGCAACGGAAGACTGTACGAACTGTGAATGTGTATCGAAGTTTATGTAATCGCGAGTACAAGTGAAGTTGTAACGGACGAACTGGTGAATCGTAATTGTGAGCATTACGTAATTTTGTGTAATTGGCAAGAGTTTAACTGTAAGTCGGTAGAAATAAAGAACATTGTTGAGTGGTGTAATTGGACTTTTTATTCCACGAACCCACAAAGTCACACTGGCGTCAGAAGTGGGATAAACAAAAGTCACACTGGCGTCAGAAGTGGGATAAACACAACAAAAGTCACACTGGTGTCAGGAAGCGGGAAAACAACATCACCGAACATTACAACAATGGAGGCAGCATTAGAAAAGATTTTAGCGGAACTGAGAGAAATGAAGACGGCAACTGAAAACCTCGCTGCAAAAACAGAAGCGGCAAAGAACAGCCTAACAGAGAAGCTGGAGACTAGAAATAACCTGGCCGCGGAGTTGAAACTAATCAGGACGGCTAGGGAGAACATCGCCGAGAAGATGGAACAAATGAAGGCCGAGTTAACCACGGAAATGAGAGCAGCGAATGACGGTCTGGCTACCGAAATGAAGGTGGCGAACGAGGCTCTCGCCGCAAAGTTTGAGGAACGTTTGGCCGGCGTGAGGGATGACGTCGCGAACCTGGGCAAACGGAAGGGTCAAGTAGACGACCGCCTTAACGATTTAGAGGAAAAGGCCGAAAACATCGCAAAACCCCTCACCCGCCTGACGGAGGAAAACCGGCCTTATGTGTGGACGGAGGACGCCGAAGACGCTTTCCAGCACCCGAAGGGGACCCTGTGCAGTGCTTCAATTTTGGGTTTCCCACAACCGGGTGGCGCCTTCATTGTGGACACCGACGCTAGCGACCATTGCATTGGAGGTGTCCTATCGCAGATCCAGGACGGCCATGAGCGCACAAGAGTGGAAGAGAAGGAGCGTGCCGCAGCAGTCCGAGTAGTTGTGGCAGTGCCTGCTGAAGGCTGGGATAGCGCAGGCCTGAGGAGGGAGCAGCTGGCGGACGCAGACTTGGGGCCACTCTTGAGGGAAGTGGACGCAGGGACGAGACCGACCTGGGAGGACATCACACCGAGGAGCGCCACCTATAAGTCGCACTGGGCCCAATGGGACTCGTTGAAGACCGGAGTGGGCGTGCTGTTCCGGGTATGGGAGTCACCCGATGGGAAGGCGCAGAGAGGACAGTTGGTACTTCCCCGGAGTAAGGTCCCGGAAATCTTGGAGGAAGTGCACGCCGGTACTTCAGGAGGACACCTGGGAGCGAACCGAATGATTCACAAACGACGGCAGCGCTACTTCTGGCTGAGACTCCGAGCAGATGCTGGTGGTACACCTGGACCGCCTCGCACGCTACGATGGGGCTGTTCGAGGGCGAACAGCTTTGAGAAGGGAGCAGTGTAACGGGGAGCGCTGAAACACCCTGTGAGCAGCTGGCAACGGAAGACAGGGGAGGCTCGGTTAGCCACGCCTTTCCCTCGTTTGTCTTATAGTGGTGACGGCCAGCGGTCGGAAAGAAACATAACTGTGCGTCTGTTTTCCTTCCACCTGGTTCTCGATCTTTCTGTTGCCAGAACAATCGTGTAAACACCAGAAACCGGCGATATTCCTATAAAGAGGGTTACAGACAGACAGTGTGAGTCAGTTGTTGAGTTGGTTTTGGTGTAGTCAGTCAGTTGTTGGTTTGAGTTGGTCAATCAGTTGGTTAGTGAATGAGGACAGTTCTTGGTGTAAGAAGGCAGTGTTAGTGACGTGTTAATGAACGAAAGGGTTGTGCAACGGAAGACTGTACGAACTGTGAATGTGTATCGAAGTTTATGTAATCGCGAGTACAAGTGAAGTTGTAACGGACGAACTGGTGAATTGTAATTGTGTGCAGCAAGTAATTTTGTGTAATTGGCAAGAGTTTAACTGTAAGTCGGTAGAAATAAAGAACATTGTTGAGTGGTGTAATTGGACTTTTTATTCCACGAACCCACAAAGTCACACTGGCGTCAGAAGTGGGATAAACAAAAGTCACACTGGCGTCAGAAGTGGGATAAACACAACAAAAGTCACAATAATTATATTTCACAAATTTGCAATTTATATGGAAGGAGGAACGGGTTATGAAACTGTGATAGGAATAGCTTAGTAATGACTTGTTAAACAATTTATTTCACCACTAATTTGCATAGTATGAATAAATAAGTCCATTAGTTAAATTTAGACAAACATTTTCATAGATACAAGTTTTATAATGTGAATTTTATCTATCACCTTTATCTGTAATATTTGGGACACCTCGCACACAGCGATCTATCTATGTAATATATTGAGGCTACTGCTCACCCAGCCCGCCTCGGTAGCGTGGTGGTAGCATGTGTGCCTCACGTTCAAGAGGTCCCGAGTTCGAATCTCGGTCAGGGTGAGTTACCTGAGTAAGGTTTTTTCCGGGGTTTTCCCTTATCCTTAAAGACCAATGTCGGTTACTCTAAGCTCATTTGAGCATTATATCACCCATTGCATTCATCGTCCGATATGACTTGACGTTCGAGGACGTAAATTACAACAACAACAACAAACTGCTCACCAGGAGAAAAGGCTTAAGGGAATGTATCAGAGGAAGCACAAGTCCCTAATACAGGATGTCTCTAAAGTCACTATCCATTTCAATGAAGGAAGAGAGTGATTGAAAAATCAATAATATTTTGAAGTGTTACACACATTCTAGTGCCCCTTCTACATGACCTCCATCTAGCTCAAAACACATACGCCATCTTTCAGTAGTGGAACGAAATGTGGACTCTAACATGTCAACCGTAATTCGACCTGCTGCTTCCCTGATACGATTCCGTAACTCAGGCAGACCATTCACTTTGCTAGTGTACACTTTAGATTTGATGTACCCCCATGCAAAAAAGTCTAAAGGAGTAAGGTCCGGTGCACGAGAAGCCCACATCCGAAGTGAACCTCTGCCTATCCATCTCCCTTGAAAGGTTCTGTTCAGGTAATCACGGACGATGTTTGCAAAATGTGGAGGCGCACCATCTTGCTGAAACACAACTGTATCCAGTATGCCATCTTTTTGAAGCTGCGGTTCAAGGGACAGTTCTAACATGTTGAGGTAGATGTTACCTGTTATTGACCTTTCGGCAAAGAAAAATGGGCCATACAGTTCTGCGTTTGTCATACCCAACCAAACATTGACTTTCGGTGTATCACGTTCCAACTCCGGTACCTCATGTGGTTCTTCATATGCCCATATTCGGCTGTTGTGTCTGTGCACTTTCCTACAAACATGGAAAGTGGCTTCATTGGAGAATAAAATGTTGTCCATTAAATTCTCATTCTCTACACATTCCAGGTCATAACATATTGCCTGACGACAGGCGAAATCCTCGTTCTCAAGATGGTGCAGAACTTGAATGTGAGACGGACGTTTTCGTAGAGTGAAACGTAGAATTTTCCACACTGCATTGCGAGGGACGTTCAATTCCCTACTGAGGCGGACTCCTATCACTGGCAATTTGAACCTGCTGCACTGTTTCTGCCAAGACGTGTGGTCGTCCAGGACGTGTCTCATCACACACACTGCCGGTACGCTTAAATTTGTTCACAAGCAGACGAATGTGTGCCCTTGGGGGGGCTGGTTTGTGGAATTAACGGGTAAATTCCGCTCTGGTGTCTTCATATGACAATCCGCGTACCCGTGCACAAACAATGGCAACTCGTTCTTCTGTGCTAAACATCTTGCACTAAGATACCAGTATCTGAAAGGAAAAGAAACAAAACATTGCGTTTTCATTGAAATGGATAGTGACTTTAGAGACACCCTGTATTTCCTGGATCGAAAACCTGTTCCATTGTTGGAGCTACCTAGAGATCGCAAAGAACGACCCTTGAACCAAGCAGCTCTCTAGTGTCTATGGGGAGTACTTATTCTTTTGAGCAAACATCTGAACCATGTGCCCGTCTTCGCCATAAACCACGTAACAAGGAGCTTACTAGAAAAATGTGAGCGAAATTGGTCCTTTGGCCAGAGAAAACTATAAAACTTCCACGTCAGTGTGGACATTGGACGAGAATTGAACACGGACCTCCCGAATGCGAGGCTCGCACTTCACAGCGAAGACATACCAAGGGGGTATACCAAGTATACCTGTCTCGGTTAGTGTAAAAGAACAATTAATTTCCATTAATTGACCTAATAGTGGTCAGAACTATAAAGCCCGGGCCTTAAAGTACTTACAGCATAGTAAGTCGTCATTAAGGTAGTTGTCTCGTGTGTTTATGAGAACTCCTAGTGGTTTACCGGGAAAAACACGAGTCAGTTGTACCTAATAGTGGTCCGAACTATAAAGCCCGGGCCTTAAAGTACTTACAGCATAGTAAGTCGTCATTAAGGTAGTTGTCTCATGTGTTTATGAGAACTCCTAGTGGTTTACCGGGAAAAACACGAGTCAGTTGTACCTAATAGTGGTCAGAACTATAAAGCCCGGGCCTTAAAGTACTTACAGCATAGTAAGTCGTCATAAAGGTAGTTGTCTCATGTGTTTATGAGAACTCCTAGTGGTTTACCGGGAAAAACACGAGTCAGTTGTACCTAATAGTGGTCCGAACTATAAAGCCCGGGCCTTAAAGTACTTACAGCATAGTAAGTCGTCATTAAGGTAGTTGTCTCGTGTGTTTATGAGAACTCCTAGTGGTTTACCGGGAAAACACGAGTCAGTTGTACCTAATAGTGGTCAGAACTATAAAGCCCGGGCCTTAAAGTACTTACAGCATAGTAAGTCGTCATTAAGGTAGTTGTCTCGTGTGTTTATGAGAACTCCTAGTGGTTTACCGGGAAAAACACGAGTCAGTTGTACCTAATAGTGGTCAGAACTATAAAGCCCGGGCCTTAAAGTACTTACAGCATAGTAAGTCGTCATTAAGGTAGTTGTCTCGTGTGTTTATGAGAACTCCTAGTGGTTTACCGGGAAAAACACGAGTCAGTTGTACCTAATAGTGGTCAGAACTATAAAGCCCGGGCCTTAAAGTACTTACAGCATAGTAAGTCGCCATTAAGGTAGTTGTCTCGTGTGTTTATGAGAACTCCTAGTGGTTTACCGGGAAAAACACGAGTCAGTTGTACCTAATAGTGGTCCGAACTATAAAGCCCGGGCCTTAAAGTACTTACAGCATAGTAAGTCGTCATTAAGGTAGTTGTCTCATGTGTTTATGAGAACTCCTAGTGGTTTACCGGGAAAACACGAGTCAGTTGTACCTAATAGTGGTCCGAACTATAAAGCCCGGGCCTTAAAGTACTTACAGCATAGTAAGTCGTCATTAAGGTAGTTGTCTCATGTGTTTATGAGAACTCCTAGTGGTTTACCGGGAAAACACGAGTCAGTTGTACCTAATAGTGGTCCGAACTATAAAGCCCGGGCCTTAAAGTACTTACAGCATAGTAAGTCGCCATTAAGGTAGTTGTCTCATGTGTTTATGAGAACTCCTAGTGGTTTTCCGGGAAAAACACGAGTCAGTTGTACCTAATAGTGGACCGAACTATAAAGCCCGGGCCTTAAAGTACTTACAGCATAGTAAGTCGTAATTAAGGTAGTTGTCTCATGTGTTTATGAGAACTCCTAGTGGTTTACCGGGAAAAACACGAGTCAGTTGTACCTAATAGTGGCCCGAACTATAAAGCCCGGGCCTTAAAGTACTTACAACATAGTAAGTCGCCAGTAAGGTAGTTGTCTCATTTATTTATGTCAACTCCTAGTGGTTTACCGGAAAAATACGAGTCAGTTGTACCTAATAGTGGTCCGAACTATGAAGCCCAGGCCTTAAAGTACTTACAGCATAGTAAGTCGTCATTAAGGTAGTTGTCTCATGTGTTTATGGCAACTCCTAGTGGTTTACCGGGAGAAACACGAGTCAGTTGGAGAATTTAATGTACTGTTGGCACGTTGGCCATAGCAGCTCAATGGTTTAGAGCGGCTGGACGGAGACCAGGAGCTCAGTGTTTCAGTTCCCGGGTATGACATTGAATTTTTCGGTCTGGCTCTACCATTTCATAGTGCGTCCTACACACGGCTAGTGTGAAAGAACAATTAATTTCAATTTATTGACCTAATAGTGGTTAATTATAAATCCCGGACCTTAAAGTACTTACAGCATAGTAAGTCGCCATTAAGGTAGTTGTCTCATGTGATTATGAGAACTCCTAGTGGTTTACCGGGAAAAACACGAGTCAGTTGGAGAATTTAATGTCATGTTGGCCATAAAACGGCTGGTTTAGAGCGGCTGGACGGAGACCAAAAGCTCCGTGGCTCAAATCCCGCCTATGGGATTGAATTGTTTAGTCTGGCTCTGCCCTTTCAATATTCATAATGTTAAAATGTTTATTAAGCTTTTTAGTATACCTTGTCATTATTCTGAAGAATAAACATAGTGCGATGTACATTATCTGAAGAACTACTTTTAAAATATTGAAGCGAAACAATTGGTTTAAAATTATCTTATCTTTAACACCGAGTTTTATCTTAAGAACCATTTGGATCCAGTGTATGTGAAGGATCTCGTGATCACATGGACTGAAAGCACGGCCAGATGCTAAGATATAATTTATCATTTAATGACATAAACATATTGTTACAGTACATTTACTGATTACCTGGGTTCATCTCTTTAAAATGTGCAGAAGACCCACATTTTTATGTGTTCTTAAAGAGATTGTAACAGTCATAACATAGAAAAAGAAAGCTTATTTAATTCCAACTTATACAATTTACGCAGTTATATTAATTCCTTAGTGATTTGAATCGAAATGCCTAGCATTTCACAGTGGTTTCTTTAAAGTTCTCCATTAGCAGAAGTGTGGCTACCGCTAAATGTATGTTTAGTGAATTTTTGTTGCTATATTTAGCAGATGTTTCTACTAGTTGGCGATGTTTTAGAAACATTTTTGATGCCTTGTCATCTTTTATAATTATTTGTTCCAACCAAACCTAACCTAAACTAACGCACCTCAGTAATGTGCTCACCGGATATGCGGCCCGGGTTCGATCCCAGGGGACCGCAAAGTGAGAGGTGTGGTGGACAACACGGCACTGAGGCGGGTTTTCTCCGGGACCTCCGGTTTCCCCCGCCATCTCATTCCACCGGTGCTCCATCTTCATCTCATCTATCATCAGTGTCACCGCCTGCGGTGCCGTATGTAGTAAAAGTGGGCGTTAAACAGTACACACTTCATTTCACCGGATATAGATATAAGCTAGAGCATTTAAGTGTAATTTGTCAGTTTTTGGAGAGAGTTTCGACATTTTGTATTGCATTATAATCATTTTAAGGGGAGGCAGAACGGCATAGTTCTACCTCTCCCATAGTTTTAAAAGTCCTAAGTAGACTCATTTTGAAAAGGCTGTACAGTGTACCACGCCCCCTATTAGCCATTTGTAACTGTGCTCTCTCCTTGGTAGTAGCCTTATTGAAGCTATATTCCAGAGCACACCCAGGAATTTTGAATTTTATCTATACAAAAAGCATCGAAAATTAGAGGACATTCAACCTTAGAGAATAAGAAAATCAAAATCTAAATTTGCTAACGACATTTAAATAAAAACAAGATGGTGCAAAAGTTATATTTATGGGAATTTCTACCCTTCTACGTCAGGTACCACACTGATAACTAAGGAGCGGATTTATAGTTCAAGAGGTCCCGAGTTCGAATCTCGGTCAGGGTGAGTTACCTGGATAAGGTTTTTTCCGAGGTTTTCCCTTATCCTGATAGACGAATGTAGAGTAACTCTAAGCTCCATAGATCCCTGACTCATTTGAGCATCGTTTCACCCATTCATCGTCCGATATGACTTAACGCTGGAGGAACTAAATTGGAAAAAAATTTAAAAAAGCGGATTTATAGGCACTAAAATTTGTGAAACAGGCAAGCAAAAGGGAACTAAAATGAGCAAAATAGGCATTTAAATAGGCACTAAAAATTTGCTAAGTAAACACTTAGAAATACGCAATTTTAGTAAAATGGCTCCTAAATTGCACTGTAACAAAATGACAATCATCGCAAAATATGCTGCAACAAATTCGCTAAACACATACTATTTTGCGGTTCCCTAGACGAAATAGTTCTACAATTATTCCAAATTACATAAATGGCTCCACAGCAAGTTAAAATAACAGATATTGTCGTATAATTAAAATACATATAAATCCAGTTCACTAAGTAAGGGCTATAATGTGCAGAAAAATGTGGAGTAATTAACTATGTCAAAAACAAAAACATGGGTTTGGGGGTAGGGGGGCTTAAGGGTGAACATTGAAATATCTGAAGTTTTTGTTAGATTTGTTTCAAATTTATGCCATTTAGTTTTGTGATCGATCAAGAATGGAATCTTACCAAGTTTCAGCTTTCTAGTTACAATTGTTTCTGAGGAATTTAGAGTTTGTTTAAATTACAGACGATTTTCAAAATGTTCCACATATTGTAATTTTAAAAATTAATGCTTGAGGTATAAGTTTGTGTACCCATTTTAACTTATTAAGGACCTGTACCTATGTGAAATATTTGTCTTCGTCATATCAACGAAGGATTGTAATCCTTCCAGCATTGTAATCCTTTTCAATACAAATAACAAAAACACAACAAATGTAAATGGGTACACTTAATATGCAGTTGCCCTTAGACGCATGTTTAGAATTTCATACAGATTAATAGAAAACTGCATCCTGTGGAACATTTTGAAGTTAGGAAAATATTGAATCTGAGAAATCTGAGGTTAAAATTACGTAATAGCAGCTACGATACAGGTTTAGGGTTATTTAAATAGTCATGTGACGTTTTCTGTAGTACAGCTAGAAAAAAACTTTGTTATTAAAGTATGTCTATATTAATTTTAAGACAAAAACTAAATTTGGTATTGTTGTAAGTTTTGGACCAAATTGCACAGATGTGTCTCCTTAAACCCCTTTTTGTGTATCCAATGTGCAGCAGTAAGAAATTTCTCTTCCCCGAAAACTTCACGTTGAAACCAACAAATGCAAAAGCAGTTGTCACAAATTCCAAGCAGAAGAAATTGGCTAAAGAGGCAGTTTTAGGCACTAATAAGCAGCATAGGCACAAACATATAAAATAGGCATTTATAGGCACTATAAAACTAAGAAATTAGGCTAATAATTGTAGGAAACGTGCTTATAACTTAAAGCCTACGTTTCTGAACAAAGGAATAAAATAGGCAAGTAGGGCAAAATCCGCCTCTTAGTAATGACCATATTATTGGACATGTAGGATTTACTAAATTTGTAAAGGAGGAAGTGGAAAATGGCTTTTCTAGGGCTTTCATTCTTGTGGAAGTACACTAAAGGGAATGTTGATTGAATGGGGCAATTATTCCAAACAGGAAAATGTATGTGGTTGAAAGGCCGATGCACCTCGGCTCCTGTGTTCAGGATAGGATGAGTCATGCTGTGACTCAGAGCTGCGGAACAACTGTGGAAAACGATTGACGTCACATTAAGTGCCATGAGGTGGGGATCTTATCCACTCAGCCCCTCCCCCCTTTCCGCTCATTATTGTAATAAGATTGTCATCCAAACTGCTGACGCTTTCGGATATTTTTATCTCAACATAACATTGTGTAACATTCCAGCGTGGAGCATTAGTAACATGGAAATGTTAATTTCAGTATATTAAGGCCCGATGGTTAAAATCGACGTTAACAAATGTAACGTAACAATTGCAATAGCGCTAACAATTTCTTCCATTTCACCAACCTGTTTTCTGAAAATGTTAGCAAACACGTGCTAACGCCAAGAAATTTGTAAATATTAGTTATAGAAGGCTGTGAATGAGTCGTATTATTTTCTGAACGTACTACGATGCGCTTTTGTTTTCATTTTCGTCTGCACCGCAATCTGCACACAGCTAAATAAATGGTGGATAAACAAAATCATAAAAAAAGCCATGAAACAAATTTCTCATAAATGGAGAAAGGATTGTTAATTGAATTGGTGACGAAGTGTAAGGATGTCGTAGAAAATAGGACGGATGCGGTAAATGTAAAAGAGAAAGATGTCACACGGGGAAAAATTGGAAACAAACTTAATTCAAATGCATGTGTCATTACTACAAACGAAACGTATTACGTAAATTTAAAACGAGGTACGAAGAAGTACAAGTGACGAGTGACTTGCACGTTTCAAGACGGAAGGTGGACAGTGTGCTATCCACAGTGAATTATACAATCGCAAGGTTATTAATACTTGAAGCAAAGGCAAGATCGGCATATTTCTTTCGATGCATGTTGTAACTCAGTATTTACGTTTAAAACGAGGAGCGAAGAAGTACAAGTGACGAGTGACTTGAACGTTTCAAGACGGGAGGTGGACAATGTATTAGCCACAAAATTCAGTGAATTATAAAATCGCAAGGTTATTAATACTTGAAGCAAAGGCGAGATCGCCATATTCCTTTCGATGCATGTTCTTACCTCTCTTGTACTTCCGCAGTAACCTTCATAGCAATATGTTTCGACAGTCTATACCTCCGTAAAAATGTTTCTTCTGATAGCTCCTCAAAATCATTTCTCCTCATAGGCCGTACTCTATTGCGAATGTCATTTAGACGGTCTTAAATATAGCAAATCGACATCAACAGCTGAGTTTATGCTCGCCATCTTGACTATTTACAATTGTTAAGGTCTTAACATCAGAAATTTGGCGTGTTAGTTTAACAAGAGATTTAACACGAGTGTTACGCTAACACTTGTTGGTGAAATGCAATTTTTGTTTTAAATATTGCTAAACTCGTGTTAAGTCTTAACGTCTGTTGGTGAAAGTGAGATTATTATTATTAAGAGTGAGAACAGGCATTATAACTCATGAAATAGCATGAGTATATTTCTGAGGAGTGTCTCATCACGATTTTCGTTGATAGTCAACTTAAAAATTCCAATGCCATGGCTGGTATTTGAAACGCTGATCTCCTAGTCGCTCTATCCCATTGAGCTACCATGGCCAACTTGCCGTCCTGACATAAAATTCTCCGTTTGACTCGTATATAACCCTGGTAGACTACTAGGGGCTCTCGAAGGCTGGAAAAATTCAAATCCCGGCCAAGGCATTCAATTTTTCATGTTGACTCTATCAAAAACCTTAGCCTATGTACGGCTAATGTGAAGAAATGAATAATTTCCATCAATTAACTAAAATAATAAGAGTTAACTGATGAAGCCTGGGACTCAAATAAAGTCCCGCTGCTGGAACGTTTGCCATAGATTTATCTTTGTTAACACAAACCTCTCAGACAAGGCACTGATTATTATTGTAAGAGTGAGAAGGGTACTGACGCGCCTCCCGTTCGTGTGCTAAGCACCAATAAACGTGTCACTTCAGCCAATGGAGTTCGCAGGAATTACAAATGACAGGTATATGTTCACTCTACGTGGGGTAATCAGCGCATTATCTGAGAGGTATCAATTACCAAAGACAGTAAGTCGCTACAAACGGTGTATCTCGGATGCGAGAGCCCCTAGTGGTCTACCGGGGAAATATACGAGTCAAATGTAGAATTTAATGTCAGGACGGCACGTTGGCCATGGTAGCTCAATGGGTTAAAGCTACTGGACGGAAACCAGGAGATCCGTGGTTCAAATTCCGGCCATGGCATTGAATTTTTCATGTTGATTATCTATCAAAAACCTTAGCCTATATCCGGCTAGTGTGGAGAAATGATTATTTTCCATCAATTAACTAAACCGATTTTCATTGTTTAATATGAAATTACCTTGCCATTACCTGGAACAGTATCCAGATTGCCTTGTAAAGCCGAAAGTTTTGTGTAGTCTATTCCTTATGTTGCTATCGATCACACAAAATAAACACCTTTTCTCATCTAAGCTTGAAATTCGCACCCTGTGCTTTTTAACGCCTTCTAGTGTTGTATAATTCCTCCAGTCTATACATTACATAAAACTGTACCCAAAACGTGTGTGGTACGTACTGTCTGCCGAGCACAAGAAGGCAAGACAGAGGAAATAAATCACCCATGCATAATACCTTGTATCACTGCCGTTACTGAAACGAGCATTAGATCTGGCAACATGGGTGACTCATATGCACTCTCATACACTGATTTCGTAGTAAACAGATCCACTGTGAATGCCATAGCTGGGATTTGAACCACGGATCTTCTGGTCTTCGTCCAGCCGCTCTAAACCATTGAGCTACTATGGCCAACATGACATTAAGTTCTCCAACTGACTCGTGGATTTTTTCAGTTGGCTCTACCCTTTCATAGTGCGTCCTACACACGGCTAGTGTGAAAGAACAATGAATTTCCATTAATTGACCTAATAGTGGCCCGAACTATAAAGCCCGGACCTTAAAGTACTTACAGCATAGTAAGTCGCCATTAAAGTAGTTGTCTCATGTGTTTATGAGAACTCCTAGTGGTTTACCGGGAAAAACACGAGTCAGTTGTACCTAATAGTGGCCCGAACTATAAAGCCCGGGGCTTAAAGCACTTACAGCATAGTAAGTCGCCATTAAGGTAGTTGTCTCATGTGTTTATGAGAACTCCTAGTGGTTTACCGGGAAAAACACGAGTCAGTTGGAGAATTTAATGTCATGTCGGCATGTTGGCCATAGTAGTTCAATGGTTAGAGCGGCTGGACGGAGACCAGAAGATCCGTAGTTCAAATCCCGGCTATGGCATTGAATGTTTCAGTATGGCTCTACCCTTTCATAGTGCGTCCTACACACGCCTAGTGTGAAAGAACAATTAATGTCCATTAATTGTACCTAATAGTGGTCCGAACTAGAAAGTCCGGGCCTTAAAGTACTTACAGCATAGTAAGTCGCCATTAAGGTAGTTGTCTCATGTGTTTATGAGAACTCCTAGTGGTTTACCGGGTAAAACACGAGTCAGTTGGAGAATTTAATGTCATGTCGGCATGTTGGCCATAGTAGTTCAATGGTTAGAGCGGCTGGACGGAGACTAGAAGATCCGTGGTTCAAATCCCGGCTATGGCATTGAATGTTTCAGTCTGGCTCTGCCCTTTCACAGTGCGTCCTACACACGGCTAGTGTGAAAGAACAATTATTTTCCATTGCATATGTTATCGCAAATCACCTTTTCGCCAGCCATGCTGGACCGTTATTTGTCGTTTTTCAGCTTCTCAAACCGTCATTGTTTCTGTTGTTCGGTTTTATCAGAAGCATAATGTTTCAGGACAGTCAGTAACAGTAGTTCGTACAACATTTGTGTCTTTCGTAATCTACGTCTTCCAACGTTAAGTCATATCTGACGATGAATGGAATGGGTGAAATAATGCTCACACGAGTCCAGGGTCCATAGAGCTTAGAGTTACCCAACATTACTCTTTCAGGATACGGGAACACCCCGGAAAAATACCTTATCCAGGTAACAGCCTGACCGTAATTGGAACTGGGGATCTCTTGAGCGTGAGGCAGACACGCTACCCAGTTGGGCATGTAGGCATTGCATAAATGTTTCATAGAGTGGCTCAGGTACAGAATTAATTACATGCGTGTTATGTGTTCTATAATCCACGTAATTTAATAAACTGGTTGACATTTGACGGAGAGGAGCATGCCACGTTGCCACATATCGGGCGCATACGTATAAAGAGCCTACCGACATTTAGTGCGTACAAAGGCGATCTTATTGCTACTATTACTGTTATTATTAATATTACGATTATTATTATCATTATTAATATTATTACAAATAATTTAATGTTGACACGTTTATGCTGTTTATTGACTATGTTAAAGGCTTCAATTCGGTTTTAAGGGATTAACTTTGGATAGTAATGGAAAATTGTGGAATACCAGCACATTTAATAGGGACTGTACAAGGTATGTATAAAAACACTACAATAGCAATAATAAAGAATAGAAGGAAAACAGAAGCAGTGGTCATAAATAAAGAAGTACGAAAGGGATGCCCTCTATCGCCTATACTCTTTAATATCTGTATTGATAATATGGTACAAGAATGGCAGCAAAGTATAAAACCAAATGTACTGAATGGAAACATAATTTTAAATATAGTAATATTTGCTGATGATCAAGTGATAATATCCCACTCAGAGGATGACATGCAAAGAGCAGTATATAGTTTAAACAACACAAAACTAAAGTAATGGCTTTTAGAGGAAAGAACAACATAAGAGCAAAAATAGTTCTAAACAATAAAATAATAGAACGGGTTAATAGTTTTAACTCTCTAGGCTACACAGTAGCAGTAGCAAATAACAGCAAGGATATTGTCACCCAATTATCGGAAAGCACGACCAACTGACAGCTGAGTAGGGGACCGGAGGCATTTAGACCACGCCTACCCATTTATCTCGGTCACTAACTGAGGGGATGATTAGGGAAGTGTCACTAGTCGTGGCCGCCTCTCTCCCCTCCCCCTGGCGTCTGGAACATTCGGGATTATTTTCTGAACCGCGAGACTTCCAGAAACAGCGATATCCCTATATAAGGCCTGCAGTGGGCGAGTCAGTTCAGTTCTTGGAGAGCAGCCGTGAGGAGCGCCGTGGTTAGGGAACGGACTGGAAGGCGATGTACGTGTATCAGAGGAGTTGTACGTAATTGTGGGCGTGGAATGGACGTGTGACAGACGAACTGGTGGATTGTAATTGTGTGCGTTAAGTAATTCTATGTAATCTGCAAGTGTTCCAACTGTAATTCGGTGGAAATAAAGAACATTTTGAGTTTGTGCAATTGGACTTTTAATTTCACGAACCCAAAAAATCACAATATAGAGGTGAAATTAAACAGACTCAATCAAATGTGTGGGAGTATAATAAGAACGCTGAACAGGAAAACACGAAAGGAAACACAGATGAATAAGATAATGGCAGTCCCAACGTTAACATACGGTTCCGAAATATGGACACTGACAAAGAAGCAACGCAAACAGCTAGAATCGGCAGAGATGAGATTTTTGAGAAGCGTGCCAGGTTATAAAAGAATAGACCACGTAAGAAACGAAAAAATAAGAGAAGAGGTTGGGATTTTTAATTTAAACATTAAAATAAGAAAGAAAAAAATGAATGGAAAAATCATATTGTAAGATTGGACTCGGAACGACTTCCAAGAAGAGTTTTAGATTATATGCCGAAAGGAAAGAGAGATGTGGGACCCTCAGAATCAGTAGGCTCTTGAAGAGAACGGAACGGGTCACAGGGCCCAATCCTTGAAGATGATGACTATTATTATTATTATTATTATTATTATTATTATTATTATTATTATTATTATTATTATTATTATTATTATTATTATTATTATCATCATCATCATCATCATCATCATCATCATCATCATCATCATCATCATCATCATCATCATCATCATCATCATCAACATCAACATCAACATCAACA
Organism: Mantis religiosa; assembly: GCA_030765055.1. Lineage (NCBI taxonomy): Eukaryota > Metazoa > Arthropoda > Insecta > Mantodea > Mantidae > Mantis > Mantis religiosa. The sequence goes on along the minus strand of JAUKNK010000035.1, from coordinate 372,380 downwards.
TCAACATCAACATCAACATCAACATCATCATCATCATTATTATTATTTTTATTATAATGTGGGATGCAATCATATCTTCTGCACTCAAAGACAAAGTAAATCATGAAATTATGGAAATGCATGCAGTTGGCAGTCTGAAGGAGTATGTTAACTAGAAACGAAACCAGAGTCGAGTAGGAGGCACTCCGTTTAAGTTCTCTTTAAAACATTCTTTAACACAGTCCATTATTTCCTGTAACTGTCCTTCAACTAGGGTACCCTTAATGTATTTCCGAGAATGCATAATTTTTCTTTTACCTCTTTTACCTCTACACTATCTTAGAAGAGATTAAGGATCCATTAAAAGTGTTTATAGAATTGTAAATGCTCACAACACAGTCACGTATACACAAACACGCGGAGCCTACATGAATTAACACACAAATGCGATGATGCAGTCTCACTTAGCAGTTTATCCTGCAACCTAAAAGCTTATCCTGGCTTTATCTTTGCTAATAGAAACCTCTCAGATAACGCACTAATTACTCCACGTGGACATAACATCTATATGCTCACTTTCTGCTCGGGCAGCCAGCCAGGTGAAAAGATGGTTAGATATCAACGTTTCGGAAGTGTGCATCTCTCCCATCATCAGGATATTTATTAAAATGTTATAACCACAAATGAAACACTGGATATAACTCAAATATAAACAAAGACAAGACACTATCAAAATTCGCATTCCTGAACAAAAGATTGTTTTCAGTGAATTAAATGCCAGGTCAGGAGATGGCGTGAGTATGGAAAATTGTGTGAAGGAAACGTAACTACTTAACTTGATCATCAAGCTGTATAGATCTTTGCTTCTTAAATTGACGGATATCCATGTTTTATGCCGGTTTCCAAGAGGAGCTGAACTGAAATCCAGCATCATGATTAAGCGTGCTCCTTTCAGAGGAAATCGCCAAAGGCTCCTTAATTCTCCGCTGCCAGTAACTGTTGCATTTTGCCAAGATGGTCGTCTTCCGAAAATTGGCTCTATAGTTGTTATCAAAACAATGCTCTGCCAGCCCAGACTTCTCAGGTTGCATTAAACGTTCGAACATGAACGCAACATTCGTAAATTCCCTCCAAACGTGCAGAAACAACAGCGATTCGTTCTCTTGTTGACAGCATCTTTCTGTAAAAGAAATTCAAAATCAACCGTTTTCTCAAAAATGGATTGAGACTTGATGTTTAACCTGTATATATAACGTGAAGTCCATATTGTTATAGCCAACGTAGGCTAGGTGAATCCTAATCAGCTGTTACGTAACGGCAACGCAATGGTTGCGTTCTCGAAGATACAGGTTGGCAAGAAAACATTCAACTGTTTCTTATACACATTGTGTTCCCCACAATATAACTTCAAACCTCTTCCATCACTTTAAAGGTATGTCGACGTGTTTTGGATACGTCAATCACTTTATTGCTTTATTGACTGTCGAATCTCATTCTTTGTGAAACTAAATTCTAAACCGGTTGCCGACGTCCCATCTCATACGAAAGGCTACGAAGGGTGATATCCTAGTCTGGGAGACGATGTTGACAGCACTTTGATCCCCTAGCCGAAATATTGTTTTTCTGAGTGCCAAGCGCACTACCCACACTGAAATTCATCGTCAGTTATGCAAAGTCTATGGGCCATAGTGTACGGAATTCAAAAACGTGCGAAAGTGGGTCAGAGAGTTAAAAGACGGACGTACAGACGTCCATGACGAACAGCGTTCTGGTCGTCCTTCGGTTTCAACCGAAACAATTGCAAAAGTGGAGCAAGAAATGCTTAAAGATCGGCGTGTGACAGTTCCCGAGCTGTGCGAACTTATCCCTGAAGTCAGCAAGACTACAAATGACAAGATTTTGACCGAACATTTGCATTATCACAAAGTGTGTGCGAGGTGGGTCCCCAAAATGTTCACCGAAGACCATAAACGGCAACGTGTTGAAGCAGCCCACCGATTCCTGGAGCGCTATGCAGAACAGGGCGAGGAATTGTTGGATTCAATTGTCTCTGGTGATGAAACCTGGGTGCACTACACAACACTATATATTAAAGAACGTTCTCGTCAGTGGCGGCATTCGAATTCGCCGAAGCCGCGAGAGCTCAGACATTTTCTGCCGGCAAAGTGATGACTGTTCTGGGACTGGGACAGGAAAGGTGTATTGTTGTGCGAGTTTATGCCTACCGGCGCAACAGTAAACGCCGCTAGCTACTGTGAGACTTTAAGAAAATTGCGACGTGCCATTCAAAATCGAAGGAGGAAAATGCTGACGAAGGGAGTGATTTTTCATCACAACGCTCGTCCCCATACTGCACATACAACGGCCGAGTTCGGGTGGGACATCCTCACCCATCCCCCCTGCAGTCCAGACTTAGCACCTAGTGATTATCATCTGTTTCCTGAGTTGAAGTCACACTTGGGTGGAACACATGACCAGACCGACGATGATTTGAAGGAGGTTGAGTGCTACCTGCGCAACTTGGCGGGAGAGTGCTATGACAAGGGTATACAAAAACTGCCACAGTGCATACAAAAGTGATTACGTTGAAAAATAGCTGTAAGTTCCGCCTTTCCATCAATGTAACATTCATTGACATTAAATATGTTTTCTATATTAAATAAAATTATTTTACGGACACAACTCGTAATTTATAATATGTTTGCTGAGGCGAGCATTATTTTATGCTGGCACCCCACCAATTTTCCTTCTTAGTATAAAATGCCGCAATGTTGATTAAGTTTTATAGGTGTTTTTTTCAATTTTCCATAATAAGTGCTTTATCCACGATTTTATACCACTTCGTAAGGTATCGTCACTATCGTCCTATCGGCTCTGTCCTACTGGTAAGTCGTTCAGCTACCAGAGGACGCTAAAGCACACGGTGCCGTCAAAGGGACCTTTGATATGTCAGTTGTACACTGAGAGCTTGCTATAATTTTCGTTACTGTAGAAATAAACGTGTCTTTCCTGTACGATGTTTGATACAGCAGTGGGTAAAAGGTATTTACCATTTTTGTCTCTTACAGAGATCCATACAGTGAGCCATCTAGAGGTCTAGACGCAGGAGCTACGTCCTTTAAACCTAGATTAGTCAAACTATAATTATAACATGTCCTTTATTTTGGAAAAAATTAGAATTTTGTTGTGTGGGATTCTAGTTATCAAGAAGAAACAAACCTATATTCGCGAGTAGGTTTCGTATAGTTTCAGTGTTGCAAATGGGTTTAAAATGTTGCTTTAGCGTCCAAGCTTCGTGTCTCGCGCTTCATTAAAGCAAATGAATTTAATACATTAAAGTGTAGAAGAATATCAAGTGAGAATTATAGGGGAATAAGTATTTTAAACACAGGATATAAATTATATGCAAGAATCTTAAGCAAAAGGTTACAAACCATTACAGATGTTCTACTTTTAGAAGAACAAAATGGTTTTAGAAAAGGACGATCCTGTACAGATGCTACTTTTACAGTTAAGCAGATAATAGAAAAAAGAAGATAATTTAAACTGGAAACACATATAGCTTTCATTGATTATGAAAAAGCGTTTGATTATGTAAATAGGAAAAAATTGTGGGAAATCATGACTCGAAGAGGCTACCCAAATCATCTCTTTAAAGTTCTAATATATATATATATATATATATATATATATATATATATATATATATAATGATGCAACAATCAGCATACATATTGAAAATGGAATGTATAGTAAATGGATACATACAAATCAAGGTGTAAGACAGGGTTGCAGTTTGTCTCTTATTTTATTCATAATTTATAGATGATCTGATTAGAGAGTGGATGTTTAAGATTAACGGAGGCATTCATCTTGCACCAAATTTTATTCTTAAGACGATGCTATTTGCGGATGACCAAATAATTATAAGTAAAACAGAAGACGAGCTGCAAAGAGCAGCATATATTTTACAGAAGTTATATAAGAATTATAATTTCAAAATTTCCACAAATAAAACAAAAAATGGCGTTTCGAGGTAAAGACTGTTAGAACCAAAATAGTAATTGATGATATTATCTTAGAGCAAGTTACGGGTTTTAAATATTTGGGAACATATGCCAGTTATAAATATGAAAATGATTTTAAAAATAAATTACTAATGTTTGAACAAATATGCGGCATAATAAATAGGAGCCTAAAAACTAAAAGCAGAAAAGAAACACGGATGAAATTTTATAAAGTAATGGCTGTGCATGCTTTTCTTTTTGGTTCTGAAACATGGACATTAACAAAAGCAGACAAAAACAAGATACAAGCTGCCGAAATGAGACCTTTAAGAGCCGTAAAGGGATGTACTCTTTTAGATAAAATTCCAAATGAAAAAATAAAAGAAGACTTAGAAATAAGTTCTTTGGAAGAAAAAATAATAAATTATAGAAATGAATGGAGAGAGCATATTGAGAGAATGCCGAGAGATAGGATCCCAAGAAGAGTTATAAACTATAAACCTAGAGGAAAGAGACATCTGGGAAGACCACGAAAACAATGGTCAGACATGTTTTAAGCCGCAACAGGCAGCATTGCCTAGCCCTTGGAGTGAAGAAGACGAATATCAAACAAGCGAGAGGAAAAAAAAACTGAGCAGGGGTCTCTGCTGTCTGCTTGAGCACCGTTTGATCAAGGCACAATTTCGACAGCCTTAATTAATCCTTCATTCTTTATTTCCCGTTTAATCTGTGCTTTTTCTGGTGTCTGAACAGCGTTGACAAATATCTTGTTCATGTAGCACATGTCCATAGGCTTAAATCCATGTGCCTTCACAGCCTTAACCGGATTGTTGCCTAATATACTAAAAGGGGATTCACTCAATTTAGATTTATTCAGCATTAGGCCAACCGACACGCACCAAGCCAATCTGTTTACGAAGAGTGCCTCAGCAAACATTAAATACATACATGCATTAAAACTTGTATTACTCATATAATTTCAGTGTTAAATTTGCGGGATTCATGCTGTAAGTAAGTACTTACGTGGCAGAGAAAGTTATGTATATATCTGAATATTATTTGCCTATGGACGCATGTTTCCGTTTCCATATTAGAGAAATTAATATAGAAAAAACAGATTTCCATCATAATTTGATACATCTCAGTCTTACATTTCAGGTGTGGTATAAATTCTATTTTAAGAAAGGAATTTAAATCATTCTCTACTAAATACAAGTTTAATTTCGTTTAGATGTAATTGTTGTATAGTTCTCAGTAGTTTCATAAAATCAAATAAAAATAGAACAATGAATAGATGGTTTTTAAATTTGTTAAAGTATTTCCTATATTTAAGTCACGTGACAAAACTGACTATAGTATTACACCATCTGTCTCGAAAGTTTTTGAAATTTTAAATAACAAACAAATTACTGCATACTTTGAGTTCAAATACATATTTGCGGACTTAAAATGGCTTCAGATCAGGTCTCTGGCCCGCCTCGGTAGCGTAGATGGCAGCATCTCTGCCTCACGTTCAAGAGGTCCCGAGTTCGAATCTCGGTCAGGGTGAGTTACCTGGATAATGCTTTTCCGGGGTTTTCCCTTATTCTGAAAGACGAATATCGGGTAACTCTAAGCTCCATGACCCCGGACGCATTGAGCATCATTTCACCCATTTCATTCATCCTCCGATATGACTAAATGTTGGAGGACGTAAATTAACCCCCCCCCCCAAAAAAAAGATCTCTGTCCTGTGGATATAGCTATCAGTTTTGTTAAAAACTGCCTAATTGATCTTGAAAAAGAATACTTTATCTTTAATCGATTTTTGGATTTATCAAAGGCTTTCGACACAGGTTCGTACGAAATATTTGGAGAAAAAAAAAACCCTGAAATTTTATGAATTTAGCACAAATAGCATAAACTTTATTTATTCTTACCTTACTAATAGATATCAAAGTGTCAACCTTAATGGTAACTCGTCTGAATTTAAACTGCAGAAATATGGAGTCCCCAGGGGTCTATTCTGTGTCCAATTATGTTTATCATTCATATAAACGATTTGCTTTTGGAATTAAGGATTTGTGCCCTAACAATTACCTCATCGATGATGATAGAGCTGTTCTGTCTGGAAGTAAAACTAAAGAATTTACTAAGGCAAACCTGGAGCTTGTGTCTGGTATAGTAGAACAAGTGCACTACAGTGTTCTCAGTCTAAATGCTGGGAAAGCAATTGAGCTAGACATTTCTCTTAGTCGTTCTGTATCTGATTCAAATAGATCTGCGAAATGTTTGCATATTTTTGTTGAACCTGGTTTAGGTTGGCAAAGTCATATTCAATATATATATATATATATACTAAAATTAGCAGAGGGTTCATTAATCTGAAAATCCTTAAAAAGCTCTTAATACTAAATCTTTTTGGCAGTATAGTATGCCCAAACCCATAGTCATTTTATTTAGGGAGCAATTCTCTGGGAAAATAATACTTCTGCACTTAAATTGTTTTTATTATAAAGGAAAGTAGTTGGAATTTTGTCTGTAGTGTACCAACCAGGTCTCATACAAGACCTCTATTCATCAAAATTGGTATTGTGACTTTGCCGTCAGTGTTTGTTTTGAGTTGTGGAACTTATGTGAAGAAAAACTTTCACAAATATGCATATTGATCTTCAATACATAGTTAAGTACTCCAGCATGGTACTAAGGTTTATCGAATTTGAGGAGAACCGACAGCAGAGGGCAGGGCCCCTCATAGATATACATTGAAACTTTCCGGTGATGGCTCGTACAATCGGGTTCCCTCTCTACCTACCTGTGTCCCCTGGGGGGCCCACTACCTGGAGACCACCTCCTATCCGGAGGACGATCATTTACATAGAGAATATTCTCGGCCATGCAAGCCGAAACCCTACACGACAGTTAAAATCCTAAAGAGGGGAAGTGGAATGAGAAGTGAGGCGAAATGGAGAGGTGGGAATTTAGAAGATATACGAGGGCTGTTCAATAAAGAATGATCACAATTTTTTTCTGACAAAGTAACTTTACTCATCCTCATAATTTTGATGGTCCCTCTCAAAATAGTCTCCTCTGAATGCGATGCACTTATCCCAGCGTTTCTGCCAGTCTTCAAAGACATGTTGGAAACCATTTTTGAGAGATCCTTCAAAATGGCCTCCGCAGCCTTCACCATTGCTTCTGATGATGGATAATGCCTCCCACAAAGGCGTTTCTTCAACTTAGGGAAGAGAAAAAAGTCACATGGGGCTAAATCCGCACTATAGAGAAGGTGAGAGATGCACTTCACGTTGATTTTTGCAAGATATTCAGCAACAACATTGGCAACCCATCGCGTACGAACACGTCTCATGTGTAATGTTTCTGTCACCAACGTGTGGGTGACACACAGTGAAATGTTCAGTATTTCAGAAAGTGATCTTAAGGTAATTAGTCAAACATCTCTCTCAGTAACTGCACCACCAGGTCCACCTTCCTTTGAAATTGATTGTCTACCCTCTTTAAGCATTTTAAACCACTTTCGAGCTGTGCTGTAAGGAAGTACAGACTCTCCATAGCCCTTCTGTAACATTGTATAAGCCTCAACTGAGGATTTGTTGAGACGAAAGCAGAATTTCAAAGCCGCATGTTGTTCCTCGCGTGTTACCTCCAATGCAGCGGTAGGCGATACTGAACATGTCTGAACTTGCCTGGTTCTCACAGGCGGGAACCAGGAGTAAAACAATGAAAATACTATAGCGGGTTTGTTTCACATTAAGCTTACGGAATATAATAAGGTTGAATTTTAGTGCGAAAAATTATGACCGTAAAAAGTTATGATCATTCTTTATTGAACAGCCCTCGTACATTGAAACTTTCCGGTGATGGCCCGGATAATCGGGTTCCATCTCTCCCTACCTGTGTCCCCTGGGGAGGGGGGGCTTACTACCTGGAAGCCACCCCCTATACGGAGGACGATCATTTACGAGAGAATATTTTCTGCCATGCAATTCGAAACCCTCGTCGACACTTAAAATCCTAAAGGGGGGAAGTGGAATGAGAAGTGAGACGAAATGGAGGTATGGGAATTTGGAAGATATAATTATGCTTTCCTGCGCTCGCCTACCAACCTGGGAAATCCCCGAAAAACTCGTGGGTGAACAACCCTACGGGAAACGAACCCACGACCTACCGAATGTGGGACACATATACTACCACCTGAGCAATCCCGCCAGGTTCTCCCGTGCAGCTCCCTGAGAGTGATCATAAGTTATGAATAGCATGCTCCATACATTTGCTATAGCCATTTAACTGTTTTGCCTTCCATTTTCAAACTTGTGAATAATTAAAATATAATGTTAATATGTTTACCTTCCTTAATCTCTGTAGATATTTGTTGCTGGGATTGTTATTGTTTTGTACACAAATATGGAGGGAAGTTGTCAGTATTTCTGAAGTTGAAAACGTCTGTGTTGTTTATTTTCAGCCCGCCCACGTTCAAGAATTCCCTGCCGAAATCCCGCACAGAACTGAAACAGCAGTTGATGCGAGAGCAGCTGCAAGAGCAAGAACGTCGCGAGGCTGAACTACGTCGGCAACAACAGCTCAGAACACAACAGACACCATCCATCAAAGTTCCAGTTAGCTTACAGAGTGTGGATGTACCTCCCCAAGTTCTTCAAGTAAGTAACCGCTGTTGGTGTTGAATAAAATCTGCTTAGATTGCACAATGTCTAATTACGACACTTGTTTTTAAAGAAGTACCGATAAATATTTATAACATAACAAAATATTAATATCAGGGGCTTAAGTCATTAAGTGCTGCAGTGCTACAGCACGCTCTTTTGTTTTATAAATCACATTGTATAAATTGTAAAAGAAAATGTATGTAACAATGCATTATTGTAAGTAGAAGAAATCGATTACGACCAATAATGAACTCTTGATGCATGGAAAACATCTGTGTAATGGAACGCACCCATGACGTCAACGTGCTGAGAGCCAGCAAGCTCGGTAATCAATATTGCGCATGCGTACAACGTTCCCCTCTTGTCCTGAGTTCCCTAGATTTTCGGACAAATGCGTGCTGCATCTGGATGTTACGCGATGATCATTCGCTGCACAGTGAAGCAGGGCCGCCAACACCCAAGTTACAGCTTCAGATCGTGAATGTGTATTGAAAATCATTTAACAATCTATAATTGCTTTATACAAGGACTGTTCAATAAAGAATGATCATAATTTTTTATGGTCATAATTTTTCGCAGTAAAATTCAAACTTATTATATTTTATTAGCTTAATGTGAAACAATCACGCCGTAGTAGTTTCATTGTTTTTACTCCTGGTTCCCACCTGTGGGGACCAGTTAAGTTCAGATATGTTCAGCATCGCCTACCGCTGCAATGGAGGTAACATGCAGTTACAGTTGATGTTAGAGGAAGATCCGGAGTTTGTTTCAAACGTAATCACTGCTGATGAAACTTGGCTAATCAGTTTTATCCTGAGAGCAAACAGCAAAGCTCAGTTCTGCTGTGAAAGTTATGGTCATCTCATTCTTTGATATTCATGGAATGCTTTACCAGCGTGTTGTACCTGCACACACATGGGGACTTTTTTCTTCTCCCTAACTTGAAGAAACGCCTTCGTGGGAGGCATTATCCATCATCAGAAGCAGTGGTGAAGGCTGCGGAGGCAATTTTGAAGGATCTCTCAAGAAATGTTTTCCAGTAGACTGGCAGAAACGCTGGGACAAGTGCATCGCATTCAGGGGAGACTATTTTGAGAAGGACCACCAAAATTATGAGAATGAGTAAAGGTGCGATGTCAAAACAAAATTGTGATCATTCTTTATTGAACAGCCCTCGTATTTTAGTTCTGGAAACTAATTCCATTCTTCTTACGTAAACAGACCCAATACCTAATGGTTATTAAATCGGAGAGCAAATTGTTTGTGATGCGCCTATCATGTTGGCACGATACTCCATTCTCAGAACCATAACGGGTATCCCCGTAACAAATGCATGTAGTTCGCGTGCTCGTATTTTATCCAAGTATTCCTTTGTGAAACGTCATTTAGTGGTTATATCAGCATCCAGGGGCAGCCGGTGGGGCATTGTATTGACTGTGCCATAAATGAATAAATAAATAATAAATAAATAAATAAGTGTTATTAAAATATAAATATGTGTACCTATTTCGAACGATTTGGGTAATCTTATTAATAATCCATCCTATTGTATAATATACTGTACCAAACAGAACGTACAGGGAAATGGAAAGAGATATTTATTACATCCGTACTCTTGTTACGCACAGGTGTAACGAATACAGTAGAAGTTTGATAATATAGATCATGGAGAATGTGATACGAAGCGTTCGTGTACGATTTTGCGACAGAAAGACAGTTATCTTAAGTCCCGTGCTTTACTGCACTCTTGCGAATAAAGCGTAAGTTATGCGCCAGAGAAATTTCGGCACCACCTTCTCCCATAAGAAACCGCGTATAAGCAGACATCCTAGCCCTTAACACAGGCGCTTATGAGCGTAGATGGTGCTGATCTGGAATCGGCGCCAAGGACAGAGCGCTTGCGTTTAACGCGCCTATTCACACCAGGGAGAAGATACTTACAAAACAATCTTTTTTGCGCAATTGCTATACACTTCTCTTTCTTTCGTTTTCATACAGATGGTGCCATGGCACAGCAGCACTACCTCAGAAGCCGCCGCTGTGAGTTTCTTTATTTTGCGTGAGAGTGTGAAACGTGTTATAAATTCGCTTTATTCAGTGTGTGAGTAATTTAATATAAGGAAAACTTTAACCAATAAATAATGAAGAGCAAAAGTTAGTATAAAAATGTTAGGGCAATCAATACCCGATTTAAAATTGGGCAAAAAGCGAAAGGAAGCAGAAATTCTGTTTATACCATGAAGAAACATCGGCGCATGGACTTCATTTTTTGAAACTAGGCGAGTTGTATGGACTTTTCCCCGCAGCACGCTGTTATTTTCCGGCATGAGCCGCCACTGATTAATATCCAAATGCATTATCATCATTTACTAACTCACACATTATAGTGGTCAAGGGACCGAGAAACCACCTTTGTACGCCTTCGTCAAGAAATGATGTCTGCGATGTAAGCCATGTCGTCACTTGTTGTTTCACAATATCACTGTTACTCAAATGTTTTCTTACAATGAATTTCTTGGTGCCAAATGCGGACGGTAAGAATAAGGACGATGATGGAAATGTTCCCAACTAAATGATGCAATCAGATCTTCAGTTTGTTTGGCTGTGTCTAACCGAATCCATCATCATTCCATCACTCATTACTCTCTGCCTATAAACTTTACAAAATTAGCGATATTTCTCGCTCTGGCGCAATCATTGATCTCACTTCACAGTTGGCGGTCTGTTCCATTGTTCCAAACATTTCGAAACGCTCTAATAACAGGAAAACACAAAATGACAATTAATTGTTCGCTCTCTAATGAACGGAGGAAGTGTTAGTCGATGTTCAAAGTCGTGACCAAACTAAGTTTTGTCATTTTTTTCACACTGAAACTTTGTTGTCAAATAAAAATATACCATGGCATCATGAACATAATTTTTAGCCATATTTTTTCGCACCAAAATTCAAACTTATTATATTCTGTTAGCTTAATGTGAAACAAACACGCCGTAGTAGTTTTATTGTTGGTAATCCTGGTTTCCGCCTGTGAGAACCATGCAAGTTCAGACATGTTCAGTATCGCCTACCGCTGCGATGGAGGTAACATGCGAGGAACAATATGCGGCTTTGAAATTCTGCTTTCGTCTCAACAAATCTTCAGTTGAGGCCTATACAATATTACAGATGGCCGATGGAGAGCCTGTTCTTCCCTACAGCATACCTCATTGTCTATTTGTCTGATAATCATACAAATAGACAAAAGTCACTTTGGGCTAAATCCGGACCATAAGGAGGGTGAGAGATGCACTTCACGTTGATTTTTGCAAGATATTCAGCAACAACATTGGCAATATGCGGCCGCACATTATTGTGGTGCAGCATCCAGCCTGCTTCACGGAAATGTGGTCTTTTGCACCTGATATGGACTTGCAATGTTTTCAGGACATCCCTGTAGTATTGTCCAGTTACTGATGTGTGTGCAGGTACACCATGCTGATATACCATTCCATGAATATCAAAGAATGAGATGACCATAACTTTCCCAGCAGAAGCACCAACTTTTGCTTTTTGGGTGTTGGTGATGAAGGAGATTTCCACACTGAGCCATGCTGTTTGCTCTCAGGATCAAAATGACGTAGCCAAGTTTCATCAGCAGTAATTACATCAACTTTAACTGCATGCAGACCTGCATGCGAATGTCTTGATCGGGAATCAACAGTCTTGGAACCCATCGCACACAGACACGTTTCATGTGTAATGTTTCTGTCACCTACGTGTGGGTGGCACCCAATAAAATGTTCAGTATTTCAGAAAGTGATCTTAAGGTAATTCGTCGATCCTCTCTCACAATGGCAGCAGCACTGTTGATGTCTTCTTCGTAAGAGCAGTAACTGGAGCACCGGGTCCACCTTCCTTTGAAATTGATTGTCTCCCCTCTTTAAACATTTTAAACCACCTTCGAGCTGTGCTGTAGGGAAGAACAGACTCTCCATAAGCCTCAACTGAAGATTTGTTGAGACGAAAGCAGAATTTCAAAGCCGTATATTGTTCCTCACGTGTTACCTCCATTACAGCGGTAGGCGATACTGAACATGTATGAACTTGCCTGGTTCTCACAGGCGGGAACCACAGATACCAACAGTGAAACTACTACGGTGTGTTTGTTTCGCATTAGGCTAACAGAATATAATGAGATTGAATTTTAGTGTGAAAAAGTATGACCGTAAACAAATTATGACCATTCTTTATTGAACAGCCTTGGTATTTCAATTTAACTACCTAAATGAGAAAAGGGCTCTAAAATTATGCTGACTGCATCAGAACATAACCTGCAAGCTATTTATCATCAACACTTAGAGAATGAGGTAAATAATGACACAAATGTTTAAATTCAACTTAATAACGGCACTGCTGAGCAATGTCTGCTAGAAAAATGACTAGCAATCAATATTCATTCTGGCAAACCTCCTACCTATGTTACCGGTCCGTAAGGCACAACCGTGCCAATACTGTAAACACTGGCTTATTTATAACGTCTAATAAACGCTTACTCAAGCTTGAAAAAGAAACTAATGCTGTAGCTACCTTAGGCTTTGTTCTAAATCTGCACCTATTATTCTCCATGTTTTAGGGAAGCGTATACCTTAAAAATGGTGAAAATGCTTATTTTCGTAGTTTGAAGTGTGTTTTATATGAATATAAACTTGTTTTCCACCAGAAACTTACTTAAAGGGGTGCAGGACCAAAGCCTCCCGCTGTTAAAAAAATAGCCTCCAAACCTCCCGGTTCCAGTCCCTAATTACTTAGGCTTAAAGTCTCCCGGTCGAAACAAGTACAGTTCCAGTTTGCTTTGATGAAGCATTACATACTTCGATTTGAATATGCTACATTTTTGCGTTTATAATTAATAACAAACAAACACGGCTCAAGTAGCAAAAGAAAATGAACCTCTAATGCTTAAATTTGACTTAGTAGTTGTTCCAGTTCATTTAATTGTTGCAGTATTTCCAAATACTGGTAAACGCCTCACGCAAATGCGAGGCAGGGTTTTGAAAACTTTGTTCCCTTTATGACATTTAAGGTAAAGAAAAAGAGCTTCTAAACATGACATATTAAAGCTTGGGGGTGAAGCCATGATTCCCTATCTAATGCTCTTGTTCAACATGTCAATCAACAACTGTGCCTTACCGGAAGACTGGAAAACAGCTATTATAGTTCCGATTTATAAAGGGGGTAATAAAACAGAAATAAATATTTATCGGCCAGTTAGTCTAACTTCAGTAGTATGTAAATTAATGGAGCATTTAATTGCAGAATATATACGAGAGGAGTTAGAAAATAAAAAGTGGTTTAATGAAGCGCAACATGGATTTAGACCTGGGTATTCGTGCGAAAGTCAAATTACTTCATTATTTCAAGATTTGGCAGATGAGGTAGATGCAGGGGGAAGAACTGATGCAGTGGTAATTGACTTTTCTAAAGCTTTTGATGTAGTGCCACATAGTTTACTTATTTGTAAGCTAGCTAATACAGGAATTGACAAACGCGTAGTATTATGGGTTAAACATTTTTTGAAAGGGAGAACGCAAAAAGTTAAAGTAGGTAAAGAGCTGTCCAATAGTGGAACTGTAAGTTCGGGTGTGCCGCAAGGCTCAGTACTAGGGCCTTTACTGTTTCTCATTTTTGTTAATGACATTGCTGTTAATATTAACTGCCAGATAAGGTTGTTTGCAGACGATTGTATCATTTATAATAAAATTCGTAATACAGTGCATGAAACCGCTCTTCAGGATGATTTAAATGAAATCTGTAATTGGGCTGCGGCTAACAAAATGTCAATTAATGCCAAGAAAAGTAAGTCGATTGTTTTTAGTAGAACTAAGGGCAAAATTATTGGTAACTATCACATGGGAGGGGTGCAAATTCCACAGGTGGACAGCTGCAAATACTTGGGAGTGTACCTAGCAAGTAATGCTGGATGGGACGAACAAGTAAATTCCACATCTAGGAATGCGTGGAAGGCATTACATTTCGTAATGAGAATATTGAAAAAGGGGAGCGCTAGATCCAGGGAAATTGCCTACAAGGCCTTAGTGCGGCCGGTTATGGAATATGGAGTAGCATGCTGGGACCCGTATAGAGCTAACCAAATCGATCCATTAGAAAAAATACAGAAGAGGGCAATAAAATTCATAAAAAGAGGCAAGTATTTTGGGCCTATAAAAGACTAAATGGGAGGAATTAAGAATTAGGCGTAAAAAACATAGGTTGGTAGCATTATTCAAAGCTAATGCTGGTGTAAAAGCATGGGTGGACGTTAGTGTAAGGTTAGATAATCCGGATTATTATGGACGAAACGATCACAGGTATAAAATTAAGGGTAGAAGATACAGAACCGACGTAGGAAAATTTTCTTTTGTTAATAGAACCATTGAAGAATGGAATGAATTGCCTGTAGCAGTCTTTCAGGGCTGTCCCCTGTCGTTGAAGAAATTTAGAAAAAATCTAGATGGTTTATAGTTTAACTTTTGAATTATAATGGTATATATGTAAATAGAGAAGTAATTAGATATGTTTTAAGTGACTAAAGTAAAATAATATCATGTTTGTATTGTTTACTGTATTATTGTTGTAAATCTAGTATATGTAATTTGATCTGTATTCTTAACTCTGCCACCGGGTAGTACCCAATTGCAGTTAATAAATAAATACATACATACATTATAATTGGATATAGCGAATTATAAAGTTGTGCGTTCAGTAACTAGGACTCTGCTGAGAGACAGACAACCCATGTTTTCTTTCAAACTACAAGATATACCTACCTACCTACCCATGGGCAATTTATACATGTGAACTAACAGCAGTGTGACTGCAGCCTTTTGTGAGATTAATTAACACCAAGTGAACTCATCATTATAATTGGATAACATTTACAACATTCGCAAGCTGTAACATATTCAGGTTAATATGTGCAATGCACACAATTCCGAAATCTCCGAATAAATACTTTGTGCAGAAGACCTCTTCTCTGACGCATAAATATTTCATCTTCGGTAATTGTCTCAATTTTCACTGTGGCTGCTAGTTCTTTTCAGGTACTGGAAACACATTAAAAACCTAACAAACTGCTGAAAGCCTCAACCACAAATTGTTAGCCAAGTCTGTATATATTATCACCACTCCTTCGCAGCAAAACAAATGACAGGCAGTGCCATCTCTCGGCACCAAGGCGCACTTTGTAAAAGAACTCTCCATTCCTTTAAATTAACATTTCCTCATGGCGAAAAATCAGTGTAACTAAAACTATCGCTCATATATAATATAATATATATATATAATATATTATATATAATATAGTATCGGTAAAAAGATTGTTTCGTTTTGGACTTCTGTATCAACATCTCTCCAGTGGAGGACAGTTATAGTTATTTGTGTCCAATTATAATGCATCACATGTTTAGAAGCTTTTTATTTGCTTTCCCTTTAATGTCGTAAAACGGAATAAGATTATCAAAACCCTGCCTTGTATTTGCGGTAGACGTTTATCAGCATTTCGAAATGGCTACTGCGACTTTTAATTTATTTATTGGAATGCCATGTAATTTAAGTGACGGCACACAAGTACTGACCTCTTAATCGTTAGCTACCAATTCTTCTGCTGTATAGACCTTATATCTACAACGAAGTGTGTACTGAAGCAATTGCTTGAACTTTTTTTTTTTTAAACTTGGATCAGGATCTAAAATAAGCTTTTGTTTTAGAGTGGGTTGCAAAAGTGGTACGAGTGCATTGACTTTCTGTTAAAACATATTATATATGAGCGATAGTTGTAGTTACACTGATTTTCCGCCAAGGGGTAATGTTGGTTCTAAAGTATGGAGAGTTCTTTTAAAAAGTGCACCTTGTTGCCGAGAGATGGCAGAGTCTGTCATATGTTTTGCTGCGAGGGAGTTGTGTTAATATTTACAGAGCTGGCTAACAATTTGTAGTTGAGGCTTTCAGCAGTTGGTTAGGTTTAATATGTTTTCAGTACGTGAAGATAACTAGCAGCCACAGTGAAAAATAAGACAATAACCAAAGATGAAATATTTATGAGTCAGGGAAGATGTCTCCTGCATGAGGTATTTAGTCGGAGATTTCGGAACTGTGTACGTGGGTATATTAAACTACTATTGAAATCAACATATTGTTGCAACTTGTATCCAATTATAATGATGAGTACAGTTGGGAAGTGTTCATTAATGTGACAAAAGTTTGCAGTCACACCACTGTTAGTCCCCATGTCTCGGCACCAAGGCGCACTTTGTAACAGAGCTCTCCATACCTATGAACCAACATTTCCTCATGGCGAAAAATCAGTGTGACTAAAACTATCGCTTTTATATAAAATCTGTTTTAATAGAAAGTCAAATCACTCATACCACTTTTGCAACACACTCTTAAACAAATGCTTATTTTAGTTTCTGGTCCAAGTTAAACAAAAATCAAGTAATTGCTTCAGTATACACTTCGTTGTGGATACAAAGTCTATACAGCAGAGGAGGTGGTAGATAACGATCAAAAGGTCAGTACTTATGTGCCGTCACTGAAATTACACGCCATTCTTACAAATAAATAAATTAAATGTCACAATAGGCATTTCGAAAAATTGACAAACGCCTCACGCAAATGCAAGGCAGGGTTTAGATAATCTTATTCCGTTTATGACATTTATGGTAAAGCAAAAAAAGCTTTTAAACATGTGAGGCATTATAATTGCATACAACTAATTATAAATTGTCCCCAAGAGAGATATGTTGGTACAGAAGCAACAAATGAAATAATCCTTTTACGGACTTTATCTTGTTGCCGAGAGATTGCTCTGCCTTGGCTTTTTATTGCGATAGAGGTTTTAACATGCTTTGCTATTATTTAGAGACTTTTATGACCAACTCTAGTTATAATGTACAGATATTTCTTACATTTAATTGATTATTTTGAGGAAGACAAAATTGCAGCTACAGTGTGTACTGACACAATATCTATCCAACAAGTTGTAGTGTGGTAGAGTGGAACTTATCTAAAGAAGCTGCTCATTTATGCGCACATTTCGCAACCGAATATTGCAGATATATTTTTTGATTCAGTGGTGATCTGTCTGACTGTTTTGGTATTTGCTATTTTCAAAGAATGGCTTTTGCTATAGTGTAAGAAATTAGTGAAATTTCAACGATTTATTAAGGTAGTCTCTACTTTATTCTTACTGTAGATGTGTACTGCCTTTAATGGGTTTTAAACCAGTTTTGGTTTTGTTTAAATATCTTAATAAATACAGAAGATACGGAATTGTGTTTATGATGCATTTTTACAGCATCTAATAATTTAAATGTCTTGTTCTGTTTATTAAGTATCCGTTTCCGGCCCCTGAAGGTTTTAAATGGCCATCGGCGAAGCGGGTATTAGACATATGGCACGGATGCTCGCTCCAAGAAGTTCTTATTTTACGTCGGCGCCAGACTCCGTCCTGTTTGCGCAACTCCTGCAGTGCAAAATGTATTGGACCACACGTTTTTCTTTTAATTTACGTCCTCCAACATTCTGTCATATCGGACGACGAATGAAATGGATGTAATGATGCTCAACGCGTCCAGGGTCCTTGGGGCTTAGGGTTACCCGACATTCGTCGTTCAGGATAAGGAAATACCGCGATAAAAGAGTATCAAGGTAAACCACCCTGACCGAGATTCGAACTCAGGATCTGTTGAACGTGACGCAGACATGATACCATCTACACTACCAAGGCTGGCGGAACACAAGTTCTTTAGGTACTCCGCCTCTTTTTGTGATCTACGGTATCTGGCACATACTGTCCCGTGTTTCGTTTCCTTTATTAATTCCTCCGAGATACCTAGGTACTTAGCGCAGAAACCCAAAGATCGTATGCCTGCGGGGAATTTATAAGAGGGGAAGAGAATGTCCAAACGTGCTGAAATTCTAATTAAATACAAATAGAAAAATGGTCGAGCAGATCAACACTGAATGAAACAATATATATATACAATATTCGGTTGTGCAAGATGCGCATAACTGAGCAGCTTCTTTACATAGGTTCCACTCTACCACACTACAATTTGTTGTATTGATAATGTTTCAGTACACACTGTAGCTGCAGTTTTCTCTTGCTCAAAATAATCAATTAAATTTACGAAATATCTGTACATTATAACTAGAGTTGGTCATAAGTCTATAAATAATAGCAAACCAGGTTAAGACTTTATCGCAATAAAAAACCACAGGCAGAGCAATCTGTCGACAACAAGATAGTGTCGATAAAAAGATTGTTTCCATTTTGGCTTCTGTATCAACATATCTCCCGTGGAGGACAATTTATAATTAGTTGTATCTGAATATAGTGCCTCACATTTTTAGAACCTCTTATTGCTTTATCTTAAATGTCATCAAGGACATAAGATTATCAAAATTCTGCCTTACATTTGCGTGAGGGTTTATCAGTATTTCGGAATGCCTAGTGTTACTTTTGTTTTATTAATTGCAATGCCATGCAGTTTAAGTTACGGCACATAAGTTAAACGTTATCTGCCACTTCTTCTGCTGTATAGAGCTTGTCTCCACGACGAAGTGTGTACTAAAGCAATTTTTTGAAGATGTTTACTTCAAAGTTGGATCACAAAGCAAAATAAGCATTTGTTTAAGAGTGGCTCGCGAAAGTGTTATGAGTGCATTGACTTTCTATTATAAACAGGTACTATAAAAGTTTTATAGTTTTACTTACTCTGATGTTCCGCCAAAGGGTAATGTTGGTTCACAAAGTATGGAGCGTTCTTTTAAAGAGTGCGCATTGATGCCGAGAGATGGCGCCGCGTGTCATACGTTATGCTGCGAAGGAATGGTTCTAATATTTACAGACCTAGCTAAAAATTTGTGGTTGTGACTTTCAGCAGTTAGTTAATTTTAATGTGTTTCCAGTACCTGAAGATAACTAGCAGCCACAGTGAAAACTGAACCAATAGACAAAGATGGAATATTTATGCGTCAGAGAAGAAGTCTCCTGCAGGAGGTATTTAGTCGGGGATTTCGGAACTGTGTCCGTGGGTGTAGCTCCTCGAGACTTCGAGGAATCAACATGAACTCGTCTCGTCTCGTTTAGCTTAGGCGTAGCATCAGCTTGCATCGCAGAAGCACAGAAGAGCCTGACTAGCCTCTTTGAGGCGAGAAAAAAGGATCCGAGCCTGCAAGAGCTTCTTATAACAAAGTGATTGGGCAGAATAATAAG
This sequence comes from Mantis religiosa, assembly GCA_030765055.1. Lineage (NCBI taxonomy): Eukaryota > Metazoa > Arthropoda > Insecta > Mantodea > Mantidae > Mantis > Mantis religiosa. The sequence continues at coordinate 352,472 of JAUKNK010000035.1, read as the reverse complement.
ACCGCAGCCAACAGTCATAGCGACTGGTTCTAGGCGCCCTTAGGGGTAGGTCCTCTATTACTCGCGTCTATTGACACCCTAGACTTGTTCTTTAATCATTCTACTCTTCTCTTCCTCTTATCACACATAATCATTACTTTTGTTTCATTGCACAGCACACTGTTACATCATTATCATCATACTGCCCCCCCATTGGTCACTGCATTACCCTTCCTAATTGGTCGTTATATTGGATGTTCCCATTGGTCAATCCACACATCTGATCATGTCGGCTGCTAACATCCCAAATCCCATCAACATGAAGGCATCTACACACCCTTCTGCAGATCACGCAACCTGCGCAACCACTGCTTCTAACCCCCTTGCAACAGAGGCACCTGCAACCTATGTGGAACAAGCCTCTGAAAATTATTACCTGCTAGGCGGTGATATTTCAACCTTCATGGGGACAGCTTTGATCGTACAACCCAGCTACCCACTATCCAGAGGCGATATCCGGATCCTCAAAACGGAAAGACAGGCTAGGACAAAATACCTGAATCAGGCAGATGCCGAAATGTCTTCCGTCCCCAACTCTGAAGAGGTCTGCGTCACGGCTGCAGCCTTCAGAATCTATTCCTTCCACCGCCAGAGAATTGATGTCATCACCAGTTACCTTTCACATCATGAAGAGCAATATAACTCCTGGCAAATACCTACGCAGAAAAGAACTGCCAAGGAAACTAACCACAGCGCATTAGCGCCACCACCAACGACATCAAACAGTTTTGCAGCTCTCTCTGAAGCAAAAACACCAGAGGACTTCCCACCATTACCAGCCGTAAACCAAAAGAGGCGTAAATGCTCTACACCTCCCCCACCCCCTGCTGAACTCATGGAACAGGAAGTAGCAGAGGTAGCAGCCCCATTACACCTCAACCAGGCACAAGCTACCACACAACCACAAGGAGTAACCAAATCTAATAAGACTACTCCCATCTTCTTAAGAGATCCGTGCCAAGCCCGAGAACTGACAAAGGCATTACACGATGGTTTCCCAGAATTAAAATTCACCATAAAAAACATGAGTGGGTCTATCGCCTTCCTTCCCGAAACGCCTACCGATCACAGAACCATACGAAAATTCCTCACCGATCACACAGTACAATACCTCACCACCTTATTACCCGAGGAGAAGCTAATGTACGTAACATTGAAGGACCTACCCATGTACGTTACAGAGGCAGAAGTCCAAGACCTCCTACAAAAGATGGAGTACCCAGTTGAGCGTGTTGGACAACTCCGATCAAACCGCTCCCCGACGCAGCAGAAGCTGCCACATTTCCGAGTAGCCCTTCGGAAGGAGCCGCGCTCAAGCGATATTTACAAGGTAACCCACATGTTCGACGCCATTATAAGGGTTGAACCATATCGACCGCCTGCACGACCATTACAGTGTACGAACTGCCAACAGTTCACCCACAGTGCAGCGGGATGCAGGCTTATACCGGTATGCTCCTACTGTGGTGACTCAGGCCACAAGCGCCCAGAATGCAAGAGGCTAGGTCTTGCTGGATCTAAACCAACATGCAGTAACTGCGGAGGAGAGCACTCCTGCCGCTACGCGAAGTGCCCTATCTGGCAGGAGGCCAGAATAGAAATGGAGCTCAACAAGGCTGGACAACGCACCCGTTTTGACGCTGCTCCGAAGATACCAAACCCACAAGGCATACCCAGGGAAGCATTCAAAGGTACTCGCTACCCTGGTCTCCCTCCAATTACTAGACCACAATTCCCAAACTACGCAGCTGCCGCATCTGCAACACGAAGTCAAAACCCACTGCAACCTCATCAATCAGAGCCGCAAGCAACTGCGCAATCACAAACCACACCAGCTCCACCAAAGCCACCAACGCCACCACAACGTCCACCTGTTAACGGACCATCAGAAATAGCTCCATCTGCACTGGCCAATAAACCTACGTGCCCATCAAGACAGACTAACGCCGACACCAGAACGCCCATGCAGCAGCGGCTACTGGCTCGCCCCACCACAAACCACAACCTTCCACAGACTTCCAAACCATCCCTTCCTGATGAGCAGTTTCTAAGCCTCATGTCCAGGATTCCACTCGCCCTGCAAGCTGACTTTGCAACTGCCTTAGCTGATGCACTAGCCATCCGCCCTCCTTCTATTCCTTCACAAACAATATTGGTGCACACCGTCTTTGTATTTATGGGCAACAATGGCGGACGTCAATAATATAATAAGCAACCACACCAGCCTACGCATTTGTTCCTGGAATGCCAATGGACTACGACAAAAGTTACGTGAAGCCACAAACTTCATCGCTGTCAACAAAATCAACATCTTCCTTGTCCAAGAAACACACTTAGCTCCACGCTATAGGGCTACCATTCCAGGAATGATTTGCTATCGAACTGATCGTCCAGATGGCTATGGCGGGACTGCAGTTTATATCCAAAGGCACATCCCCCATCATCGCCTACACCTGCCTGTTTCAGACGGCCTTGAAGGTACAGGAATCCAAGTCGCTACCGACAGAGGACCACTTAATATCTACTCGGTCTACATCCCACCAAGTAGACCAATTTCACAGAGAGACCTGGACCTTATTTTCAATGGTTCTCCCACTGTAGCCATGGGTGACTACAACTCAAAGAGCACGCTTTGGAATTCCACCATCACCAACAGTCGCGGACGCCTACTGGAGCGCTACATAGAACGTAAGAACCTGGCCGTCCTTGCTCCCAACTCCCCCACCATAACTCATGGTGATAGTAGTCCCCCTGATTGGTTGGACATAGCACTCCTATGCAACATTCGCAGTCACCCAACTATATTCTCTCTTCCCGAACTCTCTTCCGATCACTTTCCTGTTCTCTTGCTATATAAGGCAAAACTCACACCCAAGTCATTACCTTCTCACGTAAATCCCAGACAGACCAACTGGAGCAAATTTTCAAACATCATGGCCGACAAACCCGCCGAAATTCACCCTTGTACAACAATAGCAGAAGCTGATAACCTGGAGCAGTTCATCACTAGCAACATGGCCGAGGCCATGCGTGAAGCAACTCCTGCCCGTAAATCCCCATATAGTCCCCTCAAACCCATCCCAAAACATTTGCGCCAACTCATCTCGGCCAAAAACACAGCACGGCGAAAATTCCAAAATACCCGCCAGCCACAAGACAAGAGGGAATGGAATCGCCTCCAGGCTGCAGTGAAGATGGAACTTGCAGACCACTTCAATAACGAATGGGAAAGGAAACTATGTACCCTCGACACCACAGACTGTTCTCTCTGGAGAATGTCCAAGGCTATGCTACGCATACCCATCTCAGATCCGCCACTTATGAATGGAAATAGAGTGGCACAATCTTCCAGGGAAAAAGTTGAACTCACAGCAGAATACTTAGCTGCTACCTTCCATCCAGCTGAATCCCCTGACCACGAGCAAGTAGCGGAAATTGAAGGAGTGGTACAGCAATTTCTTGCCTCTCCCTACAACTCAGCCGAAGTGCTGCTCACAAACACCGCTGAGGTCAGTGGTCTGATAGCTTCAGTCCGACCCTACAAAGCTGCTGGTTGCGACTCCATACCAAACGCTGCTTTCAAGGCACTCCCGCAGAACTGGATAGCCTTGCTTGTTCATCTGTTCAACAGCCTGCTCCTTCTTTCCTACTTTCCTGCAAAATGGAAACATGCCAAAATCATTACTATCCCCAAACCTGGCAAGGACTCCAAACAAATTTCAAACCATCGTCCCATTAGTCTGCTACCAGCCATAAGTAAATTATTTGAGAAAGTACTGCAACATCGCCTCCAAAACCTACTGGACGAGCTACACATCATTCGCCCAGAGCAATTTGGCTTTCGCCGCTCCCACTCCACATCACACCAACTTCTACGTCTGGTTGATGAAGTTACTCGAGCCTTCAATAACAGGCAGTATGTTGCAGCTCTATTTTTGGACATCACAAAGGCCTTCGATTCAGTTTGGCATCAAGGCCTTCTTCATCGATTAATCAGCTACAACTTTCCTCCCTACATAATACACATTGTCAACCATTACCTTACCCATCGCACCTTCTCCGTTGTCAGAGATGACATTTCTTCCCGACCCTACCTAATCAATGCAGGGGTACCCCAAGGTAGTGTACTTGGACCCCTTCTATTCTTAACTTATATCAACACCCTTCCCACTATCTGGAGCTGCAACCTGTACCTGTTCGCTGATGACACAGCAATCACCACAGCCTCTTGTAAACACCTCACGGCTGTACAACGTCTTCAGCGCTATGCTGACATGCTTTCCGCCTGGTTCCTCACCTGGCGCCTACGCATAAATGCTACAAAAACACAGGCAGTAACCTTCACCCGTCGCCAAGTTCACGACGTCCCAGAGCTCCACATAGCAGGAGAAGACATCCCCTGGAGAAATCAGGCCCAATACCTTGGAGTCCAGCTCGACATGCGTCTCACCTGGAAAACACATATTACATCTGTAGCCTCAAAAATTACCAAACGTATGGGTATGCTATACCCATTATACAACCAAAAGTCACCCATGAGCCTCAGAAACAAACTTCTCATATACCAGCAAATTCTGAGACCAGCTATCACCTACGCATGTCAAGTCTGGGGTGCTGCAGCATCATCAAACTTAAACAAACTCCAGGTCCTGCAGAACCGATTTCTCCGCATTGCTACAGGAGCCGATTGGTACATCCCCAACACCAATATTCATAACGACCTTTCATTTCCCACTCTCACCAGCTACATCAAGACTCTTTCATACAAATTCTACTCCAACCTACCATCCAGCTTCAACCATCTCATCAGGGGTCTCGGGGAATATGATTTAGACCCCGGGGCTACCTACAAACACCCACGAGCCACCCTAGGCCTACCATAATACTAACACCCATCATACACCATCTTTATCCAAATATCTTCTAATCTCATTCATCATCATAAAAAAAAAAAAAAAAAAAAAAAAAAAAAAAAAAAAAAAAAAAAACCTAGGACAAACATCCAACCATTTAACCACCGCCCGATGAATAAAACTCCATCATAATGCCAGTAAGGGACAGTGTCCCGGTATGGCAACAAGTCGAAGGCCCCTGCTCCAAGCAGCAGGACTCACCTTCAGCGACACCACTGTGCTGTGTGTTGTGTCCGTGGGTATATTAGACTTCAGAGGTCTTTTTAATAGGTTTGTTGAAACTTGTATCCAATTATAATGATGAGTACAGTTGGGAAGTGTTCATTAATCTCACTAAAGACTGCAGTCAGACTGCTGTTAGTCCCCATGTGTGGGTATTTCTTGTAATTTGAAAGAGAACATGGTTTGTCTATCTCTCAGCAGATTCCTAGTTCCCGAACAAGCTTTGCAGCAGCCAAATGCTTTATTCTCGGTAAAGATAAAATGGACAGATAGAGAATTTCAATGTCATGCCGGCATTTCAACCTGGGTTTTCCATGTCACCTTAAGCTCTATCTATTCAAACCTAAGATAACGCACACGACTGGAATAGCTGCATCGTCCAATCAGAAATTTGGTTCAGAATAGCTTCCCAAGTTAGGGCTTTGAGATTTTAAACTAGAGGCTTTTAGTTTAAATAAGAAAACACAGACACACGCTCACGCGCACGCGCACTCGCGCACACTCGCATACACGCACACATACATACATACATACATACATACATACATACATACATACATACATACATACATACATACATACATACATACATACATACATACATACATACATACATACATACATACATACATACATACATACATACATACATACATACATACATACATACATACATACAGAGAGAGAGAGAGAGAGAGAGAGAGAGAGAGAGAGAGAGAGAGAGAGAGAGAGAGAGAGAGAGAGAGAGAGAGAGAGAGAGAGAGAGAGAGAGAGATAGAGACACACACAAAACGCGAATCATCAGTGGGATTAATAATCATAATTTCTAAAACTTTAAAACCTTAACGTTCCGTCACCGAAACGTTAGAAAATTGTTTTGAGCCGGTGTAACCTCTCCACGTTACTGGCCATTTCAGTGTACTGCGCATGACCTGGAGTGTAGGTTCGGAAATTGGATTCTAAAGGACTGCGCACATGGCCTTCACTGGCACAGAACCATCGTCCGTACTGTACGCATTCACAGCACACCAAACACCATATTTTGTAATTTACGTCCTCCAACGTTAAGTCATATCGGGCGATGAATGGAATGGGTGAAATGATGCTCAAATTAACCCAGGGGCCATAGAGTTTAGAGTTACCCGACATTCGTCTTTCAGGTTAAGGTAAAACCCTGGGAAAAAACCTCATCCAGATAACTCACCCTTACCGGGATTCGAACTCGGGACCTCCTGAAGGTGAGGCAGACGCGCTTCCATCTACGCTACCGAGGCACCAATTTTCTTTTCATGCAATGGCATTTCGCGCACAATTTCGGTTTGTTCTGCATTCCAATATTTGCTGTTTTCTGACGATACAAGACCATGTAACGAAAACTATGATTCCTTCTGTGAAAAAAGTTAACTTTGGGTCCATAGAGCTATTTTTAACGGTACCCGCCAACCAATTGCACGAATTTACTCAACTCACAGTATCACGTGGTTGCAGTTCCTGAGCTAACGTTTCCTTATATGGTTTTAATTTTAAAGTTTAGTGGATTTTCAAACGGAGAATTATGAAACACCCGTTTCCTGTATAACTTACACAGAGATTTTTTTGGGTTAAGTTCTAACTGTTGTCCTATCTCATTAAGTTTTACTTCAGTAAGCATATGGCGAGTTCTTTTTGATTTCTTATCAAGAACTGTCTCAGTTTCTCTGAATCTCCTTACAAGTTTACGAACATATCTCTGAGAAGAGCAGGAGTACCAGGAAGTCTGTCTGGAAATATCCGTGTCACTTCTCTACCAGACTCTGTTGGCACGTACGTATTATGCATGAATATGCGGCATCCTCTTTACATTATAACAGAACTAACCACAATTTGATCACAAATAACAGAACAAGAACCCGTACTAGCAACGGCCGAACATGCACTGAAGCAGAGAAAGGCTGGGTGCCAAAACCGGTAAGAAGCACTGTGCGCATGCAGCTATCTCCCGCCGGCCGGCCGGCCACCAGTGAAAAATAAGGCTCTCTATTAGGTTAGCGCAAATAGTGCAGCTTACGTTACACTGAGTTAAAGTAAATCAGAGGAATTTTGTCCAGGTAGGTTTGGTGGAATTGAGTTGGGCAAAGTTTGAATCCGGAACATGCTGGGTTAGGTTAAGTTAGGAAATAGGTTGGATGGTATCAGATCTTATTAGATTGTACGTGGGATCAATTTCGTACACATTTCTGTTAATCACAATTTTTCTGCTGATGTCTACTTGGCATTTTACATAGGTGCTCAACTGAACACACACACACACACACACACACACACACACACACACACACACACACACACACACACACACACAACACACACACACACACACACCTCCTGACCCCACCATACTATTTGTGGTACAAAAACCGCACCATACCGGTTACGAATGGTAAATAGCACTATAACTGAGCTTTCTCCATATGTACTTCCGACCCATTAACTACAAAGGGTAAGTGGTGCAGCAACCATAGAGAAAGCCAGTTTTACTTTAGTGCGTAGTACAGGACAAAGGAAAATCTTTTGTTGGTAATAAAACGTGTCATTTTTCCTTCCTTTTTTATAATTCAATCAGAGACTTCCAGAGTTCACTTTTTTGAAAGCAAATGATGACCAGTTTCTTTGTGATCATCATCTATTTCTTCTAATTTTGGTGAATGTGAAGGAATATACATTAATATACCCCGAAATATTTTCAGAGCAAGTGGAGATATCTTAAATAAGTAATTTGACATAGGGTACTTACGTTCTGTTTGTTTAAATGCCGAAGTTACTGTTATAAGTGTCTAAAGTGCCAGTACGCCACTGCTAATGATAACACCACTTGAGTACACGACACTGGAACGCTCCCTCTGGCGCAAATGTTAGGACATTAGCTTCCAAGGGAATGGTAAACGAGTTCGTGTCTCCTTCCCTAGTCTGTTGTTTTTTATTTTTGTTTTGCTTTGTTTGCTTATTTGGCTGCTTTTTAATATTTTATCTAAACCTTTAATTCTTCAATAAATGTATGCATACGGAGCAATTTCACTTTGTCAGTGGAAATAATTACAATTATTTCTAACAAACGTTAAATCCTGCTTGATACTTTCACATGCTCTTCGTCTAAACGGAAGGTAGTTTAAAGAGTGAAGGATCTTACATAAAATAAAATTAAGTGCAACTCTTTACTTCAGGTTTCTAGGAACTGTTCGAAATGGTGAGCTTCGCTTTCAATGCAAAGTTGAGAGCGGCGAAGGAACGACTGTCGTACTTGGTCCAAAATTCCTTTAGTGTGGAATAACTTCGCTTGCTGCTATTATTCGGACAGTTAGGTCCTCTTCTGAGGTACGTATTAAAAAGACTAAGAAAAAAAATAAGTACGTGACAGGAACCGAATCAATGTCCCCTACAACACCAGTTTTCGACGTTAAGGATTGGGTCACCACAATATTTACATTAACAGCACTATAGGCGGGTGCAGGACCAAAGCCTTCCGCGGTCAGAAAAATAGCCCCGAAACCTCCCGGACTCTTAAAGGTCCCTTAATTACATAGCCCCCAAGCCTCCGGGTTCCAGTCCCTAATTACATAGGCCCAAAGTATCCCGGTCCAAACAAGTACAGCTCCAGTTTGGTGGTTATAATACGTGATGAAGCATTACATTACTTCTAGTTGAAGATTTGCGTTTATGATTAATAACAAACAAACACGGCTCTAGTGCCAAAAGAAAATGAACTTCTAATGCTTAAATTTAAATTTGTGCATTTTGCTCCAGTTCGTTTAGCGTTACCCAGGGTGCAACCGCGAGGAGGCGAACTGGCTCGCACACCAAAACATTCCACATTTATCAGCTTCATCATTATTTCTTTATTTTCTGTAATTTACTCACAATGGATCTGCATTTAGATGCTTCGTTATTTTGACATTATAAACCTATAAAATCATACAGTAATAAATATTTTTCGTCTTTAAAACAAGCGGTGCTTTTCCTTTTAGGTTTCATTTCCATGTTCTATCTCCAGGTTTGGTTTTATAAGAAATCGACTTCACGTATTCCATTTTTGAAATGTGTTCCAGCTTTGAAATTTTCTACTTGCTACATCATGAAGGCATTACATTTCGTAATGAGAATATTGAAAAAGGGAAGCGCTAGGTCCAGGGAAATTGCCTACAAGGCCTTAGTGCGGCCGGTTATGGAATATGGAGTAGCATGCTGGGACCCGTATAGAGCTAACCAAATCGATCCATTAGAAAAAATACAGAAGAGGGCAATAAAATTCATAAAAAGAGACAAGTATTTTGGGCCTATAAAAGGAGATGAGACTAAATGGGAGGAATTAAGAATTAGGCGTAAAAAACATAGGTTGGTAGCGTTATTCAAAGCTAATGCTGGTGTAAAGGCATGGGTGGACGTTAGTGTAAGGTTAGATAATCCGGATTATTATGGACGAAACGATCATAGGTATAAAATTAAGGGTAGAAGATACAGAACCGACGTAGGAAAATTTTTTTTTGTTAATAGAACCATTGAGGAATGGAATGAATTGCCTGTAGCAGTCTTTCAGGGCTGTCCCCTGTCGCTGAAGAAATTTAGAAAAAATTTAGATGGTTTATAGTTTAACTTTTGAATTATAATGGTATATAATATGTAAATAGAGAAGTAATTAGATATGTTTTAAGTGACTAAAGTAAAATAATATCATGTTTGTATTGTTTACTGTGTTATTGTTGTAAATCTAACATTTGTAATTTGATCTGTATTCTTAACTCTGCCACCGGGTAGTACCCAATTGCAGTCAATAAATACATACATACATACATACATGATTTTCAAGTGTAGATATGACCTTTGCCTTTTTTATTAATTGAGGAATTAATTGAAGTTTTAGTATCCAGCTGAATTTGCTTCAGTCCTTAAAAACATCTATACAGATCTGGGCTGCAGGAGTAAACTGATTTAGTATCCAGCTGAATTTGCTTCAGTCCTTAAAAACATCTATACAGATCTGGGCTGCAGGACTAAACTGATTTAGTATCCAGCTGAATTTGCTTCAGTACTTAAAAACATCTATACAGATCTGGGCTGCAGGACTAAACTGATTTAGTATCCAGCTGAATTTGCTTCAGTCCTTAAAAACATCCATACGGATCTGGACTACAGGACTAAACTGATTCAGTATCCAGCTGAATTTGCTTCAGTCCTTAAAAACATCTATACAGATCTGGGCTACAGGACTAAACTGATTTAGTATCCAGCTGAATTTGCTTCAGTCCTTAAAAACATCTATACAGCTCTGGGCTGCAGGACTAAACTGATTTAGTATCTAGCTGAATTTGCTTCAATACTTCAAACATCTATACAGATCTGGGCTGCAGGCCTAAACTGATTTAGTATCCAGCTGAATTTGCTTCAGTCCTTAAAAACATCTATACAAGCTCTGGGCTGCAGGACTAAATTTATTTAGTATCTAGCTGAATTTGCTTCAATACTTCAAACATCTATACAGATCTGGACTACAGGACTACACTGATTTAGTATCCAGCTGAATTTGCTTCAGTACTTTTTGCTTTAAACTCTTTTTCCCGCAACTTTTGTTTTTATAAGCCTTCTGCACCTTTTCTTTGAAACTACTTATCCTAAAGCAATGACACACACAGACTATTTCCCTGACACACACACACACACACACACACACACACACACACACACACACACACACACATATATATATATATATATAAAAACTGACATGTTTTCACCACCTAGATGTTATTATCAAGGAAACTGATAACTTTTTTTTCTTTTTAAGTGTACCAATAAAGTATTATTGTTGTTAAAAAGTTATTACAGTTACATTTTAATGCTATATACTCACAAAGTCGTTTTATTGCCCAACAGTGTAAGTATATGTGATAAAAAGATCATTGCTGTATTATTCCTAGTTCTTCAGAAAAGTTGCATTGAAAATGCCAAATTTAACATGGCGGAGATAAAAGGTACTTGTCCCCTTACTCGATCTTCTGCAGCTACCTTAGGCTGTGTTCTAAAGTTGCACCTATTATTTTCCATGTTTAAGCTTATAACATTTCAAAATGTATTGTTCCGGAGAGGAAAATAAGCCCTTTTTGCTGTTTACATTCGTTATAGGAAGCTCCTATCAGTATTCTGGAAAACAGAAGTCAAATTCATGGGTGGTCATTCATACCGAGTGGTCCGTAAAGAACAGAAGAGTATACAGAAAAAAATGATTTTGTTACAAAGTGTATATTAATTGACAAAATTGAGACTTAGATATAGCATAAATGACAATACAAACATGAAACTATCGGAAAGCGTTTGTTTGCAAACGAAATGTTCTCCGAGCGAGATGCCTCAGGCGGTTTCGTCTGTGGCCCGCATCGGGAGGCCCGAGTTCGACCCCCATGGGCTTTTTCAGGGGTTTCCCGGGTCGCTAGGCGAATGCTGGGTAGGTTAGTTACATCCCCCGAATTTCCTTTGTCTCCATTTCATCTCCATTATCATATTATATTATATTAACATTATCATTTCATATCTTCTCTCATCTAGTGGTCTCTTTCAGGGTAGAAGTGTCGGCGGGTATCTCGGCGGTGCATGGAGGATGATATAGGTGAGAAGCGCCCAGTACCGTACGGTGTTACTATCTCGTAGTTGCCGATAGATAGTAGAAGCTCATGGTGTATATTTAGACAAACAACTATCTTTGTTACCAACGGAAAGTTTTCCCTGCTCTTTGACCGTTGAATCAGAAGTTATTGTTTAGAGAAGTCGTGTAGTGAACTGGAGCTGTGCTGTTAATAACTTGCTGACATTGCTGCTGCCTTGTCCGGTGAAGAACTAATTAAGTATTTGTACTCATATTATTTGGTATTAAGTAGACTACACAAACACAAAATACAGTGTCGGTTTAAAACAATCGGGCCGTGCTATGACGTTATATATACGTACGTGTGAGTTGCTCAGTACCGTACGATAGCAATTTTCCCAGTACCGTACGCGAAGGTATACTTTCATCCCCTGAACTTGCACTGACATTAGATTCATTTTTGTTTATAGACATTCCTGTCAACATGGAGGTCAAAAAGAAAGGAAAATGGTTAGAAGAAAATATGAAACAAGCAATAAAGAATGTGATAGAAAGACCAATGAGCCTGGGAGTAGCAATATATATTTCTGAAACATTAACATCGACTCTATAAATTGATGTTGCAGGAAAAGGCACAAAAACAGAAGAACAAACCAATAGCAAAGGGACGCAAGACTGTAATTAATAAAACTATAAATAGAGAACCTAGCTCTAACTCTGTGTCAACAGAAACTGGAAATGGTGAACAGCCTTAGAAGACTAAAGGAAAATTAAATTTTGGAACCAAAACAAGTATCGATTGAAGTGTTCTAACAGATTGTATCATTTGCTTAGAAGTCACAGACGAGGCTTGCGTTCAGTGTGTATCGTGTAAGAGAACATTGATTTTTATAGATGTGATCACCGTGTTTAAAAGAATGTTTCATTAGTTCTAAGACATTTTAATTTTGTTGAGATAATCTCCAGAGAACGTTTTGAAAAATATGTAATGTTATCGTGTTCTGTTTTATCTCAAAAATACAATAAGTATAATAAGAATAATTATCTTGTGTTTTATTATGCAGTTCGTCTTTCTTTATTTAGAAATATGTATTTATTTACGTCTGTCCGCTACTGGGAAACACTTTTTCAGATGCGCAGTTATCACTAATATTTACTTTAGTTATTAAAAGTCAACATGACTCGCGTTTATGAATGTTCATTACTAATGCTGTTTCTGTATGTTATTAGCTTCATGATAATAGTAACACAATTGTTCTCAATAGCATTTTCTTTAAATTTTGAAAAGAAAAAAAAAAGACTTAGGTGTGCGGTACTAGGCGCATCTGCCCTACTCTGAGGAAAATTACTTCCTCCTCCGGTAGATGGGTTGCCGGGCTCCGCCCCTCTGCTCGACTACAGGGCTCGCTGCCATCCCGCTGTGGCGGAGCGTGTCTGTTGTCTTGGTCTGTTGGGGGAAGTCTAAGTAAACTGTAGAGACCCTGCCATCTGTACTGTCGTGGTTCCTTGGGTCGGCCGCCCTCTGTTTACTTCACCTCATCGTTCCTGCCGGGGGGTGCCCCCACTTGGGGGCATAGGAACAATGGGCCCAGCACCATGTTCACCAATGATTATGAGTCCCGACTGATTTCATTTTTTTTATAACAGAAACTCATCCGTGCACTTGTTGTTTGAAGGTTGCTCCACTTAAAAGTCAGTACTGCTTAATTAACACTGATAAAACAAGTTGTATGCCAGGTATAACTATTCAGACCGTTTACTTTCAAGGGTGCCAAGGCCAATTGCACGAATAACCTGTTATAGCTTTCACAACACAGGAATAACACTAAAATAACAATCCAATTTTGAAATCAAATAGTAGTATTTTGATCTTGCAGCAGAGGACCCAAGCTTTTTTTTTCTTTTTTTGTTGTGGTAATTTTACGTCCTCCAACGTTGTCATATCCGACGGTGAATGAAATTGGTGAAATGATGTTCAAATGTGTCCGGGGTCCATGGAGCTTAGAGCTACCCGACATGTCTTTAAGGATAGGGAAAAACCCCGGAAAAACCTTATACAGGTAACTCACCCTGACCGAGATTCGAACTCGGGACCCCTTGAACATATGGCCGGCCCTCGTAGCCATGGTCGCTAAAGCGTATGTCTCTAGCGTTCCGCCGCGTAGAGGATCGCGGGTTCGAGTCCCGCCTTGGGCATGGGTGTTTATGTGTGTAGTGAATATTTGTGAAACTAGGAAAACAGATAAGAAAATAAACGGAAATAATGACAAATCGGTTAAATAAGAATATATATAGGGGAACATGGGACATATCGGGGTAGTGAGGCAGAACGGGGTATACGTGTTTTCTCTCTAGTAGGTGGTACAATCTACCGGAATCTGTCAAAGCTACGTCATCTCAATCACAGCTACTAGTACACTTCAGTTGGCTGCTGTTGTGTGCGAGTTGTGTGTTGCATACAGTTTGAAGCAGTTTTTACAAGATTCGTGATCTCTTTCAAAGCATGCAAGTACATCATACCTACATTTAAATATGAACAATAGTTACTATGGAAATATAACACTTAATTTACTTCTAAATCCATGTTTTTTGTTAAGTTATCTTTGAATATCGAACCATCGACAAGCATTAATCTAAGCTTGTGTTTACGGGTCAATATGGGTGGGGCATGATAGGGTACTACCCCATTATGCCCCTGGTGCAAAACTCTTTCTGTGTTATTCATACGATTGACTACTCATGTTTCATGTGATTTCGGAATAGTGCGTAATTACGTAAAGAAGTCACAGAGACAGGAGGGGTCTTTAGTCTCAATGGAGGGGGCTGTGAATGCTGTACTTGATGGTTCAATGGGTTACAAAAGGGCAGCTAATAAATTTCAAGTGCCCCAAACAACTCTTGAACGCTACGTTAAGAAGAAATGAGATAATCCTGATTATGTTGTTAAAAACGTTCTCACAGGCTGCAGCCGCTAGATGTTTCTTTCATGAAATCGCTAATCAAATATTATGAGGATGAAATTCACTCCTGGGTTAGATCTAATCCTGGAAAAGTCGTGACACTGTTTCAGGTTGCATCATTGTTTGGTGTCAGTTACAGGCGAGCCTCAACAATGAGCACGGCACTCAATGGGCTTCGAAAAACAGGAATATGGTCTGTGAACATCAATATGTTTGATGATGCTGATTTCCTACCGTCCGATATTGAGCTTTCTTCTGGAATTCCTGATGATGTTAATCCTTCAAGTTCTGAGATGTCCGTTGTCTCTGGTTCACCTATGGGCAGAGAAAACATTGTGATGCTAAGCTGCAGTAGTTTTCAGAGTTCCAGCCCAGAAAATATCACACCTATTCCAAAGGTAGATCATAAAGACAAGAGTTTGGAAAAACAGGGGGGAAAAGCACAATACTGACAACATCCCCTTATAAAGAAGCGCTATTAAATGCGGAACAAGAAAAAATCAATAAAAGACCTGTAAAAAGGCGTCTTGCTCTGCCAGAAAGCGAAACAAAACGGGAATCATCGAAAGGTAGGCCTGTATGTCTTCACCCTCCTGTGACCAAACGTTCCAGAGGTCATTTGTCTGCTGGTAACAGGAAAGAAGTGGCAAAATACGACGAAGAAGATTGTCTTTACTGCCATGAATATTCAGAAGGAGGGTGTGTTAGATATCCCTGCTGCCTACAGTTGGCTCATAATTCTTGTGCAGGTGTTGAAAGTGATGATGAAGATGTTGTACATATTTGTGCATATTGTAAGATGTGAACTAATTGTAAAAAAAAATGATAAAAATTGGTCAAAAAATAATACCCCTTACTGCACCACCTATGGGGCAAAACGGGGAAAGTGTACTAATTTTGTTTTTGACCTGATAGCTACTCCCATTTGTTGCGAGTGTCCATTTAATCTATGTTTTTCAGGTAATTATGCAATAATAAATACATTCACATTACCAAAGCACAGTTTCTAAATGTTCAAATGTGAAATATAGATGCACAAATATTAAGTGCCCTGGCCTGCCCCATGTTCCCCTACATAGATATATATTTTTGAAGGAAAAAAAAAACGAGAGACAGACACGCCACCATCTACACTACCGAAGCGGGCGGACCTAAGGTTCTTGCAGTATGTTATCATGACTTCTGGCACACAACAGCAACCAGTAAACAGTCTTGCCGTATTTGGCTATGTATCCAGTAGAGATAGGGGTAAAATCTAACGTTCCGAGAATGGAGCCTTTCCAAAATACAGTCCTAAATCCAGTTATACAGTTACAAAGTAAGAGTCCTTCAGATTTGCACTAACCCAATCCATTCAGTATCTTTATTATCTGCTCCAAAAGTAGCGCTCTGATGGTAACATGACAGCTACAAGCACGTGTACTTTCTGAGGCCTTGTGCTTCCAAGTTTGAATAAAGGGAAAGGCCCACTAGAAAACCTCGACCAATACCACTTAATTGGTTTTTTTCTTGCGATGCAGACGAAAGACAGTTATCATTATCAGTTATCTTTTTGGAACATTTACCATTAGCATCATCGAAACTAATACAAGACAGCTACTACAGAACGTGACTTCATTTAGTGTGAATAAAGAGAACATAATTATACGAGGGCTGTTCAATAAAGAATGATCACAATATTTTTTTACAACGTACCTTTACTCATCCTCATAATTTTGATGGTCGTTCTCAAAATAGTCTCCCCTGAATGCGATGCACTTGTCCCAGCGTTTCAATCAGTCTTCATAGACATAAAAAAAATTATGATTATTCTTTATTGAACAGCCCTCGTACAGCATTTAAAAATTTAATTTGAGTTAATTTTTTTAAATGTTGAATATTAACATTATTTGTATGAGATCTAAAACACATTTATGGAGTGTTGTTAATGACGGCGAGTTAAAAGTGTATAAAGTGTCAATTTATTTTACATTAATATATCTAAGTTAAAGCAATACACAGAAATATAGAAGTTGATACAGACTAAAGCATACTGCATAACACAAGGAAGATAAATATACTGATGTAAAACTAGGAAAACAATAAATAGAAAATGCACAAAATTAGCCTCGCACTTACTGACGTCACCTAGGCACAGAACGAATGAAAGTTGCGCGTAAAACCGAACAGAACAATGAAAATCGGAACTTTGGTAACTAAGAACTCCAACTGGAATTAACATGTGTTTATCACTTCCTTAAAGTTAGGATTGCTATTGGTTTACAGAGACAAGGATTGAAATTTTCCGTTAACTGGGTTATGACGATAGATTTATGAGTCATTAGGCGTCGTAAGAGGGGTTTCCTTTGTAAAACAACTGAACTCGCTTCAGTACCAAACATACCTCATATGTGTAATGGTAGAACAATAAGCTAATTTAGGGGGAAGGGTTGCTTTCCACATTCCATAAGAGTGGTCACTTACTCTATAACTTTCTAAACATGCAAAAGTTTTACATGCTCTTCAGTTAACGTTTCCAGAAGTAAAAGCATTGGGGAAAAATAATTACTTGGGAAAATCTTCGCTTTCGCATTTATATCGCATTTTGAGTCAATTTCGCACTCTATCGCGCTATACCGCATTTATGAAATATCACCACCTAGTTATGATGTATTACATTCAATGAGTTTATATAGCAAATTCTGAACATTTATTAATTAATAAATTCCTTCCAGCCAAATTGAACCCGAAGGACACTAAGGAGACCTATAGATTTCAGGTGAACTGGGAAAAACATCTGTCCATATTATGTCACTGCTAATTATGTAGTTATACGTGCAAGAGAAGTATAAAATAGCAGCCTTGATTCGATAGTCAAATGTTGACATAGAAGGTCGCTATAAGTTTGATTTTAAAGTCGCTTTTTTGCCTTAACCAGAGATAAAAGAAATATAACATCTGGTTTTTGAGGCACGAGTACAAAAAGTGGAAAATTCAAACAAGTAGTATGTCGGAAATGACTTACTTATTAAAAATACTTAAAATAATTGTTGTGTTTAAACGGGACATACACTTTTTGTGTACTCAATTTGTTTCTATCAGTTATATAGATCATTGAGAACGAAGATGTTGAAAATAGTTTAAGGTAGAAGTCAATTACCATGAAACCTGTTAACATATAGTATTTCAATTCAAAATTGATAAACACCAGTTTTCAGACACTGAAAATTTGTCTACGAGGCCTATCGAGAAAGTAAGTTTCTCTGCTTCTTTAAAACAAAGACAACTGAGTTATAAGAACAACTTTAATGGCAACAGGTAGAGCAATATTTGAACTACTTTTCCACATAGTCACTAAAATAATTCCGATACTTCTCATACTTTTGTATTCCTATGTCGTAGAAGTCCGCCGCCTGTGAGTGGAACCACCGTGTGACAGTCGTCCTCAGCTCTTCGTTGTTGTTAAAGCTTTGTATGGATTATTCCTTCTTTTGAATTCGGATTTCGCCCGAAACACTCTATTGCTCAACTATTGAGGTTAACTCAACACATAGTATTAGTTTAGAGGAGGCACACATTCCTACCTCTACAATATTCTTACTTCACAAGTATTTTGTATCTGTGTTACGTGGAAGCCTCATATTGACCGCGCCTTTACCCCGGCAGCCGCTCATCTTTCACAACTCTCTCCTTTATGTCACAAACACACTTCACTTGGGTTAGAATCTTCACTGCTCCTGTACAAATCTCTGGTTCGATCTCTTATTACTTATGCCTGCCAGGTCTGGGGGGCTGCCAGTACTTGTCACCTGAGGCGTCTACAGGTCATCCAGAGTCGATTCCTGCGAATCGCCAACAATGCTCCTTGGTTTGTCCGCAACCAGCAGCTGCATCACGAGCTGGGACTTCTTTCCCTCCGCCATTTCATCCGACAGATTGCTCGACGCTTCTTCTACAATCTACGCCACGTTCCAGGAGCTGTGACGTATAACATCGGCGTCCGAATGTCCAACCTCATGTCAGAAGAGATCAGAGGTGCAATTGAAATATAATATAAATTATAACTTAATGAACTGTACCTTTGGTTCAGGGTTGCCTAGGTGTCTGAACTAACGACTATATGAAGGGTGCAGTCTAGTGTTGATCGTCTTCTTGTTTCGGGTTGAACACACAGCAACTGTCTTCTGTAATCAGACCTGACAGACCTCCGCCACCGACTTAATAATAAGTCATCATCCTGCGTACCGACTTATGACTAGGGGGCGGAATTTGCCCTATTTGCCTATTTTATTTCTTTGTTCAGAAACGTAAGATGTTAAGTTATAAGCACGTTCCCTACAATTATTTACCTATTTTCTTAGTTTTATAGTGCCTATAGATGCCTATTTTATACGGTTGTGCCTATTCTGCTTATTAGTACCTAAAACAGCCTTTTTAGTCAATTTCTTCTGCTTGTAATTTGTGACAACAGGTTTTGCATTTGTTGGTTTCAACGTGAAGTTTTCGGGGAAGAGAAATTTCTTACTGCTGCACATTGGATATACAAAAAGGGGTTTATTAAGGAGACACATCTGTGTAAATTGGCCCAAAACTTACAACAATACCAGATTTAGTTAGTTTTTTTCCTTAAAATTAATATAGTGTGAGTGAGTGTGTGCTGTTTAAGGGCCCGTCGACAACAAGGTCATTTGGGTCATTAATATAGACATACTTCAATAATATAAAGTTGTTTTTTTTTTTCTAGCGGGTCTACAGAAAACGTCACATGACTATTAAATAACTCTAAACCTGTATCGTAGCTGCTATTACGTAATTTTAACCTCAGATTTCTCAGATTCCATATTTTCTACATTTTCCTAACTTCAAAATGTTCCACAGGATGCAGTTTTCTATTAATCTGTATGAAATTCTAAACATACCTGTAAGGGCAACTGCATATTAAGTGTACCCATTTACATTTGATGCGTTTTGTTATTTGTATTGAAAAGGATTATAATGTTTACTTCTTACTGAAAACGCTTAGGAAAATAAAAATTGTTAAATAGGTATGATTATTTTTTCCCTTCGTTGATATGGCGAAGACAAATATTTCACATAGGCACAGGTCATTAATAGGTTAAAATGGGTGTAGAAACTTATACCCCAAACATTAATTTTTAAAATTACAATATGTGGGACATTTTGAAAATCACTTGTAATTTAGACATAAACGGTTAATTCCTCAGAAACTATTGTAACTACAAAGCTGAAACTTTGTATTATTCCATTCTTGATCGATCACAAAAATAAATGGTGTAAATTTGAAACAAATCTAACAAAAGCTTCAGATATTTCAATTTTCACCTTTAACCCCGCCCCCCCAAAACCCATGGACATAGTTAATTACTCCACACCTTTCTGCACATTATGGTTCTTACTTAGTGAAGTGGATTTATATGTATTTTAATTATACGACAATATCTCTTATTTGAACTTGTTGTGGAGCCATTTATGTAATTTGGAATAAATGTATAACTATTTCGTCTAGGGAACCGCAAAATAGTATGTGTATAGAGAATTTGTTGCAGTATATGTTGCGATGATTGTCATTTTGTTATAGTGCATTTTAAGAGCCATTTTACTAAAATTGTGTATTTCTAAGTGTTTACATAGCAAAATTTTAGTGCCTATTTAAGTGCCTATTTTGATTTTGCCTGCCTATTTCATACATTTTAGTGCCTATAAATCCGCTCCCGTATGACATGTAGCTACAGGTAGTCAAGAAAATTGAGCCACCTGTAAAAGTGTCCAAGTGGTCCGTATGACGTTCCTGGAGTGAAAAATAGTTTGAAATTGAAATGAAGTGCAGTTCAAAAGTTTTGAGACAGTAAAGAGCAATAATTTGACATGAAAATGTTATATTCTACTTTTAATGGAACAAATAGTCCCATTACATGGAGTAACATTGGGCCTGACAAGCTTCTGACTTTGAATAGTACTGAGTGTACAGGTGGCACCTAATGGGGTTGCATTGGACCATGTTTGAATAGTCTTTTCGGGTATCAGTTAACATCAAGGAATAACTGGATTGCAGTACAAGGTTGATGTTTCTGCTGCTATGTTATAAATAGTAAGCGTTTCTTTATTAATGTTAAATTCGACGAGGAGATTTCTAATAAATACAAAAAAGTGGCACAAAGTCACCCCAGATGACGGTATGTGTGTTATAACTTCCTAACGTCTAGATTCTGTTTCGGCTAAAGCATATTTTAATGTTTGGACTTGAAGAAGTTTGCACAGCGTCTGTATTAGATACTCAACCTGTTGGTTTTAAACAGACAACTGACAATTTTTAAACAAAATGTCGCCAGAAATGTACCTTATCCACTTCAAATAGAGAAGAATGCTGTTGTTTTGTCATGGACAGTGGTCATTTGTGTTTCTTAACGATATCAATTCAAATATTTGAACTCGACATTCCACCACAAATACTTTACAAATGTCAAAAGATAATAGCTCTAAACATCCTCTCTAAGCGTTTATATGAACTCCAAGGACTTTGTTTGAACACTGAAGCGTTCTTTGCAGCAGGCTTGCAAGTTACTGTAATGTCACATATACGTAACGCTGACATAACGAGAAATATATTAAATTTCACAAACTGTAATTATGACCCTTAAATGTACAGTTGGGGTGTAAATATTAACTGCTGATGTATTTTCTCTACAGTCTAGTATTCAATAGGACAAATGTTTTCGAACCAGCAATGTAAGTTTTTTGTTGTTTTAATTTTACGTCCTCCTACCTTAAGTCATATCGTACGATGAATGGAATGGGTGAAATGATGCTCAAATGAGTCCAGGGTCCTTAGAGCTTAGAGTTACCTGACATTCGTCCTCCTGGATAAGGGAAAACCCCGGAAAAGCCTTCTCCAGGTAACTCAGGGACCTGTTGAACGTGAGGCAGACCTGCTATCTACCGAGGCGGGCCCAGCAATATAAATCGTTAAATACTGCATCATGTGGGAATACATAATTTGCTTTTGACATGCCGTATAATCTACGAGGGCTGTTCAATAAAGAATGATCACAATCTTTTTTGACAACGTACCTTGACTACGTAGTGCGCCAACGCACTAAAATTCAATCTTATTATATTCTGTTAGCTTAATATGAAACAAACACGCCGTAGTAGTTTCATTGTTGGTACTGTGAGAACCAGGCAAGTGACATGTTTAGGATATAGGTAGCAGTGACACCCATATTTGACCAGTACACGTCGCTGTATATGAGATGAGATGGCGGGGGAATGAATTGGGTGACATGAGGCTCAAATGAGTCCATGGTCCATGAAGCTTAGAGTTACCTGACATTCGTCTTTCAGGATAAGGGAAAACCCCAGAAAACCCTTATCCAGGTAACTCACCCTGACCGAGAATACCCAGTTGAAGATTGGTTACCCTCACAGGCGGCAGACGTGTGTGACGTCGGTATACTAAAGCTTGTAGAAGGTTTTGATAAATGTTTAAACAAATATGGGAGCTACGTAGCAAAATAGAGAAAGATGTAAGGAATCCAATGAAAAGAATTGCAAATCTGTATGATGGTTTAATTTATAAAAAATAATGGACCTTACTTTACGAATAACCCTCGTACGTTAGCTTTAAAGGAGTGGGAAAGACGACGATCATTTGGGATTAAGAGAAACTGTGATATCTATTCATTGCCTCAAGAACTACTACAACTCATTTATAGCATAATTACTTACAGCGTGTTTGTGTACGTTTGATTAGTTTTCTATCACCGAACATGGTACGTTCATATTAGAAAGTTGTTCTCGAACTGGAACAATAGTCCAATGCGCAGAGTTGCCGATGTCCGAATGATTGATTGCCTTCAAGCTTTGCCACGATTTTGAATTTCCCAAAAAGGTATTGCCAGTGAAGTTTGATTAACTGGTCAACTGGATTTGCAATAATTTTAATGTGGTATCGCAGCTATGTGTTGATTGTCCGTTGTGAGTGGTAACTCGCTCTCTGTCGAGCAACTGGTTTCAATTATGCGGAAGCAGACTGGTCTGAACAACTTCAAAATGTTAATGTAAACAGAATACCGGAAATTATGAATGAGTGGCCACGAACATGGTTACGACAGCCGTAGAGCTTGTGCACCGTAAGTAATAAAATTTTATCTGTGTAAAGTAATACAGCGTCACCGGTAGCAACAGCTAACTCGCCTGCCCATTTCAATTTTGTCGATACTCTTTGTCGGAACTAACGAGGAGTGACTATTCTAGATTACTTCTCTCTCTCTCTCTTAACGTCATCTTTGGTCCAACATGACCAGCGGAATATAGTAAATAAATTACATTAATGAATTTCTTCCTTTTCTAGATTTAAAGCTAATAAGAAATAATAATAAATTAGATTTTGTTATTTATAGAAAGTCTACTCATATTGATAATTACATAAAAATAAACGTTTTAACCCTTTTTCACATAAATTTGCTGTTTTAATAGTTTGATTTATAGATTAATAAATATACCCCTGAATATAGAGGAATTTAACAAGGTATATAAACATATTATTAATACTGCTTTGATTAATCGTCTTAATAAAGACTTTATACAAAAGAAGATTGAATAATTTAAATATCAGAAAACTGTTAGTGATATTTCTACCCTTAAGAAAGTAAAAGACGACTATAATTTTAAAAAATTTACTTGCCATCCTTGGGTTAATAAACATTTTCAAAATTTGTTTAAAGAAGTCGGTATAACTTTCGTTCCTCAAAATGAATATACAAGGGGCGTCCAGAAAGTAAGTTCTGTTTGAATTGATCTCCGCTGCAGCGCTGCGATCGCAGTTCAGCATATGCGCGGTAGACGCTCTGTATCAAGGAGAAGAAACGTGCGCCATTGTGAGATCGCTGTCAGCCACGTACGCTTTGTTGTGCTTGTTTACAATGTCGGTGTTAGTTGAAGATCCTGCCGTTTGTGAAATCAGATCTGTGATTCGTTTTCTAAATGCTAGGAAAGTGAAACCAATTGAAATTTATCGGCAAATTTGCGATGTCAAAAGGTGTTGTGTTTCTTCACGACAACGCACGACCACACACTGCAAATGCGACGAGAAACATCCTACAGGGATTTGGCTGGGACGTGTTTGACCACCCTCCGTACAGCCCTTACCTCGCTCCTACCGACTTTCATCTGTTTTTGCATCTCATATCTTTCCTTGACGGTCAACACTTCAACAGTGACGAAGAGCTGAAAGAAAATGTTTCCAACTGGTTGAAGACAGGCGGCAAACTTCTATGAAGAAGGTATACAAAAACTTGTGTCTCGCTAGAACAAATGCCTGCAAAATTTCGGCAGTTATGTGGAAAAGTAGTTTAAGAGTTGTTGAATTTTGTGGAATAAATAATTTTACTGTATCTCTACACAATTTAACAGGACTTACTTTCTGGACGTACATCTTTGTATTAACAATTTACATTTCTCTAAAAAATGATAAAATTCCTAATATTAAAACATATGGCATTTATCAATTTAATTGTTTATATTGTGATCAGGTTTATATTTGAAAGACGAAACGTAATTTGGAAACAAGAACGAAAGAACATTTTCGTAAACAAACTGATCAATCAGTCGTAGCAGATCATTTTTTGGTCATTTAACCATGAAATAAATCCTGCAGTTAAATTACACTGTGCAAAAAACAATTGGTTGAGAAAAACAAATATGACATACAAAAGGTGGAAGTATTACATATTAACGGATTGAGAGAATATGATACATTTTAATTACATACATGCTTACAACAATGAAAGTGCATTTGATTTTTTAAACTGGTAATTACATGCTAAGAGTTCTAAATTGCTGGAAAAATACTTCGCAGATAGTCGTGTCTGAAGAGAATCATGTGTTGGCCTATTGACTTCGTCGTCTTTTAGCTTGCCTCTTGTGATGGAGTTCCACAGAATCCCTATACAAAGACCAACAGTAATCCGCAAGCATTACTTCATTCCAACGACCCTGATATCTTTGTTCCATAACAGAAATGTCCTGATGGAATCTCTCCCCATGTTCATCACTAACAGCTCCACAACTAGAAGGGAAAAAGTTGCATCCAAGGTTACTGTATTTTTGCAGGAGCAGTGTCACCAAATGCTTGTAGTTGCCATCTCTTTTGTTGCCTAAAAATTCACGAACAACACCCGTGAAGGCTTCCCAAGCTTCCTTTTCTTTCTCCTCCAAAATTTGGTCAAATGCAGGATCCTTTACAAGTGCTCTTGTTTGTGGTCCGACAAAAATGCCTTCCTTAACTTTTGCATCACTTAATTTCCAAAATTTCTCTCTGATTGTGTTTTGTTATTTGACAGGTGTGCCAGCTCCCAAAAATATTCCTCCAAATTTAAAATCTTCACTCTAAAAATTGAAATGTCACTTTATCTTCAAAACAAGAACTAATCGGCACTTGCCTGCCGTACTAGGGGTCCCGGGTTCGATTCCCGGCGGTGGGGATTTTTCTCCGACCAAGATAATTCCCCATCTTCCCCAGAGTCTGGAAGTATGAATGTGTGTGTGATGTAATGATTAAAACCTAACGAATACGAGTTAACAGCTTCGATATGTTCCAAAGGAGAACGACCGCCGATATGACCATTGTAGTTAAAGGCGGGGTATAAATGGAACACATTAAAAAAAGTACTAATCTTATCACTTTTATGGTGATTTTTTAATTCAGCAGATGGAAATACAGGTAAATTCACTATTTTTAAGCCCGAAACATTTTCATTGTTGCCCAGTGTTATTAAAGCAATTAAATGGTCCTATAGATTTAATGATTTGGGAGAAGATATTTATTTTAAAAAATAAACATCGCGTTATGAATTTTGAAATACCAGCAGTTGATGCTGTTTTTAGGTTTGTTTCGTTTTCAGGTAATACTGAAAAACACAATAACATAGTAACCGGAATTCTTGACAACGAAGTATGTTGATGGACTGAAGATGCAAGCAATTTGTTTGTGAAATCGATCGCAATTAGAAGGAAGAATTAATATAATTTTCTTAAGATAAGTGAAGTTTTGTTAAAAATAGTTATATTTGTGTAATACGTTGCTGTTGTTGATGTGTTCGACGTTTGCATCCAAAGCTTATATTGTATCCATTAATGTTTGAAAACAAAGGGCCAGCTGTATCAACTGATGCTTATCTCGAGATTGCCGAGTGCGTTGGGAAGTCCTCATCTTAAATGATAAAGCCTCACTGGGAAGTAGCGGTTGCCGAGGTCACTATCAAAGGCTGCTAGCATTTCCTCTTTATCATAAAATTAACTGTTCACAGAAGTCTTCTTTATCATACATAAGATTTCCTGCCCAAGCGTTTCATGAGATGATAATCCATACTATTTGCAGATGATTTGGTAATAGCATCTATAACAGTGATAGGATTACAGAGAGCAATAAATGAAATCAGCAGCTACTGTAAAGAATGGGGGATACGAATCAATATAAGCAAGTCAAAAATAGCAGTGTTTAAGAAGGGGGATAAGAACGTGGAGGTGGTGAAGGAGTTTGACTATTTAGGGATGAGACTGTCCTACAATGGAGGCTGGGGATCACATGGGAGAAAGTTAAAGGAGTTAAAGAGAAGATAGCAACGTCTGGGGTAAGGAGCTGTAAATATAAATTACCAGATATGTCAGTAAAGTGGCATGAAAGAATCTATGAAGCAATAGTAGAATAAAATATGACGTATGGTGTGGAGCTGTGGGGGGCTAATGAGATAATAAATCATGTTGAACATACATATGAACAGTTCTGTCAAGAGATACTGGGTTTGAATAAGTCATCACGAAATGGAGTAGCTAGAGTGGAACTTGGAAGACATTGCAGGAGTGGGGCAATTATAGAAAGATTTTTAAAATATTGGTATTGCTGTATAAAAAGGTATGATGATAATACATTGAAGAACCATGTCGATATCTGGCATGAGAGTGAAAGAAATGTAAAAGGTTTTTGGACAGTTATTAAGAATAGGATAGAGGACATTGACAGACAAGTGACGTGGGAAAATCTGATAAGTAAGAAATCACTAAATGTATAGCTGAAAATAAAGGAAGAATGGGGAAGGGAAACATATATAGACATATGTGATAGATATGAGAGGGAGGGTTTAGCTTGGTTAAGGACAGGAGCCATATTGAGAGAGGGTTCACCAAAGGAATGCATTCTATGTGAAAAGAAAATAAGTTTAGAACATTATGTAGTGGAGTGTAAACAAATTGAACACTGGAGGAAATTAATATGGGATAAGAACTGGGATGATAGAGGGGCTTATGAAAGCATAGAGACAGACTGAAAAATTCAATGCCATTGCCGGGTTTTGAACCACGGATCTTCTGGTCACCGTCCAGCCACTCTAAACCATTGAGCTACTATGGCCAACGTGCCAACATGACATTAAATTCTCCAACTGACTCGTGCTTTTCCCAGTAAATCACTAGGGGTTGTCATAAGCACATGAGACCACTACCTTAATGACGACTTACTATGCTGTAAGTACTTTAAGGCCCGGGCTTTATAGTTCGGACCACTTTTAGGTACAACTGACACGTGTTTTTCCCGGTAAACCACTAGGAGTTCTCATAAACACATGAGACAACTACCTTAATGACGACTTACTATGCTGTAAGCACTTTAAGGCCCGGGCTTTATAGTTCGGACCACTATTAGGTACAACTGACTCGTGTTTCTCCCGGTAAACCACTAGGAGTTCTCATAAACACATGAGACAACTACCTTAATGACGACTTACTATGCTGTAAGTACTTTAAGGCCCGGGCTTTATAGTTCGGACCACTATTAGGTACAACTGACTCGTGTTTTTCCCGGTAAACCACTAGAAGTTCTCATAAACACATGAGACAACTATCTTAATGACGACTTACTATGCTGTAAGTACTTTAAGGCCCGGGCTTTATAGTTCGGACCACTATTAGGTACAATTAATGGAAATTAATTGATTTTTCACAGTAGCCGTGTGTAGGAGACACTGAAAGGGTAAAGCCGGACTGAAAAATTCAATGCCATAGCCGGGATTTGAACCACGGATCTTCTGGTCTCCGTCCAGCCGCTCTAAACCATTGAGCTAGGCCAACGTGCCGATATGACATTAAATTCTCCAACTGACTCATGGTTTTTTTTCTCCGGTAAATCACTTAGGAGTTCTCATAAACACATGAGACAACAATCTTAATGGATTCCCTGGGCATCCTCTGCTAACCAGGTTGGAATAATCAGACGGTTTGCCAAAGAACCTGTAGAGCCTCATGTCAAGCGCCGACCTTTGACCACCCGATTGCTGCGTGAGTTACGACTAAACATTAGTAGAATACTCCAGATGCCAGTTTCAGATGAAGTCAGAGAAGACTCAAGCAAGTAAGGTGCAAGAAATTTCCACCAGGCTCTGAGAGAAAAACAAAAAAGATCTGCAAGGTTCCAATTTGTGGAGTCTGCAAAATTCCTGTATGCCGTGATTGCGTAGAGTAGTGGCTTGCCAATTTGTATGTGTGATGTGTTTTTATAAACTTTCATTGTTCCTCTATATAATGATGTTAGAATTTCGTTTGCTTGTTTATATAAAATTAGCCAACATATGGATTATGTAACATGTAGAAATTTTTTAATTGTATTGCATATGTTCCCAAAATTGCAAGTTCTATTAACTGTAATTTATTTTCTGAGTTAAAAGTTGTTCAATGTCATCAATAAAGGTTAATATTGAAATGTCAGCTGATATTTTCCAATTCCCCTTCACCAGTGAAGTACAAGAGTCATGGAAATTTCTGGGTATCTATAACCCAACCTCACGTGTTGCGTTACAAAAGTATCACCTCATCAGTTAGGGGTTCAACTGCTTTTCTCATTTCTTTCTCTGTGAAAGTTGATATCGAAATTAACCGATGCGATGTATAAAGAATAGTAATGGATTTCAAAGTAATGTATATTTGTGTGGAACGCGTGCAGATGCGGTTGGGTTGAATAGCAACGGAGTAGGTTGAGTTGTTTAACAAAAGGCACGGTAGAAAAAGGGTTTTCTTAGTAAGAATCCTGAATAGATAGCACTTGACTTTGTTTGTAAAGGTATTCTTTGGACCCTTAATAATGACAATGGGCAAAATTGTCACAAAGGAAATATTTGTGTGTATAAAGGGCTTCGAGAAAGTGAAAGCTAGTCACCCACACGCAGCGGTGGAGGTCAGTTCGTGGCTGGGAGCCGATTAGGGCAGTGCACTTCTTCTGTCTTGGTCGAGGGCAGACCAGAAGTGATTTGTCGGTTCATATGTACGTGAAGAACGAATTAAGTTTATCGAGTTATAAGCATTCCACCTTCAGTCTCTCTGAACAGTGATATATTGGTAACCCTTGGTCGGCAACTTCCAAGTTCCATGTTCTGATAAAAAGAAGCAGTCAATAAACCAGTTTGAAACTGGCATTCCAGTGTCATTAAAACTATCCTTCTCATACATATCCACGCATACCCGGAGATAAACCTCATTGCTTTACCCTGAGCTAAACACCATTTGCTTCAAACCGTCGCTCCAAGTGGAACTCTTTGCTCGCCGATATATCCTCTTCAAAGTGAAAGTTGTAGATAACACAGAATAGTGAATATTTGAATGCGTTGGAACACTTACGATTCCTTCATTTGTTATTAATGTACGAGTCGCATCGATGTCTGTTATCTGAGAGCTGCCCTCTCTGCTTTATGTATCACTACAACCTGCTTCGCCATTTATGGCTCGAATGTGCTACGCATAGGTACTTTAGGCTACTAACCAACCTGAAAACGTAATATTAACTAAAATATTGCTCTGCAAAACGTTAAATAATGATGTAATGTTCCTCATTACCCTAACCTCAGCTACGAATACAAATATCTGCACTTATACTTCTAACAGCCTGCATAATTTACCATAAATTTAACCCCTTTCCTATGCCTCCTTAAATAGCTTGTAAAACTAGTTAAGGGATTATTGTTTCCCCATTCCTAACGGAAAAGTTAAGCGCAAACCTCGTTTTAACCTTTTTTAAATCCAATTGTATTAAAACAGAACAAAGGACTTCGCTTCATGAGAGGAAGCGGGGTTAGGTGAGGGTTTGGGCAGATGCCGCATTGAGCACTCAGGAAATTAGCGTTTATTACCTAAGCAACATGAATCGTGCTGCATTGCGTATGTATAAGGCCAGGATGGCAGAAATGGCTTGCGCCCTGGAAGTCAAACTGGGAATTCAGTGGGGCATGTGTTCCTGTTAGTTGAAGCTTTGTCGTGCTCGGCGTAGGTAGTTCATATGGGTATTTACTGTTTTATTGATTGCTCTGACTAAGTCTCCGATGGCGATCGGAGTAGGCAACGAGTTGATAAATAACTGAACAAGGAGGTTCTGAATAGTGTCGAATCTTATGACTATGGTCCCGAGTAAAGTTGGAGTGTCTTCAGTAGCTGATTTGTGTGTCTGTTTGATGAGTGTCTCGAGGTTGTTTGTAATTGCCTTCCACCCGAGAAAGTTTGCTGATTAGCTCCTCCATGCGGTCCAGGCGGGCTGAGAATTTCGAGAGTTCTGACGTGAAGTAGGTCTGGATAGTGTTGGCGTTCTCTGCTGCAGCGTCTGTGATGGTCTCCTCGTGCTGGTTGAGGATCTCTGCAGTGTCAGGTGGTGCGTTCGTGGAGATTGGCAGGTTCGTCGTAGCGGCGGAGGCGGCGGCGAGCTGCGTTTCCAGTGCGGCTAGGCGGACATTTGTGTTGTGTAACTCGAGCTGGATCTTCGCTGATGCTGTCTTGAGTTCCTCGCAGGTGGCGCGGAGTGGCCCGAGGCTGGAGCTACTGGCGTGGCGGTTCTGCGGCTGTTGTTTGGGTAGATTGGGCACTATGCCTGGCCTGTAAGATGGCCGAAGCTATCGCAGGTAGCGCAGTAACGGCGGCGGCGGTGTAGATCGTGGCGCGTACATTCTGGCGTCAGAGATGAGGCGCCGCAGTATTGGCACTGAGGAGGAGCGTCGCAGGTGGTGGCGTCATGTCCATAGCCACAGCATCGCCGACATGTTGGGTGTCGTAACGCTCTGCTGGCCTCGATTCTGAGACACCGCCCTAACAAGCGCAGGCCCGTCCTCAAGGCGGCTTCGTGTTCGGCGACGTCGGCGAGTTGTAGCCGGACGTGTTTGGAAGGTCCGTGGCGCGTGGAGATAGATATTTAACCTCTTACAATTTTCTGTTTATATGATATATATTTTTTGAAAACACCTTTCAAATCCGTAGTTATGCTGTGTTCAAAAATTGAAGTTTTGCTCTAGTATTTTGTTTATAAGAAATGATATTAGCGTCTGAAGGTTAAAACAGAATTTGTAATCGTAGAATATTTGTAATCTGTTCATACGCTACCTGCAAAATGGTTAAAACGGAAGTTACTTATGTTAACTTAAAAAGATTTCCATTACATAAAATAACACGTAAAACATTAAGGGGATGCAGCACCGAAAACCCCAAATCCAGCAATTTTCAACCAGTCTTGCTGAAATTTTTACCACTTAGTTCTGATGCATAGTGGACACAGAATTCAAATTTTCATTTTAATATCTTCAATATTTTTTGAGTAACTAATTTTTGAAATTCAAAATTTGGGTAAAATTCAAAACGCTCAACGTGATGAATATTTTCAACATTTTAATTTTTCTATTTCTAAAACTATTCAGATAGTTATGAAGAAAAGATCTATCATATGAATTTCCTATACTGCCTTTAGTTCCAGAGGGGGGAAAAATTAGGTGTGGAGCAAACAAAAAATCCAAAAAATAATTAAACCTTTGATTTTTTATATCAATTACTTAAAAAATATACTGAATATTGAAAATTAATATTATAAAAGCCTTTGTTTGCACTCTAAGTACATTTGTTGAAAATTTTAGAGGGACTGAATCAAAACTGCATCGTGTGGAACATTTTGAATGACAAAAAATTTTGAAAAACTACAACTGAGTAAATCAGATTTTAAAATCCAAATCATTTTCCTTCTCAGGTACATGCCTTGAAGTAGACTAAAACCCTCAAGATAGGTAAGATGGACCCTCCTTCCTCTTCCTTCTCTCTTCTGCAGCAGTTTTCTTCAATTTTAGTTTCCTTCTGGATGTTTTAGAAGTTACCTCTGCAGAAATTGCTGAAGTAAGTGTAATTGGTCCCTCCCTTGGCTAATTTTTAGAGATGCTGGTGAAATCTGTGTCCATTATGTCTGACTGCAGCTTGAGTGGGGCAGAACAACCAAAATTGAGTTTACTAATGGTTGATGTTCCAGCAACCTGAAGTCTCTTCTTTGACACAAATACTTCTTTTGGGCAATTATGTCATATCATGTTATGTAAACTTTCATTTGCATTTTGTGTCTTACCCAATGTACATCTCCTTAGGATTTCATCTGATGCCAGCCTTTGGTACACAGACATTTGTTTTCTTACCACATCAGGCCTCAAGTATGTTCCCATTGTTGTGTTATGTTTAGGTGTTTCTTCCCATGTATCTTATAGTCTATTCATGATTCTAGCTATGTACACAGTCAACAGAAGGTCAGTTGTATAAAAAAAATGTTTATCTATAATCTATATAATAGTTATATACACGTTTCATAAATGTTAAATGACACACTAAAACTCATTAATTATATATAATCAGTATGTAGTTTAACGAGAAAAACAAGAAAATCCCGACCGACAAATCCCGACAAAATCAAAATATAAATATTATTATTTGCTTTCAATGTTTGTAGGCAGTGTTTTGTTTCCATGGTGCCAAATATTGTAAGAAATAACCATCATACGAAAACACAAAATTCCACCAGAAACTTTGCCCGCTAATTTCAAATATATTGTGACTTTGTGGGTTCGTGAAATGAAAAGTCCAATTGCACCACTCACAAATGTTCTTTATTTCCACCGACTTACAGTTAAACTCTTGCCAATTACACAGAATTACGTAATGCACACAATTACGATTCACCAGTTCGTCCGTTACAATTTCACTTGCACTCGTAATTACGTACAATCCTCCGATGCACTCACACAGTCTTCTCGTCGTACACTAGCACTGCATTCTTACGCCAAGAACTGACTGACTCCTCTTGCCCGTCGTGTTGCTTATATAGGGTCAGCGGGCCGATCTGGAAGGTTCTAGATTAGATGAAATATCCCGTAAGTTCGAGAACACAGGTGGAACAGAAAGAGACGGCGCAGTGATGTTTTTTCCCCAGCCACCCCTTGTTACCGCTATAAGACAAACGAGGGGGGCGTGGCTAACGCCGACCTTCTCCTGCTTGCCCGCTCTATAGGGTGTTCCGACGTTCGGGTCACAATATTAATTTAGTGCATTCAATCATACTCAAATAACAGAATTCTGTGAATCCAGGGGCCGGCATGCACGTGCGCACGGGCATTTACATTGCCATGTGAGGGTATTTAAATGCCTGAAACTCATAAGTTTAGTTGGATTATGATACTATAAGGTTCAAAGTATTTTATTAGCTCAAAAACAAACAAATATATATTTTTTCTCATATTTTGAGCCAATTTCGGTGCTGCATTCTCTTAATGTTGAAGCAGAAATTCCTATGGAAACCAATAAACACCTAGGAAATCACATAAGAATAAGGTACATAAAGTCGGACACATTATGGCCCATTTTTAAGGGTAAAAACAAATAATGTGTATTAATGCTAATAATAATAATAATAATAATAATAATAATAATAATAATAATAATAATAATAATAATAATAATAATAATAATAATAATAATAATAATAATAATAATAATAATAGTAATAATAGTAATAATAGTAATAATAGTAATAATAGTAATAATAGTAATAATAGTAATAATAGTAATAATAGTAATAATAGTAATAATAATAATAATAATAATAATAATAATAATAATAATAATAATAATAATAGTAATAATAGTAATAATAGTAATAATAGTAATAATAGTAATAATAGTAATAATAGTAATAATAGTAATAATAGTAATAATAGTAATAATAGTAATAATAATAATAATAATAATAATAATAATAATAATAATAATAATAATAATAATAATAATAATAATAATAATAATAATAATAATAATAATAATAATAATAATAATAATAATAATAATAATAATAATAATAATAATAATAATAATAATAATAATAATAATAATAATAATAATAATAATAATAATAATAATAATAATAATAATAATAATAATAATAATAACGAGGAATAGTAGTGGCTTATCAAAAACTCATACCTTTATGAAAACCTATAGAAGAGATATGAAATAGAGAAAAAGTAGCAAGAAGTTCAACATACACCAAAGAGCATTAAACATGTCCTTGGATTAGAGAGGTCGGCAGCTTGTTCCTTTTGCACTGTCGGAGACAGGCAATTAGTCAATCATAATCTATTTAGAGGTTGTGATGCTATCGATAAATCTGCGAGTGAAACAAGAGTAAATTTATCTAGAGAATATGGAAACTCGGGTGAGATTTATTATCTCTCTTACAATTAAAAAAATATATACAGTGTGTTTCAAAACGATACCGAACGAACATATAGAAGTAGTTCCACGGCGTCTATGTGACACATAGAGATAGTTTTTACCGCCAATAGAGCCGCTTGAAAATGCTCCAGAATGAGTGTGGATTAGGCAGTAACAGGAACAACGACGCGTGCCTCACACTGTCGGAGTTCGCAGGTATAGGTCACACGCTGTGCCGCGTGCTGTAGCTGTTTGTAAACATACGAGCATACTCCGCAGTAGCTTGCTACTATTGAGAATTTTGTGGCTTATGAAACCGCAATAAAGAAGCTATTGCTTATGAGTGTTTAAGGTGTTCCAAAATTCCGTTATAGCAGTCCATGATTGCAAATAAGCTGGTGGACATATGACCTTTTAGAGGGAAGTTAATATTAGTGAGGTTGAGGATGGAAGCATTAAAGGGAACAGAAAACAACATCAAAGACTTTTTAGTTAATTGATGGAAATTAATCATTTCTCCACACTAGCCGTATGTAGGCTAAGGTTTTATATAGATAGTCAACATGAAAAAATTCAATGCCATGGCCGGGATTTGAACCACGGATCTCCTGGTTTCCGTCCAGTCGCTCTTAACCTTTCAGCTACCATGGCCAACGTGCCGTCCTGACATTAAATTCTCCAGTTGACTCGTATATTTCCCCGGTAGACCACTAGGGGCTCTTGCATCCGAGATACACCGTTTGTGGCGACTTACTGTCGTAAGTACTTAAGTCGCTGGCTTCATCATTTAACTAAAATAATAAGAGTTAAATGATGAAGCCTGGGACTTAAGTACTCACGATAGTAAGTCGCCACAAACGGTGTATCTCGGATGCGAGAGCCCTTAGTGGTTTACTGGGGAAATATACGAGTCAACTGGAGAATTTAATGTCAGGACGGCACGTTGGCCATGGTAGCTGAAAGGTTAAGAGCGACTGGACGGAAACCAGGAGATCTGTGGTTTACCGGGGAAATATACGAGTCAACTGGAGAATTTAATGTCAGGACGGCACGTTGGCCATGGTAGCTGAAAGGTTAAGAGCGACTGGACGGAAACCAGGAGATCTGTGGTTTACCGGGGAAATATACGAGTCAACTGGAGAATTTAATGTCAGGACGGCACGTTGGCCATGGTAGCTCAATGGTTAAGAGTGACTGGACGGAAACCAGGAGATCCGTGGTTCAAATCCCGACCATGGCATTGAATTTTTCATGTTGACTATCTAAATCAAAGACTTGTAAATAAATTAAACAAAACTAAATGCCTTGTGCAATGAGACGAGCATTTTATTTTGTTTGATAAGACTAAATGAAGCATTTGTAACTGAAAAGGAAGCTGTTATTTTACAGTAAGTGGTGGAAAGTACTGTACAACTAAGATCACAACAAAGTGCTCTGAAGTTAAACAAATATTATCATTGATGTAACTATTTGTAGGGTTGCTATTGGTTTTCAGAGGGAAGGATTGTAATTTTCCATGAACTGGGTTATGACAGGCACTAGGCCTGTTAAGAGGGATTTCTTTTGTGAAACAACTGAACTCGCTTCATGTACCAAACATACCTAAATGGGTAATCGTGGAACAATAAGCTAATTTAAAGGGAAGGGTTCCTTTCCACATTCTATAAGAGTGGTCACTTAAATTATATCTTTCTAGACTACAGACCCTTGAGTTAAAGTTCACAGAAGAATGATAATTGGGGGAGAATAATTACTTGGGAAAATCTTCGATTTCACATTTATATCGCATTTTGAGTCAATTTCGCACTTTATCGTGCTATATCGCACTTGCGAAAAATCACCACCCCTACTGATCAGCTATTTGCGTACAAGATCATTCCTTGGAGTTTCTGGTCCGGTGGGTATCGTGGTGAATCGATCACCAACAAGTAAGTGTGCTGGAGTCAATACGTCACCATTATCGTTGTCTTGCGTCAGGGGTCTCGTGCTTAATGCGGCTTCTATGCTAACTAAAATATTCCGTAGTACTTGATGGTCAATAGTGGAACGTCCAAGTACTTTTCGTCGGCCAATCAGTTTTTCCCATCATCCTCCAGTTATTTATTCTTCAACAACCATCGTCAAATATGTTTTCGTCGCTAAGTATTTTGTTATGGATGTATGGAGTTGATTTGTGCAAATATGGGTTTACTAATGCAATTGGCATAGATCTTGAATAATCGTAACTTCCCTTCTTAGAACCAAAATATAGGGGAAAGTAGCCTAATATGGGGGGGGGGGGGTGCGCAGTTTGGGTACCGTGTTGTTTCAGCTGCATAGTGCTGAACCTTGCTAAAAGTGATGGACTAAGTGTTGGCGACTAAGTATCCTGCGGTTACGTCATGGCATTCCTGCTTGAGATCGTGTCACGATGAGCTGACGAAGGAAATTTGCTGCTACTGACATCTGTGTATACAAATATAATAAGATATTTATTGTTTTAAACACACCTTTGCTGAAGTTATAATAAGATCAAACTATCTTTCTATGCCCAGTCCTTTGCCTTAGTTCAATTACAAAAGGAGCTGGAAGAACTAATACATTAAAACTGGCGAGTTCCCTATTATGGGGTGCCATGGAGAGCTTGGCACAGGGGCTTATTGCAGGTAATTGTCAGACTTCCCTATAGGGGCGGTGGTAGTGGCTTATTGTGTTTTGTTTAGTGTTTGCCTCCGCCGCCGTCTCTGTCGGGAGGTCGAAGTTGGGTACCTTGCCTTGAGCGAGGCAGTTGAGGTTTAGGGCTCGTCTCAGCAAGCGGTGTGAATTGTGAAGGACATTTTTAAAACTGTTAGTTGTTCGTTTTCATGAAGTTCAAGGAGACTATTCAGTCTACTTTTATATAGAAGCAAATGTTCTATTTTCACGAATGTTCAATGTTCGTTGTCGTGAAATCATTGTACAGACTAAAATGTATTTGTAAAGGGGAGAAGTTTATTAAAGTTCTGGTGCAATAAGGAGTACCCCATATTAGGACCTACTATTGTACTTTTAATATTGATGCTAGAAACTAAATGTCTATTGTCAGGAAATCGAAACATGGCTGAAAAATCATATTGGTCGAACGGTTACAGTTTACCAGATAGGGGATCTCTTTGGAAAAGCCTATCTACGTGCAGACACTGCAGAAACGGCTAGTAGTGGGTACCGCAAAACGGGAACGTATCCATTCAACCCCAAAATTTTTCAGGCCACAAGATTTTACAATCCATGAAAATGAAACGTGCAATGAACGCGATGAAGCTTCTGAATCTAAAAATGTGGCAGAAGTGACAGATCAACCTACTTCCCAGAGGAGATTGATCCTGGCGGCAGAGATCAGCGCAATCCCAACACTGAAGCAGAAGGCAAGTTCAACACAACAAGCTAACCCATCTGGAGCTGAGACATCTTGTGTAATTACACGCTCGCCATACAAAGCTCAGGTCACTGAGAAGAAGTCAAAGAAAGCGAACAAGACTCCGCCAAAAGAGCTTAGCATTGCAAACCAAAGCGACAAAGTAAACCAGAAAAGGAAGGAAGTCCAAGATGACTTTGTGCCTTTGGAACGAAAGAGGAGTGAGGAAACGAGGGTGACGACGACGATGATGCGGAGTGCTTTTTTGTACATTTTTTAAGAGCTAGGAGGGAGAAATATGGGTAAGGTGCTGCAAATGTTTCAATTGGGCACACATGGTTTGTGCAGGTGATAGTTCTAATAGGTTCCGTTGTGAAAAGTGTGTGAGAAAAGGAAGTAAATAAAAAAGGACCTGTCTAGTAATTAGGCACCAAAATTGGATAACAAGTCGGGATATGAACCTTGGACTTTCACTTCGGTTATCAATCATTTTTATACAGATATTAAGTAGTGTGAACCTTTGCATGTATAATACTCTAAATTAACACAAGAAAATGTATCCCACATTGGGAACCTTTACCACCCCATATTAAAAATCACAATTTTTGCATTTTATAGAGTTGCATTCTATTTGTATAAAAGTGTATTTAAGCTCGAGTATTACATTCTGTAAGAGAGGTAAGGTGTTGGAGTATACAAATGTATTATTTATAGACACTAACCTGTGTTATTATTGGTCATACAACAAAAAGAAGTAGGCAATTGCCCCTAATGGACATTCCTAATGGGCTGCCTTTTCCAACCGGAAAGAATCCGTTTATGTAGATTGCTGAGCACCAGGGCTACAGCAGCGGCCATCCACCCAGCGTAACAAAAGAATGAAAACCTACACGAGTTTCTGGTTTGCGGTGGAATTTACCACGAAATGAGATGAAACATGACACTAAAGTATTGGTGTCTGCGTCATAGCGCTACTTGGCTCCTTGCCAACATTCTCTACCGTAAACATTTCGCTTCGAAATTAAAATCCACCAAAGTCAAAATAGAAGACAAACCGGTTCCACATTTTAGATACTTTCCTTAGGCCAACACGTGTGCTGAAATACAGATATTTAAAAGTAAAAGAAGACAACCAAGTAGTCAAGGTAAATAGGGGGGGGGGGGGGGGGACTAGTGTCCCATTGTGTATGAAGTAGTGCTCAAACGTAAAGGTTCCAAATTGATGAACACCTTCTTTAAGAACGTGGCACACTGAACATTATAATACGGAAAAAATTGATGCTTTTTAAACTGTAGATAACCTACAAATATAACTACTTATAACAAAAAACTTCACTTATCTTAAGAAACATTATGTCGATTTTTCTTATTAGTTGAATTAGTTTAAGTTGAAATCGATTTCACGAAACCTTGTTCACGTCGTCAAAGATAACCACAGCAGAAAACAAATTCGTCGTCAAGGAAGTTACTATGTTATTACGTTTTTTCCGTATTACCAAAATCAGAAAAATAAACAAACTTTAGAACAGAATCAACTGCTGGTATTTCAAAATTCATGACGCGATGTTTATTTTTTAAAATGAATATATTTTCCCAAACCATTAAATCTATCGGGGCATTTAATCGTTTTAATAATTTAAGTTCAGGACTTATTTCATGGTTAAATGACCAAAAATTATCTGCTACGGCCGATTTATCAGTTTGTATATACTTAATGTTACGAAAATGTTCTTTCGTTCTGGTTTCCAAATTACGTTTCGTCCTACCAATGTAAACCCGATCACAATCTAAACAATCAATTTGATAAATATCAAATTTTTTATTATTAGGAATTTCATCTTTTATAGAGAAATTTAGTAAATTTTCAATACTATATTTGTTTTGAGGAAACAAAGTTATACCAAAGTTTTTGAATTTGTTTATTAAACCAAGGATGGTAAGTACATTTTTTAAAAATATTATAATCTTCTTTTATTTTTTAAGGGTAGAAATATCATTAAGAGCTTTTTGATATTTAAATTTTTCTATGGTCTTTTGTATAAAGTATTTTATAAATCCAATAATAATAGTAGTAGTAGTAATAATAATAATAATAATAATAATAATAATAATAATAATAATAATAATAATAATAATAATAATAATAATAATAATAATAATAATAATAATAATAATAATAATAATAATAATTTATTTAACCATTTGGCATAAAATGCAATAGGCTTCGTCATCAGGTCTTTAAAATGAATTAACATATAAGTACTCTTGTAGTTATTTGTTAGTTTGCCGCTCGTCACACACCACTTAGGAGGAATGCAATACGACAACGCCGCAGGACTCCGATTGGTTGCTCACCTAGTAGCGCTCAAGGACAAACATTTGAAACACACATTAGTTTTGTCATCGACAAAGTACTTGCAAATGCATTGTAGGTTTGTGTAATATCGCTTACAAACACTTGGCGATTCATTCCTAGATATCCTACAGTGAGTTTTCTTCCAGCTCGAATTGAAACTGAAAATCTTTTCTTTGTGTAATGCTTTATTAAGAAGAGAATTAAAAAAGAAGTTTGTCTTTAGCGATTTACAAATGTTTAATGGAGCTTTACGAAGTCCTCGATGCTGATGTTATCTGTTTTGTTCATGTTTGTGCAGTTTTAATGTAGGCATAACAGTCACGTTTTGTAGATTACGGATGATTTGTTTCGCTTTCAGTGATAAGCTAATCGTGTAAAAAGAATAAACAAAAACTCTATTGCAGCTGCATATGTAATTATACTACTATCTTCAAAAACATCAACAGCTTTGATCATAATGTATGAGGCGCACTGGGCGTCACTCTTTTGTTATCTTGGTTTCTTCACTGACATCATCTGTATTTCAGCTAGTAAAGGATACATGGACATTGTACTTCCGGTAGGATACTGACCAGGACGGAAATACAGGGATGCAAGAAGCATAGGCTCAAAGAAATGTTTCTAAATTGTTTTTATTTGTTCCATTTGTTCTCCGCCTTTAACTGCAATGATCATATCGGCGGTCGTTTTCTTTTGGAACATAAATTGTGTTCATTGGGTTGTAATCATTAGATCACGCACACATTTATACTTCCAGACACTGGGGAAGATGAAGAGAAAAATCGCCAACCTGTGGCGATAATAATTCTCTAGCTTAATGAGCCACACGTTCGGTCGAAATCTGTAGTGGTATTTCTTCGCTGCAAGCACAATTCTTTCCCATGTCGTCAGTTTGTGCGGCTCAGTTTCTTCAGGTCACTAATTGTATCTCTGAATTGAATTTGATTAAATAAGAGTCATGAGATCTGTTCTCAGGTGTGGATTTTTTAGTGACAGAAATAAAATTTTATATGACTCCGATTTCGTAATTTATAATTTAATTGTATAATCTGGATTAAATTTTACTCGAACTTTCTTTCTTAATCAATCACTGTAAGTTACCTCCAACACATATACATTTATTTTCAATTATAATATAATTTCTGTTAATTACTTAAAATTCCTCACTTTTGCACGTCCACTCATCACTATTACGAATACCGAATAACTCTTTTTTCCGGGGTTTTCCTTATCCTTCAAGACGAATTTCGGGTAACTCTAAGCTCCATGGACCCTGGACTCAGTTGAGCATCATCTCACCCAATTCATTCACCGTCCGATATGACTTAACGTTGGAGGACGTAAATTACGAAACAAGAAACTATGAAGTGGGAATGAAGTGGGAACTTTTAGGAATTAATTAATGTAATTTGATATTTTATACGTGAATCTAAAATTACGCCCAAGAAGAACTCAGAATTATTAATAATGTGCACATACCTTACAGGGTTAAAGCATTTTAAAAACAACAATTACATGAATGTTATAGAATGAGCGTAATAATTAAAACTGGTATAAACTTCCGTTGACCAAATTTTCAGGACGGGGTGGAGATAAAGATCATTTATTTCAGATACATTCATAGAAAAATCATGCATTAAAAATCACAAAGGTTCACTAACTGATTATACTAAATATTCATGATATACTTGAAAATGATCGAACTTCGTCTTGTGGTGAATTTTTCGTTTTGAGTTGCAACTGAAACGGATATCGATGTTTTCGATACAAATGTTTGAAATGAATTCGGAAACACAGAATAACTTGAACATTTGTGTTACATTCAGCATCTTATACTCAATTCGTGCAGGCTCATTCACCAACTGATAAACAAATAAAAGAGATGCTACTCCTAAATGGTAGGTGTGAGCTGGTTTAGAATGGTCAA
This sequence comes from Mantis religiosa, assembly GCA_030765055.1. Lineage (NCBI taxonomy): Eukaryota > Metazoa > Arthropoda > Insecta > Mantodea > Mantidae > Mantis > Mantis religiosa. The sequence goes on along the minus strand of JAUKNK010000035.1, from coordinate 310,536 downwards.
GTGGTCATTCTAATATGAGGCGTGTCCGTAAAATAAGATCTCCAATTTTATTTAATATAGAAAACATGTTTATTGTCAATGAATGTTACATTGGGGGATGGACAGAACTTACAGCTATTTTTCAACGTAATCACTTTTGCATGCGCTGTGGCAGTTTTTGTATACCCTTGTCATAACACTCTCTCGCCAAGTTGTGCAGGTAGCGCTCAACCTCGTTTTTCAAATCATTGTCGGTCTGGAAATGTGTTCCACCCAGTTGTGACTTCAACTCAGGAAACATATGATAATCACTAGGTGCTAAGTCTGGACTGTAGAGGGATCGGTGAGGAAGTCCCATCCGAACTGGGCCAGGAGATCAGCCGTTGCATGTGCGGTATGGGGACGAGCGTTGTCGTAATGAAAAATCACTCCCTTCGTCAGCATTCCCCTCCTATTTTGAATGCCACGTCGCAATTTTCTTAAAGTCTCACAGTAGCTAGCGGCGTTTATTGTTGTGCCGGTAGGCATAAACTCGCACAACAATACACCTTTTCTGTCCCAGAACACACTGGCCATCATTTTGCCGGCAGAAAATGTCTGTTTGAACTTTCGCGGCTTCGGCAAATTCGAATGCCGCCACTGACGAGAACGTTCTTTAGTTTTTGGTGTTGTGTAGTACACCCAGGTTTCATCGCCAGTGACAACTGAATCCAACAATTCCTCGCTCTGTTCTGCATAGCGCTCCAGGAATCGGTGGGCCGCTCCAACACGTTGCCGTTTATGGTCTTCGGTGAGCATTTTGGGGACCCACCTTGTACACGCCTTGCGATAATGTAAATGTTCGGTCAAAATCTTGTCAATCGTAGTCTTACTGACTTCAGGGATAAGTTCGCACAGCTCGTAAACTGTCACACGCCGATCTTTAAGCATTTTTTGCTCCACTTTTGCAATTGTTTCGGCTGAAACCGAAGGCCGACCAGAACGCTATTCGTCATGGACGTCTGTACGTTCGTCTTTGAACTCTCTGACCCACTTTCACACGTTTTTGACGTCCATACCCTCTGGCCCATAGACTTCGTATAACTGACGAATTGCAGTGGGGGTAGTGCCCTTGGCACTCAAAAAAACGGATCACTGCACGCAACTCGCACTTGGCGGCGGAAGTGATAGGAAGCTCCATCGCAAACGGCTGCCCAGCCAAGACTAATGGTTGCAACGGGTTCATTGTGGTGGGGATTTGAAGGGGTGAAAACAAGCTACACGCCAGTGTTGCCGGATCTCGCGTAATAGCGTTCTTCACTGCTCCAGCGCCTTGGAGACCTTATTTTACGGACACGCCTCGTATTTTAGAAAGAGAAGCAAAGTTATTGCGACATTAGCAAGTCGTTGTTGAACTTTACATAATAGTATGACACTTCATCAAAACGACTGACGAAGATACCTCCGTTTGTTTAATATTAAAATGCATTTCAAGTCGCAGGAGTAGCTAGCTGAGCTAAGTGCTTCTAAGACTTAGTGATATTTAGGGTCTTTTTCTATTGCTGGAGATAAGTGTGAACTTTGTACTTGGCACTTCGAGATACGTATGCATAAAATGCCAAACAATTTCAATAGAAGCTTTGGGAGAGCATGTTCTACGCACGGAGAACAGGACTGTCTGCTCAGACTTCAACATGGAGAAAACAGTTCTAAATATCTTTTTGGCCCCAAGAGTTTTAATTTCGGAGAATTATGCGGGTTCCGCTAGGTAGCAGTGCAGCTGGTACGAAACCGCTAATGCCGGATTTCACCAACAGATGGTAAGACTTAACACTTGTGTTAAATTATTTGTTAAATTAACAAGCCAAATTTCTGTTGTTGAGTCCTTAACAATTGTAAATAGTCAAGATGGCGGGCGTGAACGCAGATGTTGATGTCGATTTGCTATATTTAAGACCGTCTAAATGGCATTCGTAATAGAGTACGGTCTATGAGGAGATATGATTTTGAGGAGCAAACAGAAGAAAATGTTCTACAGAGGTGTAGACTGTCGAAACAAGTTGCTATGAAGGTTACTGCGGAAGTACAAGAGATGTTAGAACATGCATCGAAAGGAATATGGCGATCTCGCCTTTGCTTCAAGTATGAATAATTTTGCTATTTTATAATTCACTGAATTATGTGGATAATACACTGTCCAACTCCCGCCTTGAAACGTTCAAGTCACTTGTCCTTCGCTCCTCGTTTTAAATTTACGTAATACTGAGTTAGAACAAGCATCGAAAGGAATATGACGATCTCGCCTTTGCTTCAAGTATTAATAACTTCGCTATTTTATAATTCACTGAATTATGTGGATAATACACTATCCACCTCCCGTCTTGAAACGTTCAAGTCACTTGTCCTTCTTCGCACCTCGTTTTAAATTTACGTAATACTGAGTTAGAACAAGCATCGAAAGGAATATGACGATCTCGCCTTTGCTTCAAGTATTAATAACTTCGCTATTTTATAATTCACTGAATTATGTGGATAATACACTATCCACCTCCCGTCTTGAAACGTTCAAGTCACTTGTCCTTCTTCGCACCTCGTTTTAAATTTACGTAATACTGAGTTAGAACATGCATCGAAAGGAATATGACGATCTCGCCTTTGCTTCAAGTATTAATAACTTCGCTATTTTATAATTCACTGAATTATGTGGATAATACACTGTTCACCTCCCGTCTAGAAACGTTCAAGTCACTTGTCCTTCTTCGCTCCTCGTTTTAAATTTACGTAATACTGAGTTAGAACAAGCATCGAAAGGAATATGACGATCTCGCCTTTGCTTCAAGTATTAATAACTTCGCTATTTTATAATTCACTGAATTATGTGGATAATACACTGTCCACCTCCCGTCTTGAAACGTTCAAGTCACTTGTCCTTCTTCGCACCTCGTTTTAAATTTACGTAATACTGAGTTAGAACATGCATCGAAAGGAATATGCCGATCTCACCTTTGCTTCAAGTACTAATAACTTTGCTATTTTATAATTCACTGAATTATGTGGATAATACACTGTTCACCTCCCGTCTAGAAACGTTCAAGTCACTTGTCCTTCTTCGCTCCTCGTTTTAAATTTACGTAATACTGAGTTAGAACAAGCATCGAAAGGAATATGACGATCTCGCCTTTGCTTCAAGTATTAATAACTTCGCTATTTTATAATTCACTGAATTATGTGGATAATACACTGTTCACCTCCCGTCTAGAAACGTTCAAGTCACTTGTCCTTCTTCGCTCCTCGTTTCAAATTTACGTAATACTGAGTTAGAACAAACATCGAAAGGAATGTCCCGATCTCGCCTTTGCTTCAAGTATTAATAATTTTGCGATTTTATAATTCACTGAATTATGTGGATAATACACTGTCCACCTCCCGTCTTGAAACGTTCAAGTCACTTGTCCTTCTTCGCACCTCGTTTTACATTAACGTAATACTGACGAAGCTGTTTGATGCTTGTAGTATTGACACATGCATTTGAATTAAATTCGTTTTCAATATTTTCCCACGTGACACCTTTCTCTTTTACATTCATCGCACCCGTCCTCTTTACCCTTCGTCACCAATTCAATTAACAATTGTTTCTCCTTCGATGATAAATTTGTTTCACGTGTTTTGTTTACAATTTTGTTCACCCGCCATTGTTTCAGCTGCGTGCAGACAAAAATGAAAACAAAAGCGCATCGCAGTACATTAAGAAAATAATACGACTTATCCATAGCCTTCTATAGATGTAATATTTACAAGTCCCTTGGCGTTAACACGTGTTTGTTAACGTTTGCAAAAGACAGGTTGGTGAAATGCAAGAAATTTAACAGTGGTGTTAGCGCTATAACAATTGTTACGTTACATTTGTTAACGTCGATTTTAACATCTGTGGGTGAAATCGGGTATAAGTGTTCCAAATGGATAGTTCTAATGTGTAGTGACGGTGCTGTGGACACCAGTTGTGAACTTCATCAGACCGAGTTTAAATAAACTCTATCATACATCAATTTAATAGTTCAGTGCTAGACAAAATTTATGTGCAGTTTATTTGAACCCTTTTAAAGGTTTTATTTTTGCAATTGGTTCTGAGTTATTACTTACCTTAAGCTTACTTTCAGCTTGCGAGTGTCACACTGCTTTAGTTAAGGTTAGTTGTCAGAGTTGTGAAACACAGAACTGCACTAGATGTAGCCAGTGATTCTTTCCCTTTCATTTTGTAGATGAGTTTTAGAAGTCCCTATTTGGTATGTCTAAGATGAATAGATGTTGGATTTTCATGAAAGGGCAACTAATTGCTCGTTACGCAGTCCTTGAAGTATCTTTGTTTTTGCAGGTGCGCACCGGATTGGAGAATCCCACCTTGTACCATGTGATTCAGAAGCAGAAAAGCCAAGTGCGGCAGTTTCTGAGCGAATCTTTGCAGCAGCAACCACAACAAGATGGACCTGATAACTTGAGTCAGGTTCAGAGCGCCCCGTCGCTTACTACAGGGATACCTCCTAACCATGGGATCGTTGCCGCCAGCCCAGAGAATGCGATGTCTCCCAGCATCAGTTCTGTCGCAACCAGCGCATCTGAGGTAAGATGATATTGCTTGTTTAATGCGTAACCCTTGGGTGCTGTTAACATTAATTTAGATCTATTGGCTTATACCTCTGGAAAGAGTATCTTCAGTCATTGTGTTCATGTGTAGAATACGAAACAACGATGCACTTTTCTACATTCTTTATCACGTCAAGTACAGGGTGAACATAAAGTTTCGATCCATTTTCAAGAAAACGTAATATTAGATTTAAACAAATACAGGTATTGTAAACCATATGAGATGGTAACATATAATCCACGAACGTTTTCTCTTAGTCTCATTCGATATGACCACCTTGAACTTCCATACAAGTTTCCCAGCGATGCACAGCTGCCTCAAACACTTTGTTCAGCATTGCAGGTGTGATGTTGCGCACTGCCTGCCTGATACGCTGCTTAAGAATGGCAATGGAGGTGACTTTATCTCTGTATACTTGTGATTTCACGTATCTCCATGCAAAAAAGTCAGGTGGTATCAGATCTGGGGAACGTGGTGCCCATATGCGGTGTGAATCCCTGCCAATCCATCGACGTGGGAATGTGGTATCCAGGTACTCCCGAACAATCATTGTGAAATGAGGAGGGGCTCCATTCTGTGGGAAAACCACAGTTTCCAAAATGCCATCCTCCTGTAATTGTGGTTGAAGAAACAGGTACGAAATGCCTGTCACTGATTGTTCTCCAAAGAAGAATGGCCCATACTTCTTCGATTTAGTCAGCCCCAACTATACATTAAATTTTGGGGTGTTTCGTTCCCACTCCATGATCGCATTTGGTTGTTCATCCGCCCACACTGTACAGTTGTCTGTTGACCATGGTACATATTTGGAAGGTGGCATTATCGCTAAACAACACATTTTGCAACAAATTGGCTTCTTCAACTCCCTAAACAGGTCGTAACACATTGCTTCGTGACAAGCGTGGTCTTCCCGTTCCAGTGCATGTAGAACTTGGAGGTGGTATGACCATTTTTTTAAAGTGAAATGCAGAATCTTCGGAGGTGGTATGACCATTTTTTTAAAGTGAAATGCAGAATCTTCCACGCTGTCGATTGTGGTACACCCAACTCTCGATTTAACCTCCTGGTTGACCCTTTTGGACTTCTGGTCACAGCATCGCTTACCTGCTGCACAGTTTCATTGGTCACCCGGGGTCTACCCGAACGTTTTACGTCTTGTACACTGCCTGTTCTTTGAAATTTCTGTATCAGTAGTCTGATATTAGCTCTTGTAGGGCCGGGTTTGTGTAGTTTTCATTCAAAATTGCTTGAACCTCCTGATATGTATATCCCCCCAAACGTGTAGAAACAACAGCGATTCGTTCTTCAGTTGGCAGCATCTTCCAGATCTCCTGTAAACGAAATTCAAAGTTAACCGTTTTCTCAAAAATTGATCGAGACTTTATGTTCACTCTGTAGTTGGCGATAAGAGGATTTAACGAGCTGACATATGCTCCCATTATGATGTAGGGATTGTCCAGCGTGGTACTGTAAATTTTTGTTATTCTTAAAATAACTCCACTATTTGGAAGGGATTACAGGTAACGTGTGGAAATCGTAAAGTAGCTAAAGCAGAACTGTTAGACCAAAAGGTTACAGCTCTCTAGATGGTCAATCATGGTAGTATTGTCCAGTAGATTGATAGCAGAAGCCTTCGAATAGTTACTTAAGTGCTCCTGATATCGAAGGCTAGGGATATGACTTCTTTTATTTTAAATCGTTATGCAGCATGACAGGGTGCGTTTGCCGGACACCGAAAAGTTCTGGAATCAATCTTCATGGGATATCAGTATTGGAGCTAGTAGCAGTTCCCAAAGCTGGATAACCTATGCACAGTATGCTCGTGAGAAGAAGAGCGATCGCGTACCAAGTCCGTAAACATAGATGACAGCTTTGAAATGCGCTATATACTCACATCTAGTGGCTATTACGCTAAGCTTTACCATGTCCGCCATATTTCGTCTTGATCAATTTCGAGGTTAATTAGCTAACCAGTTTACAACAATCGTATGTTGGAATTAGAATTTTAGTTCGTCCTTGGCAACATATACATGTTATGAGACACGTCAAAATGTATAAATACAGTATATACATAAAGTCAAATTGATTACATACAATATACACAGGAAGTAGCTTTTGTATGGTATTTGCATAGACTAATTTACTACAAGAAATATCATAATATAAATATTACAAGTTTGGGAATGTACTATGCTCCCAGTGCTGATTTACATGGTTATGGTTCTAAAGATTCATTAACCATATAAAAACAATGTGCATGCAAAAACTTCTTAACCTTATTCTTAAAGTGTTTTAATGAAGCAGCTTGTTTAAACGAATTTGGAAGTTTATTATATCACATTATCCATTTGTAGTTAAAGCTTCTTTCATAAAGGCTCGTTTGGTGCGCTCGAATTGCCAGTTTATCCTTGTTACGAGTGTGGTAGTAATGTACATCAGCATTTACTTTAAAATGATTTATATTTGTATGAACATTTGTGGATGTTATGGCTCTCGAAAGGGGACACATTATTATTCGTCTACCTCCGTATAACTGTGATCTGAATGCAATTGAGCTGGCGTGGACAAAACTAAGGAATGTTTTCGGAGGATGCAACGTTACTTGTGATATCTTCGCTTATCTTACACGCTATTTTGCTGAACTGAGCGTTAGCTCTGGCTTCTTCCTCTCTGCCCGCACCACACCGGTGCTCAAGAAAACATGCGCGTACTGTACATACAGGTCTAATGCTGCTCTTGTATATTACTGTTTAGCTGTACAGAGAGACAGAGCGTAGAATGCTAAATTAGCAAACAATATAATTGCTAGAACTTTTTCTTTTGCTTTTGTTTCTATCATAAATGTGGTGTTCCCGTGTTAGACGTTCTCTAATTGCAATCCAAAGTATGTTACAGTTGATGTTTATGGAATTTCTACATGATTCACATGTACTACAGGACATGTTCCATGACATAAAAAATGTGATACGGCAAAAAGTATATACTATTTCCCCCACCATTTATTTAGCCATTGTTGAAGCAAGTCTAGATAATCCAGGAGATATTCTGAAACTTTGTGAGGATTTTCGTGATGCATATCATCTGAAAAAATTGTCCATGTATGTTCAGTTGTCGGTAAATCATAACTGTAAAGAATGTACAAAATCGGCCCAAGTACAGCACCTTGGGTTACTCCGGAGTTGATGTTTATAATTATATTTGACTTGGAAACATCTATCGTTGAGATAATATTGCAATTTTATTTTGTTTAGAGGATGGGTAATGGCTCGTTATGTGAGTGAAGGGGGCTGTAAGTTGCAGCATCATTGAAAGGATCTTGTTGTAATGCTGACTGATCGATGGGGTTATTCAGTTGTCGAATGGTGTCGAGAGCCAAACAGAGAAATATAGTGAATGTGTACATTTCTCTGCATCTACTACTTTTTGAACAAAAATGTGTCTCAAACTGAACGCCTGTACATACATTTGAGCGTATTCGAAGATATATCACTGCTAATTTATGTTTAATGGAGCATAAAGAATAGTGTCCATAAAATGAGTGTCGACTTTTTCCTGTGCTAGTGAAGAACAACCATATAAGCATTTCTATATTCTGAAAATTGGATCGAATATGTAATGTTATTGTTGCAAACACAATATAAATCAGTAAAGGCATTTTGAGTTTGTAGCACATTTGTTTCTTTGATAAGACTTACCTTTCATCCGTTTTCGTTAAAATGGTTCACAGTAAACAACTGAACGTGAGGGAAGACTCTCCCTATTTGTTTTTACCTCTTTATTTCATCCTAAATCGGGTTGTAGGATAAGATAAGGTATCTACTAGCAATGTTAACCCATAAAGTGGTCAGAACTCATTGGCATGCATCCCGCGTACTGGCGTGGTGGTTGCAGCTCAAACTTTTGGAACGCTTGGAGCTGTTCATCCAAGATCAACATTTCCAACAATCTGTAAAACAACATTTAATAGTGTCCCCCCTTGCAGTTAATATAATAAACAATGAAAAGATTATGCTGGACTGTTTTTTAGTGCATTTCACTGTTTACACCCATAATAATACATTTCCGTCCCAAATTACACTGTAATGAAATACTGACATGGATCCTAACACCTCGTGAAAAATCTGTACTCATTTTGTACCTATCACTTCATAAGCTATTACTTTAATATATTTGTGTGAAATTCGAAGCGCGCCCGTAAAATAAGGTCTCCAATTTTATTTAATATCGAGAACATGTTGTCAATGAATGTTACATTGTGGAAAGGCGGAACGTAATCATCATTGCGATCGACGCACTTTTGTATGCACTGTGGGAGTTTTTGTACACCCTTGTCATAGCACTCTCCCGCCAAGTTGCGCAGGTAGCGCTCAACCTCGTTTTACAAATCATCGTCGGTCTGGAAATGACTTAAACTCAGGAAACAGATGATAATCACTAAGTGCTAAGTCTTGACTGTAATGGGATCGGTGAGGATGTCCCATCCTAACTGGGCCAGGAGATCAGCCGTTACACGTGCAGTATGGGGACGAGCGTTGTCGTCATGAAAAATCACTCTCTTCGTCAGCATTCCCCTCCTTCGGTTTGAATGGCACGTCGCAATTTTTTTAAAGTCTCACAGTAGCTAGCGGTGTTTATTGTTGTACCGGTAGGCATAAACTTGCACAACAATACACCTTTTCTGTCCCAGAACACACTGGCCATCACTTTGCCGGCAGCAAATGTCTGTTTGAACTTTCGCGGCTTCGGCGAATTCGAATGCCGCCACTGACGAGAACGTTCTTTAGTTTCTGGTGTTGTGTAGTACACCCAGGTTTCATCGCCAGTGACAATTGCATCCAGAAATTCCTCGCCCTGTTCTGCATAGTGCTTCAGCAATCGGTGGGCTGCTTCAACACGTTGCCGTTTATGGTTTTTTTTAATTTATTTATCCAGATTTATGAACCCTATTTTACACAGTGGTATATTAGGGTTATAGTTGATACATAAAATTACACAATTTTAACAAAAATATTTTAAATACTAGAAGGAAGAAAATATGTTATAATCTGATGCATATTAATTTAAACTATTTCAGACGTTTAAACACTGAGTTTATAAACATCATGAAATACTTATACTGTTGTGGCTTATTTAGCAAAGATGTGAGCGGAGCAGAAATTTCAGTTCCTAGAGAGTCTAGCTTGAATATTAATTCTTGTCTTTCTCTCCAGAAAATGGGACAACAGAAAAGGAGATAAACCACAGTTTGAAATTCTTCACCACACATGCACTTGGGGTTAGATGTTAAGTGAAAACGTGATAAGTATTCACCAAATTTACCATGTCCACTTAAAAATTGTGTCAAAACAAAATTTGGTACAAGAGTTTCACATTTTCCTCTGTCATATACACTAGGGAAAAATAATGTTTTTGTTAAACTTCCATTTTGAGTTGTTAGCCATTGTTGGTTCCATTCTTCAAGAATATGTTGATGTATTATTCTCCTTACATTAGAAATAGGACATAAAGAGTATGTCACAGGAAGATTGGATTCTGCAGCCTTCTTAGCCAAACCGTTTATGGTCTTCGGTGACCATTTTAGGGACCCACCTCGCACACACCTTACGATAATGCAAATGTTAGGGCAAAATATTGTCAATCGTTGTCTTACTGACTTCAGGGATAAGTACGCACAGGTCGCGAACTGTCACACGCCGATCTTTAAGCATTTCTTGCTTCACTTTTGCAGTTGTTTCGGCTGACACCGAACGCCGACCAGAACGTTGTTCGTCATGGACGTCTGTACGTCCGTCTTTGAACTCTCTGACCCACTTTGCACGTTTTTGACGTCCATACACTGTGACCCATAGACTTGGCATAACTGACGATGAATTTCATTGGAGGTAGTGCCCTTGGCACTCAAGAAACTGATCACTTCACGCAACTCGCACTTGGCGGTGGAAGTGATAGGAAGCTCCATCGCAAACGGCTGCCCAGCCAAGACTAATGGTTGCAACGGGTTCATTATGGTGGGGATTTGAAGGTGTGAAACCAAGATACACGCCAGTGTTGCCGGATCTCGTGTAATATCGTTCCTCAAGGCTCCAGCGCCTTGGAGACTTTATTTTACGGACACGCGTCGTAAACGTTATCGCTCCTCCTTACTGCAGATACGTATAGTTAAAGAACGCAGGCAAAGCGCAAGTTTTCGCGGCTAGAAATATATTTAGCGAGAATGTTTCGTTACATAAATGGAGGTCTGTGATGTATTTGTTCTTTTTACTCTTTGCGCTTGGAGTGTGGACAGTATGTTTAGACTACACGCCATCTGTTTTCCTTCTCAGTGAATTAACGCCCTTCCTGTTACCCACAATGCGATGTTATATGCATCTCCTTCCTCTCTTTGAATACGAGTGATTTATGTAAATCGTATCACCGGTCATCGGGTAATGACCCTCTATTAAGCAAATGTACGAGGGCTGTTCAATAAAGAATGATCATATTTTTTTGACAATGCGATGTATTTGTCCCAGCGTTTCTGCCAGTCTTCAAAGACATGCTGGAAACCATTTCTTGACAGATCCTTCAAAATCGCCTCCGCAGCCTTCACCACTGCTTCTGATGATGGGTAATGCCTCCCACGAAGGCGTTTCTTCAGGTTAGGGAATAGAAAAAAGTCACATGGGGCTAAATCCGGACTATAGGGAGGGTGAGGGATGCACTTCACGTTGATTTTTGCAAGATATTCAGCAACAACATTGGCAATATGCGGCCGCGCATTATCGTGGTGCAGCATCCAGCCTGCTTCACGGAAATGTGGTCTTTTGCGCCTGATATGGACTTGCAATGTTTTCAGGACATCCCGGTAGTATTGTCCAGTTACTGATGTGTGTGCAGGTACAACATACTGATAAACCATTCCATGAATATCAAAGAATGAGATGACCATAACTTTCCCAGCAGAAGCAACCACTTTTGCTTTTTGGGGGGTTGGTGATGAAGGAGATTTCTACAATGAGCTTTGCTGTTTGCTCTCAGGATCAAAATGATGTAGCCAAGTTTCATCAGCAGTGATTACCTTTGAAAGAAACCCCGGATCTTCCTCTAACAGCAACTTTAACTGCATGCAGACCTGCATGCGAATGTCCTTTTGTTCGGGAATCAACAGTCTTGGAAGCCATAGCGCACAAACACGTCTCATGTGTAATGTTTCTGTCACTAACGTGTGAGTGGCACCCAATGAAATGTTCAGTATTTCAGAAAGTGATCTTAAGTTAATTCGTCGATCCTCTCTCACAATGGCAGCAGCGGTGTTGATGTTTTCTTCCGTAAGAGCAGTAACTGGATCACCGGGTCCATCTTCCTTTGAAATTAATTGTCTCCCCTCTTTAAACATTTTAAACCACCTTCGAGCTGTGCTGTAGGGAAGAACAGACTCTCCGTAGGCCTCCTGTAACATTGTATACGCCTCAACTGAAGATTTGTAAAGACGAAAGCAGAATTTCAAAGCCGCATATTGTTCCTCGCGTGATACCTCCATTGCAGTGGTAGGCGATACTGAACATGTCTAAACTTGCCTGGTTCTCACAGGCGGGAAGCGGGAGTACCAACCATGAAACTACTGCGTCGTGTTTGTTTCACATTAAGCTAACAGAATATAGTAAAACTGAATTTTAGTGCGTAAAATTATGACCGTAAAAAGTTATGATCATTATTTATTGAACAGCCCTTGTAATTAGTATTGTGATTTAAAGTGGTTACAAAGTTCACCAGTACAATTAGTGCATTTTTTTTTTTTTACATTTACGTCCTCCAACGTTAACTCATATCGGGCGATCAATGAAATGGGTGAAATGATGCTCAAATAAGCCCAGGGTCCATAGAGCTGGGAGTTACCCGACGTTCGTCTTTCAGGATAAGGCCCCGGAAAGAAATCTTATCCAGGTAACTCACCCTCACCGAGATTCGAACTCGGGAACTCTTGTACGTGAGGCAAACATGCTAGCATCTACTCTAAATTAGTGTAAATATATAATACCTGTAGCTGTAGGTGTTTGATTCAGATTTACTCATTTCATCTGATAAATCTGTGTCGGTTTAACATAACACGCTTATCTGTATTAATTTTGGATAAATTGCGCTGGCAGTGATGACACAGTAAAGAGAGTTTACAGTTTAAACAAAAAGATACATTTGGCTTTGTACCTTAATGACCTGCGGTAGAAGTGCCAAGTTTCATTTTGTACGACTCAACACTCTTGTACTGTTTAGCCCTCTTGTACATAATGTCTACAATTAAGCAGCAAGCCACGGTTGGTTAGTGGTAATACGGTAGGATGGCTTATCTGAGTAACAGGGCAAATAGAATAAGAAAAAATACTTGAACACAAGGAAAGAAATGACATACTGATATGTGGAAAATGCTATCATTTGTGAATGAAAAACACTGCCGGTCAAATGTTTTGGTCACTTGCTATGCTTATGTCAACAAAGAGCATGATTAAGAAGTTTCATCATGGTGCATGACATCTTGTTTATATAAACAACTGCTGATGTTTAAGTAAATGTTTATGGCATCACAACCACTAATAGATAATTGTTAGGTGTAAGACACGGGATCAACATTTACTCATGACCTCATCCTGAGTTCACACAGATTCTCATTGTGGTCTTACAACATACTAAGGCTTTGTTGCAATTGGAATAGTGTTACCAATATTATTGTGGCATCCTCACCTAATCTCTGTTTCATATAACCTTGCCCCGCTGACATGTATCACTCCGCGTGCAACTACTTTCCCCCTCACCCTCATTCGCTAATACTTTCGCGCCATAGGGCATAGGTGGTGCTTTCCCGTCACATTTAAACCTGCAGTAAACGTCATAATAATTGCCAGGAAGATAGATAAAATCATACAAATAAGAATATGAAGGCATGCAAAAATATAAGTTTATAATGAAACTGAGCAAACTGAAACTGAATGAATGAGCAATGAAACTGGAACAAGTTTATAATGAAAGGCCTTGGGCCTTTTCCACAGGGATTTTTTTAAACCAGCACATATACCTTGCAAAAATGCTTGTCTTTTAGTCTTAACGAATACGAGTTAACACCTTCGATATGTTCCAAAGGATAACGACCACCGATATGACCATTGCAGTTAAAGGCGGGGTATAAATGAGAGTGTGAATGTGTACGTGATCTAATGATTAAAACCCAACGAATACGAGTTAACACCTTCGATATATTCCAAAGGAGAACGGCCGTCGATATGACTATTGCAGTTAAAGGCGGGGTATAAATGAGAGTGTGAATGTGTACGTGATCTAATGATTAAAACCCAACGAATACGAGTTAACACCTTCGATATGTTCCAAAGGAGAACGGCCGTCGATATGACTATTGCAGTTAAAGGCGGGGTATAAATGAGAGTGTGAATGTGTACGTGATCTAATGATTAAAACCCAATGAATACGAGTTAACACCTTCGAAATGTTCCAAAGGAGAACGGCCGCCGATATGACCATTACAGTTAAAGGCGAGGTATAAATGAGAGTGTGAATGTGTACGTGACCTAATGATTAAAACCCAACAAATACGAGTTAACACCTTCGAAATGTTCCAAAGGAGAACGGCCGCCGATATGACCATTGCAGTTAAAGGCGAGGTATAAATGAGAGTGTGAATGTGTGCGTGATCTAATGATTGAAACCTTCGATATGTTCCAAAGGAGAACGGCCGCCGATATGACCATTACAGTTAAAGGCGAGGTATAAATGAGAGTGTGAATGTGTACGTGATCTAATGATTAAAACCCAACGAATACGAGTTAACACCTTCGATATGTTCCAAAGGAGAACGGCCGCCGATATGACCACTACAGTTAAAGGCGAGGTATAAATGAGAGTGTGAATGTGTACGTGATCTAATGATTAAAACCCAACGAATACGAGTTAACACCTTTGATATGTTCCAAAGGAGAACGGCCGCCGATATGACCATTACAGTTAAAGGCGGGGTATAAATGAGAGTGTGAATGTGTACGTGATCTAATGATTAAAACCCAACGAATACGAGTTAACACCTTTGATATGTTCCAAAGGAGAACGGCCGCCGATATGACCATTACAGTTAAAGGCGGGGTATAAATGAGAGTGTGAATGTGTGCGTGATCTAATGATTGAAACCTTCGATATGTTCCAAAGGAGAACGGCCGCCTATATGACCACTACAGTTAAAGGCGAGGTATAAATGAGAGTGTGAATGTGTGTGTGATCTAATGATTAAAACCCAACGAATACGAGTTAACACCTTCGATATGTTCCAAAGGAGAACGGCCGCCGATATGACCATTGCAGTTAAAGGCGGGGTATAAATGAGAGTGTGAATGTGTGCGTGATCTAATGATTAAAACCCAACGAATACGAGTTAACACCTTCGATATGTTCCAAAGGAGAACGGCCGCCGATATGACCACTACAGTTAAAGGCGAGGTATAAATGAGAGTGTGAATGTGTGCGTGATCTAATGATTAAAACCCAACGAATACGAGTTAACACCTTCGATATGTTCCAAAGGAGAACGGCCGCCGATATGACCACTACAGTTAAAGGCGAGGTATAAATGAGAGTGTGAATGTGTACGTGATCTAATGATTAAAACCTTCGATATGTTCCAAAGGAGAACGGCCGCCGATATGACCACTACAGTTAAAGGCGAGGTATAAATGAGAGTGTGAATGTGTACGTGATCTGATGATTAAAACCCAACGAATACGAGTTAACACCTTCGATATGTTGCAAAGGAGAACGGCCGCCGATATGACCACTACAGTTAAAGGCGAGGTATAAATGAGAGTGTGAATGTGTACGTGATCTAATGATTAAAACCTTCGATATGTTCCAAAGGAGAACGGCCGCCGATATGACCACTACAGTTAAAGGCGAGGTATAAATGAGAGTGTGAATGTGTACGTGATCTAATGATTAAAACCCAACGAATACGAGTTAACATCTTCGATATGTTCCAAAGGAGAACGGCCGCCGATATGACCACTACAGTTAAAGGCGAGGTATAAATGAGAGTGTGAATGTGTGCGTGATCTAATGATTAAAACCCAACGAATACGAGTTACCACCTTCGATATGTTCCAAAGGAGAACGGCCGCCGATATGACCACTACAGTTACAGGCGAGGTATAAATGAGAGTGTGAATGTGTGCGTGATGTAATGATTAAAACCCAACGAATACGAGTTAACACCTTCGATATGTTCCAAAGGAGAACGGTCGCCGATATGACCACTACAGTTAAAGGCGAGGTATAAATGAGAGTGTGAATGTGTGCGTGATCTAATGATTAAAACCCAACGAATACGAGTTACCACCTTCGATATGTTCCAAAGGAGAACGGCCGCCGATATGACCACTACAGTTAAAGGCGAGGTATAAATGAGAGTGTGAATGTGTGCGTGATCTAATGATTAAAACCCAACGAATACGAGTTAACACCTTCGATATGTTCCAAAGGAGAACGGCCGCCGATATGACCACTACAGTTAAAGGCGAGGTATAAATGAGAGTGTGAATGTGTGCGTGATCTAATGATTAAAACCCAACGAATACGAGTTAACACCTTCGATATGTTCCAAAGGAGAACGACCGCCGATATGACCACTACAGTTAAAGGCGAGGTATAAATGAGAGTGTGAATGTGTGCGTGATCTAATGATTAAAACCCAACGAATACGAGTTAACACCTTCGATATGTTCCAAAGGAGAACGGTCGCCGATATGACCATTACAGTTAAAGGCGAGGTATAAATGAGAGTGTGAATGTGTACGTGATCTAATGATTAAAACCCAACGATTACGAGTTAACACCTTCGATATGTTCCAAAGGAGAACGGTCGCCGATATGACCACTACAGTTAAAGGCGGGGTATAAATGAGAGTGTGAATGTGTACGTGATCTAATGATTAAAACCCAACGAATACGAGTTAACACCTTCGATATGTTCCAAAGGAGAACGGTCGCCGATATGACCATTACAGTTAAAGGCGAGGTATAAATGAGAGTGTGAATGTGTACGTGATCTAATGATTAAAACCCAACGATTACGAGTTAACACCTTCGATATGTTCCAAAGAAGAACGGCCACCGATACGACCATTGTAGTCAAAGGCGGGGTATAAATGAGAGTGTGAATGTGTACGTGATCTAATGATTAAAACCCAACGATTACGAGTTAACACCTTCGATATGTTCCAAAGAAGAACGGCCACCGATACGACCATTGTAGTCAAAGGCGGGGTATAAATGGAGCAATATAAAAATGATGGATTTGTTCTTTACAAACTTGTAATAAGTTTCAGAATTACTTATCAGACATCGAAATCTTCGATAAGATTATGTTTATCTTCTGTAATAAATAAGGAGATTAACTAAAATGCTTGCGAGTTTTAGAGTCAGGGATTCATCAACGGAATCTATTTAATATGCATATCAGTATCATTATTATCAGAGGACTACAGCATTCAGAGGACCAGCTTAATTTATTTATTCCACCATTTTATCTATTTCAGGCAGGAGAGCATTTCATCACTGTTTAGATGTTGCCTTTGAGCAATCCTTACATCATCTAAACTTGCTAGCTATTTGAATGCTTTCAATGGCTACCGGTTTTCAGACAGCACCTCAATTTGGCAGCTATTTTCGGTGCAACGATGGAAATATAACAGCTGATTGTGTGATAATTTTCCTACTTAAATAAGTAAAGCACACATCTTTTCGTATTAATTAATTTGAATTGAATTACTGCTTTCAGAATGTATTCGTTCGTGGTCAATTTATAAAATAGTAACCGATGTGTTCGGCAGAGATAGGAAGTTGTGTAATTCTGTGACGTCACAAGAATGTGCTAGAAGCCATTTGTAACCACTCCAAAGTTTGTCTCCCTTATTCCAAGCACCACGTCCGTACTGTAGAATGATGTTCTAGCAAGATCGCCGCATGCATGCCAGAAGTAATGGGGTACTCCTACTCGCGTTTCTGAGAACGGAACAAAACTTAATCCAAGTTAACAGCTGACTTGGCGCGACCTTCACTAACTGGATTGGACACGAGGTAGACATGCTGCAGACGTCCCTCAAGCTTTTATATAACACTAACACTTGAAATGTTTATTCTTTATAAAGGGGTTCTTTTGAACAGAACGTGTCTGTCTAGCTAATGATACTGCAGCGTGCAGTGTAAAAGGAAAAGTCTCCGTTATCACCTAGGCGAAGAAAAAAAAAATACATGTAATATAATTCGAAGGGCACTTGTCGGTTAGGGCATCTGTGAAATTTCAGGAATTATTGTGAAAAATTAAAAATAATATGAAAACTTAACTTTAAAAATAACGTTTTTTTTCCCTCATTTATGCCCGATTTCACCCACAGATGCTAAAATCGACGTTAACAAATGTAACGTAACAATTGTCACAGCGCTAACACTAATGTTAAATTCCTTGCATTTCACCAACCTGTTCTCTAAAAATCTTAACAAACACGTGTTAACGCCAAGAAACTTGTAAATATCTCAGTTATAGAAGGCTATGGATGTGTCGTATTATTTTCTGAACGTATTGCGATTCGCTTTTATTTTCTTTTCCCTCTGCACAAGCTGAAAAATGGCGCATGAACAAAATCGTAAACAAAAGGCGTGAGACAAATTTCTCATCGATGGAGAAAGAATTGTTAATTGAATTGGTGACGAAGTCTAAGGATATCGTTAAAAATAAGAGGACGGATGCGGTGAATGTAAAAGAGAAAGATGTCACGGGGAAAATATTGCAAACGAATTTAATTCAAATGCATGTGCCACTACTACAAGCACCAAACAACTTCGTCAGTATTACGTAAATTTAAAACGAGGTGCGAAGAAGGACAAGTGACTTAAACGTTTCAAGACGGGAGGTGGACAGTGTATTATCCACATAAATCAGTGAATTATAAAATCGCAAAGTTATTAATACTTGAAGCAAAGGCGAGATCGGCATATTCCTTTCGATACACTTTCTAACCCATTATTACTCAAATTTAAAACGAGGAGCGAAGGACAAGTGACTCATTCCGGTAGAGGGAGGCCCCAACACATCTAATACGATCGCAAGCCGCTGGGGAAATAGTACATAAATTCGCTCCATCAGAGATGCTATTGATGACGTCAAATTTTGCGCGGTAAAACTACAGATAAAAATGAACACCGCGTATAATTTTAAGTAAAATTATATTTTGTTGCATTAGCCAATTTCGAAATATTCGTTGTTATATTATATGCAAGGTTGTAGTCATGCGGCATCTACTAACATCTTTGGTGATTCTTCTTTCCCCCCGCATGGGTTTATTAGCAACAAAAACTGACTTTGGATATGCGGGCAGTTACATTTTATTTTCCGTGTTGTGCACGCAAGCATATCTGTATTACTTAATTTGAAATCATTACTAGGCACAAAAACTTCAATAAAAGCACCAGTTTTATAAGGCATGAATACCGTAAGACATAAGGGATTACGTAAGGATAAAACGGGCGGAAAAACGTCATAATGAATGCGACAATTCAGAAATTTTCATTAGACCTGGTTTAATCCTTGCGCTGAATGTCCTTGAACACATTGCAAGTACGAGAGCTGTTCAATAAAGAATGATCATAACTATTTACGGTCATAATTTTTCGCTCTAAAATTCAACCTTATTATATTCTGTTAGCTTAGTGTGAAACAAACACGCCGTATTAGTTACATTGTTGGTACTCCTGGTTCCCGCTTGCGAGAACCAGGCAAGTTCAGACATGTTCAGTATCGCCTACCGCTGCAGTGGAGGTAACATACAGTTAAAGTTGATGTTAGAGGAAGATCCGGAGTTTCTTTCAAATGTAATCACTGCTGATGAAACTTGGCTACATCATTTTGATCCCGAGAGCAAATAGCAAAGCTCAGTGTGGAAATCTCCTTCATCACCAACCTCCAAAAAGCAAAAGTGGTTGCTTCTGCTGGTAAAGTTATGGTCATCTCATTCTTTGATATTTATGGAATGGTTTATCAGCATGTGGTACCTGCACACACATCAGTAACTGGACAATACTACAGGGATGTCCTGAAAATATTCCAAGTCCATATCAGGCGCAAAAGACCACATTTCCGTGAAGCAGGCTGGATGCTGCACCACGATAATGCGCGGCCGCATATTGTTAATGTTGTTGCTGAATATCTTGCAAAAATCAACGTGAAGTGCATCCCTCACCCTCCCTATAGTCCGGATTTAGCCCTTGTGAAATTTTTCTATTCCCTAACTTGAAGAAACGCCTTCGTGGGAGGCATTACCCATCATCAGAAGCAGTGGTGAAGGCTGCGGAGGCAATTTTGAAGGATCTCTCAAAAATGGTGTCCAGCATGTGTTTGAAGACTGGTAGAAACGCTGGGACAAGTGCATCGCATTTAGGGGAGACTATTTTGAGAAGGACCATCAAAATTATGAGGATGAGTAAAGGTGCGTTGTCAAAGTAATATAGTAATCATTCTTTATCAAACAGCCCTCGTAAATTGGAATATGATGTGTAAAGTGTATTTATACCTTGTAAGTTGCCATTAAGGGGAGCCAGAACGGCATTCTGGGGTGACATTTCACAAAATGAGTTAGTGCTAAAATAAACTTCCCTGATGTTTGTACAAGCGAATAACGATATTTATTTTCCTGTCCCATAGTTTTAAAAGTCCTAAATAGACTCATTTTGAAAAGGCTGCACAGTGTGCCACGCCCCCTATTAGCCATTTGTAGCTGTGTTCTCTCCTTGGTTGTAACCTTATTGAAGCTATATTCCAGAGCACATCCTTATTAGGAAAGGAAGTCCTTATTTTTCTATTAATATTAATCTGTGTAGCTGATGTTAATTCTTCCTTCCTTTGTTTAGTCTGTTTTGAATTACTAGTGTTGTTTTCAAGATGGGAAGAAGCAATAATTTTGGTGTAAGATATCGGTGTGGGAACCAGTAGAAACAGTTCAAGTTTAAGTAATTCCGATTAGGTACATCATAAAAGGGCTACAACCCCTATAATGGAAAAAGTGTAGTAACACATGACAATTTATTGACTCCGTCAAACCCAACCTCAAACATTGGCGATGAATGTAAAGTGAAAATTGGTTCTTCAAGGAAAACTTGGTTTTCTCATTGTGTAGTGGCTGTGATGACAATTTAACTAAAGTAAATAATGATATTAGATCAACAAGTTTTCATTTAGTAGATATAGAAACTTTGTACAGTGTAAATTTTGTGAGTTGTCATATCAGAGAACACCAAGAAACGAAATGAATTATTAGCTACATTATGACTCAGTTGCCAAAAGTGTAATAAAGAATAAACATTTGAATCATCCAGAACTATTGAAAGTGGTACAGAAGTAAATGTAAGGTTTGCTTATGACTTGAGAAGCATTGGCAAAGGAATTGAGGCAGGTGAGACATTGGCTGCTGCACTCTATTCACCAGTCATCCAGAACTATTGAAAGTGGTACAGAAGTAAATGTAAGGCTTTCTTATGACTTGAGAAGCATTGGCAAGGGAATTGAGGCAGGTGAGACATTGGCTGCTGTACTCTATTCACCAGTCATCCAGAACTATTGAAAGTGGTACAGAAGTAAATGTAAGGTTTGCTTATGACTTCAGAAGCATTGGCAAGGGAATTGAGGCAGATAAGACATTGGCTGCTGTACTCTATTCACCAGTCATCCAGAACTATTGAAAGTGGTACAGAAGTAAATGTAAGGTTTGCTTATGACTTCAGAAGCATTGGCAAGGGAATTGAGGCAGGTGAGACATTGGCTGCTGTACTCTATTCACCAGTCATCCAGAACTATTGAAAGTGGTACAGAAGTAAATGTAAGGTTTGCTTATGACTTCAGAAGCATTGGCAAGGGAATTGAGGCAGATAAGACATTGGCTGCTGTACTCTATTCACCAGTCATCCAGAACTATTGAAAGTGGTACAGAAGTAAATGTAAGGTTTGCTTATGACTTCAGAAGCATTGGCAAAGGAATTGAGGCAGGTGAGACATTGGCTGCTGTACTCTATTCACCAGTCATCCAGAACTATTGAAAGTGGTACAGAAGTAAATGTAAGGTTTGCTTATGACTTCAGAAGCATTGGCAAGGGAATTGAGGCAGATAAGACATTGGCTGCTGTACTCTATTCACCAGTCATCCAGAACTATTGAAAGTGGTACAGAAGTAAATGTAAGGTTTGCTTATGACTTCAGAAGCATTGGCAAAGGAATTGAGGCAGGTGAGACATTGGCTGCTGTACTCTATTCACCAGTCATCCAGAACTATTGAAAGTGGTACAGAAGTAAATGTAAGGTTTGCTTATGACTTCAGAAGCATTGGCAAAGGAATTGAGGCAGGTGAGACATTGGCTGCTGTACTCTATTCACCAGTCATCCAGAACTATTGAAAGTGGTGCACAAGTAAATGTGTGGTTTGCTTATGACTTGAGAAGCATTGGCAAGGGAATTGAGGCAGGTAAGACATTGGCTGCTGTACTCTATTTACCAGTCATCCAGAACTATTGAAAGTGGTACAGAAGTAAATGTGAGGTTTGCTTATGACTTGAGAAGCATTGGCAAGGGAATTGAGGCAGGTGAGACCTTGGCTGCTGTACTCTATTCACCAGTCATCCAGAACTATTGAAAGTGGTACAGAAGTAAATGTAAGGTTTGCTTATGACTTGAGAAGTATTGGCAAGGGAATTGAGGCAGGTGAGACATTGGCTGCTGTACTCTATTCACCAGTCATCCAGAACTATTGAAAGTGGTACAGAAGTAAATGTAAGGTTTGCTTATGACTTGAGAAACATTGACAAGGGAATTGAGGCAGGTGAGACATTGGCTGCTGTACTCTATTCACCAGTCATCCAGAACTATTGAAAGTGGTACAGAAGTAAATGTAAGGTTTGCTTATGACTTGAGAAGCATTGGCAAGGGAATTGAGGCAGGTGAGACATTGGCTGCTGTACTCTATTCACCAGTCATCCAGAACTATTGAAAGTGGTACAGAAGTAAATGTAAGGTTTGCTTATGACTTGAGAAGCATTGGCAAGGGAATTGAGGCAGGTGAGAAATTGGCTGCTGTACTCTATTTACCAGTCATCCAGAACTATTGAAAGTGGTACAGAAGTAAATGTGAGGTTTGCTTATGACTTGAGAAACATTGGCAAGGGAATTGAGGCAGGTGAAACAGTGGCTGCTGTACTCTATTTACCAGTCATCCAGAACTATTGAAAGTGGTACAGAAGTAAATGTAAGGTTTGCTTATGACTTGAGAAGCATTGGCAAGGGAATTGAGGCATGTGAAACAGTGGCTGCTGTACTCTATTTACCAGTCATCCAGAACTATTGAAAGTGGTACAGAAGTAAATGTAAGGTTTGCTTATGACTTGAGAAGCATTGGCAAGGGAATTGAGGCATGTGAAACAGTGGCTGCTGTACTCTATTCACCAGTCATCCAGAACTATTGAAAGTGGTACAGAAGTAAATGTAAGGTTTGCTTATGACTTGAGAAGCATTGGCAAGGGAATTGAGGCAGGTGAGACATTGGCTGCTGTACTCTATTCACCAGTCATCCAGAACTATTGAAAGTGATACAGAAGTAAATGTAAGGTTTGCTTATGACTTGAGAAGCATTGGCAAGGGAATTGAGGCAGGTGAGACATTGGCTGCTGTACTCTATTCACCAGTCATCCAGAACTATTGAAAGTGTAACAGAAGTAAATGTAAGGTTTGCTTATGACTTGAGAAGCATTGGCAAGGTAATTGAGGCAGGTGAGACATTGGCTGCTGTACTCTATTCACCAGTCATCCAGAACTATTGAAAGTGGTACAGAAGTAAATGTAAGGTTTGCTTATGACTTGAGAAGCATTGGCAAGGGAATTGAGGCAGGTGAGACATTGGCTGCTGTACTCTATTCACCAGTCATCCAGAACTATTGAAAGTGATACAGAAGTAAATGTAAGGTTTGCTTATGACTTGAGAAGCATTGGCAAGGGAATTGAGGCAGGTGAGACATTGGCTGCTGTACTCTATTCACCAGTCATCCAGAACTATTGAAAGTGGTACAGAAGTAAATGTAAGGTTTGCTTATGACTTGAGAAGCATTGGCAAGGGAATTGAGGCATGTGAAACAGTGGCTGCTGTACTCTATTTACCAGTCATCCAGAACTATTGAAAGTGGTACAGAAGTAAATGTAAGGTTTGCTTATGACTTGAGAAGCATTGGCAAGGGAATTGAGGCAGGTGAGACATTGGCTGCTGTACTCTATTCACCAGTCATCCAGAACTATTGAAAGTGATACAGAAGTAAATGTAAGGTTTGCTTATGACTTGAGAAGCATTGGCAAGGGAATTGAGGCAGGTGAGACATTGGCTGCTGTACTCTATTCACCAGTCATCCAGAACTATTGAAAGTGATACAGAAGTAAATGTAAGGTTTGCTTATGACTTGAGAAGCATTGGCAAGGTAATTGAGGCAGGTGAGACATTGGCTGCTGTACTCTATTCACCAGTCATCCAGAACTATTGAAAGTGGTACAGAAGTAAATGTAAGGTTTGCTTATGACTTGAGAAGCATTGGCAAGGGAATTGAGGCAGGTGAGACTTTGGCTGCTGTACTCTATTCACCAGTCATCCAGAACTATTGAAAGTGATACAGAAGTAAATGTAAGGTTTGCTTATGACTTGAGAAGCATTGGCAAGGGAATTGAGGCAGGTGAGACATTGGCTGCTGTACTCTATTCACCAGTCATCCAGAACTATTGAAAGTGGTACAGAAGTAAATGTAAGGTTTGCTTATGACTTGAGAAGCATTGGCAAGGGAATTGAGGCAGGTGAGACATTGGCTGCTGTACTCTATTCACCAGTCATCCAGAACTATTGAAAGTGATACAGAAGTAAATGTAAGGTTTGCTTATGACTTGAGAAGCATTGGCAAGGGAATTGAGGCAGGTGAGACATTGGCTGCTGTACTCTATTCACCAGTCATCCAGAACTATTGAAAGTGGTACAGAAGTAAATGTAAGGTTTGCTTATGACTTGAGAAGCATTGGCAAGGGAATTGAGGCAGGTGAGACATTGGCTGCTGTACTCTATTCACCAGTCATCCAGAACTATTGAAAGTGGTACAGAAGTAAATGTAAGGTTTGCTTATGACTTGAGAAGCATTGGCAAGGGAATTGAGGCAGGTGAGACATTGGCTGCTGTTCTCAATTTACCAACAACCCCCCTTCCCGCGAACCACGCAAAATTTAACAAGATAATTAATAATGCCATTGAGCAAGTGACCATGGAGTATAGGAAGAAGAAAATGAGTGAAAACTAAAGAGGAAAGATGCTGATAATGAAAAAGATGCAGAAGATGGATCTGGGGAAACTCTGAGGTGTAGTTCCAACCTAGCAAAACTTTAATGCTGTTTTGCTCTGTTTAATTTTTTTTTACATTTCCGGAGCATTCATCTATAAAACTACTGCAGCTACAAGTCTAAATTTTTTTCTGGAATTAAAGCAATACTTAAATTGTTTTTAAAGGTACTAATAGAAAGATATGTGAAGATTTCAATTTTAAAAAATAAATCTTGAATATTTTATAAGGAAATTCAAGACATTTATTTTAAAAAAATCTTATAGCCTATATTAAAACTGCAAAACAAGATCTATTATCTTTAATGAGTTGTGAAAGTGTTGTAAAATAACAAGTAAAAGTTTCAAATTGATGCGTTCAGTGGTTCTTGAGCTAAGGGCAACAGAAAACTCCCATTTTAACATTGGTGAGATTAGGCTACTCGTAAGGTATGTAATCTCAAACGAAATTGTGGTCTCCTTGTGGTTTCCTGAAAACAAGCGGATCAGTTGGAGGATTTAATGTAATTCTGAAATGATCGTATAGTAGCTCAGTGGTTAGAGTAACCAAGATAAAGATCGGAAGATCCGTGGTTTAACTTCCGACTATGACTTAATTTTTCACTGTGATTCTACTTTTCCAAACGTATTTTCTGTGAAAGAACTTATTTCTACAGCATGATGATTAGGGCACGGAAGTTCTTGACCTAAAAATTCTCTAAAAATGAGCTCTAAAATACTCTTAAAGTATAAAAACTGCACATAAAATGTAAAAAATTACCTAACAAAAATTAACAATTTCTTTCATAATGTATGTATGTATGTATTTATTGACTGCAATTGGGTACTACCCGGTGGCAGAGTTAAGAATACAGATCAATTTACAAATACTATATTTACAACAATAACACAGTAAACAATACAAACGTGATATTATTTTACTTTAGTCACTTAAAACTTATCTAATTACTTCTCTATTTACATATTATATACCATTATAATTCAAAAGTTAAACTATAAACCATCTAGATTTTTTTCTAAATTTCATCAGCGAAGAAAGACTGCTACAGGCAATTAATTCCATTCTTCAATGGTTCTATTAACAAAAGAAAATTTTCCTACGTCGGTTCTGTATCTTCTACCCTTAATTTTATACCTATGATCGTTTCGTCCATAATAATCCGGATTATCTAACCTTACACTAACGTCCACTCATGCCTTTACACCAGCATTAGCTTTGAATAATGCTACCAACCTATGTTTTTTACGCCTAATTCTTAATTCCTCCCATTTAGTCTCATCTCCTTTTATAGGCCCAAAATACTTGCCTCTTTTTATGAATTTTATTGCCCTCTTCTGTATTTTTTCTAATGGATCGATTTGGTTAGCTCTATACGGGTCCCAGCATGCTACTCCATATTCCATAACCGGCCGCACTAAGGCCTTGTAGGCAATTTCCCTGTCACAACAAATAATAAAATGCTCGGCTCGGTAGCGTGGTGGTAGCATGTCTGCTTCACGTTCAAGAGGTCCCGAGTTCGAATCTCGGTCAGGGTGAGTTACTTGTATAAGGTTTTTTCCGGGTTTTTCCCTTATCTTGAAAGACTAATGTCGGGTAACTCGAAGCTCTATGGACCCTGGGTTCATTTGAGCATCATTTAACCCATTCCATTCACCGTCTGATATGACTTAACGTTGGAGGACGTAAATTACAAAAAAAATGAATACATGGTGTGAATAACCACATATTAAAATTAAATGCAATGATTGCTACTAAATAATAAATAAATTTAAAATTTATCAGGTCATTTTCAATTTTATAAAATATGAAAGAATAAGTTACAGTACCCATTAGCCAAAACATACCTTACTTAGCGTTGCAGTACACCACCATGGTCATCTTCAAGTTATCAAAAGTAAAGGAACGGCAGTTGTCAGCTAAAACTGTTTTATATAACATTTTTGTAGGTAACTCTTATACAAAGTTGATTCATCCGGAATTGTATGACCAGTGTGACATTCAAGAAATCTAGTAATTTGGAATTTGTTTTTTTCCTAGCGGAATATTGGCATTAATAAACACTTAACATAATTGGAAATTAATTGTTCTTTCACACTAACCGTGTGTAGGACGCACTATGAAAGGGTAGAGCCAGACTGAAAAATTCAATGCCATAGTCTGGCTGTACCCTTTCATAATGCGTCCTACACACGGCTAGTGTGAAAGAACAATTAATTTCCATTAATTGACTTAATAGTGGTCCGAACTATAAAGCCCAGGCCTTAAAGTACTTACAGCATAGTAAGTCGTCATTAAGGTAGTTGTCTCATGTGTTTATGAGAACTCCTAGTGGTTTACTGGGAAAAACACGAGTCAGTTGTACCTAATAGTGGTCCGAACTATAAAGCCCAGGCCTTAAAGTACTTACAGCATAGTAAGTCGTCATTAAGGTAGTTGTCTCATGTGTTTATGAGAACTCCTAGTGGTTTACCGGGAAAAACACGAGTCAGTTGTACCTAATAGTGGTCCGAACTATAAAGCCCGGGCCTTAAAGTACTTTCAGCATAGTAAGTCGTCATTAAGGTAGTTGTCTCATGTGTTTATGAGAACTCCTAGTGGTTTACCGGGAAAAACACGAGTCAGTTGTACCTAATAGTGGTCCGAACTATAAAGCCCGGACCTTAAAGTACTTACAGCATAGTAAGTCGTCATTAAGGTAGTTGTCTCATGTGTTTATGAGAACTCCTAGTGGTTTACCGGGAAAAACACGAGTCAGTTGTACCTAATAGTGGTCCGAACTATAAAGCCCGGGCCTTAAAGTACTTACAGCATAGTAAGTCGTCATTAAGGTAGTTGTCTCATGTGTTTATGAGAACTCCTAGTGGTTTACCGGGAAAAACACGAGTCAGTTGGAGAATGGAGAACTTAATGTCATGTCGCCAGGGTTAGACCGGTTGGACGGAAACCAGAAGATCCGTGGATCAAATCCCGGCTATGGTATTGAATTTTTCAGTCTGGTTCTACCCTTTCACTTAACATAATTCTTCATAAAAGTAAGATTGATTGTTACTTGACGTCGAAGCCGTTTCTTTTAACAGTAACTGAGACGCTTGTCCTTTTTTTTTTTTTTTTTTTCACATTTTGAATAGCTCGCAAATGTTTTTGGCGTCCAACATGTACGGTGAACCGTTGGTCTGCAACGACTTTAATTTTCGCACACTTTACAGAAGAATACAGTTCCATCAGTAGAGAATGTGTTTCCGCCAAACTCTGGAACATACTGTTTCAAACGGGACGCAGTTGACTGTTTTTGTTTCGGCATTTCAATTCCACAACATTACACACCTCACAAACTACTCTCTTACTGCCACACTTCTAGCTCCTGAAGTCCTGACTGATGCAATCCACACGTATTGTATGATGTAATCGGGGAGTCCTCGAATTGATGCGTCATAAATTCACCAGCACTGACCTGTGTTAATTACATGTTTACAACAGTTACAGAGTTACTATTTCAAAAAAGATTATGATATAAATGAACTTTTAATCACAGATAATTTTAAAATTCCCAAAAAGCCCATGGGTCAGGGTCAGGTCGGCCACGGGAATCAAACCTATGCCTCCCGAATGCGAGCTACAGGTGAAAATGCCTATTAAATTTGTAAAATAGAAATAAAATGACCGGAAAACGAATCTAAATGTTAAAACATGCCTTTATGATAAAAATGTGGAATAAATGCATTTTGATGACCTATAAAACCATATATCTAACGTATTTGTTCCAGAATGCACTTAATTTCCAATAAGCATCGTCTATGACTACACAGAGAAAGATGACTTTTCATTACAATCCGGGCCCTAGTGATGATGTTTGGTAACATGTTTTAAGCACAGTGCAATTTTATTGTGTGATAATGATGTTTTGGCATAGAGTTGCATTTCCGAAATACTGCGGATCGGCCACTGCCAGATAAAAACATAGGAGGTTATCTTGAGTAACAAAGAGGTTGCCAAAACAAAGCGACCGTGAAGTCTATTGTTCCACCAACAAATGGCGAAGTGCCAGAAACTTAAAAAAGAGTGTGCAGATGCGCAACACATCTCAAAGTGCGTTACTCAACGGAGTGTTTACAAAATATGCAGTTTACAAAGTAATATTTCATGCTTAAGGTGGTTCAAATATATTTTTCTCTTGTATTTCACACCATTAATTCACAACCAAAACTTCAAGGGTTAGATCCTTCTCTGCAGACACACCCTGCTACTTCCTGCTTGTATCCACGAAGATCTTCCTCTTTGCTCCCAAATCACTATCTCACCGTGTACGTATGCTTTCCGTAAGTAAAGGGATTTTACACAAATATAACTATTTGTAACAAAAGTTTCACTTATCTTAAGAAAATGATGTTAAATTTTTCTTTCTTAGCTGACACGATTTCACAAACAAATTGCTTGCATCGTCAGTCCATCAACACACTACGTTGTCAAGGATTCGGTTACTATGTTCTTATGTTTTTTCAGTATTACCAAAACCTGAAAACAAAACAAACCTAAAAACAGAATCAACTGTTGGTATTTCAAAATTCATTACGTGATGTTTATTTTTTTAGAAATAAATAACGTTTCCCAAACCCTTAAATCTATCGGATCATTTAATTGTTTTAATAATTTAACTTCAGGATTTATTTCATGGTTAAATGACCATAAATAATCTCCTACAGCCGATTTATCAGTTAGTTTATATTTATGTCCGATTTCACCAACAGATGTTAAAATCGACGTTAACAAATTCAACGTAACAATTGCCACAGCGCTAACACTAATGTTAAATTTCTTGCATTTCACCAACCTGTTTTCTGAAATGTTAACAAACCTGTGTTAACGCCAAGAAATTTGAAAATATTACAGCTATGAATGAGTCGTATTATTTTCTGAACGTACTGCGTTGCGCTTTTGTTTTCATTTTCGTCTGCACAAGCTGAAAAATGGCGGATGAACAAAATCATAAAGCCGTGAGACAAATTTCTCATCGATAGAGAAAGAATTGTTAATTGAATTGCTGACGAAGTGTAAGGATATCGTGGAAAATAAGAGGACGATGCGGTGAATGTAAAAGACAAAGATGTCACGGGGAAAATATTGGAAACGAATTTAATTCAGATGTATGTGTCACTACTACAAGCACCACGATAATTTAAAACGAGGTGCGAAGGAGAAGTGACGAGTGACTTGAACGCTTCAAGACGGGAGGTGGACAGTGTATTATCCACATAATTCTGTGAATTACAAAATCGTAAAGTTATTAATTCTTGAAAGAAAGAGGAGATCGTCATATTCCTTTCCATGCATGTTCTAACCTCTCTTGTACTTGCGCAGTAACATTCATAACAACTTGTTTCGACAGTCTATACCTTCGTAGAAAATTTTCTTCTGTTAGCTCCTCAAAATCATTTCTGTACTCTATTACGAATGTCATTTAGACGGTTTTAAATATAACAAATCGACACATCAACAGCTGAGTTCACGCCCGCCCTCTTGACTATTTACAATTGTTAAGGACGTAACATCAGAAATTTGGTATGTTAGTTTAACAAGAAATTTAACACGAGTGTTACGCTAACATTTGTTGGTGAAACGCAATTTTTGTTTTAATAATTGCTAAACTCGTGTTAAGTCCTAACATCTGTTGGTGAAATCGGGCATTAATGTTACGAAAATATTCTTTCGTTCTGGTTTGCAAATTACGTTTCGTCTTTCCAATATAAACTTGATCACAATCTAAACAATTAAACTGATAAATGCGCGATTTTTTATTATTAGGAATTTTATCTTTTTTAGAGAAATGTAGCAATTTTTTAATAATAATATATACAAATATATTGTGACTTTGTGGGTTCGTGAAATGAAAAGTCCAATTTCACCACTCAAAAATGTTCTTTATTTCCACCGACTTAGAGTTAAATACTTGCCAATTACACAAAATTACGTAGTGCACACAATTACGATTCACCAGTTCGTCCGTTACCGTTCCGATGCACGTACACAATTACACAAATTCTTCCGTTGCACGGCGCTACTTCACTAGCACGTCAAGCACTAACACTGCCTGTCTGTCTCTCTGAAACCCTTTTTATAGGCATCTCGTCGTATTCTCGGCTTCTCTGGTTTCCAGGCGAATATTCCAGATCATAGTAGAAGGGGAGAGAAACGTCCAGGGATGGGTGACATTCCTTTAACCACCCCTCAGTTAGTGACAGAGACTAATGGGAGGCGTGGCTCAGCTCCCTCTGGTTTCCTCACAGCTGTGCCGTCATACCTTCCGCTAATTGGGTGACACTGCTCCCTCCTCAAAGCTGGTCGTCCCGAACAGCACCATCGTAGCGGGCTAGTCGATCCAGGTGTACCACCAACATCTTTCCTCGGGGAACCTTCTGGATGCGGTAGACCACGTCGTTAATCCTCTTCACCACCCGGTACGGTCCTTGCCATGGCTGCTGGAGCTTCGGGCAGCGTCCCTCGGTCCGGATAGGACGATACAACCAGACCAGATCACCTTGCTGGAACACTTGGCTGTTGGCTTGCCTATCATATCTGGTCTTCATGCGGTCGCTCGCCTTCTGGATGTTCTGGCGAGCCATCTCGTGCATGTCGTGGAGGCGGTCCACCAGGTTCTCCACATACTCGTTCACCGGCTGCTTCACCTCCGGAGGGCTTCCGAAAGCCAGGTCACAAGGGAGGCGGAACTCTCGACCGAACATTAAGCTGGCTGGCGTCATCCCAGTTGTGTCGTGTGTGGACGAGCGATAGGCCAGCAAGAACAGTGGCACCTTGACGTCCCAGTCTCGCTGATGGCTGGCCACGACCTTCCTCAGGTGTTCCTCTAAGGTCTTGATGTACCTTTCGACCATGCCATCCGATTGGGGATGTAGAGGCGTAGTGCGAGTCTTGTTCACCCCAAGCCTTTGTAGTGCCTCCTTCATTAGGTTGGACTCAAAGTTGGTACCCTGGTCACTGTGTAGCTCTAACGGCACCCCAAATCGACAGAACACTTGCTCCACGAGGCAGTCTGTGATTGTCTTTGCCTCTTGGTTTGGGATGGCATACACCTCCGGCCACTTGGTGAAGTAGTCCACGACCACCATTAGGTACTTGTTGCCTCGGTCGGAAACTGGGAACCGTCCAGCAATGTCAACGGCGATCCGTTCGAATGGCGCTCCGACGTTGTACTGCTGCATGCGACCCCGGCTCCTCGTCTGGAGGCCACGACTCGCCGCGCACACGTGACACTGACGGCACCATCTCTCAGCATCTGCTCGGAGCCTCAGCCAGTAGTAGCGCTGCCGTAGTTTGTCAATCGTTCGGTTCGCTCCCAGGTGTCCTCCCGAAGTACCGGCGTGCACTTCTTCCAGGACTTCCGGGACCTTACTCCGGGTAAGTACCAACTGCTCTCTCTGCGTCTTCCCATCGGGTGATTCCCATACCCGGAACAGCACGCCCTCTCTGGTCCTCAACGAGTCCCATTGGGCCCAGTACGACTTGTAGGTGGCGCTCCTCGCTGCGATGTCCTCCCAGGTTGGTCTCGTCCCTGCCTCCACTTCCCTTAAGAGCGGCGCCAAGTCTGCGTCCGCCAGCTGCTCCCTCCTCAGGCCTGCGCTATCCCAACCGTCCGCAGGCACTGCCACAACTACTCGGACTGCTGCGGCACGCTCCTTCTCTTCCACTCTTGTGCACTGGCCGCACTCTTCTGGACAGGGTCTTCTGGACATGGCGTCTGCGTTACCGTGGCTCTTCCCTCTACGATGTTCCGAGGTGAAGTCGTACTCCTGCAGCCTCTGGACCCAACGTGCTGTCTGGCCTTCCTGGTTCTTAAAGGACAATAGCCAGGTTAGGGCGGAATGGTCAGTCCTCAGGTGGAATGGCTGACCGTACAGGTACTTATGGAAGTGCTCCAATGTCTTTACTACCGCCAGTAACTCCCGTCGGGTGACGCAGTAGTTCTTCTCTGCCTTGGATAGCGTCTTGCTGTAATAGGCTATCACGCGCTCATGGCCGTCCTGGATCTGCGACAGGACACCTCCAATGCAATGGTCGCTGGCGTCGGTGTCCACAATGAAGGCGCCACCCGGTTGTGGGAAACCCAAAATTGGAGCACTGCACAGGGTTTCCTTTAGGTGCTGGAAAGCGTTTTCGGCGTCCTCTGTCCACACATAAGGCCGGTGTTCCTCCGTCAGGCGGGTGAGGGGTTTTGCAATGTTGGAGAACCCCTTTATGAAGCTGCGGTAATAACTGCACAGCCCCAGGAAACTGCGCAACTCTTTCCTATCCTTTGGCCGAGGCCAATCTCTCACAGCCTGTGTCTTCTCCGGGTCTGTGGCCACTCCGGTTGCTGAGACTATGTGGCCCAAGTAGTTAACTTCCTTGCGGAAGAGCTGGCACTTCTTCGCGTTCAGCTTCAAGTTGGTCGCTTGCAGTCTCTGCAGCACCTTACTCAGATTCTCGAGGTGATCTTCAAAAGTCTTCCCGACGATGATGATGTCGTCCAGGTATAGCAGGCAGGCATCGTAAGCCAGCCCTCTCATCACTGACTCCATGAGGCGCTGGAAGGTAGCTGGTGCGTTGCAGAGGCCAAAGGGCATAACCGTGAACTGCCAGAGCCCTTGGCCCGTCGAGAATGCAGTCTTCTCCTTGTCTCTCGGGTCTAGAGCTACCTGCCAGTATCCCGACTTCAAGTCCAGGGTCGAGAACCACTGTGCACCAGCTAGTGTGTCCAGGGGGTCGTCAACCCGGGGTAAGGGAAAACAGTCCTTCCGGGTGACGGCGTTCAACTTTCTGTAGTCTACGCAGAAGCGCATCTCGCCGTTCTTCTTTGTCACCAAGACTACAGGGGAACACCAAGGGCTGTCAGACTCTTCAATCACTCCCCTGGATCTCATGTCCTCCAGCATGTCTCGCACCGCCCCCTGCTTCGCCAGCGGAACGCATCTATGTGGTTGCCGAATAGGCCGGGCGTCTCCGGTGTCGATGCGGTGAAGCACTTTGTCCGTGCGGCCGTAGTCACTATCACCTTGACTGAAGACGCGCTGATACCGTCTTAGCAGTTGTCAAACCTTCTCCAGCTGTTCTGTGGTCAGGTGGTCGGCCGCCCTCTCCACCAAGCCTTCTAGCCGGGGCCCCAGGTGTTGCTTCGGCGCCGGCTCTAGTGTCTCGTCGATAGCTGTTACGCTCACCACGGGCTCGCACATTCCCAACTCCGTCCCGGCCTGGACGTCGTGGTCGGCGTCCGTAGGATTTAGCAGTCTCACGGGCACCTCCTCTCGGCACGGCAGCAATGCCCTGGCTACACACAGTCCGTTTACAGGCGTCTTCTGGTCCAGCATCATGTTCCTGGTTCTCTGGCCCTCCAGTCGCGCCGTCACCACCACCTCGCTCCTCGCGGGAACAACCACGTCTTCGTCCAAGACGACCCTGCAAATTCCAAGGCGATCTTCGGGTTGACGGAGTATAACCTCTTCTCCGTTAAGCCGCAGGACCTTCTTGCCGACGCCGACCGTCGCCTCATGGCTCCTGAGGGCATCCAGTCCCAGGATCACCTCCTCACCCACCTTCGCGACGAATACCCACAGACGCACGGCACTCCGTCCCAAGTTCAGCTCCAGCAGGGCCTCCCTCTCCACAGGCAAGGTGTCGCCCGATGCCGTGACAAGCTGGTATGGCCGGCTTGGCTTCCTTGTCGGCAAACCCTTCGCCACGTCAGGTCTGATGATGGTAACGGCCGCCCCGGTGTCCACCAGCACGCGGCACGGCTTTCCTCTTATCCAACCGTCCGCGATGAGGCTGTCATCCTTACGCCGGCTGACGGCGCGCAGTGTCACTCGAGGGGATGGTGGTGATGGCGCCGACGTGCCCCTCTCCACGACGGCCCTTACTCGTTTTCCGGCAGCTCTTCCTGGCGTGGGCAGTCTCTCTGTAGGTGTCCGGGCTCTCCACACCCCCAACACAGGCCACTAGGTGTTCGCCGGCGTCCTCAGCTTGTCTTCTGTCTCCGGCGTAGCGGACACTCCTCGTTCTCGACGTCGGAATAGATGTTACTTTGGCCGCCTCCATCCTTAATGCCGCTGTCAGCGCCTCGTGTATGGTTTTATATTCGCCGAGCATTAGGCGCTGACGAATCTCCGTGTCCCGTACCCCGTCGACAAAATTGTAGGCGGCTTCCCGGGATACGAACTCCAGTGGCAGGTCAACCAAGGCCTTGCTAGCCAGCTGCTCGATGGCTATGGCGAACTCCTGCAGCGTCTCCCCCGGCTGCTGCGACCTTGCCTTTAGCTGGCTTCGGTATGCTGCGGCTATGCGGTGGTTCCCGAAGCGATTCTCCAGGGCCTCCCAGATGTCCTTGGGCGCCGCCGTCGTCTGCACCGCGTTTAGGACTTCCGCGGCTCTTCCCTGGAGGCTGGCTATTAACTGTGTGGCCTCCTCTTCCAGTGACCATCCGTTGTGCCTGGCCACTGTGTCGAACTGGCGGCGGAAGACCTCAAACGTTGACGCGCCGTCATACTTGGGAGGTTTGACGCGCGCAGATGTTGTGTCGCGTCCCGGCGCGTCGGCCTTCAAATCCTTCAGCTTCCTGCCGACGACGTCCTCCACCATGGCGTTCAGGGACTTCATGCTGCTGTCGGCTTTTCCTTCCAGCTCATTAACGCGGCTCGCCAGGTCTTCGACGCTCTCGCCTAACTCTGTGACGTCCTCTTTTACGCCGGCCAACTGTTCTTCAAACCTTGCGGCGAGAGCCTCGTTCGCCGCCTTCATTTCCGTGGCCAGACTGCCGTTCGCGGCTCTCATTTCTGTGGTTAACTCGGCCTTCGTTTCTTCCATCTTCTCGTTGATGTCGTTGGCCGTCTTCATTTGTTTCAACTCTGCGGCCAGGTTGCTATTTGCCGCTTCTGTTTTTGTTGTTAATTCGGCCTTCATTTCTTCCATCTTCTCGGTGATGTTGTCGTTAGCCGTCTTCATTAGTTTCAACTCTGCGGCCAGGTTGCTATTTGCCGCTTCTGTTTTTGTTGTTAACTCGTTCATCTTCGCCAAAAGCATTTCCAACGCGGATTCCATGGCTGTAATGTTCGGTGATGTTATCTTCCCGCTTCCTGACACCAGTGTGACTTTGTGGGTTCGTGAAATGAAAAGTCCAATTTCACCACTCAAAAATGTTCTTTATTTCCACCGACTTAGAGTTAAATACTTGCCAATTACACAAAATTACGTAGTGCACACAATTACGATTCACCAGTTCGTCCGTTACCGTTCCGATGCACGTACACAATTACACAAATTCTTCCGTTGCACGGCGCTACTTCACTAGCACGTCAAGCACTAACACTGCCTGTCTGTCTCTCTGAAACCCTTTTTATAGGCATCTCGTCGTATTCTCGGCTTCTCTGGTTTCCAGGCGAATATTCCAGATCATAGTAGAAGGGGAGAGAAACGTCCAGGGACGGGTGACATTCCTTTAACCACCCCTCAGTTAGTGACAGAGACTAATGGGAGGCGTGGCTCAGCTCCCTCTGGTTTCCTCACAGCTGTGCCGTCATACCTTCCGCTAATTGGGTAACAATATTATTTTGAGGAACTAAAGTTATACCAACTTCTATTAAAAAAATTGGAAAATGTTTATTAAACCAAGGATGGTAAGTAATTTTTTTTTAATTATAATCGTCTTTTATTTCTTAAGGGTAGAAATATAATTAACTTTTAAAGAAGTTGGTATAACTTAAGTTCCTCAAAATAAATATGGTATTAAAATTTTACTACATTTCTGTTAAAAAACACCTAATAATAAAAAGTCTGGTATTTATCAATTTAATTGTTTAGATTGTGATCAAGTTTATATTGGAAAGACGAAACGTAATTTAGAAACCAAAACGAAAGAACATTTTCGTAACATTAAGTATAAATAAATCGGCTGTAGCAGATCATTTTTGGTCATTTAACCATGAAATAAATCCTGAAGTTATATTATTTAAACAATTAAATGGTCCGATAGATTTAATGGTTTGGGAAAAGATATTTATTTTAAAAAATAAACATCGCGTAATTAATTTTGAAATAACAGCAATTGATTCTGTTTTTAGGTTTGTTTCGTTTTCAGATTTTGGTAATACTGAAAAACAAAAACATAACATGGTAACCGAATCCTTGACAACGAAGTTTGTTGATGGACTGGAGATGCAAGCAATTTGTTTGTGAAATCGATCTCAATTAGAAAGAAGAGTTTAACATCATTTTTTTTTAAGATAAAGTGAAGTTTTTGTTACAAATAATTATACTTGCGTAATATTCATTGCTTCACTGTAGCATTGGGTATCATTTCATTCATTGTGCGATATGACTAAATGTTGGAGGACGTTAATTAAAGAAAAAAAAAAGACGGTGTATGTCGAATGTGACCCCTAGTGGTCTACCGGGGAAATATACGAGTCAGTTGGAGAATTTAATGTCGTGACGGAAAGTTGGCCATGGGTTAGACCGACTGGACGGAAACCAGGAGATCCGTGGTTCAAATCCCGGCCATGGCATTGAATTTTTCATGTTGATTCTATCAAAGACTATATACGGCTAGTGTGAAGAAATGATTAATTTACACCATTACTTTACTATTCTGTGAACCTTTGCCATTTTGAATTGGGCACTTAAGGGCAGTGAGAGGTTACTTTTACCCAGACAAGGTTAATTGTTACCAATATTAAAATTTGAATATATAGAGAAGAAAACATTATCAGAAATTGAAATTCGGTATGATTACTGTATAAGGATGTGTGCATTACTCTATAATATTTAAATTACGTTTACTTAGGTCCATGCAAAAGGGGCATAAATCACACCATGTGTCCTGAAAAAATTATTGCAGCCTATATTTCAGGTGCACTTTACTTTTAGGAATTTAAAGCTACATGCACCAAGTTTTATCCTAAATAACCTAAGATACAGTTTTATAATATCTGCTAAATGAAAATCACATATAGTTTATATTATGCACATGAAAAATTAATTAGTTTTTAGTAAAAAAGGGATAATATTTTCAAGGACTGAATATTTGTTTTCATCCATTTTATAAAAGACATGAGTATAAATGTTAGCCAAATGTGTTCAAGGAACATTGACAAATAACTACTACAAATTTTGTGTCAATATCTTTTATAGTTTTTGAGAAACATGCACCTAAAGTATGAAAAATCAAGGTTTTGGGAAATCACGATCAAAGATTAAGGACCATTCTCAGGAAGTGGGCGTATTATTACGCCGCTATCTTTAAATTGACGAATTAACAGCTGACAACCTATATATATATATTTTAAAGCTGAAGAATTATATAATTTTTTAACATTAAAAACAAACAATGGATTTTTTTTAAACCTATTGACCTCCCAGCGTCCTTAATTACGTTGTTCTCCACAATGACTCAGGACTTGGCGGAGGGTGTTGCTGCGGAGGAATAGGAGAAACCCGTGCTGGTTAGTTCCTGTTTAGCTTATCGTTGGCAGCACATGTCAGTCAGTAGACTCTCGCGGATATATCGAGAAATGACAGAAAAGCGTTCAAGGCGCGAGCCTTGGAAGATGACCGTTCATTATTCGCGTGAGGCCTGCGAGGCCCGCGCTATACATTTATGCCAGTATTTCTTTTGTTTTCATTTTTCTTTCCCCCAATTTTTGGCTTTATTTAGATTACACATACATGGTTTTTATTAGTATAGTCATCTTAAATACATGAGCTAAATTATAATATGAATAGCGTGTGCATTATAATGTATATCAAGTATACACACATAGAATAACATATTCTTTTAAAATATATCTTGTCATTGGAAATGTTCAGTTAATAAGAGTCGTCACTGGGGAGCGGATTTATAGGCACTAAAAATGTATGTAATAGGCAGGCAAAAGGCACTTAAATAAGCACTAAAATTTGCTAAGTAAACGCTTAGAAATAAATAACTTTAATAAAATGTTTCTTAAAATGAACCATAAAAATGCATTATAACAAACATTCCGTAATATGCTGCAACAAATTCGGTAAACACATATTATTTTGTGGTTCCCTAGACGAAATAGTTCTACAATTATTCCAAATTTCATAAATGCCTCCACAGCAAGTTAACATAACAGATATTATCGTATAATTAAAATACACATAAATCTACTTCACTAAGTAAGAACCATAATGTGCAGAAAGGTGTGAAGTAATTATGTAAAAAAAAACATGCGTTTGGAGGCCGGGGGGGGGGGACTTAAGGGTGAACATTGAAATATCTGAAGCTTTTGTTAGATTTGTTTCAAATGTATACCATTTATTTTTGTGATCGATCAGGAATGGAATAATACCAAGTGTCAGCTTTCTAGTTACATTAGTTTCTGAGGAATTAACAGTTTATGCTAAATTACAGGCGATTTTCAAAATGTCCTACATATTGAAATTTTAAAAATTAGTGCTTGAGGTATAAGTTTCTACACCCATTTTAACCTATTAAAAACCTGTACCTATGTGATATATTTGTCTTCGCCATATCAACGAAGGGAAAAAATAATCATACCTATTTAACAATTTTTATTTTCCTAAGCGTTTTCAGTAAGAAGTAAGCATTATAATCCTTTTCAATACACATAATAAAACACATCAAATGTAAATGGGTACACTTAATATGCAGTTGCCCTTACAGGCATGTTTAGAATTTCATACAGATTAATAGTAAACTGCATCCTGTAGAACATTTTGAAGTTAGGAAAATGTAGAAAATAAGGAATCTGAGAAATCTAATTACGTAATAGTAGCTACGATACAGGTGTAGGGTTATTTAAATAGTCATGCGACCTTTAATGTAGTACCGTTAGAAAAAAAATTATATTACTGAAGTATGTCTATATTAATTTTAAGACAAAAAGCTAAATTTGGGATTGTTGTAAGTTTTGGGAAAATTTGCAAAGATGTGTCTCCTTAATAGAAACGATTGTTGGAAAGATAAAAAATTTAAATGGTTTATCACTTAATATCACTTAAAATGTCACGATTTATCAGAAAGGTACGAAGCACAGAAGAAGTGCACTGACAAAATAAAGCTAAGTGTTCTAATGTGCAATAAATTTGCGTGGGCACATATTAAATACACACAGTAAATGTACTCTTACGGCACCTGACAGTCAACTTAGCAGTTATAACAACACATGCTTACAAAACATCCCACAGATCATCATAAAATATCCCTGTATGATTCTTATGTATCATTCAATCATTGTTGCATTCAATGTTATCATTAATTCAGAGTTAGGCTGAAATATGTTCATTTTATTTATTATTATTATTATTATTATTATTATTATTATTATTATTATTATTATTATTATTATTATTATTATTATTATTATTATTATTATTATTATTATTATTATTATTATTATTATTATTATTATTATTATTATTATTATTATTATTATTATTATTATTATTATTATTATTATTATTATTATTATTATTATTATTATTATTATTATTATTATTATTATTATTATTATTATTATTATTATTATTATTATTATTATTATTATTATTATTATTATTATTATTATTATTATTATTATTATTATTATTATTATTATTATTATTATTATTATTATTATTATTATTATTATTATTATTATTATTATTATTATTATTATTATTATTATTATTATTATTATTATTATTATTATTATTATTATTATTATTATTATTATTATTATTATTATTATTATTATTATTATTATTATTATTATTATTATTATTATTATTATTATTATTATTATTATTATTATTATTATTATTATTATTATTATTATTATTATTATTATTATTATTATTATTATTATTATTATTATTATTATTATTATTATTATTAAAACCTTGTTTAAGGATACCTATGACTGAACATTTGAAATCCTGAACTAATAACGCTAGCTTTTTGAGATGTAACTTAGTTCAAATATAATACAGCCTAAATTTTATCAATTTCAATTTGATATTTGGAAAATATAGTCAAAGTTATTTATTTTTGGTTACGCCACCTAAAATGTCCCTTGCGACAAAATAGCTTAACTTCTGGTCTAATATTTTAACAACGGGTTCCCAATACATCCATTTTTTTAATTTGCCCTGGGTTTCTCTGTATCTCAATAACTATAGGCTCCAGAAATTTGTAAAGCTATAAATATGGCTTTTTTTGCTCAAAAATTGAATTTTTTTGTGTTTTGAAGTAAGGAAAGTGTGCCTAAATGCATCTCACAATAAAACCCAGGGCAATTTCTATTCACCATGTCTCTATGAACGTGTGTAGCAAGTTTCATTAGTCTAACACTAAAACTACAAGGAGCAACTTAAATGATGAAAAATGCTAAATTTTCAATAGTGAGAAAGCAAGGATAACGAATTAGAATTCATATCTAACACTAGCACTCATGTAATTTTCAAACTAGATTACAGCATTTAAAAATGGCTTATTGATGCTATCTAAGCATTCTTTGGATTCAGGAAGGTTTACACTATTTTATAGATTAAAACGAGGAAAAAGTGACTTTTTGAAAATGTTCATGAAATTTCAGTCCTATACATCCTTAAGGGGATCCAGAACAGCATTCTGGGGTGAAATTTCATGATGTTTGTGGAAGCGAATAACGATATTTATTTTTCTGTCCCATAGTTTTAAAAGTCCTAAATAGACTCATTTTGAAAAGACTGCACACTGTGCCACGCCCCTGTTAGCCATTTGTAACTGTGTTCTCTCCTTGGTTGTAACCTTATTGAAGCTATATTCCAAAGGAAAGGAAGTCCTTGTTTTTTCTATTAATATTAATCTGTACAGCTGATGTTAATTCTTCCTTGCTTTGTTTAGTACGTTTTGAACTACTAATGTTGTTTTCAAGATGGGAAGAAGCAATCATTTTGGTGTAAAAAATCGGAATGTGAACCAGTATAAACAGTTTAAGTAATTCCGATTACGTAATAAAAGAGTTACAACTCCTAAAATGGAAAAAGTGTAGTCACACATGGCAAGCCCGCCACGGTAGCGTAGATGGGTAGCGTGTCTGCCTCACGTTCAAGAAGTCCTGAGTTGAAATCTCGGTTAGGGTGAGTTACCTGGATAAGGTTTCTCTGAGGTTTTCCCTTATCCTGACAGACAAATGTCGGGTAAGTCTAAGCTCCATGGACCCCGGACTCATTCGAGCTTCATTTCAACCATTTCATTCATCGTCCGATATGAGTTAACGTTGGAGGAAGTAAATTTTTTTTTTTTTTTAAAAAAATGGCAATGTATTGACTTCGTCAAACCCAACCTCAAATATTGGCGATGAACGTGAAGTAAAAATTGGTTCTTGAAGGAAAAAATTGGTTTCTTCATTGTGTAATGGTAGTGATGACAATTTAACTAAAGTAAATAATGATATTAGATCAACAAGTTTTCAGTTAGTAGATATAGAAACTTTAAACAGTGCAGATTTTGTGAAAATGAAAATTCTTGTTATATCAGAGGACACCAAGAAACGAAATTAATTATTAGCTACATTATCACTCAGTTACCAAAAGTGTAATAAAGAATAGATGTTTCAAAATGAAAAAAATGAATATAGAATAAATGTTTCAAAAAACATCCAGAACTATTGAAAGTGGTACAGAAGTAAATGTAAGGTTTGCTTATGACTTGAGAAGCATTGGCAAGGGAATTGAGGCAGGTAAGACATTGGCTGTTGTACTCAATTTACCAGCAACCCCCAGTTAAATATAAAAAAATAATTAATAATACCATAGAGCAAGTGACCATGGAGTCTAGGAAGGAGAGAAGAAGTGAAAAACGAAAGAGGAAGGATGTTGATAATGAAAAAGTTGCAGAACATGTATCTGGGGAAATTCTGAGGTGTAGTTCCAACATAGCAAAACTTTAATGATGCTTTTCTGTTTTATTTTTTTAAACTTCGGGTGCGCTCATCTATAAAACTACTGCAGCTAGAAGTCTACTTTTTTTCTGAAATTAAGGCGATACTTAAGCTGTTTTTAAAGGTACTTGTAGAAAGATGTGAAAATTTGAATTTAAAGAAAAGATCTGGAATATTTTTAGAGGTAAATTCAAGACATTTATTCCAAATATCACATATCCTTTATTAACACTCCGAAATAAGATCTAATATTTTTAATGTATTGTGAAAGTGTAAAATAAGAAGTAAAAGTTTCAAATTGACGCGTTCAGTTGTTCTTGAGCTAAGCGCACCAAAAAACTCATTTTCACATTGGTAAGATAGGCTGTTCCGGCTACCCTTAAGGGACGCAATAAAATAAGAATGTTTTAAAGCAAAAGACTGTTCTAATGTCTCATTGAATTGGCTAATGAAACATTTTAATCGCTTGGAGATAGTAAGTTTTGGTTATATACTCTCAGCCATACAAGGGTCACCGTGGTGACTCAGGGCCCGTGCAACAATTAAATTCTGTGCTCTGATGGATGAGTGTTTGGTAGCGAGAGGAAGCGAAAGCACCTCAAGGTCGGACATCTGTCATGACTCTTAAGGTAAAAATGAATATCGCACGTCCGTACTCAACACTGACTGCGAAACTAGCGACACATGTGGAACAACTTCTGTTTCATGAACTACCGAGGTTCGATGGCTTGGCTTGATGCCCGCTAGATGGCGACCAGTCATCGATATGCACAATGCGGCACAATGGTTTGTAAGATAAATGTTCTGAAACATGCGATTTGATAAACAAAGTGATGGTGAGAATGATGATCTGATTATGTAAATGTATAATTTACGGTATAGATGTAAATTCTAAATACTTAAAACGTTTACAGTCATATGTCGAGTGCAGTTCAATCAGTTTTCCTATTTTCTAAGCGTTTTCTTCTTTGGTTTATATTCCTGTTGGAAATTTATTAAACAGAAGCGCTCCAATAGAATATTCTAGTATAGTCCCTTGTTTATAAATTTCCTAGAAGTAAAACAAATGTTCTATGCTTTGAGAGATAGAGCTATCGAATTATCAGTGCTGTTTAGTGTCTTTCTTGCATTAACGACATATAGGTACACGAAACCTTGCAAAATTACCTATACTTATTTCGAAATGACCCGATTGTTGGTAAAAATTCCATTTTCACTATTTTGGTAGACTTTCCTAAAAGAAAAAATAACAGACTGACTTTAATGATTTTTATGTCGATTATTTAAGGTGAATCTGACATACCTGGTGGAAGCATGTCTGCCTCACGTTCAAGACGTCCCGAGTTCGAATCTCGGTCAGGGTGAGTTACTTGGATAAGGTTTTTCCGAGGTTTTACTGAAAGACGAATGTCAGGTAACTCTAAGCTCTATGGACCCTGGGCTCATTTGAGCATCATTTCAGCCATTCCATTCATTGTCCGATATCACTTAACGTTGGAGGACGTAAATTACACAAAAAAGACGGACGGTTTTCCCTTATCCTGAAAGACGAATGTCGGGTAACTGTAAGCTCTATGGACCCCGGGCTCATTTGAGCATTATTTCACCCATTCCATTCATTGTCCGATATGACTTAACGTTGGAGGACGTAAATTACACAAAAAAAGACGGACGGTTTTCCCTTATCCTGAAAGACGAATGTCGGGTAACTGTAAGCTCTATGGACCCCGGGCTCATTGAGCATTATTTCACCCATTCCATTCATTGTCCGATATGACTTAACGTTGGAGGACGTAAATTACACAAAAAAAGACGGACGGTTTTCCCTTATCCTGAAAGACGAATGTCGGGTAACTGTAAGCTCTATGGACCCTGGGCTCATTTGAGCATCATTTCAGCCATTCCATTCATTGTCCGATATC
This sequence comes from Mantis religiosa, assembly GCA_030765055.1. Lineage (NCBI taxonomy): Eukaryota > Metazoa > Arthropoda > Insecta > Mantodea > Mantidae > Mantis > Mantis religiosa. The sequence continues at coordinate 265,663 of JAUKNK010000035.1, read as the reverse complement.
ACTTAACGTTGGAGGACGTAAATTACACAAAAAAAGACGGACGGTTTTCCCTTATCCTGAAAGACGAATGTCGGGTAACTGTAAGCTCTATGGACCCCGGGCTCATTTGAGCATTATTTCAGCCATTCCATTCATCGTCCGATATGACTTAACGTTGGAGGACGTAAATTACACAAAAAAAGACGGACGGTTTTCCCTTATCCTGAAAGACGAATGTCGGGTAACTGTAAGCTCTATGGACCCCGGGCTCATTTGAGCATTATTTCACCCATTCCAATCATCGTCCGATATGGCTTAACGTTGGAGGACGTAAATTACACAAAAAAGACGGACGGTTTTCCCTTATCCTGAAAGACGAATGTCGGGTAACTGTAAGCTCTATGGACCCCGGGCTCATTTGAGCATTATTTCACCCATTCCATTCATCGTCCGATATGACTTAACGTTGGAGGACGTAAATTACACAAAAAAAGACGGACGGTTTTCCCTTATCCTGAAAGACGAATGTCGGGTAACTGTAAGCTCTATGGACCCCGGGCTCATTTGAGTATTATTTCACCCATTCCATTCAACGTCCGATATGACTTAACGTTGGAGGACGTAAATTACACAAAAAAAGACGGACGGTTTTCCCTTATCCTGAAAGACGAATGTCGGGTAACTGTAAGCTCTATGGACCCCGGGCTCATTTGAGCATTATTTCACCCATTCCATTCATCGTCCGATATCACTTAACGTTGGAGGACGTAAATTACACAAAAAAGACGGACGGTTTTCCCTTATATTGAAAGACGAATGTCGGGTAACTGTAAGCTCTATGGACCCCGGGCTCATTTGAGCATTATTTCAGCCATTCCATTCATTGTCCGATATCACTTAACGTTGGAGGACGTAAATTACACAAAAAAGACGGACGGTTTTCCCTTATCCTGAAAGAGGAATGTCGGGTAACTGTAAGCTCTATGGACCCCGGGCTCATTTGAGCATTATTTCACCCATTCCATTCATTGTCCGATATGACTTAACGTTGGAGGACGTAAATTACACAAAAAAAGACGGACGGTTTTCCCTTATCCTGAAAGACGAATGTCGGGTAACTGTAAGCTCTATGGACCCCGGGCTCATTTGAGCATTATTTCACCCATTCCATTCATTGTCCGATATGACTTAACGTTGGAGGACGTAAATTACACAAAAAAAGACGGACGGTTTTCCCTTATCCTGAAAGACGAATGTCGGGTAACTGTAAGCTCTATGGACCCCGGGCTCATTTGAGCATTATTTCAGCCATTCCATTCATTTTCCGATATCACTTAACGTTGGAGGACGTAAATTACACAAAAAAGACGGACGGTTTTCCCTTATCCTGAAAGACGAATGTCGGGTAACTGTAAGCTCTATGGACCCTGGGCTCATTTGAGCATCATTTCAGCCATTCCATTCATTGTCCGATATGACTTAACGTTGGAGGACGTAAATTACACAAAAAAAGACGGACGGTTTTCCCTTATCCTGAAAGACGAATGTCGGGTAACTGTAAGCTCTATGCACCCCGGGCTCATTTGAGCATTATTTCACCCATTCCATTCATCGTCCGATATGACTTAACGTTGGAGGACGTAAATTACACAGAAAAGACGGACGGTTTTCCCTTATCCTGAAAGACGAATGTCGGGTAACTGTAAGCTCTATGGACCCCGGGCTCATTTGAGCATTAATTCACCCATTCCATTCATCGTCCGATATGACTTAACGTTGGAGGACGTAAATTACACAAAAAAGACGGACGGTTTTCCCTTATCCTGAAAGACGAATGTCGGGTAACTGTAAGCTCTATGGACCCCGGGCTCATTTGAGCATTATTTCACCCATTCCATTCATTGTCCGATATGACTTAACGTTGGAGGACGTAAATTACACAAAAAAGACGGACGGTTTTCCCTTATCCTGAAAGACGAATGTCGGGTAACTGTAAGCTCTATGGACCCCGGGCTCATTTGAGCATTATTTCACCCATTCCATTCATCGTCCGATATGACTTAACGTTGGAGGACGTAAATTACACAAAAAAAGACGGACGGTTTTCCCTTATCCTGAAAGACGAATGTCGGGTAACTGTAAGCTCTATGGACCCCGGGCTCATTTGAGCATTATTTCAGCCATTCCATTCATTTTCCGATATCACTTAACGTTGGAGGACGTAAATTACACAAAAAAGACGGACGGTTTTCCCTTATCCTGAAAGACGAATGTCGGGTAACTGTAAGCTCTATGGACCCTGGGCTCATTTGAGCATCATTTCAGCCATTCCATTCATTGTCCGATATGACTTAACGTTGGAGGACGTAAATTACACAAAAAAAGACGGACGGTTTTCCCTTATCCTGAAAGACGAATGTCGGGTAACTGTAAGCTCTATGCACCCCGGGCTCATTTGAGCATTATTTCACCCATTCCATTCATCGTCCGATATGACTTAACGTTGGAGGACGTAAATTACACAGAAAAGACGGACGGTTTTCCCTTATCCTGAAAGACGAATGTCGGGTAACTGTAAGCTCTATGGACCCCGGGCTCATTTGAGCATTAATTCACCCATTCCATTCATCGTCCGATATGACTTAACGTTGGAGGACGTAAATTACACAAAAAAGACGGACGGTTTTCCCTTATCCTGAAAGACGAATGTCGGGTAACTGTAAGCTCTATGGACCCCGGGCTCATTTGAGCATTATTTCACCCATTCCATTCATTGTCCGATATGACTTAACGTTGGAGGACGTAAATTACACAAAAAAGACGGACGGTTTTCCCTTATCCTGAAAGACCAATGTCGGGTAACTGTAAGCTCTATGGACCCCGGGCTCATTTGAGCATTATTTCACCCATTCCATTCATCGTCCGATATGACTTAACGTTGGAGGACGTAAATTACACAAAAAAAGACGGACGGTTTTCCCTTATCCTGAAAGACGAATGTCGGGTAACTGTAAGCTCTATGGACCCCGGGCTCATTTGAGCATTATTTCACCCATTCCATTCATTGTCCGATATGACTTAACGTTGGAGGACGTAAATTACACAAAAAAGACGGACGGTTTTCCCTTATCCTGAAAGACGAATGTTGGGTAACTGTAAGCTCTATGGACCCCGGGCTCATTTGAGCATTATTTCAGCCATTCCATTCATTGTCCGATATCACTTAACGTTGGAGGACGTAAATTACACAAATAAGACGGACGGTTTTCCCTTATCCTGAAAGACGAATGTCGGGTAACTGTAAGCTCTATGGACCCTGGGCTCATTTGAGCATTATTTCAGCCATTCCATTCATTGTCCGATATCACTTAACGTTGGAGGACGTAAAGTACACAAAAAAGACGGACGGTTTTCCCTTATCCTGAAAGACGAATGTCGGGTAACTGTAAGCTCTATGGTCCCGGGCTCATTTGAGCATTATTTCAGCCATTCCATTCATTGTCCGATATGACTTAACGTTGGAGGACGTAAATTACACAAAAAAGACGGACGGTTTTCCCTTATCCTGAAAGACGAATGTCGGGTAACTGTAAGCTCTATGGACCCCGGGCTCATTTGAGCATTATTTCACCCATTCCATTCATCGTCCGATATGACTTAACGTTGGAGGACGTAAATTACACAAAAAAGACGGACGGTTTTCCCTTATCCTGAAAGACGAATGTCGGGTAACTGTAAGCTCTATGGACCCTGGGCTCATTTGAGCATTATTTCAGCCATTCCATTAATTGTCCGATATCACTTAACGTTGGAGGACGTAAATTACACAAAAAAGACGGACGGTTTTCCCTTATCCTGAAAGACGAATGTCGGGTAACTGTAAGCTCTATGGACCCCGGGCTCATTTGAGCATTATTTCAGCCATTCCATTCATTGTCCGATATCACTTAACGTTGGAGGACGTAAATTACACAAAAAAGACGGACGGTTTTCCCTTATCCTGAAAGACGAATGTCGGGTAACTGTAAGCTCTATGGACCCCGGGCTCATTTGAGAATTATTTCAGCCATTCCATTCATTGTCCGATATGACTTAACGTTGGAGGACGTAAATTACAAAAAAAAGACGGACGTTTTTCCCTTATCCTGAAAGACGAATGTCGGGTAACTGTAAGCTCTATGGACCCCGGGCTCATTTGAGCATTATTTCAGCCATTCCATTCATTTTCCGATATCACTTAACGTTGGAGGACGTAAATTACACAAAAAAGACGGACGGTTTTCCCTTATCCTGAAAGACGAATATCGGGTAACTGTAAGCTCTATGGACCCCGGGCTCATTTGAGCATTATTTCAGCCATTCCATTCATTGTCCGATATGACTTAACGTTGGAGGACGTAAATTACACAAAAAAGACGGACGGTTTTCCCTTATCCTGAAAGACGAATGTCGGGTAACTGTAAGCTCTATGGACCCCGGGCTCATTTGAGCATTATTTCAGCCATTCCATTCATCGTCCGATATGACTTAACGTTGGAGGACGTAAATTACACAAAAAAAGACGGACGGTTTTCCCTTATCCTGAAAGACTAATGACGGGTAACTGTAAGCTCTATGGACCCTGGGCTCATTTGAGCATTATTTCACCCATTCCATTCATTGTCCGATATGACTTAACGTTGGAGGACGTAAATTACACAAAAAAAGACGGACGGTTTTCCCTTATCCTGAAAGACGAATGTCGGGTAACTGTAAGCTCTATGGACCCCGGGCTCATTTGAGCATTATTTCACCCATTCCATTCATTGTCCGATATCACTTAACGTTGGAGGACGTAAATTACACAAAAAAAGACGGACGGTTTTCCCTTATCCTGAAAGACGAATGTCGGGTAACTGTAAGCTCTATGGACCCCGGGCTCATTTGAGCATTATTTCAGCCATTCCATTCATTGTCCGATATCACTTAACGTTGGAGGACGTAAATTACACAAAAAAGACGGACGGTTTTCCCTTATCCTGAAAGACGAATGTCGGGTAACTGTAAGCTCTATGGACCCCGGGCTCATTTGAGCATTATTTCAGCTATTCCATTCATTGTCCGATATGACTTAACGTGGGAGGACGTAAATTACACAAAAAAGACGGACGGTTTTCCCTTATCCTGAAAGACGAATGTCGGGTAACTGTAAGCTCTATGGACCCCGGGCTCATTTGAGCATTATTTCACCCATTCCATTCATCGTCCGATATGACTTAACGTTGGAGGACGTAAATTACACAAAAAAGACGGACGGTTTTCCCTTATCCTGAAAGACGAATGTCGGGTAACTGTAAGCTCTATGGACCCCGGGCTCATTTGAGCATTATTTCACCCATTCCGTTCATTGTCCGATATGACTTAACGTTGGAGGACGTAAATTACACAAAAAAAGACGGACGGTTTTCCCTTATCCTGAAAGACGAATGTCGGGTAACTGTAAGCTCTATGGACCTCGGGCTCATTTGAGCATTATTTCAGCCATTCCATTCATTGTCCGATATGACTTAACGTTGGAGGACGTAAATTACACAAAAAAGACGGACGGTTTTCCCTTATCCTGAAAGACGAATGTCGGGTAACTGTAAGCTCTATGGACCCTGGGCTCATTTGAGCATTATTTCACCCATTCCATTCATCGTCCGATATGACTTAACGTTGGAGTACGTAAATTACACAAAAAAGACGGACGGTTTTCCCTTATCCTGAAAGACGAATGTCGGGTAACTCTAAGCTCTATGGACCCTGGGCTCATTTGAGCATTATTTCACCCATTCCATTCATCGTCCGATATCACTTAACGTTGGAGGACGTAAATTACACAAAAAAGACGGACGGTTTTCCCTTATCCTGAAAGACGAATGTCGGGTAACTCTAAGCTCTATGGACCCCGGGCTCATTTGAGCATTATTTCACCCATTCCATTCATCGTCCGATATCACTTAACGTTAGAGGACGTAAATTACACAAAAAAGACGGACGGTTTTCCCTTATCCTGAAAGACGAATGTCGGGTAACTCTAAGCTCTATGGACCCTGGGCTCATTTGAGCATTATTTCACCCATTCCATTCATCGTCCGATATCACTTAACGTTGGAGGACGTAAATTACACAAAAAGACGGACGGTTTTCCCTTATCCTGAAAGACGAATGTCGGGTAACTCTAAGCTCTATGGACCCTGGGCTCATTTGAGCATTATTTCACCCATTCCATTCATCGTCCGATATCACTTAACGTTGGAGGACGTAAATTACACAAAAAAGACGGACGGTTTTCCCTTATCCTGAAAGACGAATGTCGGGTAACTGTAAGCTCTATGGACCCCGGGCTCATTTGAGCATTATTTCACCCATTCCATTCATCGTCCGATATGACTTAACGTTGGAGGACGTAAATTACACAAAAAAGACGGACGGTTTTCCCTTATCCTGAAAGATGAATGTCGGGTAACTGTAAGCTCTATGGACCCTGGGCTCATTTGAGCATTATTTCAGCCATTCCATTAATTGTCCGATATCACTTAACGTTGGAGGACGTAAATTACACAAAAAAGACGGACGGTTTTCCCTTATCCTGAAAGACGAATGTCGGGTAACTGTAAGCTCTATGGACCCCGGGCTCATTTGAGCATTATTTCAGCCATTCCATTCATTGTCCGATATCACTTAACGTTGGAGGACGTAAATTACACAAAAAAGACGGACGGTTTTCCCTTATCCTGAAAGACGAATGTCGGGTAACTGTAAGCTCTATGGACCCCGGGCTCATTTGAGCATTATTTCACCCATTCCATTCATTGTCCGATATCACTTAACGTTGGAGGACGTAAATTACACAAAAAAAGACGGACGGTTTTCCCTTATCCTGAAAGACGAATGTCGGGTAACTGTAAGCTCTATGGACCCCGGGCTCATTTGAGCATTATTTCAGCCATTCCATTCATTTTCCGATATCACTTAACGTTGGAGGACGTAAATTACACAAAAAAGACGGACGGTTTTCCCTTATCCTGAAAGACGAATATCGGGTAACTGTAAGCTCTATGGACCCCGGGCTCATTTGAGCATTATTTCAGCCATTCCATTCATTGTCCGATATGACTTAACGTTGGAGGACGTAAATTACACAAAAAAAGACGGACGGTTTTCCCTTATCCTGAAAGACGAATGTCGGGTAACTCTAAGCTCTATGGACCCCGGGCTCATTTGAGCATTATTTCACCCATTCCATTCATCGTCCGATATCACTTAACGTTGGAGGACGTAAATTACACAAAAAAAGACGGACGGTTTTCCCTTATCCTGAAAGACGAATGTCGGGTAACTCTAAGCTCTATGGACCCCGGGCTCATTTGAGCATCATTTCAGCCGTTCCATTCATCGTCCGATATCACTTAACGTTGGAGGACGTAAATTACACAAAAAAAGACGGACGGTTTTCCCTTATCCTGAAAGACGAATGTCGGGTAACTCTAAGCTCTATGGACCCCGGGCTCATTTGAGTATTATTTCACCCATTCCATTCATCGTCCGATATCACTTAACGTTGGAGGACGTAAATTACACAAAAAAAGACGGACGGTTTTCCCTTATCCTGAAAGACGAATGTCGGGTAACTCTAAGCTCTATGGACCCCGGGCTCATTTGAGCATCATTTCAGCCGTTCCATTCATCGTCCGATATGACTTAACGTTGGAGGACGTAAATTACACAAAAAAAGACGGACGGTTTTCCCTTATCCTGAAAGACGAATGTCGGGTAACTCTAAGCTCTATGGACCCCGGGCTCATTTGAGTATTATTTCACCCATTCCATTCATCGTCCGATATCACTTAACGTTGGAGGACGTAAACTAAAAAAAAGAATAACCGTATATAGGCTAAGGTTTTTGTTAGATACAAATACTCGTCTAATCTAAGTACAATTGGAAAAATATAGATAAGAAACAAACGATAACTATTTCCTTACATCGCTTGATATCTAGATATAAAAATAAAACAGAATTTGGTTTCATATATTGTCAAACAAGTGTTCGTCTAGTAAACAAGATCCCAGTTATGTTGCTCGCTGACACACGTCCTTTCCCTTTTCTTATGCAGTTCTTTCACTCACTGTCGTTTAGAGTTCCATCTCTGTTTTCAAAGCCTTTCACTGCTATTTAAATAATATGGGTCGAAAACGTCGTCAAACTACAAAAGAAGAGAGAGATTTGTTATTTAAAAAAGGAAAATATTTTCAAGAAATTGGAAAAACCATTGGAAGACCTACAAGACTATTATATTCAGGTTTGATCAGAACAAAAATTAAGAAAATCAATCTCGAAGCAGTCGTCTTGCAGTTCTATCTGAGGTGGAGAAACGACAGTTACTTAGAGAAGTCAAGAAAAATCCTAAACTAAGTGCTCCAAAACTTGCTATTACAGCTCAAACACACACAGGAAAGTCCGTTTTTGCACAAACTATAAGAAAGGTGCTTTATGAAGCTGAGTATGGAGACCGAACAGTCCGTACAAAACCATACATCAGTAAAATCAACAGAAAGAAGTGAGTTGCTTTTGTAAAAGAACATAAATACGATGGATTTGATTTCTGGAAGAAGGTTGTATTTACTGACGAGAGTCAATTTGAGCTCTTTAAGTCAAAACGACGAGTAATAGTGTGGAGAAAAAAGAATTATGAGCTTGAGGATAAAAGTATAACAGCTTCAGTTAAACATGGAGGCGGTTCAGTGCTTGTCAGGGGCTGCATGAGTGCAAATGGTGTGGGGGATTTGTGTTTTATTGATGGAATTATGAACCATAAGGTTTATATAAACATCCTAAAACACATCTGTCCAGAAGTGTGAATAATATGGGTCTTTCTGACGTTTATATTGTGACTTTGTGGGTTCGTGAAATGAAAAGTCCAATTACACCACTCAACAATGTTCTTTATTTCCACCGACTTACAGTTAAACTCTTGCCAATTACACAGAATTTCGTGCTGCACACAGCTACAATTTACCAGTCCGTCCGTTACAATTTCACTTGTCCTCGCGATTACATAAACTCCGATGCACATACCAGTTACGTACAGTCTTCCGTTGCACAATCCTTTCGTTCATTAACACGTCACTGACTAACACTGCCTTCTTACACCAAGAACTGTCCTCACTCACACACTAACCAACTGACTGACTCCCTGACTGACTAGCTGCAGCCCTTTTTATAAGCATCTCGCCGTCTTCTAGACGTTTCCAGATGATGAAAGATCCCGTAATTTCTGGAACCAGGTGGAAGAGAAACAGACCGCACAATTATGTTTCTTTCCCCAGTCGTCCCTGTCACCACTATAAGACAAACGAGGGGAGGGCGTAGCTAACATTGACCTCCCCCGTCTTCCGCTCCCAGCTGCTTTACAGGGTGTTCCAACGGTCGCGTTACAATATGTTCACACAAGATAATGATCCAAAACACACACAGCTCTAGATGCGAGGTTATGGTTGTTGTATAATACTCCACGATGTATGTCGACATCACCGCAATACCCAGACGTGAATCCAATAGAGAATTTGTGGAGTATACTGGACAAAAGTATTATGAATTATCAGATATCTAATAAAAAGGCTCTAAAAACGCTATACTAGAGGAATGGCGTAAAATTACAGTGAAAACAACACAATCTTTGGTGAAATCCACGCCAAGGAGAATGTAACAAATTATAAAGACGAATTGAGAGCCTACTAAGTACTAACCGTAACATCCTAAAACATTTTCAATATGCAGACAAATACTTATTTTGCATCCTATATTGTATATCTTTACTTTTGAATACTTAATTATGTTTATATGAATAGATACGACATGTTCCTTCACTGTGTTCCCTCTTTCACTAATCAATAAATAAGACAGTGCCCCTGATGTTCTTATGCTGATCATTTTCCATTATCCATACATCCTTAAGGACACTGGGAGGTTATTTTTACCCAGACAAGGCTAATTTTTACGAATATTAAAATTGAAATATATAGAAATCTAAACATTATCAGAAATTGAAATTCGGTATGATTACTGTATAAGGATTTGTGCATTTAACTACTGTATAATATTTAAATTACGTTCACATAGGTCCATACAAAAGTGGCATAAATCACACCGTGTGTCCTGAAAAAAATATTGCATCCTATACTTCAGGTGCACTTTACTTGTAGGAATTTAAAGCTACATGCACCAAGTTTTATCCTAAATAACCTAAGATACAGTTTTATAATATCTGCTAAATGAAAGTCACATATACTTTATACTATGCACATGAAAAATTAATTATTTTGAATAAAGAGAAAGATAATATTTTCAAGGACTGAATATTTGTTTTCATCCATTTTATAAATCACATGAATATAAATGTTAGCCCAATGTGTTCAAGGAACATTGACAGATAACCACTACAAATTTTGTGTCAATATCTTTTATAATTTTTGAGAAACATGCACCTAAAGTATGAAAAATCAAAGTTTTTGTGAAATCACGATCAAAGATTAAGCACCATTCTCAGGAAGTGGGCGTATTATTAAAGGATTGACGAATTAAAGGACGAATTAAAGGACTTTTATACCAGCTGACAACCTATGTTATTTATATATATATATCAATTTAAAGCTGAAGAATTATATAATTTGTTAACATTAAAAACAAAAAATGGATTTTTGAAGCCTATCGACCTCCCAGTGTCCTTAAACGTAAACTCATGCATTAGACGAATACTTTTTGGAGTAACTGTAGTCATTTTTGATAGATAGTGCTCCTCATTATTACCAGCACATCCTGCCTCTGTTTATAGAAACGCACAAACAACTTTGCATGAATAAATAAAATTACAGTCTTCTGAATCTGTGATTCTTTGTCACTTTCACTGCTCCCCTTACGAGCCTTGAGTCATTTATTTTTCACTAGGGAAACAAATTCTCTCTGTTTCTCTATTTGATCTTGACACACTAAGCAACTAGTTCCACACATTTCTTTATTTTAAAGTATGAAAACCTTGAACCATATTTCTGATGCGTTCCCTTCTTGAGTTATAAAATCTGACATTGAATACGCGTAAGAAGGGTTTGAAGTTGTTCTGAAAGTGTTCTTCAAATCTGAAGTGCAACTTTAAATGTACAACTGAACTCCAAAATAGCATTTCTTAAAGTTTTCTTCAATTAGAACTCATGGCTGTGGATAATTTTAATTTACTTAATACCCTATACATTGTCCTACAAAACAGAGATAGGACCCCCGACATGCCGGAAACCTGCAAAAACGGAAAATAAATTTCCATGCAGTTTTCACAATTTTTTGATTTTGACAACGTACCTTTACTCATCCTCATAATTTTGATAGTCCTTCTCAAAATAGTCCTCCCATGAATGCGATGCACCTGTTCCAGCGTTTCTTCCAGTCTACTGGAAAACATTTTTTGAGAGATCCTTTAAAATTGCCTCCGCAGCCTTCACTACTGCTTCCGATGATGGATAATGCATCCCACGGAGGCGTTTCTTCAACTTAGGGAATAGAAAAAAGTCACATGGAGCTAATTGCGGACTATAGGTAGGGTGAGGGATGCACTTCACGTTGTTTTTTGCAAGATATTCAGCAACAACATTGCCAATATGCGGCTGTGCATTATCGTGGTGCAGCATCCAGCCTCCTTCACAGAAATATGGTCTTTTGCGCCTGATATGGACTTGCAATGTTTTCAGGACATCCCTGTAGTATTGTCCAGTTAATGATGTGTGTGCAGGTACAACATGCTGATGAAACATTCCATGAATATCAAAGAATGAGATGACTATAACTTTCCCAGCAGAAGCAACCACTTTTGCATTTTTGGGGGTGGGTGATGAAGGAGCTTTGCACACTGAGCTTTGCTGTTTGCTCGCAGGATCCAAATGATGTAGCCAAGTTTCATCAGCAGTGATTGCGTTTGAAAGACACTCCGGATCTCCCTCTAACATCAACTTTAACTGCATGCAGACCTGCATGTGAATGTCCTTTTGTTCGGGAATCAACAGTCTTGGAACCCATCGCGCACAAACCCGTCTCATGTGTAATGTTTCTGTCAAGGTGTGGGTGGCACCTAATCAAATGTTCAGTATTTCAGAAAGTGATCTTAAGGTAATTCGTCAATCTTCTCTCACAATGGCAGCAGCAGTGTTAATGTTTTCTTCCGTAAGAGCAGTAATGGAGCACCGGGTCCACCTTCCTTTGAAATTGATTTTAAACCACCTTCGAGCTGTGCTGTAGGAAAGAACAGACTCTGCATAGGCATCATGTAACATTGTATAGGCCTCAACTGAGGATTTGTTGAGACGAAAGCAGAATTTCAAAGCCGCATATTGTTCCTCGCGTGTTACCTCCATTGCAGCGGTAGGCGATACTGAACATGTCTGAACTTACCTGGTTCTCACAGGCGGGAACCAGGAGTACCGACAATGAGACCACTAAGGCGTGTTTGTTTCACATTAAGCTAGCAGAATATAATAAGATTGAACTTTAGTGCGAAAAATTATGATCGTAAAAAATTATGGTCATTCTTTATTGAACAGCCCCCGTAATAAATGCCTCAAAATAGGGTCTGGGTTTTGGAACAAAAATAAGGGATAAAATCCGATCTGCCAGGAAATGCGTACAATGTCATACAATGTACATCACAATATTTCAGAACATTTTAATGAATTGAATTAAAATTACCCCTGTGTAGGTGTAATAATGAATGTGGATTACAGAGTAAATGACTTTGATACGAGTTTGTAATACACTTGAAATACCGGTTTGTTGTTAGATGTTTATGGTTTTCTTCAAGAGATCTTGGAATGTTTGTTCATTATCTTAGACCACGGAAGAAAAGAATGCCGCTTAATACATATTCTATGAGCTCTAAGAACTTTACTGTAAACAGTATCTAAGAGCTATTATCAAATTAACTTCTGCCTTATTTAGAAAGACCTGACACGTTCATCTCTTCTTTATGCATAGGAAGAGTTTTGAAATGTTAAACGCTCCTTAATAACAGCTAGTTGTTCCTGGCCTATTTCTACAATTACCATTGTAAAATTGCTTTACAAAAATGCATGTATTTCTGTGATATCGCTATTCCGCAAGCAATAGATGCAAATGTTTAACC